>OY728142.1:903453754-904078754 GCA_963277665.1 Viscum album | reverse complement strand
ATCATAATCCTTGATTAATTCTAGCCATCTCCTCTGTCTCATGTTCAATTATTTCTGAGTGAATATATAATTTAAACTTTTTTGATCAGTATATATCTCACACTTTACTCCATACAAATGATGCCTCCAAATTTTTAAAGCGAAAACAACAGCATCTAATTCTAAATCATGTGTAGGGTAATTTACCACATGAGTTTTCAACTGTCATGAAGCATAAGCAATTACCTGATCATTCTGCATTAAGACGCAACCAAGTCCTTTCAATGAACTATCAATGTAGATAACAAACTCCCCATTCCTGGAAGGTAGTGCCAAAACTGGAGCATTCACCAATCTTCTTTTCAGTTCCTGAAAACAATCATCACATTCTTTTGTCCAGATAAACTTAACACCCTTCTGAGTTATCTTAGTCATTGGACTAGATAACCATGAAAAATTTCTAACAAACCTTTAGTAATAGCCTGCCAAACCAAGTAAGCTATGAATCTCAGTTACATTTGTGGGTCTTGGCCATTCTTCAACAACCTTTGTTTTTACAGGATCAACAGTTATCCCATCTTTAGAAACAATGTGACCAAGGAAAGAAATTTGTTGCAACCAAAACTCACACTTGCTGAATTTCCCATAAAATTTCTTTTCTTTTAAGGTTTTCAAAATAACCCTCAAATGTCTTTCATGCTCCTCTTTACTTTTAGAAAACACCAAAATATCATCAATGAAAACCACCACAAACTTATACAAGAACTCATGGAAAATTCTATTCATTAAGTCCATGAATACAGCAGGTGAATTGGTTAGCCCAAAATCCATTAATACAAATTCATAATGGCCATATCTTCTATGGAACGCAGTCTTCGGAATATCTGCTTCCTTTACCTTCAGCTGATGTTACCTCGATCTTAGGTCAATCTTTGAAAAATACTGAGCTCCCTAGAGCTGATCAAACAAATCATTGATATGAGGCAAAGGATATTTGTTCTTAATAGTGATGTTATTCAGGGCTCTATAATCAATGCAAAGTCTCATTGAAGTATCTTTCTTTTTAATAAATAAAACAGGAGCACCCCATGGTGATGTGCTAGGTTGAATGAAACCTTTCTCTAATAAATCTTGTAATTTCTCCTTCAACTCTAAAAGTTCAATTTGATCCATTTGATAAGGGGGTTTTGAAATTAGCTTAGCATCAGGAACTAAGTCAACAGTAAACTCAACTTCTTGATCTGGTATTATTCCAGGAAACTCATTAGGAAAAACATCAGGATACTCATTTACCACTGGCACATCATTAATCTGAACAGTTCCCTTGTTTTCAACAATGTGTGCAAGGTAACATTCATTTCCATCTTTTACAAGTTTCTCGGCCTCTTGATAATTTATCAATAGTAAGGGTTCATTCTTGTACACAAACTAAAAGTATTTCTGAAAAGAAACTTCTTTAGCTCTACAGTCAATCTTAGCATGGTAAATAGAGAGCCAATCCATACCCAGGATAACATCAAACTCTACTAGAGGTAAAACAATAAGGTTATCAAGTAGGTTCTTTCCACGGATAAGGATATGAAGATTCTTATAAATTCTTTTTGCCTCAACATTTCCCCCAGGTGTTTTTACCAAAAGTTCAGGAGTCATTTCTTGAGATGGTATTCCCATTTTACTAGAAAATTTTTCAGAGATGAAAGAATGTGTAGACCCCGAATCAAACAACACACTGGCATAATCTGAAAAAACAAACAAAGTACCTAATAAAACTTCATTTGATGGCCCGACATCTACTGAAGTAGTTGCAAAGGATTTCACCACCCCTTTCTTCTTGTAGTCTAACTTCTTCCCATCACTCGAGCTCTTTGTCGGACACTCGTTTGCATAGTGACCCATCTCATTGCACTTAAAACATTTCACTAACTGTAAATCAAATTTGGACTTACCATCACCTTGATCTTTTTCAGTGCAATCACGAGCCTTATGTCCCATCTTACCACATCAGTAGCACTTTCCAGAATTCAGAAGACATTCCCCAGCATTCCTTTTCCCACATTTATCACAAACTGGAAACTTAGTTTTCTTACCGTCAGACCTTTTTGAATAATTCTTTCCTTTCTCCTTCCACCTCGGTCTCTTCTTCTGCTGGTTGTTATAGAACACTTAATCATCGGAAAACTCCATTTCCACCTTCTCAGCACATCGAACAATCTTTTCATAACTTTTGAACTCACGAGAAGCTAATGCCCTTCAATATTTTGGTTTTAATCCTGAGTAAAAAAACGATTGATTTTACTATCAAGGTATCAGATAAAATTTGGAGCATACCTTGCCAATCGAGTGAACCTCTCTTCATAGGAAGCCACTGATTCTTACTCTTGCCTCAATTCCAAGAATTTTTTTTCCATCCTAAGTCGAACAGCCTTAGGAAAATACTTCTCAAGAAACATACCTTTGAATTCATCCCAGTCGAGAGCATCAATCTCATCAGCATCCCTGATATTTTTAACCATCGACCACCACTGCTCTGCTTCACCCTCTAAACGGTAAATAGCAAGACTAACCTTTTTATTATCTGAACACCCCATGACATCGAAAATATTCTCCAGTGCTTTAATCCACCCTTCAACTAGCATAGGGTCAGATGATCCTCTGAATGGTGGGGGATGTTTCCTCATGAAATGTTCCACCACTGACATGTTCCTATGGGGTTGATCTGGCTGATCTCGTGCATGGATACCACCACCATTTATCGCTTGAGTCAATTGTGCCATTACTGCAACAAACTGTTCACTTCCAATTCCGACCATCTCAGGATGCTGATTCAGAAGGTTATTTCCTTCTGTATGCCTTCCTAACACTGCTTCCCTGTTTCCTCTGCGGAAAACCATTCTGAACAAACATGTCTTAGATGATGCAACATGGTAATCTTAAAATGCTATATCATTTCAATTTGACCATAAAAAATATTTTTGGATAATAATTTAATAGAATTCTAACTCCTGAAGTTATCTAAACCGACCTCTAATACCAACTATAAGGCCCCAGCCTTAAACCTTACTTAATCTTGAGTTACTTCAAGAATACACGTTGAGGATCTTTTTAGGTTTAGATTTTTAGAGAATTAGATCATAAAACTTGCATTACATTCCACATTTAAACAAAGTGGTTACAATAAAAGATAGTATTCATTTTTTTCCCATCAATGGAAACATATTTAAAATAAAACATGGATTTTTTCTTGACACTTCCATGACACTATCATCATATCATGTACCCTTCTCTTGACCTGTGAAAACATTTCAAAAACTTGGGATGAGCATAAAAAGCTCAGTAAGGGATATAAAAATATGGAAAGGAAACATGAGTACATGTATACATAAGAATCAATGAAATCATACTCTACTCATAAAACATAAGCACTTTAACATACCTCATCAAATCATAAATAAATCATAGAAATCATAAAGGTAACTTGATGCATTCATAACATTCTTATGTAGGGAGTAACCCTCTTGGTTACGTTTGGAATACCCATCACAGTATATTCCCTAAATCTCTTCGGAGAAACCTCAAAGTTTAACCCCTTCACGTTACCCAATGCATTGGAGAGCTATATCGGGCTCACCCGCCCTTATTTTATCACGGAACCACCCGTCTTCATAATAATGACCAAGAACCATAACATATTGTGTCACATAAAACATACATAAAGGAAACATAACATTTACACATTTCAATCACAAGATATCAATACAACACATTGATATAATAAAAACATTATGAAAACTATTTTCAATACCAAAATAAAAGAAAATTAAAACACGGTATTTATTTTTCATTTAAAAAAAGGTATGGATTGTAGAGGAAGCCGAAACTCAAATAATGGTCACGGCGGCAGAAAAGTCATTGTCGCCGCATACATACGACAAAAACATTCCATTTGTCATTTAGTAAAACGCTTCGTATAAAAAAAGATTCCTTTTGAATAAACGTAAAATTCAAAGGGGTTTATACACCGTATAAAAGAAGGTTGTGTATAAAACAAAATATGCCTCAATGAAAGGAGATTGAGACGAAGTCCCATACCTCAGGTCTGACTTGACTCGATCGTTCTTTAACCTCTTGAATAATAAACTTGAGTTAATTTCTACTTGCTTAAGAACCTTTTTCAAGTTCATTATTCCTTTTATATCACTTATTACCATGTCATCAACACTATTTAATTATTTAAGTTAATAACTGTCTTTTTAACAATCATTGGTACTTGAGTCAAAAATAAACTCTTTATAATTACAAGTTGTTCATGTATCCATTATATCCAGAGTTATACTCTTGATTTAGATATCATATATATCATATATATCCAGTATATACATGCATTTATAATATTACATAACATTTAGAGGTAAGAAATGAAATGCACCGTTCATGGAGACGGTAAGTCGTACGTACGCATGAACGCTACTTCCATTTATATTTCATATTTAATGGAATTAAAACATAATGATACATAATAGTATTATAATTCCAGTATTGTATAATATATAATATCATTCAATCTATCCTTTATACGTACCACATATGGTATTAACGAATCAAATCACTTTGAGAGGGCGGTAGTCCGCACTTCCTAAAATGAAGATATCGCATTTACCCATAATGGAACCCATAAAGGTATGACATAAATGAAAAATACATAAGCTTAAGAAAAACATAAACATATTATATATCATATATAAATATAGTGACATATTAATGGCCACCTTTGATGGTGTTAAAAGAATATTGAACAATCATCGTTTTGTGAGGCAGAAATTCGCCATCCACGGAAACAGTATGTTCTTTAACCATTAGATGTAGGTGTGTGTAAGTGTAGCTTGAATAATTCTTATAAAAACATCCTAGTATATGGAATATACTTGTGTTTTTACAAAATAAATGAATAAAAAGAGTTTAGGGGGTTGGAGAAGAAAAATAAAATATAAGAACACAAGAGAAGACAATACCTTTAAATCGGGTAACTCTTTTTGATTTGAGCTCAAAGGCTTCCTTGGGAAGACTTCTGCCAAAAGTGAGGCTTCAAAGAGTAAGAGAGGGATGTGTAGAGACAAAATGGGCATGTTTTGGCCAATCCAAAGGCTTTGTAAGTGTGGGTAAGGTGGTAGAGGTGGGGGCCTTTTATAAGAGGAGAGGAGGGGCACTCTTGGAAAGGTATAAAAGGATACTTTATTATAAAATGATTTTCGGATTTAAAAGGTCCCAAAATTATATATTTCTTGGATAAGGTGATAATAGTTCGAAATACACCCATCCAATAGGTTTTTGAGAAGTGTAGGTCTTATATTTTACATTATCTTTTCATTTTATTTAAATCTTTAAATAATGAGGTAATCGCTGCATCATCATGATGTCATAAATAATTATTTAATGTCTAAAAATTATGAAAAAAATACTATGATGTATTAAATATTTTTATATTTCCAATGACTATTTATAGTCAAAAATATGACTTGTATAACCCCATGTAAAAAAATATTTAGTAAAACAACTCATGTTTGTGTCATTTTTACTTTAACATTAAATAAAAAGATATTAATGTCATTTTCCTTCAAAAGTGGCTCCATGGGGTCCCCAAGTTGACCCATGGATTGTCTTGGTCGGCCATGACACATCAAATAAGGGTAGGACATGTGTCTAGGTCATTTCATATTATTAAAACATTATTCTTACCTTAAATTAAACTAATTACCTCTAATCACGATTAATAAACTTAAAAGTTACTATTCACCAAAAAATTATTTTAATCTCATTGAACCACATTTTACTTCATAATGACAACCATGTATGTCAGATTTTCTAAATTCAAAACACAGAGGTGGTAAAATTTCATTTAAACGAAAAATCAGTTTTTTAAGTACCACTTAGTGGTTTCACTATTCATCAAAAATTGAAGTTTTTCAGAAAAATACCAAAACTTCACCCTAAGATATATTTGATATTCCGAATTCAAAAATGATGTCTATTTCACAAAATTCAAAACATATAAGTTACATTAATTAATTTAATAATTATTTCCCGCTGTCAGAACAAATAGCGTGTTTTTATGAAACAATAAGTATCAAAAGATTGACACTAGTTTAAGTCCAATTTCAAAGTAAAGTTAATTAAAACAAACACTATTGGATTAAATGGTAAAAATATATTCTAATTGAACTTTAAAACCAATTAAAAAGATAATATAATCATATAAATAAATTAGATTAAAAAGAGGTTTTGAATTAATATACAACATTTTTCACTATTCATTAAAAAAATGAACTTTATCAGAAAAATACCAAAAATTTACCCAAAGTAAATTTCAATGTCCCAATCATAAAGAATATGTTTATTTTGAAAAATAGAGATTATAAAATTGTCAAAATTTTGATTTAAAAATGGTTTTCCATCAAAAGGCAGTAAGACAATCTTTTAAAAATATTAGTGTATTCCATGATTAAGATTGGAGTTATTCTCATTTTAAGCCTCTAAAACACTATCTAATTCATTAATAGACATAGATAAAAATATTTGTTATTCATTACTTAATTGGGATGTTACAAGAAGAACCAAACATATAAGTTTTCAGAAAGATGGAGTTGTTGATAAAACACATAATTGATCTCAGATCCATCGACATGACTTTGAAGATTCATCAAACTCAGTGTTGGTTAGAAAGTTAGAAGTTGATGAGTGAGGAAGTTATAATGATGTTGAAAAGAATAAAGTAAACTAGTGAAGTTAGGATTTATAAAGTTATTTACTTTCTAATCTAAATTCAAATAATTCTTTTCCAATATTGAAGTTCTCATAAATCATGAAATGACTTATGATAAAATCTTTTTAAGAAATGGAGGAATTGTAAATATTATTTCAGTTCTAGGAATTAATACAATGTTTGCATCAAATTTAAAAGAACTAGACATAGAAGTTTTCAAAAGTCTGAATGAGTTATAACTGATGAGATTTAAATATTTTCAAAGTTTTAGAGAGGAGTTTTTATCATAATGATAATTTCATTGTTAAGAGGATTCCATCAGATTGAAGATGAGGAAGTTCTATCTGACTGAATCTAAGGCAAAAAGTCAATCAGAATAAATCTTAGGATTAAAGTCAATCGGAATGAATTTGGGGAGGAAATTCAATCAGACTGACTCTAATAAGTAAAGTCAATTAGACTAAATCTCATGAGGAAATTCAATTCAGAATGAGCTAAGAAAGTTCCATCATAATGTGCTAAGAAAGTTACATCGTACTAACAAAAAGTTAAGAAGTGTGAGAAAACTGATCATGGAGAAGACTCAAGAATATTATATAATATTTGTGAAGAGTTGAATTGGTCAAATTTAAAATTCAAATGTGTGTAGATCTTAGAATTTTTGAATTTTATTAAGTGGGAAAAGTATTTTAGTTTCTCGCCTTTTCTATTCTAGTATGCCTATAAATAGCTTCATAGTACATTCGTGCTTTGAATTTTTTTTATTATATAGAAAAGGTGGAGTGATTTAGTGGTTGAGTCAGAGTTTGAATTATAGTTCTTTCTGAATAGAGATCTCATAAGAAAATCAAATAGCTGAATGTTTTCTTACCAAACTAAGGAAGATTGGACTAAGGAGTAGAGTAGAGTTTGAAAAGTGAAGTTTGAGAAAATGATTCATTGTAATGATTCCATCATAATGAGATAATTGGACTGAGTCAATCAAACCCAAGGTTATTGGACTAAGTTTCTGGATAGAGTTTTTTAGAGAAAAAGTTTTTGTGATATTTTGTTTTTTGGATCAATTATTTGTAAGCCAATTTTGTAAACTAACAGGAGTCAATATAATCATTCATATCAGAATATATAAGGTTTCTAATTATATTTAGCACAAGTTGTATTAACTTTTTCATTATAGTGAATTTCCATAGACTCGCATGAGTGGTTATGGAAAGGATGTAGGTTCTTGCACTGAGGTTGAACCTTATAAATACTGTGTGATTTACTTGGTTTCCTACTTTTGTATGGATGAGTATTTACTAAAAAATGATAAGGATATGAACTTTAATAGGTTGTAGGGGTTAAATTATAAAAGTATTGAAACTTATAAAAAGTGAACAACTAATTCACCCCCTCCCCCTCTCAGTTGTTATTCGATCCTTTGGAACATAAAAAACTATGGAAATGGGAAGTTTAAATGGAATAAGTGTAGTAAGATTATATATACACAAACACACACACATATATAGGAACAAGATCTGTTCATTGTAAATATGGTTATTATAAAGATGATTATTGAAAATATAGTTATTGTAAATATGATCATTGCAAATATAGTCATTGCAAATATGATCATTTCAGATATGGAAATTTTTCATATATCTAATAAGTATACTGAATTCATGTATTGTTAAGTAGTAAATTTAAAATAACTCACAAGGAAATAAAAATATGATATTAAAATATTATAAATATATAAATATTTATGTTTTATGTATAAATATTAATAATGTTATTAAAATATGATATTATTTATTATAAAATTAAAATAAATAGTTTTATATTAATGGAGTAGTAAAATTAAATTTTATAATATAATTAAATAATTTTAATGGTATTTATTAAAGCATATTTAGTATAAAAGTAATATTTCTTTTTTTCAAAGAACCATTTTGTTAAATATTTTATATTTTATCCTAATATATTAAATTTAATACTTTTAAAATATTATTATATGTGAATTAATTTATTAAAATCGTTCAAATTAGAAATTTATATGAAATAATAATAATAAGAACACATAATGCTTAAAATTCCATTTTTTAATAAAAGCAGTTTGTCCTTATATTTTTTATTTTCATTATAAAGATAAATATATAATTTTTAAATTTTTCATTTGATAAAATAACTTTAAAATTATATAATGTTAAAAATTTTATATTTTTATAAAACATTTAATTTTTAGGTGAATAGTGTAATACACTATTTGTACTAATATAAGGACTTTTATGTCGTTGTTAGTATATAAGTATGACTTAGAAATTTATAAAACCTTTTTTATTGAAAAATATGTATTTTATAATTGAAATTATACATTTGAAAATATTTATTATAGTTTATAAACCTATGATTGATATTTTAGAAATCAATTAATATTTTTCTCAAAAAATGTTTTAATACATTATACATTTATTATAATAAAATTAATATTTAACGCTTTTAGAAATTGAATCAGAATAAGTTGATTTCAAATTTTAAATTAGTGGGTAAAAATTATCTAATAAGGACCACTTTATTTTTAGGTATAAATATTAAGTAACCTTAGTTGAAAACTAGTTACCACAGTAAAATATTAAATGAAAAAAGTAATAATTTAAGGGATAAAGGGGTTGAAACATGTTTAAAACATGTGTGAAAAACATGTTTGAGGCTATATCTACCTTATCACTTTACCATACCATTATTTCTCAAATTATTGAGACACTTTCCTTAAGAGAGACTTACCATTATTGAGAAGCTATTAGTATTTACAAAAGTGCCATCCTTCTCACCTATAAAAGGGGTTCTCCTCTCCTCACTTCCCCTCACACAAATATCCCATAACTTTAGACATAAATCTACCCAAACCACTCCTAAAAAATTATATAAAACTTAAATAGGTTTTTGTATTCTCAAAATACCATCCCTCGTGGGATTAACCCCCTTTTCAAAATAGATTGTCCAAGAAGTGAGGTATAAGTTCCAAACCTCTTTTTCTATTTTTTATTCCTTTATGTGTACTTATTCTTCATAAAATTTAAATACACCATCTTAAAATGATAAAATATGTATAAATATTATACTGAAATGTTATTATAATGATGTTACAATAATTGACCACCCTTCCCTTTTCCCTTAAGAGAAAATGGCATCTGTGTGTGTGTGCGAACTGCTGCCTCCACAAAGCATTATGTTTAGTTTTTCTTATCCACCATACACGACTGATGGCAATGTTGAAATTAATAAATAAGTATGATATTTATAAAATATTTTATATTATAAAATTATAAAACATGTCATACATTTCTCTTATTCTATGGAAAACTATATCATCAACCATGTGTATGTGTGGACCGCCGGCTATATGGAATTATTAATTTCTATTTTTATTTTCATCATCGCCTTACATGGTTGGTCATTAAAATGGTTTTAATAAATAAATATAATTTTTATGATATCATTATGGTTATAGTATGACAAATTAAAGAATATATTAATGATATGATCAAAAAATGATCTTCGTTAATTAAATCATTTAAAATAAGCATACTAAGAGGAAAATATTTTATTCAAATTATGTAATATTTTCATATTCATTACTTATTCTTATAATTAATTTATAATTCTGATATATCACGCTATTAAACACTAAATTATATCATTATGATATTGATGTAATTATGTTTCAAGTAAATCACCTCATAATCATTAATAATCATGTTATCTTATCAATAATTAATAAAACACCTTTCATTGGTTAAGAAAATCACAAAAGTATTTTTTTTCAATTTCATATTCAAGGATAAATAGTAAAAAACTAATAAATGGAAATTTAAAATTCATAAATAATTATAATTAATCCATTACATTAACTTTAATGAACTTGGAATGATGAAAGTTATAATAAGAACTAATACTGACACCGCTCCTATGAAACTAGTACAGACAATCAAAACAGAAACATCTAATGTGGGAAAATAATCAAACACTAACTAATATAAATGTAGATAATGATTATAAATGAAAATTATAAATAGTTTTAGGTATTAATATAGTCATTAAATAGTATATTAAGATAGTTATGTTTGTTGTATAGAATTTTAGGGCACTTTCAACTAAGCAAGAATAAAGGTAAGGGGTTTTCATGACTCAAATCTTTTCCTTGGATTATTATCACTCCTATTTGACTATTATATTTCAATATTGATCTATTTTATTATATTATGGGGTTATTTTGTATTTACACCTTCTTTTTTGGGGAAATCATTTCTCACGCCTAATACATCTTCCTTGATGATTCTATTATTTCATGAAAATGCATTTTTTATTAAGAATAATTCCCATTTATTTTAATGGATTTTCCTTAATATCTATGTTTTTACTTCCCACTAACTTTATTATTTCACTGGTAGAAAATTAAATTATTTTTATCTCCAATTATCCATATATTCACCTTTATTCATTTTAAAAAAAAGGTTTCATTAACCTTTTAATGATGTGGGTTTTAAAAAAAGGCATTTCAAAATATTCAAAAGATTTTCCATCCTTTAAAAATTAAATGTTTTATATTCCAATACATATTTATTTTTTATAATATTTATGTAATTTTATAGATTTATTATTGATGTTTCTTTTTTTAAGTAAATGTTTTCCAAAGTTTTCACCTTAGATTTTTGAAACCTTTGTGTCTTATTCAAGTCTCCTTTTTAAAGATTCTATTTTAAAGGGTAAATGTTTTCAAAATATTTTCACACCACATTTTTGAAATATTTATGTCATTTTAAAGGTTTAATTTTTTAATATTACTTTTAAAATAAATGGTTTTTCAAATTTTATCTCTTCACATTTTCAAAAAATTACTTTTGAATGTGATTCGTAACTTCACCTTTTATGATAATGATAAAAAAAATTATAAAAACTCTTTAATGGTTTTGCTTCTATTTTTTTCTTAATATTTAAAAAAATTATTTCCTTGGAAGTTGTTTTTCATAAACCACCCACTAAATGTTCTTATGAAATTATCTTTTTGTGTGATTGAGTTTTGGGTATCTGATATTGTTATTTTTTATATCAATTTTGGTGATACCATTTGAAAATGTTGTGAAACCCATTTTTCTTTACATGGGTTCTTTATAATGTGTTTAATGACTTTTTTTAAAGTGGAACTATATGTATAGATTATTAAAAATTATGGTATTGTATCACCTTCCAATGCATTGGTTAAGGTTTTATATCTCATGAGATAACTATGTGAATCGAGTAAGGAATGCTTGATCCACTATGGTAATCATGTAAGGAATGATCGCTCCACTATAGTAATTGGGTAGTGATGCTTTCTCCATTATAGGAATCGAATAGTGATGCCTAATATACTATGGAAATTAGGTAGTGATTTTTTCTTCAATATGGGAATTAGGCAGTGATGCACACTTCACTATGTTATGTGAATCAGGGAGTGAAGTCTGATCTACCATGTTATGTTTATTTATGCTCATGTTTGTGCCACTTCTTTTTCCTAAGTTATAATTTATTTCCAATATATTCTAAATTTTTTTGATATTCCATGTCCAAAATATATTCCTCTTTCATATGTTATGATTTTATATTTTGTTTTATTTTCATTATATGCTTCTAAGTTATGTATTTTATGACCTTTATTGGTTCTTATGTTTATATTCCATGATCTGTGATGATAAATAAAGTAATATGATTTTCACTTGATATATGTATTTCATGCATATATTTTATGGTGTTTTAATATATTTATTTTTTCATTTAAATGGTTTTTATTTACAATTTGTAAATGGTTTAACTTATTTTGTGTTTTATGGTAGGATAAAATAGATAATTGAAAAATGAACAAGGAGCGACATTAGATTTTTAAGGATGGTCATAGAGCACTTACAAGGCACATAAAATGAAGAACCAAGGGAAAAAAAGTATTCCATGGTAGAAACATGATATTACACTTTGTGTAATCATTACAGGCCATGAACCGGTGAAAGTTAATAAAGAGAGACACATCATGAAGTGGTGGAAAGAATCCAGAAGTAAGGTTGATATGTGTCATAGCATGACACATATATGTCATGGTGTGACACAAGTGATGAATACCCAAAATCCCACATGTCATGATTTCAGTACATTTTTTTCAATATTTATGCATTTTTTAATCACTACATGAAATATAAAAGGTCAGTATGGGATTAAAAATGCCTAATTTGAAGTATATTTAGTTTTTAACATGTTTTAACACATGGGGCCCACCTATGAACAACTTTTGACCCAACATTTATTTCATTCATTAATACCTGAGACTATATGGTGCCTATAAATTTAGGGCTAGCCTACTATTGTAAAGAGAGCCTAAAAACCAAAGCTTGGAGTGAGAAGTTTCACTGTGCAAGGTCCTCCCTAGTTTCATATCCATTTTCATTATGTTTTCTCTTTCTTATTTTTTTTACTCTTATTATCTCATCACTGGGATTATAGGGTAAACCCACCTTTTTTAGGGTTATGTAATATAAGGGGTAAGGTTATATTAGATTGATTTCTTTTCCTTTATTCATGTAGTTGGTTTTCCATGATTTCTTCAATCAATTTCCAATCTCTTTCTTTTATTTTTATCATGACCATCGGTATTTGAATATAAAAGGAACATTAAAATTGCACAACTAATAACCCTAAAGGAGGCATAACCATTGTAAAATATAGAGGAATCAGATTTAAATATGGTATCGAGGAAAACTTGATTTGGAAAAACCCTAAATTATCGTACCAAGGAAAATTTGGGATTGTCACATCAAAGAGGGGATACCATGACCATTGGATCTCCCTTGTCTCGACTCTGAAAACATTCATGGATTAATCAACATATTTTATAAAATAAAATTTCACTTGAACCCTGGAACTAAAAAACCCTATCATTCTTTTTAAATCTTATTTCAAACTAATCAATCTACTTTACTTTTATATTTCATTTTCTCAAAATCAGTAAAACCCCTCTTTTCTTCACCACTTTCTTCAATTTAATAAAATAAACTATTTTGAAAACCTAAATAAAATAATTCATTGTATATGTGGGTTTGACCTAGAACTTTCCTAATACTACATTTTAATTAATTGAGTATCATAGTTTGAGTTTTTATAAATTTTTATTTTGATTAGACCTGTAGGGAAATAACAACACCCCATGGGTGTGTCAAAACTGGTTTCATTTTTAGAGAAGGTTACAAGTTAGTTTTTAGGTTTTTCATTTAAATTTTAATTTTGTTTCTTTATTTAAATTTCTCTTTTTACACTGGGTGTGTATGTTCTGTGAATTTCATATTTTTAAATTCATAATGCATGACTATCACACACGTGAAAAAGGAAAAGAAGTATTTGATTTTGATTCTAAACCAGATAAAATATTAAGAAATAATAAGTAATATACAACCATGGTGGGTGAAGAAATAAATCAACCTATTGGTGTTATTCAAAAGAGATCTAGGGCTATGTACACTTCTATACTATGGGCGACCATTGAATACAGTATTGCAACCAAGCATCCTATCACCCCTATTACTAAAAACCATTTAGAGATCAAGTCTATAATAAGTTCAATGATCTCAAATAACATTAAATTTACCATACTACCACATGAATATCCAAACACACATCTAGGAAGCTTCCTTGATCTTTACAACACATTCCAATTCCAGAATGTCTCAAGTGATGTAGTAAGACTCTATCTTTTCAGATTTACATTACGTGAGTGAGATTAGGATTGGATCAAAAGCCTTCCTACACATTCCATCATGACATGGGATGATATGAAAATAAACTTTCTTATCCACTTCTTTACACCTTCTAATTCAATGGACATATGGGTAAACATTAAAAAAATAAATTTGAAGATGAATATCTATATTCTTCATGGGAACGATATAAATATATGATTCAAAAATTCCACCATCATGGTATAGATTTATGGATACTAATCCAAACATTATATAAGGGTTTTCATAGGGAAATAGGTAAATTCTTGATGTTGCATCTAGAGGTACATTAATGAAGAAGTATCCTAAATCAAGCTACAACTTGTTAGATGAAATATTGAGAAATAGTTTCCAGTGGTAGGGAGAAGGGACACAGTGAAAGGGTGTTCATGAAATAAATAATAATGATCGGATGGCAGCATAGCTAGATTTATTAACAAATAATATGGACATCATGATGTTCCATTTGAAAAACTCCCAAGGTACGTTTATAGAATACGAAAATTATGCTAATTACAATCTTGATGATCAATTTCAGTATTGACAACCACAACAAAAATAAGGACAAGGAAATCAACAAAGTACACAAGGGTACCAACAACAAGCACCCCAAGGCCCCACACTAAAAATATAGGTTTATACATTATAATATACTATGTAAATATTCATTACCAAAACTAGGACTATACTCAATGGAATAAAAGAATAATAAACAAACTAAAATGCGGAATTGAAGAATATAGAGCATCAAGTCAGCCGAATTAGTGATCAGCTTAAAAAGAGGCCTAGAGGAGTACTTCCATGATACCCTGAAGAATACCCTCTTAAAGATTTAAAATTTGTATATCTTGTAAGTGGGAATTAAACAAAAGGAAGTGGTATAGAATTTAAAGGACAAAAACAAGTGAAAATAAGTGAATTTTTTTTTTGAGAATAATAAGGAATAAGTAGTTGAAGAAGCTGAAGAAGAACCACCTCAGTACAAACCAAGACTTCCTTTTACAGAATGAATGGTTCAAGTACCGAACAATGCACAGAAAGGTAAATTTTTTGGAACAATTTTAAAAAATAATATTAATATATCTTTTTAAATGGCTCTCATGAACATGTCGACATATGAAAAATTCATGAAAGAGATGGAAACCAATAAGAAGAATATGGAAGAGATTGGCACTATTCCACTCACACAGGAGTGTTTGGCAGTGGTATATAAGGATCAACCTAAGAAGGAATGTGATCCAGGTAGATTTTCAATTCCAATCTTTATTAGAGATAAAAATGTGGAAAAGCCTTGTGTGACATAGGTGCGAGTTTCAATATCATTTTGTACATGACATTCAAGAGTTTGGGACTGGAATGCATAAAGCCTATAAGAGTTTCACTTTAATTAGAAAACTCAATAGTGAATAAAAAATGAGGATTCATCAAGGATAACCTGATCAAAGTTGAAAAATTATACTTCCCCATCTGTCACGACCCATCCTCGGGGCACGTGCTGTGACTACCCCAAGCCCGCCTTCCATAGGCCAGGGGCTGGCAACTAGCACCAAGGCGTAAATCCCAACAAAAGGGAAGGCATTTCCTTTGAAAAGTAAACAAGCACCACAGAGTAAGCAAGAGGAAAAGTAAATACTAAGTAAGAACTGTAACAAGCTATGCTGAAATAAAAGGGGCCGGAAATACAAGCCCAACTGTAAAGTACAACTGAAAGGGAAAAACAGCAACTGAAAAGTAAAAGCCGCTACACCGAGCTGTCCACTGGAAATCCCACCTGAAGGGTGGGTACAGATAGCTCCACTGCTCCTCGGGTCCCGCCGTCTGCTCCAAGCATGTCTGCCTAGTGGTCCACCTCCAGGTACCGTCCTGCTCCACACACCTCCACCACGATCAGCGTTGTCTGTCGTCTGCAACCAACACAATGAAGTGCGGGCATAGCCCATGCAGGGGTGAGTATAAGCTACTCAGTAGGGACCCCGAGACCCCCGAAGGTCTCCCGAAATCCACAGAGTATAACCACAAAGGAAAGATGCAATCACAAAGTAACATCTGACACGGCTTCGGTATATGCCCATACATATACCTAAGTCATCAATTCCCGTTCAGCTCCAACATCCGAGCCCAAGAACAACACAGTCCACACAGGAAAGCAAACGTATACCCACACAGGATAGCACAACACAATCCACAAAGGAGAGTAAACAGTAAATCCACACAGGATAGCTCAACACAATCCACAAAGGAGAGTAACACATGATTCAGCTCACACAGGTATACTTCTTCAGACGACGATAAAGATGATCACTGATCCATCTAAGTCGTCGGACCCACAAAGGATCGATAGGTAACTAACCCTCGAAATGACCCACACAGGATCGGACCCACACAGGATCGGGCCCACACAGGACCTGTAGGCACTGGCTCACACAGAACCGCTGAGCGCTGACCCACACAGGATCAGACCCACACAGGATCGGGCCCACACAGGACCTGTAGAACCGATCCATGTAGGATCGCTGAGTGCAGTAGTCGTCGCAGTCCACTGAGGATCTCTGCACAGTTGTCGCTGTAGTCCACTGAGGATCTCTGCACGGTCGTCATCAGAGTCCACTGAGGATCTTTGCACAGTCGTCGCTGTCGAAGTAGCAGTCGCAGCCAGCTCTAGGGTTCCCGCACACAGCAAGCTCGTTCGGGAGGGTCCGCTCCACGAGCCGAGAGGCTGATACATCAACTGACACAAAGTCCGAAGTTGATGTATCCAAAAGTTCCGTATCGTCAACAGGAACTCAACGTCGCAGACGGTGCGTCAATCGGACACCCGGTCTGAGAGTTGTTGGCTTTTTCGTCCCAGGGGCCCGGTTGGTTTTTAAGGCAAAACCAACCCGACCATACTCCACCTGCATCCAAACCTCGGGAGGAGAGGGCCAAAAGATCCGTCTCACTTAGAGGAATTCAACAAAGCCGACGGCACGTCAATCGGACGTCCGTAGCTCAAGATATGAGTGTTTCCGCTCCGAGGACCCGGTTGGTTTCGTCTACGAACCAACCCGGCTGAACTCAGAGTATTCCAAAACCTTGAGTGAGATATACCAAAACGACCGTCTTGATCCAAGAATCGCGTTGTCGCTAACGACGCGCCGTTTGGAGGCCCGTAGCTCAAGTTACGGGCATTTGACCGAAAACAGTCCGAAGACGGGGGGTCCGGGCCCGGGCCGACCCGGCCCGACCCCCCCCCCCCCCCTTGGGTCGGCCGAACTGGGTCAACTTGACCCGGTCCAACCAGGTTGGCCCGGCCCGGCCCAGCCAGGGCCGGTCCGGCTCGGCTCGGCCGAGCGGCCGAGCGGCCGACGCGGGGGGGAGCCGCTGCCCCCGCGTGACACCCCTGCGACACTCGCGGGGTGTCTCCCTGGCGACTGGACGCAGCTTTAGCCGCGTCCCGCCCGCGCCGGACCTACGCGGCCGCAGGTCCGCGAGTGCCGCCGCCGCACCGGCGACCCGCGCCGCTGGCGGCTTCTGCGGGCCGCCGGAGTCGCTCCGGTGGTCTGATTCTGTTCCCGTCTGCGCCGCTGCTCCTCCCGGGACTTTCTCTTCACTGCAGAACCATCAAACTTCCGTTGCGGCACGTTCCGTCGTCGCCCGTCAAATCCGCATAATAACGAAGAACGGCAGAGGGTTGTCGGGCCGTGTTCGTTTGGCCCGCACCCTCCGCATTAGTGATAAACAACGGGAGGAACAAAATTCAACATATGAATACATATCCGAAAACAATTTTTTTTTAAGAAAATAAAAATTGTTTATGAATCGGGTTCTTCATTCTTGAACGGAAACAACACGGGAAAAAGGAAAAGTTCATAACAACCCCTACCTCGTTGGTCGTCGTCGTACGCACGTTCTTCGCGGATTTGCTTGTCGCGGAAGGAGGGGATCGTCGCGTCGTCGCGGAAAGGCGTCGCGTCGTCGCGGAATCCGGCGTTGCGTTGACGAACTCGACGGACCAAGAAACAACAGATTTAATTATAAATAAATAATTAAATCCGTGTTTTGTTTTAAACCACAAAGAACTTTTAGAAGAAACCCGAAATCACTCACCTCAAACGGTTGGTGATCAGAGATCGGGGAGGGGAAGAACGTCTCGGATTGGAGCGTCATCGATTTCCACGGATGATGGCGTTCTTCGTGTTCTTCGCGTTCTTCGCGAAGGAGAAGGAAGGTACAAGGATTCTGTCAAATCCTCTCAATGCGCAAATAACCAGAGGTCGTGCGTTGGCCTTATTTTATTATTACGCCAACGAATTGAAAACTGGTTAAGAAACGATTGAATTAATTCATTGAATTAATTCGACGAAAGAAACTGCCCACTTAATCCACGAATAAAACCGCCCAATTAAATGGTGCGTTAAGGATTT
This sequence comes from Viscum album, assembly GCA_963277665.1. NCBI lineage: Eukaryota > Viridiplantae > Streptophyta > Magnoliopsida > Santalales > Viscaceae > Viscum > Viscum album. The sequence continues at coordinate 904,059,837 of OY728142.1, read as the reverse complement.
AAGAAAACGCGTCAGTTGACTTTCATAATGACGGGTTTTCATGGGTGCGTTACTTAGCAGAAAGAAACGGCGGGGCTCGTGTGGGCCCCACCTCACAAATATCCTACCAAGGGGGTAGGATATTTCTGGATAGCACCCTAACCGTTTCAACTCAGTTTAAGTGGCTTTCAAGTGGCTTCAAGTGGCTTCCAAGTGGCTTAAGTGAAATAAAATAAAGTTTGTCGAACAAATTATTTTATTTCTAAACTTTAAGCCCAAAAATTAAAAACCACACCCGAGCAAACGCAACTCCGGAAGAGCCGTTTCTAAGCAAATACCGGCACTGCGATTTCATCGGTTCCCTCAGAATTCGATTCCGGGCACCGGTTCAAAAGTTAGAAAAACTCGCTCGTCCGTTCACTGAACGTACCTGAACCAAACTTAAGAAAATGATTCCGGGCACACCGGGCCTCAGAATCAAGTGCCGTCAGAAACTGTGCTCTTTTAAAATTCCAAAGAAAATTAAGAAAAAAAATTCCTTGAAATTTACCGGTCTTTACATTACTCCCACCTCAGGGATTTACGTCCCCGTAAAGATACATCATAAACTAGGGAAACATATGTGGGTACTGAGCATGCATCTGAGCCTCCCGCTCCCATTTGCTCTCCTAGAGGTTCCCGTGCTGCTATCTGATGCGCACAAGAGGAATCGATCGCCCACGTAGGAATCGCTCCTGTCGATCCTCTATCTCCACCGGGACCTCCGTAAAAGTCGCTCCATCATCCATGTCTAGCTCCCCATGGTCAATGATGTGCGTCGGGTCGTGCACGTACCTCCTCAGCTGAGATACGTGGAAGACATCGTGCACCCAGTGCAACTGAGGTGGTAGAGCCAGGCGATAAGGCACCTCACCAATCCTGCTGATGACCTGGAATGGTCCAATGAAGCGTGGAGACAACTTGTCACCTCAGCCAAATCTCCGTAAACCACGTCGAGGTGAGACCCGCAAAAAGACGTGGTCACCATCCTCGAACTCTAGTGGCCTCCGCCTCCTGTCATCATATGAATTCTTCCGGATCTGAGCTGTCCTCATCCGCTCCTGGATGACCTGGACCTTCTCTGTCGTGGCTCGGACCATCTCTGGTCCCACAAGTGCTGACTCCCCAGGGTCTGTCCAGCACAAAGGAGGTCTGCAAGGCCTGCCGTATAACGCCTCGTATGGTGCCATCCCGATGGTAGAGTGGTAGCTGTTGTTGTACGTGAACTCCACCAAGGGTAGGTGGTCCTCCCAGCTGTGACCAAAGTCAAGGACGCATGCGCGGAGCATGTCCTCGAGAGTCTGAATGGTCCTCTCCGTCTGACCATCCGTCTGAGGGTGAAAGGCGGTACTCAGACGTAGCCGCGTCCCGAACGCCTCTTGCAACCCCTTCCAAAGCTGGGAAGTAAAACGAGCGTCCCGATCGGAGACGATAGTCGATGGAACACCGTGAATCCCTACAATCTCCTAAACGTAGAGATGCCCCAAGCTCTCCACTGAGCCCTTCTCTCTGATGGGTAAGAAGTGTGCCGACTTGGTGAGTCGGTCAACAATCACCCAAATAGAGTCGTGACCTCTGGAAGTGCGTGGAAGTCCAGTCACGAAGTCCATAGATATCCCGCCCCACTTCCACTCTGGGATCTCCAAGGGCTGTACCAAGCCTGCTGGTACATGAGGCTCTGCCTTCACCTGCTGGCAGGTGAGGCACCGTGAAACGAACTCTACCACAGCCTTCTTCATGCCCGGCCACCAGTGCTGTCATCTGAGATCCTGGTACATCTTCGCCACTCCAGGATGTACCGCCAAGGGAGAAGTGTGAAACTCTCTCAGCACCTCCTCTCGTAAAGCGATTGGTACCAAGGTACGTTCTCTGAAAAGGATGCCGTGCTCTGCTCCAAGGGAGAAACCATCAGGTGCATGTCCCGAGGATATCTATGCACACCGTGTCTCGCAGTCAGCATCCCCACGCTGAGCCTCTCTGACCCGCTGTAGTAGTGGAGGGGTGACTGTGAGAGACTGAAGGAAGGCTGCTCCATCTCTATCCATGAAGGATATCTGCAAAGCGGCTAGCTGCTCTGTCACCTCCTCAAGTAGTTGGATGCCCGTCCTCCTGCTGAGGGCATCAGCTACCAAGTTCCCCTTCCCAGGAGTATAGACTATCTCAAAGTCATAGTCCTAGAGGAACTCGATCCATCACCGTTGTCTCAGGTTCAGGTCCTTATGGGAGAAGATGTACCTGAGACTCTGGTGGTCAGAAAATACTGTAAAGCGCTCGCCCATCAGATAGTGTCGCCATGTCTTTAGAGCGAAGACCACTGCTGCTAACTCCAAGTCATGGGTAGCGTAGTTCTGCTCATGCGGCCTCAACTAATGTGATCCATAGGAAATCACGGCCCGCTCCTGCATCAGGACACACCCGAGTCTGGTCCCTGATGCATCGCAGTAGACTACGTAACCAACTCTCTCCTCAGGCAACCTCAAGATAGGTGTGTTGGTCAATCTCTGCCTCAGCTCCTGGAAACTCTGCTGACATCTTTCTGACCACACAAAGGGTTTCCCCTTCTTCGTCAAATCTGAGAGTGGCACCGCAACTCTAGAGAAGTCCGGCACAAATCTCCGATAGTATCCGGCTAGACCCAAGAAACTCTGCACCTCCATCACGCTCCTGGGTGGCTCCCAAGCTAACACTGCCTCGATCTTCACAGGATCCACAGCAACTCTCGCCTCAGAAATGACATGCCCCAAGAAGTGGACCTCACGTAACCAGAACTGGCACTTCGAGAGATTTCCATAAAGCTGGTGCTCTCGGAGTGTGTCTAGTACAACTCGCAAGTGGTAGGCGTGCTCCTCCTCCGTGGTCGAGTACACCAAAATGTCGTCGATGAATACCACGACAAATCGATCGAGGTATGGCTGGAAGATCTTGTTCATGAGGCTCATGAAAACTACTGGAGCGTTGGTTACGCCGAAAGGCATAACCAAGAACTCATAGTGGCCATACCGACACCTAAAGGCCGTTTTCTGCACGTCCTCGTCTCGAACTCTGAGCTGATGATAGCCTGACCTGAGGTCTATCTTCGAGAACCACCGTGCTCCCTTGAGCTGATCAAAGAGGTCATCAATCCTTGGTAGCGGATACTTGTTCCTCACAGTCACCTGGATCAGGCGACGATAGTCGACACACAGTCGCAAGCTCCCGTCCGCCTTCTTGGCGAACAATATCGGGGAAGCCCAGGGTGAAACACTGGGTCGGATGAACCCCTTGCCCTGCAAGTCCTCCAACCGTACCCGTAGCTCTCGAAGCTCAGCGGGGGCCATACGATATGCTGGAGTGGATATCGGGGCTCTCCCGGGGTACAGATCAATATAAAAGTCTACCTCTATGAGGTGGTAGCCCTGGAACGTCATCGGAAAAGACGTCCGCGTACTGATCCACCACTACAGGAAAACTAGGACTCTGCACGTCCACTGCTCCTAGGATGAGGCTAGCCAACTGATGAGTGATGGGCTGTCCTCTCCTCTGCATGAGTCCATCCTGTGCTGCTAAGGCTCCCTTATCTCTGGTGAAGGTGAACCTGCTCTCGTCGGTGCGCACACATCGCACCTTGCGCCTAAAACAGTCAATCTGAGCATGGACTGTAGATAACCAATCCATGCCCAAGATGACATCGTAAGGCCTCGACGCCGCTACAAGAAGATCCCAGCCGAAGCTCTCACCTCCTAGAGTAAGATCACACTACCGGCACCAGTGCGTAATCATCAAGTCTGCTCCCGTAGGAGTCTCTAGCCATAAGGATCGAGCCAACGGCTCTGTCGGAATCTCCGAGCTCCGAACAAGGGCAGCGGCTATGAAAGAGTGACTCGCTCCTGTGTCTATAAGAACTGTAGCAAGGGTAGAATAGACACAGATCGTACCTCGAATCATCTCTGGCGTGCCGTGGTCGTAGGTCTCCACTGCCTGGAGCTGTGCCTGTCTCTGCCCGCCAGCTCCCTGTGGTCGGGGCGGGCCTCCTGGTGGTGGTGGTGGCAAAGCCTCAAAGCGTCGCCCACCACCTGCTGCTCGGCCAGCTCCTCTGCCTCGTCCGCCTCCTCCCTGCGGACCGCCACGATCGACCCTCTGCCTCTGCCTGGGTGGCCCCTCCACCCTCTGCTGCCCCTCGGTACGGCGGGTCGGGCAGTCACGAGCCATGTGGCCCTGCCCGCCGCACTCGTAGCACTGCCTGCCTCTCAGAAGACTGGCTCCGCGCTGAGTGCCCCGCACTGCTGAGCCAGTGTCCCGAGGTCGTCTGCTGGAAGGTCTGGTCTGCCTGGAACCCTGAGTCATCCGTCGGCTACCTGCTGCCGAAGACTCCGCCACCTGCTGCCCTGCGGTAGGTCTCGCTGTAGACTCAGCCAGAAAGCTATCGATCAGAAGGGCTCGCTCCAGTACTCCTGCCTGGGTTGGGATGCTGAGGGAGATCAGCGATGCCCTGATCTCATGTCTCAATCCCTGCTCGAAGGTCCGGGCCCGGAAGAAGGGGTCTCGTACCATGTCAATCGAGTAGCGAGAAAGATCGGTGAACCTCGCCGCGTACTGGGCGACCGTCAAGCTGCCCTGCCGCAGCTGAAGAAGCTCCTGAATGTGCACCGCACGGAGGGTGGTCGGGACGAACTCTGTGCGGAAGAGGCTCTCGAAGTCCGTCCAGATGAGAGAGGCCTCATCGTGCACCTGGAGCATCAAGCTCCACCATCGTCCTGCTGCTGCGTGTAGTAGGCTCGCCGCGAGGATCACCATGAGGTCTGCTGGTGTCCTCACTAGCCTGAAAACTCGAACGACCGCCTCCAGCCAGTCCTCAGCTTCTTGGGGGTCCGTATCCCCACAAAACCTGGGTGGTTGCTGGCGCTGGAACTCGTACAGAGCTCTGAGGCGTCGTGCATCGTCAGCGGTCGGCGCTGGAAGCATCGGGGGCTCGGCAGGTAAAGGTACCGTCGGTGCCTCTGCTGTCAACGGGCCATGTACTGAGGCCTCATCACTCGGCGGGCTGTCGTTGCGCTCTACTCTAGAAACCCTAGCTGGCTGCTGTCGTCGGGCCATCTTGAAAAGGAAACAAGTGCGCCACAGTCAGAACAGTATACCTGGGGAGATGACACAAGTAATCACAAATAAAACTTGAAACACACACGCAATCAATGTTTTCGTGCATTAAGTCGAAAATCAGAAGTCAGGGTCCTGGTGTACGGATACGTCGGCCGCCGCACCAACACTGGACTCCCTGGACTGATAACCACACTCAATACGCTAAACACTATTGCTTCACATAGAAGAAAGATCAGAGTCTGCGGTAGAACCGACCCCTCTGATACCAATTTGTCACGACCCGTCCTCGGGGCCCGTGCCGTGACTACCACAAGCCAGCCTTCCATAGGCCAGGGGCTGGCGACTAGCACCAAAGCGTAAATCCCAACAAAAGGGAAGGCATTTCCTTTGAAAAGTAAACAAGCACCACAGAGTAAGCAAGCGGAAAAGTAAACACTAAGTAAGAACTGTAACAAGCTGTGCTGAAGTAAAAGGGGCCGGAAATACAAGCCCAACTGTAAAGTACAACTGAAAGAGAAAAACAGCAACTGAAAAGTAAAGGCCACTACGCCGAGCTGTCCACTGGAAATCCCACCTGAAGGGTGGTTACAGATAGCTCCACTGCTCCTCGGGTCCCGCCGTCCGCTCCAAGCACGTCCGCCTAGTGGTCCACCTCCAGGTACCGTCCTGCTCCGCACACCTCCACCACGATCAGCGCTGTCCGTCGTCTGCAACCAACACAACGAAGTGCGGGCATAGCCCGTGCAGGGGTGAGTATAAGCTACTCAGTAGGGACCCCGAGACCCCCGAAGGTCTCCCGAAATCCACAGAGGATAACCACAAAGGAAATATGCAATCACGAAGTAACATCTGACACGGCTTCGGTATATGCCCATACATATACCTAAGTCATCAATTCCTGTTCGGCTCCAACGTCTGAGCCCAAGCACAAACCAGTCCACATAGGAAAGAAAACATATACCCACACAGGATAGCACAACACAATCCACAAAGGAGAGTAAACAGTAAATCCACACAGGATAGCTCAACACAATCCATAAAGGAGAGTAACACATGATTCAGCTCACACAGGTATACTTTTTCGGATGACGATAAAGATGATCACTGATCCATCAAAGTCGTCGGACCCACAAAGGATCGATAGGTAACTAACCCCGACAATGACCCACACAGGATCGGACCCACACAGGATCGGGCCCACACAGGACCTGTAGGCGCTGGCTCACACAGAACCGCTGAGTACTGACCCACACAGGATTTGACCCACACATGATCGGGCCCACACAGGACCTGTATCACTGATCCACGTAGGATCGCTGAGTGTAGTAGTCATCGCAGTCCACTGAGGATCTCTGCACAGTCGTCGCCGCAGTCCACTGAGGATCTCTGCACGGTCGTCGTCGGAGTCCACTGAGGATCTCTGCACGGTTGTCGCTGTCGAAGTAGCAGTCGCAGCCAGCTCTAGGGTTCCCGCACACAGCAAGCTCATTCGGGAGGGTCCGCTCCACGAGCCGAGAGTCTGATACATCAACTGACACAAAGTCTGAAGTTGATGTATCCAAAAGTTCCGTATCGTCAACAGGAACTCAACGTCGCAGACGGCGCGTCAATCGGACGCCCGGTCTGAGAGTTATTGGCTTTTTCGTCCCAGGGGCCCGGTTGGTTTTTAAGGCAAAACCAACCCGACCGTACTCCACCTGCATCCAAACCTCGGGCGGAGTGATCCAAAAGATCTGTCTCACTTAGAGGAATTCAACAAAGCCGACGACACGTCAATCGGACATCCGTAGCTCAAGATATGAGTGTTTCCGCTCCGAGGCCCCGGTTGGTTTTGTCTACAAACCAACCAGGACGAACTCAAAGTATTCTGAAACCTTGAGTACAATATACCGAAACGACCGTCTCGATCCAAGGATCGTGTTTCCACTGACGGCACGTCGTTTGGAGGCCCGTAGCTCAAGTTACAGGCATTTGACCGAAAACAGTCCGAAGACGGGGGGTCCGGGCCCGGGCCGACCCGGGCCGACCCCCCCCCCCCCCCTTGGGTCGGCCGAACTGGGTCAACCTGACCCGGTCCGATTGGGTTGGCCCGGCCAGGGCCGGTCAGGCTCGGCTCGGCAGAGCGGCCGAGCGGCCGACGCGGGGGGAGCCGCCGCCCCGCGTGACACCCCCGCGACACCCGCGGGGTGTCGGCCAGACAGCCGGACGCGGCTGAAGTCGCATCCCGAGTGACGCGGGGGGGAGCCTCCGCCCCCACGTGACACCCCCGCGACACCCGCGGGGTGTCTCCCTGGCGACCGGACGCGGCTTCAGCCGCGCCCCGCGCGGCCGCGGGTCCGCGAGTGCCGCCGGCAGCTTCCGCGGGCCACCGGAGTCGCTCCGGTGGTCTGATTCTGTTCCCGTCTGCGCCGCTGCTCCTCCCGGGACTTTCTCTTCACTGCGGAACCATCAAACTTCCGTTGCGGCACGTTTCGTCGTCGCCCGTCAAATCTGCATAATAACGAAGAACGACGGAGGGTTGTCGGGCCGTGTTCGTTTGGCCCGCACCCTCCGCGTTAGTGATAAACAACAGGAGGAACAAAATTCAACATATGAATACATATCCGAAAACAATTTTTTTTTAAGAAAATAAAAATTGTTTATGAATCGGGTTCTTCATTCTTGAACGGAAACAACACGGGAAAAAGGAAAAGTTCACAACAACCCCTACCTCGTTGGTCGTCATCGTACGCACGTTCTTCACAGATTTGTTTGTCGCGGAAGGAGGGGATCGCCGCGTCGTCGCGGAAAGGCGTCACATCGTCACGGAATTCGGCGTTGCGTCGACGAACTCGACGGACCAAGAAATAATAGATTTAATTATAAATAAATAATTAAATCCGTGTTTTGTTTTAAACCACAAAGAACTTTTAGAAGAAACCCGAAATCACTCACCTCAAACGGTTGGTGATCGGAGATCGGGGCGGGGAAGAACGTCTCGGATTGGAGCGTCGTCGATTTCCACGGATGAAGGCGTTCTTCGTGTTCTTCGCATTCTTCGCGAAGGAGAAGGAAGGTACAATGATTCTGTCAAATCCTCTCAACGCGCAAATAACCAGAGGTCGTGCGTTGGCCTTATTTTATTATTACGCCAACGAATTGAAAACTGGTTAAGAAACGATTGAATTAATTCGTTGAATTAATTCGATGAAAGAAACTGCCCACTTAATCCACGAATAAAACCGCCCAATTAAATGGTGTGTTAAGGATTTAAGAAAACGCGTCAGTTGACTTTCATAATGACGGGTTTTCGCGGGTGCGTTACTTAGCGGAAAGAAATGGCGGGGCTTGTGCGGGCCCCACCTCACAAATATCCTACCAAGGGGGTAGAATATTTCTGGATAGCACCCTATCCATTTCAACTCAGTTTAAGTGGCTTTCAAGTGGCTTCAAGTAGCTTCCAAGTAGCTTAAGTGAAATAAAATAAAGTTTGTCGAACAAATTATTTTATTTCTAAACTTTAAGCCCAAAAATTAAAAACCACACCCGAGCAAACGCAACTCTGGAAGAGGTGTTTCTAAGAAAATATCGGCACTGCTATTTCATCGGTGCCCTCAGAATTCGATTCCGGGCACCGGTTCAAAAGTTAGAAAAACCCGCTCATCCGTTCACTGAACGTACCCGAGCCAAACTTCGGAAAATGATTCCAGGCACACCAGGCCTCAGAATCAGGTGCCGTCAGAAACTGCGCTCTTGTAAAATTCCAAAGAAAATTAAGAAAAAAAATTTCCTTGAAATTTATGGGTCTTTACACCATCAACTTATTAGCGCTAGATATGGAAGAGGAATGTAATCCACTCCTTATAGGGAGGATATTTTTAGTAACTGGTCATATGTTGATTGGTGTTCAAAGTGAAGAACTTTTTCTAAGAATTAGATGTGATTAAGTAAGTTTTAACATCCACTAGGTAATGAAGAACAATGATGTGTGAGAGGACAATGAGTTTAGAGAAGACAATACACTAGATGTTTGGGATGTCACTAAAATTGAATAGGTTCACAAGTTATTTATTTTTGTGTAAGAGGATTCTCAACTTGATAAGAAAGAGAAGTTGAAGGGTCAGACCACTGACACCATAGGATTGACTTACTCCACTGTATTTGGGAAAGGACAATAGGTATGGATGGTACATGATCCTCCATTTAGTTTATTAGGGTTGAAGAAGAAATGGTGGGTTGGTCCACTATAGATCAAGAAAGTACTACCATTGGGAAGAATTAAGAAGTTTAGACAGGAAGAACATGGGTTGGACTATATAGACAAGACAAAACTGAGACCATTTATGGACCCCAACTAGGTAGAAAATTTTCAATTGTCCATCGCATTAGCTGAAGTTAAAAGAGGTAAGGTCGAGACAATGATGGTAAAAAAAAGTGATTATGCGAGGAAACTCATGTTTTTTGTATTTTTTTTTATTTTTTTTAGACACGCATTCTATCACTTCAAATATTTTAAAATTTTGTTGATATTGGCCAGTGTATTAACCTGTTTATTTTTATTATATGACCATCAATACCAGGGCTATAATTAAGTAGAAAAAAGTACAAGAAGAGGATACAAGACCAATACATGTCATGAATTAAGAGCAGGAAAAACCTACATAGTCAACATCAAAGAAATATTCAAAATGGGAGTAAGTATTTCAATTCAAAAATTTATAATATATTCCCCACATTGAAATTATTTAGAGATTTAATTTCTAATTTTATGCCTTCAATTGATTCTTTCTTTACCCAATTGAACTAAGAGACATAAATTTCTTAGGAAAATCATCATGCCATGAATTTAGATTTCTTTATCAATAAATTTGAATGTGAAAATTGGGTAAAATAATTAATAGATATGATCATGTGTATTAAGATTTGACAAATAATTATTTGAGGAGCATGTTGATCATTGTAAATGAATTTTTTATGAGATTTTTCTATTTTTTGAATTTTTGATACTTTTATTAATTGATTTAATTATTCGTATAAATTTCTGTGATTTATTATCTCAACCATTCATCTCATTCGTGATACATACTCTAATCTAATATTTTATTTTCTTTTTATATTATATTTCTTGAGAAACTTCGGGATGCTCTATTCTAGAACTTTCTTTGCATATTATAGAAGTTATGACTGAACAAAGTCACTTATAAAATGATTGAGTCTTTCCTTTTTTTATCCCTTATCCTATAACCCACATTACATTAATACATTTTATATCCTATAGAAACCATGAAAAAAATTATTAGGTATGATCCGTGTTACATGCCCATATTATCCTTTCATACCTATAAATATTTTTCATGATTATTAATCATAAGAGTGGGGGGAATGGTGTCTGGTAGAAGGGATGAACATTTTTTAATGGATAAGTGTGGGGGTGAATTCCATGATATTTGGGGAAGGTGCATTCATTTTATTTATTGTACACCCTCTATAAAAAAAGGAAAAAAAGAAAAAAAAAGAAAAAGAAAAAAATGGGTTGTGTCTAGGGAAATTCAAAAATCACCATTGTTTGACCGGTGATCTTGTTATAACTATTAAAAATAGTGTTGTGGGGAGATCATTTGGGTTGGTTGGTGGTTTTGATAATTTTACCAAGCATAGAATTTAGAAAAAGAAACTAAAATAATAATAATAATAATAATAATAATAAAAGAGGGTGTTTCATTTTTTGTATTCCATCTCTTTATAAGGGTGCTTGGAGATACTGGGGGAAGTGGAGACTTTCATTGAGATTTTTTTATTATAATGAAAATTAGTTTAGATAAAAACCTAATTTTTTATATTTATTTATTGCATCATTTACCTACCTTCCATAAGCCTTAGAGTCATTTGATCTTAAATAGTGAATTTCTCATGATTTTTTATGATTTTTTAATAATGCGATGGAGATGTTATATGCCTTGTAATCCTATGATAAGTGAAATGTTATTGAGGTATGTACATCACTATATTCATTTGTACCTTCATGATGAGCATAAAAATTCATGTGAGGTAAATTACTTATGGTATGCATATTAATAATAAATTGAAAAATGAAAATGGATGGATGAAAAGGCTAAGCTATTTCAAAAGAGTAAAAGTAAAATACATGGTTGATTTTTATTCTTTGAAAAATGAGACATTGATAAATTTTTTAACTATGATGATCAAACATTTAATTTTTTATTTGATCAATTGATTTTTTTTAAATTCAATTTAAACTATGATAAGGTGAGAGTCTTTTATAGTATGTTGATATTCCATCCTTAAGGAAAAGTATGAATTCAAGTGTGGAGGTATTATGATATATTTATTTCATGAATGTATTTTATGGTGTTTTAATATATTTATTTCTATATTTAAATGATTATTATTTCCAATTTGTGAATGGTTTAACTCATTTTGTGTTTTATGGAAAGATACAACAGATAATTAAAAAAGGTGCAAGGCATGACACTGGAATTTGAGGATGATAATGGAGCACTTACAAGGAACATAAACTGATGAACTGAGGAAAAATTAGGCTTCTAGAGATAAAAAACTAACATTACATGTTGTTTAATCATTACACATTATGAATCGGTGAAATTTGTGAAAGAGAGACACATCATGAAGTGGAGGAAAGCATTTAGAAGTGAGGTTGGCATGTGTCACAATGTGATACATATATGTCACACCATGACACAAGTGACGATGACCTAGAATCCTACATGTCTTGATTTTGGTACACATTTTGCACTATTTACACATCGTTTAATCACTACACGACATGTAAAAGGCCAATATGAGATTAAAAAGGTCATATTTGATGTATCTTTAGTTTTTGACATGTTTTAACACCCGAGACCCACCTATGACCAAATTTTAACCCATAATTTATGTCATTCATTAATACCTAAGCCCATATAGTGCCAATAATTTGATTATTATCCTACTATTGTAAAGATATCATGGAGACCAAATCTTGGAGTGAGAAGTTGCGTTGTGCGGGGTCCTCCCTGATTTCATCTTCGTTTTCATTATGCTTTCTTTTTCTTCTTTCCTTCTCTCTTATTCTACCATCACTAGGGTGAGGGGGTAAACCCACCTTGTTCTAGGGTTATGTAATAGAATGAGTAATGTGTTGTTGGATTGATTTCTTTTCTTTTATTCATGTATTTGGTTTGCCGTGATTTCTTTAATCAATTTTCAATATCTTTCTTTTACTTTTATCATGACCATTGGTATTTGAATATGAAAAAAACCTTAAAATTTCACAATTTAAAAACCTAAATGAGTCATGACCATTTTAAAATATAGTGGAATTAGTTTTAAATATGGTATCGAGACAAAATTGATTCAGTGAAACCCTAAATTACCATACTAAGGGAAATAGTGGATTGTTGCATCAAAGAGGGGATATCGTGACCATTGGATCTCCCTCATCTCGACTCCAACACCAATCATGGATTAATCAACCTATTTTTTAAAATAAAATTAAACCTAAACCCTAAAATAATAAAAACCTATCACGCTTTTCAAATCTTATTTCAAACCAATCAATCTAATTTTCTTTAATCTTTCATTTTCTTAAAATCAATCAAACCCATATTTTATTCACCTCTTTCTTCAATTTAATAAAATCAAATATTTTGAAAACCTAAATAAACTAATTCACCATCTATGTGGGTTCAACCTTGAAATTTAATACTACATTTTAATTAATTGAGTATCATAGTTTTATTTTTTATAAATTTGTATTTTTATTGGACCTCTAGGGAAATAAAGATGCCCCATGGGTGTGTCATCACTTATGATCTCTTGAAAATTTTATTTGATATTTATCTCTTACTCATTGTTTCCCTCATGTTTATGATCTAACAGTTATAGTTAGTTGATAAGTTTCTATTACTGAGTATTTAAGCTCACCCCTTTCTTGTTTTTATATTTCCCAGGTTATGAAGATGATTATATCATATGATATGTCTAGAAGAGGGTCTAATGGAGCACAGTTATGGAGAAATTTTCAAAAGTGTTGTAAAATATATGTTTATGTATCTAGTATCTAAGAAACTAAACCTTTAGGTCTTTGGGTTGTGTGACTATTTGTGAGATATATTAATTAAACTAAGGAATTAGTGTAATATTTGTGTATATTTATCTAGGGTCTCCATAATTCTTAATTTAATTAGATTGAGGAAATTAATTTTTATTTTTAATTAAGTGACATGTGATATAATCATCTACTTGGATGAGTTACATGTAATGTATTCATTCAATTTGGTCAGTTTTCTTTGGAAAATTGAGAATGGATGAGTTATCCTATACTAGATAAATATATTCCATGTTTAGTGGTTGGAATCAATGTTTTAGATAAATAGATTATATGATTATGCATATAATTTATGGAGATATATCTATTGGAAATGTTTCTAAGGTTATATTACTGTGTTGGATGGATATTACTCCATATATATTTGTAACTTGATTAGTAATGGTATTTTTTAAAGGTTGTTATTTTCTCATGGTTATGAATTAGGGAATTCATAATCATTTCCAATATTAAAAATTTCCATAGGATAATACAACTAGGCTATGTAATAAAAAATTATTTTGATATAAATTGTTTTTCTAAAAATGAAATATCTTTTATAATAATCTTAACCAAAGGAATTCAAATGGATTCTCAAGTGTTATAAAGTTTTTCATAAAGTTTATGAGCCTTTAGTGAAAATGGAAGATTAGTTAATATATATAATAAAACATCATAACATAATAAATGAAGTGAGTACTTTTCTTCTCATGTTATGAGCTACAATATGAACAATGTTACGATGAATTTTTTGTTCGCATTTTTTCTATAATATTGGATATAATTTTGTTTTGGTATTTTATTTAATTCATGTTGATTATCACACTATTGGGGCTTGAAAAAAATCATGTAATGATTAAATTTTTGGAAAATTAGTTATTTAATAGTTCAAAAATCACTTAATTGATATTGATAATTATAAGAGTTATAACACTTAAAAAATCAAGAGTCTCTATAATGTTATGAATGATTTAAGTTTCATAATTTATTAAAGAAGAACTATAAAAAGTGTTGTTTATTTCCTCATATGAAGTTAATCCAATTATATATAAACAATCCAAAACTCTCATATTTTCTCATTCATTCCTTAACTCAATGTTCTTTCTAGCATAATAATGGGATTAAGTGAGGTCTATTCAAAAATAGTTTTGGTAATTCCACTAGTTTGTATACAACTGTAGAGACAGGATTATGTTGATTTTTTTAAGAGATTTCTATCAAACACACCGATTTAACAAGTATGATTATCAAAAATAAGGTTTATATTTTTATGTTGTTCTTTATTTTATTTTATTCATTATTTTGTACCAGTATATTTTTGGTATTTTGGGTTGTATTCCATTATATTATGGGTGTGGAGATATCTTAAAGAACCTATCATCAAGGATTTGATCCAAATTATAACTAACACTTATTTATAATATATCATGTCACTAATTCAATAGTATTTCTCATGTTACCACAATGTATTTTATCATTTTTATTCTAGTATATTTTTTAACCATTAAATACATTTAAAACAATCTTTTCAACATTAGTATTATTGGTAAATATCATAATAATTTTCTAAGATTACTTTCTACTTATCCAATGTGTTCATTGGCATTATATATTAAGTCATATTTAGGATAATTGTTAATGATCACATGATCATGAATAAATAAACAGTAATCATTAAAACCTAAATGTATCCTTAAACACCCAAGTTCAAATATCTTTAAAATTTTATTTGATATAAAAATACTATAAGGTGAAATATTACCACATAGTAATACATGAAAAACCATTTGAATAATTTCACTAGAAAATCATCATTTAATCTAAAATAATCTTCCAACTTGTTCATGGATACAATTATTAATAACTTTTTTTATTTTTTACAACTAATATAAAATGATATTTCAACATATTTAATACAATCATCAATTTAAAGATTACTAAATTCTATATGTTCTATAGCCACATATATTTTTTTAAGTAATCCTCATCCATCATGTATGTATTGAGAATTGTTACATTATTGTACTAAATGATATTACTTGGAATTTCTCCATGAGATATAGCAACCCATACTTTCCATATATAAATATTACATCTTAATGGATGAATATTCATTACATAACATTACAATCCATGCCAAAATAATATAGGTTTAGTGTCTTTGGAAACTTGGATACATAAAAAAATATCTCATAATATATCTACATAATCTCCCACTAAGTTCTTCATAACCAGAACGCTTTATAGAAATATCATACTTAAAACCTTTATTAATAACATAGGGAAAAGAAACATAATAAATGGTGATCTTTGATACTCGATAAGGGTAAATAAAGGAGATATCAATGATCACTTAAATATAACATGAGTATAAGGGCATGAGAGAAATAGCATAATGCTTCAAACCCATACTCTATATATCATAAATCATAATCTTGAGTCATGGAATAAAGCTTAGCGATTCATAATACATGAATCATAAATGAATCTAAGAACATTAGTCGTGAGAGCATAACATTGGAATAATACAGAATTTTTTGGTATATACATAAGCATGGAAAATCATTTACTTAATCAAGGATCACTTACAAGAATATTAAAATGGATTGGTTTCACTCCCTATTCTATCATATTCTTAGTCAAGGTTCACTCCCAAGACTATCATAGTGGTCAAAGTCCCTTACTAAATTGGGTTCACTCCTCATTCTAGTCCTTATTATCTTATGAAATATCCATATTTACCCAATTAATTTTGAGGGATATATAATCCTAGTTACATCCATCACATAATTAAAATCATAAATATTTGTGCTAGAATATCATAAAACATTCATCATAACATAACCCATGGAAATAAAATACGTTTAATAAATATTTCATCATAGCATAACCTGTAGAAAATAAACTGGTTTCATAAACATATTTAAACCATACAAAGAAACAATAAGTATGTTATCATTAAATAATATCCCCATTAAATCATAAGAAACATCAAATGTTTTTGTCATTTTTGAATATAAATACCATAAAAATATTATTAAAAACATTCTTCAGAAAAATACCCTTTCCATTTTGAAACCACTTCATTAAAATCTAAAAATTTCCCAAATATTAAGGAAAAAAATATTTTAAAATAACCTTTGAAAATTATAAAGTAAGATTAAAATATTTTATTTTTCATGATGGTGGTAAATTCCATTCATACTATGTATGTTAAAACAAATATTCCTTTAACATTTTTAGTAAAAAGTAAAAAGTACCTCATTCAAAAAATGACAAGAAGATTCCTTTTAAACCATTTTTTAAAAATTAAAACATGAGTAAAAAATACTTTAAAAAATCATAGTATAATATTAAACATTATTGAAAACATTTTTAGAAAACATAGGCATAGAAGAAATAATATTTTCGACCGAATAGAGAAATAAAATAATTTTTTCTTAAAAACACTATTTCAGTCTCTATAGTTCTTAAAGAGAGTAAAATTAGATGAAAACAAGTAATCTATATAAATAAATAGATGAGAATAAAATTCATATAATTATTGAGATAAAATTCAGAAAATTTCATCATATTAAACTTAATCATAAACAATCCTGATAAACAATGATATTTTAACATAAATCCCTTACAACTTTGGTAACTTTTGAATCATAAGCCCCATGAAAGAAACTTAGATGGATATTTATATATTATAATTTTAATTATAATAATCATAAAATAAATTCATTATTTGTATATACACCAAATAAAATAAATAATTGGTGAATATGACATGTGTCTCGCATAAATAAAAGTGAGATGAAAATCCCTTACCACAAGTTTGACTTGATTTAAAAGTGCTCTATATCCTATATGATAAATTTAAATTTATTATAATTATATAAAATAATAATATAAATTATTATAATATCCTATATTATCCAATTATAATATTTCATCACTTATTTATTAATAATTATTTATTAAAATCATCATTTCCAAGTGTTAACTATTTCGTTTTTTATGAGAATTTCGATTCGGTAGTTCTGATCCTTGTACTTTGATTATTGTTCCATTATATAAAAAAATTTAATCATGATATAAATATAATATATATTAATTATATATATATATATATATTTATTTATATTCATCCATATAAGGTAGAGATATAAAAATGAATTACACTGTTCATGGAGATAGTAATTTGTACATACGCATGAACGTTGTTTTCACTTTTCAACAAATGAAATAAAAAAAAGGTAAATAAAAAAACAAAATTTATAGAATTATTATTATATAATATATATTAATTAAATATATCCTTATTACCATACATGTAAGGTTGAATTGAAAAATAAATCACATCGCTTCGTGGAGGTGGTAGTCCACACGTACACACAAGCAACGTTATTGTTTTCCAACTGATAGGGAGGTAAGAAGGTGGATATGATATTATAATTATAGAAGAATAATTATTTCATAAATATAATATATATATATATAAACTTTAAACTCATAATAATAACCATCCATTAAATATGATCATGGAAAATGAATTTCATTGCTACATGGAGGAGGTAGTCCACACGTACGCACAAGCAATAATTTCACTTCCAATTTGATGGAATAGTGGTTGATATTAGTGGTTCCATAATCATAAAAACATTTTAATATATTTATAATAATAAATTTATTATTTTATGATGAATACCACATATTTAGAGGAGGTATAAAAATAAATAAATTGAAATAGGTTGGGTAAGAGGATTACCCCTACTTCGATTAGCCTCCTTTAGATCCTTTCTTAAAGACCCTTGGAATGGTATTTTAAGAATATAATAACCTATAATTCATGTATAGGTAATTTTAGGAGATATTTGGTCATGGTTTTTGTTAATATAGAAGGCTCAAAGTGGTGTAAATAAGAGAAATGAGGGGTTTCCTTTTATAAGTGGGGAAGAGGACACAATTATAATTTATTAAAAGATTAAAATATAATAAATTCATTATCAAGAAAAATGATTTAAAATGGATAGAGATTAGAATTTGGGATGGTATGAGGTCAAAATATTTCTAATAAATAGGACTTATAAAAGTTTAATTGGAAAAATTACCCTTATCTTCTGGTTTAACCCCCCCCCCCCAGTAAGCTTTGTTTTAACCTTTACCGTAGTGACAATTTTTTACTGTTTTTACCATTCATCATGAAAAAAAAAGGAAATTGACCTAATTATATAATTTGGAAATTATAATTTAAAATATTAAATCTATTTTACTAAATTAAATTCATATAATTGGTAGAATTTAATTTAAATTTAAACCAACAAAACGTGACAAAAAATGGTTTTCTAGAAAATAAATGTTTTCTTAAGTATAATTTTTTTTATGAAAATACAACATAAATTTTATTAAAATGATCTAAATTGAATTATTAATAATATAATTTCACTAATTATGCTTTTAAAACCATTTTAAACTAAAATATAACTTTGTAAATGCTTTAAATGAAAAAGGCATCTTTCAATAAAAATTAATATTTTTCACTATTCATCAAAAAATAAATTTTTTTCATAAAATTATAAAAAATTAACTATAAACTAATTTTTAAGTGATTATTTAAAAAATGAAGTTTATTTTTTCAAATAAATTTTCTAAAACTATCAAAAATTGATTAAACTATTTTTTCACAAAGGGTAATAAAAATCATTTTTAAGGGAAAATGTTTTTTATAGCATATAATAACTTTACTAAAAATCGATTACTTGTTTATTAATATATCTTTGTTTCATTACATCCTTAGGTTCCTATACAGTTTCTTTAAATTTTTGATTCCTCCAGAGAACTTTAACCAGGTGAGTAGTCTCATTTTATAGCACTTTACCTCTACAGTCCAAGATTTATACAAGGTTATTATTCATAAGAAAGATCATTCTCCAGATATATGAACTCTAAGTTTGGTACATGTGAAGGATTGGGTATTTACTTCTTAAGGAGAGATATATGGAACACATTGTGAACTTTATAGAGGCTTGGTGGAAGTGTCAAGTGATAAGATACTTTCCCTACTCAATCAAGAATCTCAAAGTGGGAAATAAACCTAGGTATCAGATTTATCTTATTTTTTAATCTCATAACCTTATTCCATGGATAAATTCACAAGAATACCTTCTCACTAACTTAAAATTTCAAATTTCACTAATGATTGTCAGTAAAAATTTTATATTGAATCTGAGATTCCTTAATGTGTTGATGAATGTCTCTGGATTTCTCTACCATTTCCTCTACTAGCTTAGGTCTCAATAGATTTATTTCCCCAACTTCATCCCATAATGTCAGAGTTATATACTTCTTCCCATAGAGGGATTCATAAGTATCCATCTAAATACTTGAGTAAAATCTATTGTTGAAAGATAACTCAACTAGAGTAAGTAATTAATCCCAACCACCTTTTAAATCTATAGAATAATACCTAGACATATCCTTTAGGGTTTTAATGGTTTCCTCAAGATATACATTTATCTAATAATGATAAGAAGTACTAAAAACAACTCTAAATCCATATCTTATGGAAGACTTCTCCAAAACTTCAAGGTAAACCTTACATCTCAGTAAGATACAATAAAATGTGGTACTCCATGAAACCTTACCACTTCATTAATTTATATTCTAGAAATATTATCAATAGAAAAATATTCTTTGATAAGTAATGAAGTGTACTAACTTCATAGGGTGATCAAATACAACCTAGATAGCATTATTACCTTTAGATGTTTTTGAGAATCCAATGACAAAATCAATGTTGATGGTTTCCCATTTCCATTATGTTATGGGTAGTGGTTATACACTACTATAAATCCTACTTTTACCAATGATTATATCCCAACGGTTTAAATAAACCATTGGGAATGGCTATATATACTAACAGTTTGCTTAAAACCATTGGCATAGAAGATTTTGTAAAGTTTTTTACCAATGGTTTGTAAAACCATTGGTATAGTCCTTATTATAGACACTTTTACCAATGGTTATCAATAACTGTTGGTATATGTTGGCTTTTTACCAACGGTTTGTATGAACCGTTGGTATAGGCCTCACATTTTTCCTCCTTTTACCAACGGTTTATAAAAATCATTGTTATAGGCCTTACTATACATATATTCCCAATGGTTTTTAAAAACCTTTGGGAAAGTTTTCCCCTAAATGCAGATCGGGCGTCCAGTTCCCCCTCTGCTCGATTACAGGTCCCCCTCCACTCGATTGGTGCCCTAAATCGAATCTCCCTCTTCCCTAGCCTTCCAAACTTCTTCCACTGATTGATCAATCTTCAATAAAGTAAATTTTTTCTTTTATACTTAAAATTTTTAAGTGATACCTTGGTTTTGTGGTTCTGCAACTATTTTTATACCTTGGTTTTTTTGTTCTGCAACTATTTTTTTCTCTTTTGATCTGGAAAAATGGAGAGCTCTGTGGAAATTAATCATGGTTGTGGGTGGTCATTTAGGATTTAAGATAGTATGCCTTCATTTTACTTGATATATCCAATAGTATTATTGATTTATGTTCAATTTTATTATCTTTGACAAATTATGTTGTTTAATAAGTTGTTTTTAATGGTTGTAATAATGACTATATGGTATAAGGGTCCACATGGTTTGTATAAGGGTTCACATGGTGTCTAAGATAATCTAGTGTCCTGGGAATGTACACAGAGTACATGAGTTGGATAGCCATGTAAATATACATGGCCAATCCCTTATGGTGAAAAGTATGTTTGGTGAAATGGGGTGCTGAAAATGTCCCATTTAAACATGCCTTTGTTTCATGGGTATTCTCATATGATGTGTTGGCCATAATATAGAGTGGGTAGTAATTAGCTCACCCAAAACACTTTCATCCCTAAAATCCAAGACTATGTGGTTAAATGGAAGAACCCATGGTCTAATGACATGCCTAACATGGTTTTTAAATCACCTCACCTAAACATAAACTAGAACACTGGTTAAATGCAATAACTCATCCTAAACATACACTATAACATTGGTTAAATGGAATAACCCATCCTTGTTACTGAATTTCATACACATATGGACAAAAAACCATCATTCATGAACATCCCTATAATGCATAGTCTTTTCACAGAACACATATCCCTTAAATGTCATGAAATTCCAGTAGGCACTGATATAAAGTAGTCATGTTTACAGGTGGAAGCTTCATATCTTTAGATAATATATTCTCAGAACTATAGAGTGGAACACCATTCGGTGTTTTGAGGCCAACCCAACTCCACACATGAAAAAAAGATCATTATCCATCAATAAAACCAATGTAAATATATAAATAGTGATTCATATCAGTATCATTAAAGATTTCCTTAGGAATTCTTAATCCATTAGGGTGTTCTCCCAATAACTCCCTTGTTGGATTTCAAATTCAATTATCCTCGTTTAACACCACTTTGAGGCATCTCTTCATTTACAATTATGTGTTTGTTTTAGGATATTCTGAAATCTTTATCTTCTATATGAGTTGGTGCTATTTAATTAGAAATTTCAAAACCCTCCATAAAAATCATACTTCTAACACTTTAATTTTCATTTATAAACCCACCTATTTAATTTTAGAACACTCTAAAGAGTCTTATTACACAGGAAAACTTGATTTTCTTCATCCTTGAAGGTCATGAACAACATCGGACTTTCAAAAAATATGTCATCGTTTTTAGTATTTAGATTAGAGTCATAATATTTGCATTTGTTTGAAGAAAAAAAATCATATTTAAGGTATTTTTAATTTCAATTTCATGTGTTCAGGGTGGAGAGGGAGATAGTGCAGGTGGGGTGGGGAATGGGGTGGGGTGGGGGGCTGTCCAGGTGGGGGGGTTGGGCTTTCCAGGTGGGTTCATGGTTGGCCAAGTGTCACAACCATTATTTAATTATGAGGTAATTTTTATATTTTTTTGGTATTTTATTTTTCCCTAGTATTTACTTCAGTGTTTTTAGAGAAAATATAGTATTTTTACCCAACAATATGTGGTTCATGGTTGGCACACAGTTCAGTGAAATTAACAACATTTTAAGTGAAAACAACAACTGACGTATGGAAAACTGACCAAATGTATTTGGATTGTGATGATACTTTAGGACAATGATACATTGGTCATTTTTTACGTGTATGAGTCAACCCCACCTCAATCCAAGGCATGATGTGGTGGAATCCTACTCCAATCAATAGATCGTGCCATACTTGTACCATTTAGTGTTCATAGCCTTAAAAACATTAATATTATTCTCACTAAGGTCAATAAACTTACAGTTCCATTCTTCTAGACCATCATAAGTTGAACTTCTAATCATTTCAGTTCTGCCTGAATTTTAAATCAAGTAAAGAGTTCCATACTTTAATCCTTTTGTAATGACCATGGAACCATGGGTCAGTTTCCATACCCCATTTTCAAATTTAGTTTCATAGCATGAATCATCAAACTTTCTCTTTAGATTTAGGAAGAAGAAAACCACTCCCAGGTAAAATCCATTTTCATACGTTTTTCATTTTCTATGAAAGTTGCTTTTATTTGATGATAGATCATATTTGGGTGTTCTTTCATTGTCAAAAGATCTTATTATGATCCTAAAAAACCTAAAAATTTCAAAAATTGAGGGGTTTTATTTCACAACATCAAGAAAGTGTAGCGAGGGAATATACTACCACTTGTCAAAGTCCTATGGTAGGATGGTTATGTTAAAGAGGGTATTTGGGGCATGATTCAGTTGGATCCAATTTTTTTTAGGATATTATGTGTCGTCACTTTTATTCTCACTATTAATCATGAGAGGGTCTCATAAATTATTTTTATCATGGAATAAAGAAGTGTCACCCTTACATTAACCAGTAGTACACCATGTATGACTACAACCCATCCTGGAAGGGGACTGTTTTTTTTTCAACCTCATATGTATCATGACACACTCTGGATCAGACACATGTTCATCATCCACTTATTCAACCAATTTGGACATGATCACTATGAATTTAAAAACCAATACCCAATTATATTATGTTATTACCACTATAGATTCTACCAACAACGCCATTACCATTCACCCAATATCTGACATTAAGACCCCTACCTCCTTTATCTTCCTTCTTAGTGCATCAAAACTGACATTTCCTTTACAAAGAAAATATTCCATTTCAAATTTGAAAATGTACATGTATTTTATCCAACACATCTGAAAATGATTTAGTTCACATTAGAATAAATTATATTACTATGACAGTCAGTTTGTATATATAACATGCCTCTAATCAAAGAGGTGGTGTCTCTGAAATTTACACTCATCAATGATAGTCACAAACTCTTTTTCATGAGTTGGGTAGTTTCACTCATGGGGTCATAAGTGATGAGAATACTAAGAAAATACCTTTTCACCATATATTATAAAAAATACAAGTTCAATGAAAAATGCATCACAAATCATTACATACCCAAATCTAGGATAAAAAAAATGGGATTTGAGCCAATTTTAAACTCTTATTCAACTCTAATAAGTATTTCTCAGACTATTCTATCTATTATAATTTTATGGGGAGGTAGGGGCTGTGCTATTTGGGGGGTTGTGCAGGGGTGAAATGAATTACTACTGGAATAGTGGTTGTCATATGAAGATTGAAATGGGTGTAAATAATGTTTAAGTTATTGAAACTGTTATTCAACTCTACTGGAAGATTGTTTTCATATGAAGATTTAAATAGGGAATTGTAGTACATGACATGGTTGGAAGAGTTTAATGGTTTTATGTGTGTTTTTTTGCTATTTTAGGTGTTTTTTATGCTATTTTAAGTCTATTTGTATGTGTTTTTTATGCTATTTTTTATGCAGGTGTATACTGGAGGGGCTACTGGAGGGGCTGTTGTGCAATAGCTCTGGAAATACACAATACCAATGGTTGTAAACCGTTAGTATACTTTGAGAAAACGCATTAATATTGTGTTTATAATTTAGTACAATGATCTATGGGTCATTTGTGATGTGTAAGAGTCAACCCCACCTCAATTTAAGTCACGGTGTTGCCGGTACCACTCTAAGTGTCTCTCTTTTGTTTAAAATGGACATCATTTTAAGTGAAAACAACAATTGGAATACGGACAACCAACCAAACTCATTCGGATTGTGTTGATACTTTAGGAAAACGATCCATGAGTCATATGTGACGTGTATGAGTCAAACCCACCTCAATCTAAGGCATGGTGTGGCTGGTATCACTCAAAGTGTCTCTCTTTTGTTTAAAATGGACACCCTTTTAAGTAAAAACAACTGGCATATAGAAAACCAACCAAACGTATTCATATTGTGTTGATACTTTATAACAATGATCCATGGGACATTTTTGACATGTAAGAGTCAATCCCGTATCAATCCAAGGCACGGTATGGCCGGTACCACTCAAAGTGTCTCACCTTTATTTGAAATGAACAATATTTTAAGTGAAAACAACAACTTGCATATGGAAAATCAACCAAACGCATTAGGATTGTGTTGATAATTTAGGAAAACAATCCATGGGAAATTTTTGACGTGTAAGAGTCAACCCCGCATCAATCTGAGGCATGGTGTGGCTGGTACCACTCTAAATGTCTCTATTTTGTTTAAAATAGATATCATTTTAAGTGAAAACAACAACTAGCATACAAAAAACTGACCAAACACATTCATATTGTGTTGATACTTTAAAAAAACGATATATGAGTCATATGTGACATGTATGAGTTAACCCTTCCTCAATCTGAGGCACGGTGTGTCTGGTATCAAGTGTCTCTCTTTTGTTTAAAATGGACATCATTTTAAGTAAAAACAGATGGCATACAAAAACTAACCAAATTTAGTAGGATTCTGTTGATACTTTATGAAAACTATCCATGAGTCATTTTTGATGTGTATGAGTCGACCCCACCTCAATCTGAGGCGCGTTGTGCCCGGTACCACTCAAAGTGTCACACCTTTATTTAAAATGATCAACGTTTTAAATGAAAACAACAACTGGCATACGGAAAACTGACCAAATGCTTTAGTATTCTATTGATACTTTAGTAAAATGATCTATGGGTCATTTGTGACGTGTAAGAGTCAACCCCGCCTCAATCTGAGGCACGGTGTGCCTGGTACCACTCAAAGTTTCTCACCTTTATTTGAAATGGTCAACATTTTAAATGAAAACAATAACTAGCATATGGAAAATCGACCAAAAGCATTCGAATTGTGTTGATATACTAGTAAAACTTTCCATGGGTCATTTTTGATGTGTAAGAGTCAACCCTGCCACAATATGAGGCACAATGTGGCCGGTATCACTCTAAGTGTCTCTCTTTTGTTTAAAATGGACACTGTTTTAAGTAAAAACAACTGACATACGGAAAATCGACCAAACATATTCATATTTTGTTAATAATTTAGCACAACAATCCATGGGTCATTTATGACGTGTATGAGTCAACCGAGCCTCAATCAAAGTCCTGGTGTGGCTGGTACCACTCAAAGTGTCTCACTTTTATTTAAAATGGACAGTATTTTAAGTGAAAACAACAACTGACATACGAAAAACCAACCAAACGCATTCGGATTGTGTTGATACTTTAGTAAAATGATCCATGGGTCATATGTGATGTGTACAAGTCAACCCCGCCTCAATCCGAGGCACAGTGTGGGTGGTATCACTCTAACTGTCTCTCTTTTGTTTAAAATGTACATCATTTTAAGTAAAAACAACTGGCATACGGAAAACCGTCCAAAAATATTCAGATTGTGTTGATACTTTAGAACAATGATCCATGGTCCAGCCTCACACAATCCACTTCTCATGTGAGGAACTCCTACCCCTATTCTAAAACACATTACATTTAATACGCCAAGGACAACTATATTCCCTAAGTCACACAAACTCATTGATACACACCCATTATCATCATCACTAAGTTCAAAGACACCCGCCCCAAACCATGGGATGTTATATTTGTGTTTGGTTGAATTCATTTTTTAATTTCCTTATTTTGGGTTATTAGCTTCTAATTTCTAAACTCAATCGTGTATGTGTTATAAAAATTTAAATTTTGTATGTATTCTTAATTCTGTATCACATATAATTACGTATTCAGTTTTTAATGTATTGTATTCATAATTTATTATTGTATTGTATTCATAATTGATTATTAAATTATGTATCCTTATTGTATTCATAATTTATTATTGTATTGTATTCATAATTGATTATTAAATTATGTATCCTTATTGTATTCATAACTGATTATATAATTTCCTATTGTACAATTCAAATAGTAGTACACAGATCAGTAGGCTGCTATGTGAATTGTACAGCTAAGCCTATGCCAACGGTTTTAAACTATTGGTATAGGTTCTGTGTGCACTTTTTAACAACATTTCTCTTAAAATAATTGGCAAAAACCTTTTACCAATGGTTTAAACTATTGGTATATATGTGAATAGTTGAGACTTTTACCAAAGGTTCTTAGAAACCGTTGGTAAAATTCTAGGTAAAGTTTATCCCAACAGTTTATAACTGTTGGGATATCTCATCTCTATACCAACGGTTTACATAAAATTGTTGTTATAGTATATATTTATTCACATATACCAACAATTTATTTGAAACCATTGGTATATGTCTATTGTCACGGCTTACTTGGATATAGTTTGTAAAACCGTTGGTATAATTTATACCAACGGTTTTATAGCCTATACCAACGGTTTTCAACCGTTGGTATACCTTTAATTTCTAGTAGTGGTAAAATCCCCTTATAATTCTATCTCTCAACCTTAACTTAATGAAATTCCAATCATCAAGATATATACTTTGCAATATATCTTTTTATGTTTTACTTCTAGAAATACTCTTTCATATCTCTATATGTCTTCATACTTCTAGGATGAATAAAGAATTATGAAATATGAGGTTTATTCAATAGCTCCTTCTTCAAGTATGGTATTTATGGGACACATACACAATTCCTAAACCTTATCATTCTATAACAATCAAGATTTAACTCAGGAAAAATTCTCACCTTCTTTTGAAATTCCACATCATCTGTCTGTACCTCTTTAATATTTACTTAGATATATGGTTGAAAACTCATTTAAGTAAGATAATATCTCTTCTATTCCTTCAAGATTTCTAGATACATCCTTTTAAAATCTATAAATATTGAGTCTTTTGGATCTTCATCAGAGATAAGTTTTCATGATCCTTTCAACTCAGGAAATCTTCCATCGTTTTCTCTTTCCCAAGTTGGTAATGAATTGAGTATTCATAATATTTAATCGACTTGAACCATCTTTTTAGGTGCATATCTATCTCTTTTTGAGTGAATATATACTTTAAAATTTTATGATCAATATATATGTCACACCCTTCTCAATAAAGATAACATCTTTTTATATTTAATTTGAAAATTACCCCAACTAACTCCAAATTCTAAGTTGGTTAATTCTGATTAAGAAACTTCAATTATCATGACACATATGCTATAACAATATCATTCTACATTATGATGCATCCCATTACCTTCTTCGATGAATTATTATGGATCAAAAACCCCTCTCTATTGTGGGGTAGTTTAATAATAGGTGCACTGACTAACCATAGATTTAGTTCCTTGATATTTTCCTCACATTCATCTATCTTAAGGAACTTTTCTCCCTTCTAAGTTAACTTGGTAAGTAGATTAGATGAATGTGAGAAATTTTTCACAAAGAATCGATAATATCCAACCAAACCAAGAAAACTATAGATCTCAGTCATAGTAGTTGGTCTGGGATAATGTTTAATAACTTTTTTCTTTGATGGATCCAACAATATAACCTCACTTGAGATTATATGACCCAAAAATGAAACATTTTATATAAAAAATTGACCCTTGGGTAAATTTCTCATACAACTTCTCCTTCCTTAAGGTCTTTAGTGCAATCCTCAAGTGATTTTCATGCTCTTATTTTCTATTTGAATATCTAATAATATCATCTATAATGACTACCATATATTTATCAATATAATATCTCAAGAATATATTCATTAAATCCATGAATATAGTGGGGGAATTATTAAGAACAAATAGAATCACTATAAATTCATAGTTTTCATACTTGGTACAAAATCTTTTCTTGGGTATAGCATCCTTATTATTCCTCAATTAATGATATCCAGAATGAAGTTCAATATTATAAAAGTATTTATCTCTATACAATTGATCAAACAAGTCATCAATAAGGATAGAGGATACTTATTCTTGATAGTGATCTTGTTAAGTTACCGATAATCAATGTAGAGTTGTATTAATCCATATTTATTTTTAATAAAAAGATCAAGTTCACCCCAATGTGACACACTTGGCAGAATGAATCCCTTGTAAATATTCTTATGGATTTTCTTCTTCAATTATTACAACTCAATCAGGTCCATTATATATGAATTATTTGAAATAGTTGTAGCACCAGATTTGAGTTCTATTGAAAACTCAACTTCATGATTTAGTGGGATACTAGGAAACTATTATAGAAAGACATAAAAAAACTCCCACACTATGGGCATATTTTTTATGTTGAGTTTATCCCCAACCATATGAGATAAATTCCATTTTTTTAATAGGAACCAAGACCCATACAATAGATGTGATTTTCATCATAATTTTATAATTATCATCGCACTAATAAACAAGTATGGATTGGTTCATAATATCATATGTGACTTCAATTACTTAGAAATTGGTTTGGTATTTATGTAAATAAATACAATAAATTCCTTAAATAATCATCAAATTTAACTAGATGGAGAATAAAAAGATTTTTAGGATGAATATTCCCATAAACTTTAATCAAAGGAGAATAATAGACTTGTT
Organism: Viscum album; assembly: GCA_963277665.1. NCBI lineage: Eukaryota > Viridiplantae > Streptophyta > Magnoliopsida > Santalales > Viscaceae > Viscum > Viscum album. The sequence goes on along the minus strand of OY728142.1, from coordinate 904,030,766 downwards.
ATGTAATCATCATACCAATAAGATTTTTCACTTATAATTCAATATGTAGTCATTAAGGATGTGAATGAACATACCCACATACTTTTTATAAAGTAATTCACATGGCTAAGAAAAAATAATATAATTCAATATTTGTGTGTCTCTCACCACCTCAACTTCACCATTCTATCTTCAATCCCTTAGTAAAATAAAAATGGTTAGCATGATCGGCATACATCTATGATCGGAGTGATCAATCATGAAAAATCATTCATAAGATGTCTAAATATTGACACCTTATTTTTAATTTATGACACCTTAGGATTAAACTAGTCTATTTATGGTCATCATTTATTGAAATCCTTTATAATAGTTCATAAAAAATGGATTTAATCAAAAAATATCTTCCCGGAGTGTCAAACCTGGTGCGTAGTAAGGACACACTCACTGTGCCCCAGAATAATTATTGATATATACTCAACCAAATATTTTTGGGGTTATTACCCCTAAATTCATCTGTTCCAAAATTATATCCACTTATCGTATCTAGAACTGTATTTTTTGTTAAAAAAACACTCCTTTATTTACAATAGCTTTGTATGTTATCATATACATAGGGTTATCCTAAGTTTTATCACTAAAGTTTTATTTTCACACCCCAACCATGGTTTTTATTTTATTTTATTTTTTTATTAGTGTTGGGTATTTTGGTTAAGGTTCGGGTTGAGTTGTCGATGAGATTTTTTGAGTTGTTGAGTTTTTGGGTGGTTTTTGGATCTATGCATGGTATGATCATAGTTTGTCCAAAACCATGAAATGAAAAGGAGAAACCATGTGACCTTATTTTGGTGTTAGTGAAAAGGTGCATAGCTGGCACATAGATAGAGGAAACCATGAGACATGTGTGAGAGAGGATCTATCATTTTAACAGAGATGATTTTCATTGTTGTCAAACGATTTCTCAAACCATGTGACTAGTATGTGTGGGCATCCCTCCTCTCCAATAGGGTGATCACAATTGAAGCACGGTTTGGAATACCATAAATCCAAACCATTTGAGTTTCCATGGTTCTTAAAAAGTGGAAATTTCTCTTTTTCCCCTCCCTCTTTTTAACGCTAATTAGACCTCCTCCTCCCTTGTTTGATCCAGGTAAACCATGGGGATCCCAAACCCTTCTTGTCTTGGATCTTCTTCCTCCATGGTTTCTCCTCCAAGATTCCAAGGTTATTTCTTCTTGGTTTTTGGTCTCCTTTACTTCTATGCCCTTCTCCCTCCTATTGTTATTTGTTCTACCATATCTTGGTTCTCTCTTGGTTGAACCCTAGGGCGAGGATTGGCTAATTCTTGATGATTTATTTCATGTTAGGGTGTGTGGTTTGTTCCATGGACCTAATTCTTCCTCCCCCAATGGTTTCATCACATTCACACATCTTTGAGGTAGGTTTTTCCATCCATATTCTTTTTAAAACATTCCATTTGATGATTGAGTGTTTCTAATTAATTTATAAATGTGTTTCTCATGATTTTTGTGTGTTGGTGTGAGTTCTTTTTATGTTTTCATGTTTTAAAATTGATGAAAATGGGTTTTGAAAGTACTTATATAATTATACCTATATCTATGTGTATACAAAGTGTTTAATGAAATGAAAATTGATCTTTAAAAATGAAATTGAGCACTTCGGGTTGTGTTTTTCCTTAGTTATGTTTTGATAAATTGGTTTGTTTATGAATTGAATCTTGTGTGTGGGTTTTGGTGACTTATATGGTTTGATGCTTATGTGTAGACCCATGTAACTAGATGTAATTCTCCTTGTGATTCTTATATTGAAACCTTTGGTGTTTTATAGATTCAAAAGTTTTCTATTGTATGTGGGTATATCCATATATTCAAAAGGTTAAAATAAGGATTGGGTCACAAATGATAATTACTTCTTATAAAAAATTTACCTCTTAAACCTTTTTTTCAAAATGCACCTATTCTATTTCTTCTCTTCCCTAGCCCTCCTCATCTCAAATGGTTCCTTTAAACCCATAGTGTTTTTTTAAATGGTTACTTGGTTTTCAAATGAATTCAAAGGTGGTTTAAAATTTATTTCCTAAGTATTGGACCATTTAGAACTTTGAGGTGTGATTTGGTGACTAAATGACATAAAGGACTGTTTGCATCTTTTGAGTATGTTGTATGGTTTCACCTTGGTTTTGTAAATGGTTTTGGAAATGGTTTTTTATTTTAAATTAAAAAGGGTTAGTTTGTATTTTGAGGTGTTTTGGAAAGTGGATTTAGAACTCATGTGATGTGTAGGCCCTAGTTGGAAATTTTCTTGGTTCTATGTGTGATGGGAACCCCTATGGTTTTCCTTCTATTGAGAGGGCCTTCACAAAGGTTAGTGTCAGGGATTGGGAAAGGCATTCATGGTGTAATTTTTTGCTTATGTTTAATTCCAAGTATGTGATAACATCATCATTATCCTTTATACCTTTATCATGTGATTCTTATGAATCATCTAGAGTATCGAGTGATGGTTTCTTGTCGGTCCCAATTAGACGGATTGGTTCCCCTAGATAGAGGATAGGCCAAGTGGTATTTTATACTGGTGAGGCTAGTTTAGAGAATCCAGGTTGGTTATTGACCATGAATTTGCACCATACATTGGAAGCTGAGTCATAACCTAGTATTTATAGTGATTTATTCTATATATTTTGTGTAAATTCCTATGATTACATATCTATATGTGCCTATTTTATTTATGCAGTACCTTAGTTGTTTGATCTGATAATATTTATCTATACTTGTACTGCTTAATTTATTTTTAGTATTTCACATTTGATTCCTTCTACCTCTATTTAATCTTGGTTCCTCTTGTTATGAAATCCTCTTGGGTTGGTTTTCTTCTTGGGGTATGTTTTTCTAAATTTTGATTTTAAAATAAAAACCTATTTTAAAAAGGAAAAGCTTTTTTTGATTCTAAAAAGGAAATTTTATGGAAAGATTTGTTTGGTTATTTAAATTTTAAAAAACTATTTTTATAAATTTATTTCAAACTAGAGTTTATAGACTCTTTTGGGAAAGTATGTGTATAGATTCTATGGTGCTTACCTATTGAGATATTTTTCTCACACCGTACTTGTTCTGCTCAGCATCAATAGACCCAATTTTTTTTGCAGGTTCAAGTTCCATTCAGTTTTTCCATAGCTGGTTTATGGATTGGGGTGACCAAGAGGTCATATAGAGATCGTGTCAGTATCAGTTTGGTTTAAATTTCTTTTTTGGTTTCTATTCTTCAATGTTTTTTGGACCTGGTTGTATTTATTGATGTTTTTTTATTACTTGTTTCTTATTACATGCTATGTATGGTTTATTTATATTAGTTTTTTATTTAAAAAATCATTCCCATCTAGATTATCTTTGATGATTAGCACTAGTTTCTAGCCTAGGAATATCGGGAATGCCTCTTGAGCCTTGTTGTGGGATGGGTTGGGTGTTGGGTTGGATGGTTGCCCAGCCTATTTCATGAAAAAAATAGTATCAAAGCAACCATTTTTTATTTGGGGCATCAAGTATTTTGGATATAGGATTATCAGGACTCAGGAGGTAGGTATAAGAAGAGTGTCATGAACACTTTCTCATCCTAAGACTCAAGTTTCCAGGGGTAGTTTGGGACTTGAGTCTTTTGTTTTGGTATTTGGGTTTATAGTTTGGGGGATGACAGTGGAAGTGAGCTGGTGTTATACGGTGGGCTTACATGGAGTAGCGACCCATGTGGAGCCTGAGTGAATGATTCAAGGTACTTCCAGTGGTTTATTCTTTCGCAGGGCATGGTATGTTAAACCATGTAACCAGGTTATTCATGGCCACTAGTTCCCCATTCTAGGAGTTTTGGTGTGGGTTATGTTTTGGTGTGATTTTGATTAGTGTGAGTGGATTTTGAAATGAGAAAATGGTTTTTGAGAAGAAGGTTTTCCAAGAAAATGATTTTGGTACATGGTTTTATTTTAAAAGATGGGATTTTGTGTTTATATTGGATTTAAAAATGGGATTGGTATTGTGAAAAGTGAACTTGGGATAAAATTGATTTGGAATTTGGTATGGAAATGGTGGTTTTGAAAAATGATTTAGGATTTTCACTATGGTTTTTGATTTATGAGTTGGCGTTTTGGTTTAGAATGTCCTTTTTGGTTGAATTTTGGTTGGATGTTGATTCGGTTTTTTGTTTTTATTTTATATAGATTATGTCACCCAGAAAGGTCCCAACTATTTCTAGTGGGTCTCTTCCAGTCATTGGCCCCACCCAGACTCCCATTAGGGTGGAAAAGTTAGGTTCTTCTCGGTTTTTTCCAATTTTCCATGGTAATTGAGGTCCATTAGAGGCTACAAAGTGGCTTGAAATGTGTCTTTGGGTCATTATGAACCCCCAAATACATAAGGTTCCAAACTTTTTTGGTCTTGTTTGAGGGTCCAGGTTTGGATCAATAGAAGGTGATTGTCCCACCATCATGCAAGTTTGGATGTCTTGAGAAGTTTTTAAGACCACTTTTATCTGATGTTTTATACCTAAGGAGGTGAAGGCGAGGAAAGTGGAAGAGCTCTTGGGTGTTGAACAAGGACAATGGATAGTGAAGGCCTGTGTTGATCACTTTAAAGAGTTGGTTTATTTTTAACCTTAGATGGAATCAATGTATCAACTAAAATATCCTATCTTTGTCAGTGGTCTTTTTCCAAAGATTAATGAGTGGGTTCTATAATCTGGTGAAGCCTGTTTGGGAAGCTCATGGATGAAGTGATTCTAGATGAGGTGGTTCCTGAGGCATAGTTTATGGCAGTTAGAAATCCAGTTTCTCTTGGTGATCGTGAAGGTTCCTCATCTAGTGAGAGGTTTATACTAGAGGAACCTATTTATAAGGAGTCACTTTCATAGATTTTAGATTCTTGTTCATTATATTGTCCATTCATGTGTTTTTAGTGTAATCATTTTGGGCATTCGAATTAATCTTATTGTAGTCCTCTGAAGTTTTGTCATCAATATGGGAATTTGGTTTATCTAGAGAAGTTTTTCAAGAAGCATTATTAGAAGAGGAAGTCTTGATCAGAGGTTTTCATCTCCTGAATGTGAGGTAGCATATTCTTCATGGCACTATGGATCTAACCATAGTCTCCAAAGTGAAGATCTTTATATAGTTAGGAATTTCTTGGTGGTGGGGGTCACTGGCCTAGTTTTTATATCCAGTGTCAAAGTAGAAATAGTTTGAGTTTTCCTGTTATTGTTTATTTTTCTTTGAAATTCCTTTCACTTATAAAAGGCTTAATGACCTCTACCTCTTGTAGTTTTGTGGTTATTATTTGTGTTGGATAATTTGGGTGGTTATTTGTATGGGTTGGTTTAGGTTTTATGTTGAAATAATTTTGGATATGCTCATGTCTTGTGGAAATGATGAATTTTGGTTCGGTTCGCCACTTAGTTTGAGTTTCTTCTATGGGTATTCCCTATGTTGGGGGTTTTTTATTTCATTTTGGGAGTTCTCATGTCAATATCATTGAGTGTTCTGGTTTCTTGTGGCGGGGATAACCCTATATACTATTTCCAATGGTTCTCCTCATTTTGGATTTCCTTACACATGGTTGGGTATGACTTATGGAGTTAAAAGGGGCACACCTTGGTTTTTGTTTTTGTTTTTCCTCATATAGTTTTAGGTTCTGGTTTCATTCCTCATTCAGCTGGGTGACTTTATGGGGGTAGAAAGTTATGTGGTGGGGATAATTTTCACACCCTGACCATATTTTTTATTCTATTTTATTCTTTTCTTGGTGTTGGATCTTTTGGTTGAGGTTAGGGTTGAATTCCTGGTGATATTTTTTTATTTTTGGAGGTTTTGGGTAGTTTTTTGGCCCTATGAATGGTCTGATCATGGTTTGTACCAAACCGTGTGAGGCCATGGAGAAACCATGTGGCCTTATTTTGGTGTCAAGGACAAGGCGCGCAACTTGTGCATGGTTAGATGAAACTATGAATAATGCATTAAAGTGGATCTGTCATTTTGATAGATTTGAGTTTCATGGTTGGTGTACAGTTTCTCAAATTGCATGGGAATCCCTCCTCTCAAGTAGGGTGTTCATGGTTGGAGCACGGTTTGGAAAATTATGAATCCAAACTGTGTGAGTTTACCAGGTTATTAAAAAGTGAAAATTCCACTTTTTTCTCTCCATCTATTTAACCCCAATTTGATCCCCCTCCTCCCTTTTTCAACCTAGGCACACTTTGGGGCTCCCAAACCCTTCCTCTCTTGGCCCTTCTTCCTCTATGGTTTCTCCTCCAAGCTTCCAAGGTGATTTCTTCTTGGTTTTTGATCTCTTTTCCACCTATTATATTCTCTCTTCTCTTGTTCTTAGTTCTTACTTGGATTGGTCATCTCTTGTACAAACCCTAGGGTGAGGTTTGGCTAATTTTGGTCCATTTATTTGATTCTAGGGTGTGTGGTTTGTTCCTTGGACCTTGTTCTCACTCCTCCAAGGGTTTTGTCACATACATGTGCTATTGAAGTAGGTGTTTTCGTCCATATCCTTTTTGAAACATTTAATTTGATGCTTGAGTGTTTCTAATTAATTTATAGATTTTTTTCTCATGCTTTTGGTGTGTTGGTTTGAGTTATTTTAGTGTTTTCATGTTGGAAAATTGATGAAAATGGGTTTTAAATGGACTTCTATAATTATACCTATATCTATATGTATAAAAAGTGTTTTATAAAATGAAAATTAATCTTTAAAAATTAAATTGATCACTTTGGGTCTTGTTTTTCCTTGGTTATGTTTTAAGAAATTGGTTTGATTGTGAATTGATTCTTTTGTGTGGGTTTTGGGTGACTTCTATGGTTTGATTCTTATTTATGGACCCTTGTAACTATTTTTAATTCTCCTTGTGATTATTATATTGAAGGATTTGTTTTTTTATGTATTCCCATAAGTTTTCCATTAGATGTGGGTATATCCATATGTTCACAAGGTGCAAATAAGGATAGGGTGACAAATGATAATTGCTTCCTATAAAAAATGTCCCTCTTAAACCTGGTTTTCAAAATGCACCTCTTCCATTTATTCTCTTAACAATCCCCCCTCATCTCAAATGGTTCCTTCAAACCCATAGTGTTTTTTTAAATGGTTACTCAATTTTCAAATGAATTAAAAGGTGGTTTCAAATGTTTTTCCTAATTCTTGGTCCATTTGGAACTTTGTGGTGTGGTTTGGTAACTAAATGACATAAAGGCCCATTTAGAATCTTCCAAGAATATTGTATGGTTTCACCTTATTTTTGAAAATGGTTTTGGATTTGAAATGAAAAAAGGATATGTTTGTATTCTATAGTGTTTTGGAAAGTGTATTTAGAACTCATGTGATGTGTAGGCTCGGTTGGAACTTTTCTTGTTTCTATGTGTGACAAGCACCCCTATGATTGTTCTTCTGATGAGAGGGCCTTCACATAAGTAAGTGTTAAGGATTTGTCAAGGAATTCATGTTGGAATATGTGGGTTATTTTAAATTTCAACCATGTGATGACCTCCTCATTATCATTTATACCTTTATCATGGGATTCTTAGGCGTCATCTAGAAGGTCGAGTGACGGTTGATTGTTCATCCTGATTAGACAGATTGATACCCCCTGGATAGAGAATATGCCAGTTGGGATTTTCTACTGGTGAGGCTAGTTTAGAGTATCTAGGTTAGTTATTGACTATGGGGCTACACTATATGTCGGTGGGTGAGTTTGAACTGAGTACATCCAGGGATTGTTTCTAGAAATGTTTAGGGAATTCCCATGATTACATATTTTTATGTGCCTATTTTATTTCTACAGCACCTTGGTTATTTTTTCTGGTAGTATTTATTTTTACTTGTACTTTTTAATTTATTTCTGGTATTACACATTTGATTCCTAATTCCTCTATTTAGTATTGGTTCCTCTTACTGTGAAATTCACCTGGGTTGGTTTTCTTATTGGGGTCTATTTTTCTAAATTGAGATTTTAAAATGGAAACCTATTTTAAACAGGCAAAGATGTGTTTGATTCTAAAAAGGTAATTTTTGGAAATATGTGTTTGGTTCTTTAAATTTTAAAACCATATGTTTATAAATGTATTTCAAACTATCATTTGTGGATTGTTTCGGGAAAGTACATGTATGGATTCGATGGTGCTTACCTACTGAGTTGTTTTTCTCCCACCATACTTATGTCACTCAGCATCAATAGACCTGAGTTGTTTTTCTGTTTTAGGTTCCATTAATTTTTTCATATAGAGTGGGATATTTTGTGGATGGTGGTGACCAATAGGTCATGTGGAGATCATGTTAGTTCTAGTTTAGTTTCAGTTTTTCTTTTAGTATATGTTCAATAGTTATTTTTTATACTTGGTTGTATATATTGATGTTTTGTTATTATTAGTTTCTTGTTGAATACTATTTATGGTTTATTTGTATCATTTTTTTATTGGGAAAATTGTTCCCATATAGATTATCTTTAATGATTGACACTATTTGTCAGACAGAGAGGATCAGGAATGCCTCTCAGGCCTTGTTGTGGCCCGGTTTGGGTGTCGGGTTGGATGACAGCCCAACCTGGTTTATGAAATTTATCATCTTAGTTTCCAAATATAACTAAACCTTGATCCAATACCAACTATATCAACCCATACTTTTCATACATAAATATTACATCTTAATAGATGAATATTCATTACATAACATTTTGATCCATACTAGAATCATATAGGTTTAGTGCCATTAGAAACTTGGATACATAAACAACTGGTTCATAATAGATCAACATCATCTTTCACTAAGTTCATCATAACTAACACCCTTCTTAGACATATCATACTTAAAACCTTTCTTCATAACCTAGGGGAGGAAATATAAGAAAGGGTGATCTATGGTGCTCAATAAGGGTAAACAAAGGAGATATCAATGATCACTTAAATATAACATGAGAATAAGGGTATGAGAACATGATAATAACATTTAAAAACCATACCCTATATATCATATATCATAATCTTGATTTATGGCATAAATCATAGTAGTTTATAATATATATTATTCATAAAGGAATCAAATAACGTGAGCTATGAGAGCATAACATTGGAATAAGACATAAGTTTGCAGCATACACATAAATATGGAAAAAATCCTTAGTTAAGGAAAACTTCCAATACTGTCATATTGTATTGGGATCACTCCCCATTACATCAAATTCTTAGTCAATATTCACTTCCAATACTATTATAGTGAATAAAGTACCTTACTAAACTAGGTTTACTCCCCATTCCAGTCCTTATTATCTCATGATATATCCATCTTTACCCAATGCATTATAGGGATATATAATTTCTCCCACCAATCATATAATAAAAGTTATACATATGTGTGTTAAAATTTCATAAAACATTCATCATATCATAACTCATGAAAAGGAAACATTTTTCATAAACATTTCAATATTTCATCATAATATAACTCGTGAAAAATAAATAAGTTTCATAAAAATATTATTATCATAGTCATAAACCATCCAGAGAAAGAATAAGGATAGTATCATTAGATCATATACCTAGTAAATCAAAAGAAAAATCAAATTTTTTTGTCGTTTATGAATATAAATTCCATAAAAAGATCATTAAAAACTTTCTTGAGGAAAACACCATTTATATTTTGAAACCACTTATTTAAAATATAATTTTTTTCCAAATATTAAGGAAAAAATTCTTTTGAAAATAACCCAAAAAACTTTTAAATTAATCTTCAAATCATTTATTGTCTATGATATTGGGAAATTATTTTCATAATTTGTACATTAAAACAAAAATTTATTTTACATTTTTAGTAAAAATTCAAAAGTACCTCATTTAGAAAATGAAAATAAGATTCATTTTAAACCATTTTGTAAAAGGTAAAACATGGGTAAAAATTAATTTAAAAAATAATAGGATAATAATAAAAACATTATTCAAAACATTTTCAAAAAATGTGGACATGTAAGAAAAAGGATTTTCAATTGAAGAGATAAATAAAGTAGATTTTCCTTAAAAACATTATTTTGGTCAATAAAGTTATTAAAGAGAGGAAAATGGAAGGAAAACATCTAATCTAAAGAAATAACTACATGATAATAAAATAAATGTAGTTATTTAGAGATAATTCATGAAATAATATCATTGTGAACTTAATCATAAATAATCCTGATAAACAATGAGATTATAACATAAATTCCTTACAGCTTTAGTAACTTTTGGATTGTAAGCCCCATGAAAGAAAAAAACTTATATGGATATTTATATCCCATAATTTTCATGACAATCATCATAAAATAAATTCATTTTTATTATATTCACCACATAGAAGAAACAAGTGGTGAATATGGAACATGTCTTGTAAAAATAAAAGTGAAACGAAAAACCCTTACCTAAAGTTTGACATGATTAGAAAGTGATATAACCTCTTATATAGTAAATTTAAATTAATTATAATTTGATAAAAAAATAATTAACATATTTATAATATCATATATTATCCACTTATAAAATTTCAACACCCATTTATTAATAATTCCTTATTAAAATCATTTTTTCTAGGTGTTAACTATTTTATTTTTCATGATAATTTTGGTTCTGTAGTTCTGATCCTTGTACTTTGATCATGGTTCCATAATATCCAAAATTTTAATCATGATGTAAATATTATATATATTCAATATTTATATATATATTCATCCATAAAAGGTATATATATAAATTAATTACACCATTCATGGAGATAGTAGGTTGTATGTACGCAAGAATGTTGTTTTAAATTTTTGATGGATGGAATCAAATGAAAGGTAAATAAAAATTTATATTTAAATAATAATTATTATATCATATATATCATATATATTCATTAAATATATCATTATTATCATCTATGTAAATATTAAATGAAAAAAAATCACATCACTTCATGGAGGTGGTAGTCCACACACATGCACGAGCGACGTTATCATTTTCCAACAGATAGGAAGGTAAGAATATAGATATGATATTATAATTACATAAGCATAATTATTTCATAAATATCATATATAAACTTTAAAACCATCATAATAATCATCCATGAAATATAGTTATGGGAAATTAATTGGATCTCTACATGGAGGTGGTAGTCTATACATACACACGAGCGATACTTTCACTTCCCATTTGATGGAATATAGGTGGATATTGGTGGTCACATAATAATAATAAAATTTAAGTATATTTATTATAATTAATTTATTATTTTATTATGAATAAAATATATTTATAAGAGGTATAATCAGAAATAAATTGAAAGAGGTCGGGTAAGATGATTATCACTCCTTCGATTGGCCTTCATTAGATCCTTTCTTGAGGATACTTGGAATGGTATTTTAAGAAGAATAGAATATATAATAAATGTATAGAGAAGTATATATATATACTAATATTAGGTTTTTTTAACTACCACGTGTCAAACTACTATGCTTCCACAACATTTTTTCCTTACGTGTCATTTCTCCAAATCTCCATGTCGCCCCTCTCCCGCACGAAACATCTTCCTTCCTCCATATCCCTCTCCCGCTCCCATAGCGTTATTCCACGTCATGACCTACTCTCCCCTCAAACTGTCGCCTCCATCATCATGGATCTCATGGTCAATCCGCAGTTGGTCGACCTCCATATCTGACATCCACCTCCTACCAATTTCTACTCTACCCACATTAGTTTTGCTTCTCCTTCTCACCGTCGGGATTGAGTTCTTCGAGACCTAGGGTTCCTACAAAATCCCAAAACGGAGGTCATACTCCTCCCAGTTTCCCTATAGTATGTCAAAATCCTACTCTACGTTCATCCTTATCATGGTGTCACCATACCTCCATATCAAGTTCATTATCCCAATTGGATTTTCATTCACAGTTGATCTGGCTTGCAACCTTGCATCCGACTATTGATTTATCTTCAACCACCTACACCTCATCTGCATGTCGTCATCTTCACGTTACATGTGAGAATTTATTCCTTAATTCTTTCTTCAGACTAAAACTAATTCTTAAACCTCCTAATTCTAATCATTCTATGAACAATTTCCAGTTAGCGGTGAACATCGATTCCAAACTGCTCACCTCTGAAGGTTTCCTTCAGCATCGACCACCAACACATAATAATTTTGACACCGCGTTCAGGTTATTGAAGAAAAAGTACTACTTTATCCTCACCTTCGGTTACTGATAAATCCCTGAACCCCTTTACAATCACCAAAACCAACTTCAATGATCTTACAGATCCATAAAAAGGTATGTTCTCCTAATATTGTGAATTAATATTCTCAATTCCTAGGTACATTTTTCATTATGTTTTAGTTTTATTAATTCGAGTTTCATATTTCATTCTCAAAGAATATTACAATACATCTCCAATGATGTTTCACCGTTTACACCCTCTGCTTATTCTACTCTTCCAATATATCATGATCTATAATTTCTTCCAGGGTATATATTTATTTCCTTCCACCAGATGAGAGATTCCTGCAGTTTAGGTATGCATAACTTATTTCATTCAATACACAATTTTTCATTTTTTACTCCATTTTTCCCATAATTCTTTATTTGGAGTTAAACCAAATGTAATGATACAATGTTACTATAGTTCTACACTTTTGATACTCCATCTCCCGCTACCATTCATCTGTTTGGCCATTCTTTCTTCAACAATCATTCTTAGGAGGGTTTTCCTTGATTTCCTCATCACATAATAGTCTGCTGCATAGTCTGATAAGTTTAACCTATTCCATTCAATATATAATTCTTGCACTATCATTGATTTTATTAATTTCAGTATATTTTTTTGCATCTAAGAACAACTTTTTTCATGGGAAATTGTTTGTTCAGATCAAGATGGTACCTGATTCCACTGTCTGTCACAACTTTTGTTGTTATACTGATGTTTTTATATGTAAATTCATACTAAAATTATTGATTCATTTTTTTATGATGTAGACTTAGTAGATATTTTATTTTTTCAGGTTTTTGATGTGTGAATTCTATTGACTTCATGAAATGAGTTCGCATCAAAGGACAAGTTTTGGGATGGGAAAGAGATGGTTTAGAACCGTATCATTTTTCAAAACATAACAACTATAAAGTGGTTTTTATCAATAATAATAACAACTAAATCAACATATTTAATGAAACCTTATAACACAATCATGTAAGTGTATAATTATTACTTATTTCCTTTGAAAGCATAAAATAACAAAACATTACAGTTTTCTTCATTACTATACAGAAAGATCAAACTAGTGGGTCTTCAATAGTAAGAAGTGGGGTTGATTATATCGAGGTACCATATCATTAAATGTTTTTATATTTTTTTATAAAAAATTAATATCACTTTAGTGACATATTATTTTTAACATTTCATGATAGGCCCATGAAACTGTTAGGTCCTCTCTTGGGACATTGCACTCCTATGATCCGTATACTATGAATTTCTAGAACTTTAATTTTTATTACTACTACAGTTTTCTGATTAATTGTTAGATTGGATTTTCATATTAAATATTTGTTACTTATTAATCTATATAATTTTATTTTCATCTGCAGAGTGAATCTTCTGGAAAATGATGCTAAAGACATATTACAAACACACTTTTTTCCTAGCAGACTTCGAAAAAATCATTTACCTGAAAAATTATACTAACATGTAGTTCATAAATTACTGTGCAATTAAATATTGAGTTTTAAAATTATTTATTTGCATTAATCCTTTGCCTAGTTCACATTTTTTATTATAATAACCACACCTACCATCTATTAATCTTTCAGTTCGAATTATAGTACATGCATTACTCTTTCTATGGATCCTATTTAATTTCTGGTTGGATGAAGCCTATAATGGCGTGTGGTGAAGAAAATCATAGGTGCTGACACCCAATGGCCAAAAATCACGACTTTACTGCATTTGGAAATGATTTTCAATCTCCCTCTAAAGGTAGGAAAATGTTTTCATGTATCCTTTGTTCAAATAATTAAATGTTGTGTCCAGAATTTATCTACTCCTATTACATTTTTATGTAACAACAATTTATGATTACAAATTAATAAACATTACTATTACTAGGAAAACTATTGTAAATAACATTCTCTTTTAAAATAGAGGTTATCAATTGAGATGTGGGTCAATTTATTTTGTTTTATTTGATAGTTTCTTTTACTTGAATAGATATCTGTTGACTGGCTTCGATGATGATGATGCGGTCAAACACAATGTTTCATTGACTGGTGACTCCACACCACCATCAGCTAATGCCACTTTTCTTCATATTCAAATAAAGTACAACATAAATAAAAAAAATAGATAAAGACAACTAAAGGTTTGTCTGGAAATACTTATCTAAATTGGAAACACATTTTCTGCAATTTGTAATTTTCAAATGGCCTATTACAAATAATTTCTCCACTATTATGTCAACTTATACTATAGTTTTATAATACACTGCAATGAGATTATAAAATCATAAAATAAATTTCCTTGATGTAGAATTTATATACATTAAAACAGATAATCTATATTGTAAATACATTTTATATTGTAGATTTCAGATGTTCAGCAACTGGAGGTTGTTGTATTTTCTATTCCTGCATTTGCTATTGTGCTTATTATACTCTGCCAATATATCATGATCTATAAGTTTTTCCAGGGTAGATGTTGATTTATTTCCTCCAAGTGATTTCTTCCTGCAGTTTAGGTATGCCTAACTTATTTCATTCAACACACAATTTTTCACCATTTACTCTATTTTTTCCATAATGCTTTATTTGGAGTTAAACCAAATGAAATGAGATATTGTTACTATAGTTATACTATTTTGATACTCCTGCTCCCCCTACCATACAACTTTTTGGCCATTATTTCTTCAACAATCATTCTTAGGAGGGTTTTTCTTGATTTATTCATCACATCAAGGTCTGCTGCATAGTCCGATAAGTTTAACCTATTCCATTACCTTTAGAATTCTTGAACCGTAATTGCTTTTATTAATTTTAGTATATGTGTTTTCATCAAAGAACAACTTTTTTCATGGGAAATTGTTGGTTATGATAAATATGGTACCCAATTCCACTGTTTTTATCACAAATTTCATTGTTATAGTATTGTTTTATATGTGAATTCATACTGCAATTATTGATTCTTTTTTACTACGATGTAGACTTAGTGGATATTTTCGGTTTTTAGGATTTTGATGTGTGAATTATATTGACTTCATGAAATGATTTTGCATCGAAGAACATGTTTTGGGATGGAAAAGAGATGGTTCAGAACCGTATCGTTCTTCGGAACATAATAGCTACAAAGTGTTTTTTATCAATAATAATGACAACTAAATCAACATATTTAGTGAAACATTATAACATAATCAGTTTAGTGTATAATTATTACTTATTTTACTTGAAAAAATAAAATAACAAAACATTATAGTTTTCTTTTTTACTATACAGGAAGATCAAACCAGTGGGTCCTCAATAGTAAGCAGTGTGGTTTATAATATCGAGGTAATATATCATCAAAAAAATTTAAATTTTTTTTCGAGAAAATCTATATCACTTTACTGACATATTCTTTTTAACATTTCATGATAGGCCCATGAAACTGTCAGGTCCTCTCTTGGGACTTTTCACTCCTATGATCTGTATACTATGAATTTCTAGAACATTAATTTTTATTACTACTACAGTGTTCTGTTTAATTATTAGATTGGTTTTTCATATTAAATATTCATTACTTATTGATCTATATAATTTTATTTTCATCTAAAAAGTTCATATTCTATACAATGATACTAAAGACACATTGCAAACACACTTTCTTCCTAGCAGACTTTGCAAAAATCATTTACCTAAAAAATTATACTAATATGTAGTTCATAAATTACTATCCAATTAAAGATTGAGTTTTAACATTATTTATTCACATTAATCCTTTTCCCAATTCACATTTTTTATTATAATAACCACACCTACCATCTATTAGTCTTTCAGAAATTTTATGGTTGGATGAAGCCTTTAATGGTATGTGGTGAGGAAAATCATAGGTGATGACACCCAATGGCCAAAAAGGAAAACTTTACTGCATTTGGAAATGATTTTCAATATCCCTCCAAAGGTAGGAAAAGTTTTCATGTATCCTTTGTTAAAATAATTATTTTTTTTGTATATAATTTAACTACTCCTATTACATTTTTATGTACCAACAATTTCTAATTACAAATAAATAAGCATTAATATTACTAGGTAACTATTGTAAAAAGCATTATATTTTAAAATAGAGGTTATCAATTGAGTTGTGGGTCATTTTATTTTCTTTCAGTTGATAGTTTCTTTTAACTGTATATATATATGTTGACCGGATTCAATGTTGATGATGCGGTCAAACACAATGTTTCACTGACTAGTGAATCCACACCACCATCAGCTGATGCCACTGATCTTCATATTCGGATAAAGTAGAACATAAATAAAAAAACACACAAAGAAAACTAATGGTTTGTCTTGCGGTACTTATCCATTTTGGAAACACATTTTCTGTAATTTGTAAGTTTCAAATGGCCTGTTACAAATAATTTCTCCACTGTTATGTCTACTAATACTATAGTTTACTAATACACTGTAATGAAATTATAAATTCATAAAATAAATTTTAGTAATCCATGTTCTGATATATAATTATAGTTTCCAGTAATTATGTGTTCTCATATTATGATTTCTCAATTTTATCTCCACTTGAACATATTTACCATTTTATGAATCATCACTTTTTTTCAGTCAATCATTTTTCCTTATTTTTTATTTTTCATGTTTGTTTCCATTAAAACATATTTTTCATTATCTGAATTATGATGTCTGTTTACTTTATAACATAATTCCAATATTCTAAATTATTATGTATGTTTCCAATTAAACTAATTATCCATATTGTTATTAAGTGTTTTTTCGACTAAAACAGATTTAATTATTTGTGATTACAGATGTCTATTTCCTGTAAAAATGTATACCCAATTTATGTCTTCTTTTGTTCGTTTCCATTATTAGTGATTTCCCTTTTTTTGATTAGGCATTTTTTTTCAGTTAATTTTTTTTAATCTAATTTGTCATGTATGATTATTATAAAAAATAACATCCATTTGATTATGTCATGTTTGTTTCCAGTTTACCAAATTAAAAAAAATAGATTATTCATGTTTCCCTCCAGTAAAACTAAAATCCCATTTTATGAAATCTTATTATCGATTCCTGTTAAAAAAAAAATCCATTTTCTGAATATTGATGTTTCTTTCCAGATTTAACATTTTATGATTATTCATGTTTCATTCCAGAAAAATTGTTATCCTATTTTATGATATATCACGTTTTTTACTACTATAAAAGAAGAGTATAATGTGAAGAAAACATTGAGGTTTGGGGCTGTAATTCAGCATCATATCACATATATGCATCTGAAGATAGATATGTTAGTTGTTTTTTCTCTATGGAATTATTCTGATTGTACCTACTATTATATTCTTCTATTACATGTCACTGGTTTTTTTATAATACTATTATGTGTCATTTACTAACATTCAAGTTTAATTACATATTGCAGGGATCAATATACATTCAGGTTTTTTCACTGATTTCATTTTCAATTATTGTAAAATTTGTAATTGTTTTGTTAAGAAATTATTTTTTCCCTACATTTTATTTCATTACCACCTGCATATCTTTTTTCTTTCACTACATTTCCCATTATTTTATTTCATTTATTCAACTCCATTTCCCCCTTGAATATCATTTCTTCCATTTCACTTCCACCTATATTTCTTGGTATATTTTTACTCTATTTCTGAATCTTTCTAATTTTTCACTCCATTTCCCATAGTGTATTGTCATTAAGTCTGTGTTTTTTTGTCAGTGTTTTTTTTACAAAATAAATGCCACTTATACAAAATATGATAGAGGATAGTATGTTGTAATTAAGTGAATTTTTTTCCTAACCAATAATATGAAGGTCAGCATACCATTTTTATTCAAGAATCTACCACCTGGGCCATTCTATATTAGTGATGATACTGAAAATGAAAAGATATTGATTAACATGGATTCTATTTTTTGATACTCATTTAACAGATCCATGTTATAATGAAGTGAATCACATTTCTTGTGGGAAATGAGAAATATAGATTATTTTAGGTAATGTATCATAAGTAGTGTGAACATCCCCACTGTCAAGGAACTTGCACATGAATTGGCATCACACCCCCTTATAAGATCTCCATATATTTTATTACTACTATAAATATCCACTTCTGGGTCCCTAGGTATGAAATTTTCTATAGAATGAATGCAATAACTGTGGGCTTGGCAATTAGCTCTCATTATTCTGAATTTCCTTAGTGTGCAAGATTGGGATTGTAAGAAGCATTGATACATAAAGGGAGCTACTTTATGTGATCACATCCATCTTGTGTGCCACTATGAAGAAGGTTAGTCTTTCTCTTCAGGGTTTCATTCAAATACTATCATGTTCATTATAGGATTCTGGATACACCGCACCTTATATTTTTGTAGATTCCCTCTCATTTCAAAATGTTATGATGCTCTTTAACTCCGCTAGGAGCAGTTGCTAGAATTCTGGGTTTTTTATAAATTAATAAATAAAATGGTGTTGTGTAATGATTAGTGATATATATGGTGATTTTTTTGATAATATTATTTAGTAGGTACAATGTTTGGATGCTTTGAATCTGGATTTTGGTTCCAAATTATGATATCCATAGGGTCGTTCCAAATGGTGATTTCAAATGGTTGATCTAGATGGAGTTTTTTATATTGTAGATTTTAGATTTCTAGGAACTGGAGGGTGTTGTAGTTTCCATTCCTTCATTTTCTCTTGTGGGTAGTTATTTAAAGGATATTCCTTTTCAATGTTTTCTCCCTATGATTATCATCATTTCTATGTGGATAGTATTGTGATGTTTTGGCAGGATGTTTTGAGATTTATATGGAACCATGAGGTATGGTA
Organism: Viscum album; assembly: GCA_963277665.1. Classification (NCBI taxonomy): domain Eukaryota; kingdom Viridiplantae; phylum Streptophyta; class Magnoliopsida; order Santalales; family Viscaceae; genus Viscum; species Viscum album. The sequence continues at coordinate 904,011,694 of OY728142.1, read as the reverse complement.
TATCAATGATATGGAGAGATGAGTACCTATAGTTTTAATACAATTCATATGAAAAAATAGGTACTTTTAAAATGTCAATAATTTCCTGAACTTTGTAACATTATAAAAATTAAGGAACTATGTTATCTTATATAACAAGATGTTATTATGGAAGAATACAAGTAAGATATAAGTAAATTAACTATAACGATGTAGTGTAATTAATTATATGTAACACATCGATTGACGTTATATACCCCCACATTTTATTTTACATTTATCTTACTTGAAATGTTATCATGTAACATTAAACAACATTTTTTTATGAAATATGGATATAAGTAAAACACCTATAAATAAAAAACACATTTAAATAATTACGTAAATCCAGTTGGTCAACATATGAGAACTCCATAAATCTTTGATATATATATTTTTGTGTTTAATGTCATAAATTTTATATTATGTCATGATAAGTGTGTATATCATATCGACCAAATTTACTCAAAATGTGTTACATATTTATTTGTCTTTCTAAATAAAATGTACCAAATTATACAAATATTCTTCCTCAAAATTTAAAAATTCATACACTTTTCATACTATTTCTTTTTATAACTATTTTAATTGTGTCTTCATATTCTATGCACTTCTATTTCATTATCATACACCATTACTTTATAATTAAATTTTTTTCAACATTATTGTTTCTTTTCAAATTTTATAAATATTAATATCTTATTAAAATAAAAACTAGTAATCGAATGTGATGTGCAATAGAACGGGTGAGTAATAGTTTATAATATATTTGGGTTGGTTTTTTATCTATAAGGATAAAATTTGTGTAAATAAGATAAAGTATGGGTGTTCTTTTTTAAGCAGGGGAGAGGACACACTTGAAATTTATTAAAAAAATAAAATATAATAGTAATTCTTAAGAAAAAAGCTTCAAAATGATCATATATTATAGTTTTTTATAGTATTAGGTCTAAATATATATATATAATAATATTTATAAAATTTTAATTAGAAAAATTACCCTTATCTTTCAGTTGAACCCCCTCGGTAAGCTCGTTTTAACCTTTACCGTGGTGGCAAATTTGTACTATTTTTATTATTCATCATGACAAAAATGAAAGTCATATTATTATAAAAAAATTAAATGATGATTAAAAATATATAATTCATTTTATACAATTAAATTTATATAATTGGTATAATTTAATTTAAAATTAATCCCATAAAATGTGATGAAAAACAGTTTTCTAGAAAAAATGTTTTCTTAAGTAAAAAAGTTTTTATATGAAATTACAATATAAATTTGATTAAAATGACCAAAATTAAATTATTAATAATATAATTTAACTAATTATACTTCTAAAACTATTTTAAAAAAATTAACTTTGTAAATGGTTTAAATGAAAAGGCAGTTTTCAATAAAAAACATTATTTTTCACTATTCATCGAAAAATCAATATTTTCAAAAAATTATCAAAATTTCACTATAAGATAATTTTGATATGATGATTTCAAAAATTAAGTTCATTTTTCCAAATAAATTTTCTAAATGTGTAAAAAATTAATTATATTATTTGTTTACAAAAAGAAATAAAAAACATTTTTGAGGAAAAAAGTGTTTTTAAAGCATATAATGACTTTACTAAAAATTTAGTACTTATTTATCAATATATTTAATTTATATAAAACCATTATACATAATTTATTAAAAAATATTCTTATTCATATGTCCAATTTAATGGTTATTTTATAATGGTATACTATATTATGGTTTATTTAGTCTCAGAGTTGCATGTCTCACAAGCTATCAAGGAAATTAAATTTATTTGAAATGAAATATAACATAAAATCTCAGGATGTTACATGAAAGGTATATATTTTGTAATTAGGTTAAAAACATTCATAATCAATCATTCCTATACAATATCAAATTGGTGGTGTTATAAGTTTTGACAAACCAAACAATGGTGTATGATCGTATTTGAATCCCCCGATTTATCTTCACACACATAAAAACTGACATAATATATTCTTAAAATTATTCATATTGTGATAGTAACAATGTGGAATAACCTATTCTAGTATTCATAGAAGCAAAAAAAGTAAAAAAAAAATATAAGTTCACAATGCCCTAAAAACAAATACACCAATATTTTATTATAATCCCATTAAAAATAAAACCAAAAAACAATTATTTCATAAATTTATTTCAAAAAATAAAATATTACATTGATAATAGAAAAATTAAACATTTATAAAATTAATAAATTTTTTAATCAATGAGATATATTCAAATAAATACCTAATTTAATTAACTTGTCTTTTACTTGATAATTCTGAGTATTTTAGTAAAATTATATCTAAACTTATAAAAATGAGAATAATGTGGCCCAAATATTTAGTATCAATCACTAATTTACATAAAATAAATCAAGAAAATAAAAAATATCAATATTTACTAGTTAGATTATATAAATTTAGACCTTTTAATTATATTAAAATAACTAACATTGTCCCATTTTTCTAATAAAACTCTCACGTGTTTTATTTTTTGTATTAAATATTATTAAACAACATATGTAGATAATAAAAATTAGTTAGAAGATAAAAAATGACCAATATTGAGAAAGATGAAGAAAACTAGTAAAATACATGAGATTTTAAAAGATAATATAAAATTACTTGGTGTGATATTACTCAAGATAGATTAATGTTTTATGAAAATTTAGAAAAGGTCACAAATCAAACCTCTTAGTTTAGGATTTGAAAGACATACCTATTAGTGTTTCATAATTTTGAACCTATCTCATTCCATTTTGAATATTATATATAGAACAAATCTGGGAATAGATAGTAAAATAAATATATAAAAGTGTTATTAATTTTAAGGTCAATGGTTTTTATATGACTTTTCAAGGGTAGGAATTTGGCATGAGTTATCCCCTCCTCCATCTTTCAATGGTTTCTTTGTCATATGAAGGAAAATTAATTTCATAAGTAGAAAACTTGATACACGGGTGGGATTCATTGTGATTCATTGATGTATCTTTCATGAACATCCCTCTCCCCCACCAAACCATAATACACCATATGATATGATAAAAAATATTCATGAAAAACCTTTGTGATGTTTTGTTTTAACAAAGTTTTATTTTTTTTTGACAAATAATCATTTTTAAAATAATGTTTTTAAAAAATAGGTGAAAGTTTCTGAATGTCTGAACCCAAACACAAAGGGGGGGAGTTTTGTTTGTGAGAAATTTGACTTCCAAACACAGAGTATCTGACTGAGTAGAACTGGACACAAAAGTTTTCAGAAAGATGAAGTTATTGATCGGACACATTATGAGTCTCAGATCCATAGGCATGACTTTGAATATTCTTTAGAATCATTATTAGTTATAAATTCAGATGTTTATGAGTGAGGAATTCAGAATGATATTGAAAAGAATGAAGGAAACTAGTAAAGTCAAGAGTTAGAAAGTTATTTACTTTATAACCTAAAGTTAGATTATTCTTTTCTAATCTTGAAGTTATCGTAAATTATGAAAACTCTCATGATAAAATCTTTTAAAGAAATAGAGGAATCTTAAATATTGTATCAATTCCAAGATTCAAGAAAAAGTTTTCATCAGATCTAGAAGTACTATACATAGAAGTTTTCAAAAGTATGAATGAGTTATAACTGATGAGGTTTGAAGAATTTCAAATTTGCAGAGTTGAGTTTCTGTCGTAATGAGAATTCCATATTAATGAGGATTATATCATTATGAGGATTCAAACAAACTAAATATGAGGAGGAAAGTTAATTGGATTGACTCTATGGATAAAATTCAATCAAACTAACCTTGAGAAAGAAATTTAATCAAACTAACTATAATGAGGAAAGTTAATTCAAAATGAGTTGAGGAAGATCCATCATAATTAGATAAGAAAGTTACATCATATTGAAGAAAAGTTAGGAAGTTTGAGAAGTTTTATTGCTAAGAATACCTAAGAGGATTCAATAAGATTCCATAAGAGATGAAGTGGTCAAACATGAAGTTCAATTATGACAGAATTTTTGAGGTTTTTGAATTTGAGTAAGGAGGAAATCTTTTTTCAGTTTCCCACCCTTTACATTCTGGGATTTCTATAAATATATGCAAAATACATTCATAATTTTCAATCTTTTTATGTGATAAAAAAGGCATATAACTACAAATTTTGAGTAAGAGTTACTTTCTGGATAGATATCTCAATAGAAGATCATACAGCTAAAAAGTTTCTTACCGGACTAAGGAAAATTAGACTAAGGAAGATCAAACTAAGAAGTTAAGCAAAGTTTGAGAAGTATAGTTTGAGAAAATGGATCATCATAATGAGTTCATCATAATGAAATCATTGTAATGAGTTCATCATAATGATTTTATCATAATTATTCAATTATATTGAGGAAATAAAACCCAAGGTTATCGGACTAAGGTTCCAAACATAGTTTTGGGGAGAAATTTTTTTTGTGATATTTTCTTTTGTGGCTCATTTTTTTAGAAAACATTGTAAAATGTAAGGAGTTAGTATAATAATTCCTATCGGGAGATAGAAGATGTCTAATTGGAGTTGTCACAAGTTGTATTCACTTCTTAATTATAGTGAATTTCGATAAACCCATGGGAGTGGTTATGGTAAGGATGTAGGTTCTCACACTATGGTCAAACCATGTAAATATTTTGTGATTTACTTTATTTCCTACATTTTAATACATGAGTATTTAATAAAAGATGATAATGATATAAAATTTAATAGTTTTTAGGGGTTAAGTTTTTAAAATTATTGAAACTTATAAAAGTGATCAATTGATTCACCCCCCCCCCCCCTCAATTGTTATTAGATCCTTTAGAACTTCAATCGGTATCACAGAGAAGGGTCCCTTGTTTAATCCCTGTCACGGATAATATCAATTATTTCAATAGTAGATTAATTCCTACATTTTAAGAAAAATATATTATGGATAGAAAAATAGGATGATTCCTTATCTCCTGTCTCTTGGCATGAAATTTTTTGATGTAGCTAAAATTGGGTTTTTACCTATTGAGAAAGATGCTCCGATAACTTTTGTTGATAATAGAAATATTGAAGTTGATAGAAAAGGTAGGAATTCTATTCTTATGTCTCTATAAGAAAATTTTTATATAAAGGTTATGGGTCTCAAAACATTAAAGAGTATTTGGTATAATCTTAAAAGTATTTTTAATAGGAATACTAAAGTGAAGAAAGAAAATCTCAAATCAGGTGTAGTAAGTTTGAAGACATAAGAATGAGAGATGAAGAAACTATTGATTAATACTTCACCAGGGTAAATAAAATTGTATGCAACATTAAAGGATTTGGATAAGTTATATAAGATTCTAAAATTGTGAGGAAACTTATGAGAAACTTTCTAGACAGGTTTTATTCTAAAATTTTCACTTTAAAAGATAGAGATGATTTATCTCTTGATGAATTTTATAACTTTATTATTTCTTATGAAATGATAAAAGCTTCAATGTGCAAAAAAAAGATTAAATATGAAATGTATTTTAAAGCTATAAAGAAAATGAAGATTCAAGATGTGTAAGTTGTTGAACCTTATTATTCCAAATATAAAGATTATAATGAGTGGAATGATAAAATAATATCTCTTATATCCAAGAACTATCGAAGAGGAAGAGGAAAGTATAAAGGTAAAATTCCTCTAAAATGTTTTGAGTGTGGTGGAATTGAAAATTTTTCTATGAATTTTTACAATAAGAATGTTGGAGAATGTCAAGACTATCCTGATGAAAAACCTAGATAGAATAAGTGAAACTAAAGTTTTAAAGAAGAGAAGTCATCCAACATATCTAAGAAAAATTTTATTGGTAATAACAGAAGTATGTTAAGTAAGAAAGCTAAATCAGACTCAACTGAAAACAATTATTCAAAATATGAAAGTTCATAAAAGGTTAGAACATTCATTACAAAAGTTGAGAAAAATAAAGACTCCTCAAATATTGAATAATAAGGAGGTGAAGAATCTTACAGAGAGTATCAGCTTAGAATAGAACTTGTTTCATGTCTTGAGAAAAATATATCTCTCAAGAAATAAGTCAGAATGATAAAGAAAGCTGGTGGAAAATTTATTTAAGGTGAAAAATATTTTGTCAATCAAGAATAAGAATTCATCCATGATATATTAAGTTATAAACTTAGAATTTATCAATAGGGAAAGATGGTTGAAGATATCAGTAAGAAGTTGACAGCTAAGGAAGAAGAAGTTATCAAGTTTTAATAAAAACTTATTGAGTATGAAAGTACCTTTAAGAAGATGAATGAAAATTTTGAAAAAATCTTTGGAAGTAAAAGCTAAGACTTCTAAAGTTTCTGAGAAATTTCAAATCAAGAATCAGGTGAAATCCTTACCCACAAAAAATAATGTTTCATCTAATTTTTCAAACATTTTAGGTGAGAAGAAAAATGTTAGTAAATCATGGATTGATAAGGGATATGAGAAACCTATCAGATCTATAAAAGTTAAAAATTATCTCAGTAATAAAGATGGAAAATTCCTAGAGTATTTTAGAGAATAAAGAAGTTATCAACCTCAAAAAAAGTTTTTATAGATAAAGATCTTACTTTAATAAAAAATCAAGATTTGATGTTTATTTTTGGTTTATGTAATCTATGGGAATATTTCTTATAATTACTAGAATAACTTATCTCTTATTGGAAGAAGGAATGAACAGATTGAAACAAATAGTAAAATTATAATTAGTAACTTTTCTAAGTTTCAGAAAGTTGAAAAATTAAATTCTCAAGATATTAGAAACTTTTTAATGAAAATTAGTTTGATTGTCTGAAATAATTTTGTCAAAGATGTCATCAACCAAGTAATTTTTCTGAATAATGTTTGACAAATATTCCAAGACAAGTCTTGCATATGAGAAAAGAAAATGAAGTAGAAAAGAAGAAAGTTTAAGAAATAGCTTTTTTGTTGAGATTTCCTTGAAAGAAAGTAAAAGAAAAAAACCATGGATATTTGATAGTGGTTGTTCTTAACACATGAAAGGTGACTTAAAGATCTTGAAACATGTTTAAAATTATGATGGAGGTTTTTTAACCTTTGTAAATGATATTTATTTAAAATCATAGGAATCATAATAGATGATATTGAAGTAGAAAAGTTGAAATATAAGGAAGTTTTATTTGTTGATGGAATAAAAAATAACTTACTTAGTATAAGTCAACTTTATGATGATAGAAAAGAAGTTATTTTCAAAAAATATTCTTGTATCATTAAAATTGTGAAATATGGAAAATTTATGACAAAATAAGAAATAACTAGTGGGAATCTATTTTAAATTATAGAATTTAACAACTCTTGTTACTTGAGTTACAAATATGAGAATAAGTTGTGGAACCGAAGACTTAACCACATTGGGAAGAAAATAATGAACAAAATTTCTTAAGTTTATGTAGTGTGAAATTTTATAGAATTGAAAATAATATAATAATATGTTTGTGAAACTTTTTAGAGAGGTAAGATGACTAATAAAGGTCATAAGAAAATTGATATTTAGTCTACTAGACCTATTTAACTTATTCATTCTGATTTATGTGGGCCAATGAGACATAAATAAAAAAAATATGATTTGTACTTTATCACATTCATTGATGATTTTACTCATATGACCATCATCATTTTTATAAAACTCAAGTCAGATGCTATTGAAATGTTCAAATTATTCAGAAAAGATATTGAGAAAGAAATGGGGGTTTACATAAATAAGTTTAGAATATATGATGGTGAAAAATTCAAATGAAATAATTTTGAAACTTATTTGAGAAATCATGGAATCAAACATCAGTATAGTGATCCATACACCCTATAAAAATGGAGTAATAAAAAGGAAGAATAGAAGTTTGGTGGAAATGGGAAGAATCATATTAGAAAAATAAAAACTTTCAAAGTTCTACTATATAGAAGCTATTAGTAATATTGTACATGTTCGTAATATATGTTTGTTAAGGACAGAATCCAACATGACTTCTTATGAAATTTGGTATAACAAAAAACCTGCAATGATTAACTTAAAAGTTTTTGGAATTCCATGTTTACTTAAAATAAAAAAATATAGATCTAGGAAAGTTTTATGAAAATGATGGGGAATAAACTTTTATGGGTTATTCACCCAATAGAAGAAGTTATAAATTTTAGAACAAACATTTAAAAATGTTGTTGGACTCATATGATGTGAAAGTTTTTGATAATACAACTTCTTTAACAAAAGTTTTTGGGAATATTGAGGAAGAAAAATTGAAAGTTTCCAATGAAAATGAAAGTGAGAAAAGTAATGTGCATGAAGATTCAAATGAATTTTATGATGAGGAAAGTGAAGTAGGAAGAGGAAATATAAAATTTCCTTCTTTACAAAAACATGTTGAGACTTTAAATATTTTTGGGAATAAGAAGGCTCCAGTTCAAACTATAAGAAAATTGATATTTAAAATCAAACTTCACTCATCTCAAAAGTTAAACCAAAATCAGTTTCAGAATCTATTCAACACAAATAATGGATGAATGATATGAATGAAGAGTTGGATAAAATTGATAAAAATGAAACATGGGAACTTTTTTCATATCTAAAAGTTAAAAATGTTATTAGAACAAAATTGGTTTACATAAATAAGTTTAATAAACATGGAGAAGTTTCAAGAAACAAAGCTAAGATTGTTTGTAAAGGCTATGTATAGGTGGAAGGTGTGGATTTTGATGAAACCTTTTCCCCCATTGTAATGTTAGAAACTATTAAAATGTTTCTAGTAGTGGTTGCTCACCAGAATTACAAAGTATATTAGATGGATGTAAATTTAGCATTTCTCAATAGAGAAATTAAAGAAAAAGTTTACATTGAAAAACCTTGTGGGTTTATAATTGATAGGGATGAAAAAAAAAAGTTTTCATATTGAAGAAATATTTGTATGGGAAGAAACAATATCCACATGAATGATACTCTAATATTGATAATTTTTTGATAATATTTAATTTTTATAAAGGAAAAGTTGATAGTAACTTATATGTGAAATATTTTGACTTAGAAACTCTAATTTTAATTATTCATGTGGATGATATAATTTTTACTAGGGATAGAGAATATGTTTTCAGAACATTTGCTGAATAAATAAAAATGAACTTTGATACGTCAATGTTATGAGAATTCACATTCTTCCTTGGTTTACAAGTTCAACAAAAAGAAAAAGACATTTTCTTATCTCAAGAAAAGAAGTCAAGAAATTGTTACAAAAGTTTGGTATGGAATAATTCAAATAAGTTTCTACTCCTATCTTAGTGGGTATGAAGTTGACTAAAGATAAGGCTGAAAAAAGTGTGAATTGGAAATACTTTTGAAATATGATATAAAATCTACTTTACCTTACAACTTCAAGGCCAAATATTGTGTATTCCATGACTTTGTGTATGGGGTATCAAAGTAATTTGAAAGAATCACATATGTTGGAAGTAAATAGAATTATGAGATAAGTAAAAGAAACAACTTCACATGGGTTGTTATAAAAAATAAATTATGAGATGTAGTTTCATGGTTATACTGATGCCGATTGGGCTGAAGATTGTAATGATATAAAATCAACCTTATGAGGAACATTTTTCCTAGGTGAATGTTATTTCTGTTGGCATGGTAAGAAACAACGTTCAGTAACTTTTAGAACAGAAAAATTAGAATATGTTGTGGCTACTCAGGCTTGTAATCAGATGTTGTAGATGAAAGTTTAACTATAATATTTGAAAGTAAAAGTTTCTAAACCATTGAAGATTCTTTGTGATAATCAGAGTGCAATTGATATTTCTAAAAATCATGTCAAACATTCAATATCAAAGAACATTGATATAAAGTTTCACTTTATAAAAGAGAAAGTTTCTACTGAAGATTTTTTTTGGAATATATCTCAATAAAGTATAAAATTTCTAATATCTTCACAAAGGAAATCCCAAAAGAAAGGTTTGTTGAGTTGAGCCTGTAACTTCATGTTCAACCTCATCCAATAACTTCTTAAATTTCATAAGGAATTCCCCCATAATTATTTATATTATGTTGATAAAGGGGGAGAAAAAATAACAAATTTTTACTCTATAAATTTTTTTTAATTATCATTATTTTATGAATCTAAAGTTGTGGTTATCAAATAATGGGGAAGAGGAAAAGAAAAGTGAGAGAAAAAGAAAAGTGAGAAAATATAAAAGTGAGGAGGATTTTTATCTTAACATGTCTAAAAAATTTTATTTCCACTGAGGGATAAAATTCCTTCAAAAACATTACTTTATCCAGTATTGTGGTGTTAAGATGCTATATTTTAAGAAAGATTTTGTTTTGGTAGAAGTTAAAAACTTGGGTTGTTTACAAAAGTTTAGTTGTGAAAGTTTTATAAGAATTGAAAAGGTTTCTATGAGTATTGCCAAAAAATACAAATGGGGATATTTAAGAACCTTTTTTATGTTTTTTAACAAATTTTTGTATTTATTAACGAATAATATTTTGTAAAAGAATTTTTTTGAAAAACATATGAAAGTTATTGAATGTTCGAACACAAACATAAAGGAGGAGAAAATTTTTATTTGGGAGAAAGTTATTTTTTGGATGTAGAGTATTGGACTGAGAAGAATCAGACACAAAAATTTTCATAAATATAAAGTCATTGATTGGATGCATCATCGGTCTTAAATCCATTGGCATGACTTTAAAGATTCATCGGACTCGGTGTTGGTTAGAAATTCATAAGTTGCTGAGTGAGTAAGTCATAATGATGTTGAAAAGAATTAAGGAAATTTTTTAGGTCAGGAGTTAGAAAGTTCTTTACTTTATAACATAAATTCAAACTATTCTTTTCCAATCTTTAACTTCTCATAAATCATAAAAACTATCATGATAAACAATTTTGAAAAAATAAAAGAATTTTAAATATTGTATCAGTTCCTAGAATTAAGATAAAATTTTCATCGGATCCAGAAGTATCAAACATAAAAGTTTCTATAAGTCTAAATGAGTTATATCTAATGAGGTTTAAATAATTTCAAAGTTGCAAAGTGGAGTTTCCATCATAATGAGAATTCCATCATTATGAGGATTCTAATAGACTCTAAGGAGGAAAGTCAATCAAACTGACTCTGAGGAGTAAAGTCAATCGTAATGAATCTGAGAATGAAAGTTAATCAGAATAACTCTGATGAGTAAAGTCAATTCAAAATGATCTAACAAAGTTCCATCATAATGAGATGAGGAAGTTCCATCATACTAAATAAAAATTATGAATTTTGATAAGGTTTATTACTAAGAAGACTAAAGATGATTCAAGAAGATTCCAGAAGAGTTGAAGTGTTCAAACATAAATTTAAAATAAGAGTGAATTTTAGAGGTTTTTGAATTTGATTAAATGGGAAAAAATTTCAATTTCCTACCTTTTCAATTTTGGGATGTCTGTAAATTGATGCACTGTATATTCATACTTTTCAATATTTTTACATTCGCAAAAGGCAAAGTACTGTAGAGTTTGAGTAAGATTTACTCTCTAGATAGAGATATCATTAAAAGATCATACAACTAAGGTTTTTCTTACTAAATAAAGGAATATTTAACTAAGGAATATTAGAATGAGTATTTGAGCAGGGTTTGAGAAGTGCAGTTTGAGAAAAGGGTTCATCATAATGAGTTAATTGTAATGAGTTCATTATAATGAGTCAATCAGACTGAGGCAATTGAACATAAGGTCATCAGACTGAGGTTTCGAACATATTTTTTGGAAAAAAATGTTTTTATGAACTTTTATTTTGTGGATCATTTTTTTGTTAACAAACTTTGTAAATTAACAGGAGTCATTATAATCATTATTATCAGAAGATAGAAGGTGTATAATGGGAGTTAGTACAATTTGTATTCACTTCTTCGTTATAGTGAATTTTCATAGACCTGATACAGTGGATATGGTAAGGATGTAGGTTCTCACACTGAGTCCAAACCTTATAAATCTTGTGTTCTTTACTTACTTTCCTACTTTTGAATCCATGAGTATTTACTAAAATAAAATAAGGATATAAACTTTAAAAGGTTATAGGGGTTAAGTTTTTAAAAGTATTGAAACTTATAAAAGTGATCAATTCATTCAGCACCCCCCCCCTCCCTCTTAGTTGTTATTCGACCCTCTGGAGCTTCAATTATATTATCATATTTAAATTTAATAGGAAGATATAATAAAGTTATAAATAATAAAATTAATAATAATATGAATTAACTAATGTTACAACTATGAGTGTTTAAAAAATATTGTGGTGGAATGAAAATATTAAATAGGAAATTTTAAATAAGTAGGAAAAGATGAAAAAATAGATTATCACCCCTTAAAGTTTTAAAAAATCTACAAAACTATACAGGTCCATCTTTCGAGGGACAAATACCTAAGACTCATAACACTAGTCTATGTTTAATTCATATTTAAGGTTAAAGACTTAATCCAATCCAAATCACAAAAAAATTATCACAACTAAAAAAATAATAAATTATTAGAATTTAATGGAATATATATTTCACACCTAACAAATTGTTCATTCATGTATGTCATTGATCATGATGATAAGCATATGTTAGTAGCTAAAATGTGTTATAAATCATTTTAATAGTGTGTGTAGAAACACATGTTTTGTATTTTTATTTATTTCATATAATAACACACATGTATTGCATGATATTCCTTTGTATTAAATTAATTGAATTACAACATGAAAAATATGTATGTTGTTAAAAAAATTATAAAAACATGAATATTTTTTAATAAGATGCATATATGTGTGGTGTTAATGTTGTGTTGCTAATTTTTTTTTGTAGTGATCCATCCTTCACCAACAGTTTATTAGGACCTTTGAAGTAAATGGAGAGAAATAAAAAATATTTTTAGTATAGATAGTCCATTGTTTGATTTATATGTATGGTTGTGTAGTGTGATTCTCATTTTACAACATCATTTCAGTTAATAAAATGGTCTTATAAAAGTGGTTCAACATTTTTTAAATATTTAAGTGAAAAAATGACTTGAATTTCATCTAATTTAATGTATGAATCCTCCAACCATTCAAGTTTAATGTTATGTCTTTCCCTTCAATGTTAATTTAACACAATAATAAATCTCTTTTAGATCAACACATTACATGTTAACAATATGTGTGAAAGATTCAAATATTTGAATAAAATATCAATATCTCATAATTCCATGGATTACAATATACAATACAATATGAAAGACTCTCCAACATGTTGTATGATGCATGCTTTCCCTATAACTTTTAGAGAATAATGTAGTTGACCAATTGTGATTTTAATGAGGAATCAGTTATGTTGGTCAAAGTAATAAAGGGTTATTGATAGATTTGGTATAAATATATTTTTATTTATGAAAAAACATAATTGATGAATTTGGAATCCATGGATAAAATACCATGATTTAAACAATTAATATTCTAACATGAAGTTTTCCCATGTTGATCAAATATTGGAAGATGAAGAGACATTTATAGCTATAGTAGTGTTTTAAATCCTAAATATAAATAAGAGGATATATGAGAGAACCATGAATATGCACATGTGTGCTCTCCACACTATGGAATGCCTCCCCCTTCCTCAATATGACATGGGCTTGTGCTTGAGCCCAAGAATTTGGGTGAATTGTCTTGGATCTAGGGTCTCAGGTCCCATATTTTTACTACATAATCATTAATAGGTTATTATACTAATTTCTAATGATTATAAATAACACAAAAATAAAATAGCCCATTAATTATTGTAAAGTATAATTAAATAAGATCTATTAATTAGAGGATCGATCTGACTGTTATGTTATTATATATAGAGTGCTTGACCTCCCCTTCCTGAGAGAAAAAAACTTGAGACTTTATTCTATGATTTCTAGAAAACTAAGTGTTTTCAAAGAGATATATTGTGGATTACATTACTTTAAATATGTGTTATCTTATCTTCAAGTTGTATTTACTAAAACTCATCACAACATGAGTGGGGTGATATCATCTTAAAGGAAAATCAATTTTACTACGTGATTCTACCAAAAAAATCTTGATAAGTATTCTCGTATCCTAATGTTTGATCCTTTGATATTCCATATCAGTTTGTATTCATTGTCTGGATCATTCAATTTGTTATAAAATATGATCAATATATATATACTAATCAAAACATTTATATATTGTTTAGTGTGTGTTTTTCCAAAAATCATAAAAAAGACAATTAAGATTAATCTATCATGACCGGTTATTATCCAAATGGATTTATTTGGTTTTGGAACTATTATTTTAGCTAAATTGGATATGTATAGACTTCTTGAAAATTTTAATGGTTACTGATTCAAACATTGGAAATAAAGTATAATGATATGTTTTATAATTAGGTGTCTTTTACCTGCGATTTAGTCTAAAAACTCAAATCAACTAAGGATAATCCCAAACTTGACGAAATTGATATGTAGAATGAGAGGGGCTAGTTAATTAGAGGGATTATTTTCTCTTCGTTATAAATAATTTTATTTTATGTATGATTTTTTGATTCACAAATTTACAAATCACTATGGGATTAATTGGATAAGAAAAATAATACCGATGACTTAGGCCTGAAAAAGTATATTTCTTCAAAATTCCTAAAATTCCAAATGGTTGAAGGCAGATCAATGATTGAAAAAATGCATGAACTTATGCATATCATGCATCCACTATTTAAAGCTAAAGTAAATCTTCTTGAGAATTTTCAAGTTTTTTAAATTATGGAAAAATTTCCCCAATTTTAGGAGGATTTTGGATTGACTCTTTAGCATCAAAAAGGAAAACTATCTCTTAAATTTATTTTGTTACAATTAATGTGGAAGAATAATATATGAATGAAAACCATAGGATAATAATTGAACTAAGGGATAATATGATAACATATGGTAACAATAAAAGGTTTGGATAGAAATTTCACATTGTAAACCCCAATTTGAAACAAAAAAAACAAGGCTCAAGGAAATTCCATGAAACTAAATACAAACAAATTATTCTAGAATTATGTATAGGTTGAGCATTGGGCCAAAGATTATCCTAGAAAGAAAAGTAATGATAAACAAGGACCTATAGTTCCTAATCAGGTTAACATAGTAGAAAAATATGGTGAGGTTAACATAATTTCCAGTAAGACCTATATTCCTGAAATCATTGATGGTTATGTTATAAAAAAACCCTAAAGTTTATATTATATATAAACCATTTGAGTGTTTGGTTGATACTGGAGAACATGTTCATGTTTATGCTAATAAATTCTTATTTATATCTTACCAACCTATATATGGAATGTCTATGAAGATGGGAAATAATATTGTTTCCAAGTTGTATATAATAGGATGCATGGATGCGAAGTTTCCATTAGGGTGAATTATATCTTTTCATGGGGTGTATAATGTACCTTTAATTCATAGATATATTATAAGTTCTTCATGTTTAGTTGGAGTGGGTTTTGAATTTTATTTCAAATGTAATAAATTTTTTATTTTAAAAATATGTTTTTTATTGGAAAATGTCATATGTCTGGTAGTTTGCTTAAACTTAGGATTAAACATGTTGGTATTTCTAAAGTGAATATTGTTCCAAAAATTCCTATTGTGAATTCTATTGAATGCATAGATATTTGAAACACTCATCTTGGTCACTTGAATATTTGTGTTATTGAATGGATAATATATCAAAATTTAATACCAAAGCATGACATTGAAAAGAAATCAAAATGTTAAGCGTGTGTGGAGGATAAGAAAACTAGGAAACATCATCATTCAGTTAAAAGAGATGAAAAGTTTATTGAGATAATACACATAGATATTTTCAATTCAATGTCTTATTAACTAAGGACCATAATAAATACTTTATTACATTCATTGATGATTGTATTAGATATTTTCATGTTTATTTGTTAATAAGTAAAGATGAGAAACTTTCAAAAATTGCCATTTATAAGAATGAAGTTGAACTCCAAACTTGTAAGAAACTTAAATGGTTAATATTTTATAGAGGTGGTGAATATTTACCCAATACATTTGATGAATATTGTCAAAGCAATGACAAAATTTGTGAGGAGAAACCTATTTATTCTCCCTGATCCAACATGATGTTTAAACAAAAGTATAAGACATTGAAATATATGTTAAACAAACTTATTTTAACTTCTAGATTGCCTAAATATATGTGGGGAGAGTCTTTGAGTGTAAATTATCATATCACTACGGAAAAAATGGTTTTTTACATTGGGGTATTTGCAACGGGGAAGGGTCTCGTCGTAAATAGTCTGTCGGGAGGGACTTTTTGCAATAGGGAGATCTTCCCGTCGTAAATAGTTAGTTATTTGCGATGGGGAGACGGTCCCCATCGCAAAAGGTTTGGTGCGAGTTGCGTGCCAAACTGTGGGAAGGGTATTTGCGATGAGTATAAGCGCCCGTCGCAAATACTTGGCGGCGTTTTTTAGTATTTGCGACGGGGTTTATCTCCCATCGCAAATAGTATGTCGGCAGGTTGGTATTTACGACGGGACTCATCGCAAATATCTTTTTAACCACCGTCGCTAATTAATAGGGGGTTAGTATTAGCGACGAGATACCCGTCGTAACTAATCTAACCTATATATATCTCATTCGTTTTCCCCTCATTTCACTCCTTTCTCTACTCCTCTCTCCCTCACTATTTATATTTTTTCTCTCAAAATTTTTCTAAGTAAAATTTTTTAAATTGGAGCAATATCCGCGGCGTAAATCCTCTAAAAGATTCAATTTTAAGGTATTTATCTATTTCTTTTATTTTTTAGTTAATTCATTTTATTTGATATTAGTTATAATTATTTTTAATTAGCTGTAATTAAATTAAATTAGAATTAGATTGTTTTATTTTGCATTATTTTTTTACAAATACTTGTGATTAGTATTAATTAGTATTAATTGATAGTTATATTAACTATTATTAATTAGTAGTCATTATATTAATTAGAAAAATTATTAAAAATTATTAATAATTAGTAATAATTAGTAATAATTAGCAATAGTTACTAAAAATGGCGTTAATAAGTAGTAAATTGAAATAAATATTTATAAATAATAATAAATACTAATAATTAGAAGTAAATAGTAATAATTAGTGGCAAATAATAATAATTAGGAATAATTAGTAATAATTAATAATAATTAGGATGAATTAGTAATAATTAGTAATGATTAGGATTAATTAGCAATAATTAGGAGTAATTAGTAATAATTAGGATTAATTAGTAATAATTAGGAATAATTAGTAATAATTAGGATTAATTATGAATAATTAGGAATAATTAGGAATAATTAGGATTCATTAGGAATAATTAAGAGTAATTAGAAATAATTAAGATTAATTGGGAATAATTAGAATTAATTAGGAATAATTGGGATTAATTAGGATTAATTAGTAATAATTAGTAACAATTAGTAATAATTAGTAATAATTAGGATTAATTAGGATTAATTAGGATTAATTAAGAATAATTAGGATTAATTAGTATTAATTAGTATTAATTAGGAACAATTAGTAATAATTAGGAATAATTGGTAATAATTAGGAATAATTAGTAATTATTAGGTATAAATAGTAATAATTAGGAATAAATAGTAATAATTAGGAATAAATGGTAATAATTAGGAATAAATAGTAATAATTAGTAATAAATAGTAAATAATTATGATTAATTAGTAATAATTAGGATTAATTAATATAATTAGGAATAATTAGGAATAATTAGTAATAATTAAGAATAATTGGTAATAATTAGGAACAATTAGTAATAATTAGGATTAATTAGGATTAATTAGGATTAATTAGGATTAATTAGGAATAATTATGATCAATTACTAATAATTAGGATTAATTAGTAATAATTAAGATTAATTAGTAATAATTAGGATTAATTAGTAATAATTAGGATTAACTAGTAATAATTAGGGATAATTAGTAATAATTAAGGATAATTAGTAATAATTAAGGATAATTAGTCATAATTAGGGATAATTAGTAATAATTAGCGATAATTAGTAATAATTAGCAATAATTAGTAATAATTAGGGATAATTAGTTATAATTTGGATCAATTAGTTATAATTTGGATCAATTAGTTATAATTTGGATGAATTAGTAAATATTTGGAATAATTAGTAATAATTAGTAATAATTAGTAATAATTAGTAATAATTAGTAATAATTAGTAATAATTAGTAATAATTAGTAATAATTAGTAATAATTAGGATTAATTAGTAAAAACTAAGATTAATTAGTAATGATTAGGATTAATTAGTAATAATTAGGATTAATTAGTAATAATTAGGATAAATTATAAATAATTAGGATTAATTAATAATAATTTAGATTAATTAGTAATAATTAGGATTAATTAGTAATAAGTATGATTAATTAGAAATAATTAGGATTAATTAGTAATAATTAGGATTAATCAGAAGTAATTAGGATTAATTAGAAGTAATTGGGATTAATTAAAAGTAATTAGGATGAATTAGGGAGTAATTAGTAATAATTGGGAATAATTAGTAATGATTGGGAATAATTAGTAATAATTGGGAATAATTAGTAATAATTGAGAATAATTAGTAATAATTGGGAATAATTAGTAATAATTTGGAATAATTAGTAATAATTCGGAATAATTAGTAATAATTAGGAATAATTAGTAATAATTAGGAATAATTAGTAATAATTTGGATTAATTAGTAATAATTTGGAATAATTAGCAATAATTTGGATTAATTAGTAATAATTTGGAATAATTAGTAATAATTAGTAATAATTAGTAATAATTTGTAATAATTAGTGGTAATTAATAATCATTCGTAGTAATTAGTAACAATTAGTAGTAATTAGTAATAATTAGAAGTAAATAGTAATAATTAGAAGTAAATAGTAATAATTAGAAGTAAATAGTAATAATTATAAGTAAATAGTAATAATCAGAAGTAAATAGTAATAATTAGAAGTAAATAGTAATAATTAGATGTAATTAGTAATAATTAGAAGTAATTAAGAATAATTAGTAATAATTAGGAATAATTAGGAATAATTAGGAATAATTAGGAATAATTAATAATAATTAGTAATAAATAGTGATGAATAATAATAATAACTAGTAATAAATAGTAATAAATAGTAATAATTCACAATCATTAGCAATAATTCTGAATAATTCATAATAAATTGGCATAATTTCTAGTGTATTGGTGGCATTCCTTTTTCTCAACGGCTCATCTCCATGTAACTTTCTCTCACTGAAATCACTGTGAAAAAATCTACTCCAATGTTTGGATATCCATTTTCATATTCACGAGAATTGATATGCGTACATCAGAACATATTTTTCAAACTAATTTCAGTGAGAGAAAGTTGCAAGGAGATGAGCAGTCAGGAAAAATATGCTCTTTTTCGAGACGAATCATCTTTTTATAACTTTATAAGAGGATGTACAGTGATTCGATCACTTAAGAGATTAGAGGTGATCACCAGCGTTAGATTATGGTTAGTATAATTTATTTTTTGAGTTTTAAAATTAACTACAAATAATATTTTAATTATTTTAATTTTAAATTGTAATTGAAGAAGTCATATGAGGTCATGATGTTTTATCCACAGACTGAGAATCAGGCCGAGACTGTGGGTCAGACCAATGCCCACCAATTTGATGAGGCAGCATGGATGTAGATGACCTAGTATGCCTTCAAGAAAGGTCAATTTGCTGATATCAGCTCTTGATTGATGATTGGGAGTTATTATGGTACCGCTGTGATGTCGACGTCTAGCTCAAGAGGAGTTCGTGGAGAGTCATCATCGTCAGCTGCACAATATCAAGAGTAGTTACAAGCTCAAAGTGAGGTTGTAGAGAGTATGCATAAGGAGCAGGACGAGATGCATCTATGGCAGTACCAAGAGATGCACCAATGGTAGTAACAGTAGTAGGAAGAGCTCTGATGATAGCAGCAGCAACAAAAGGAGGAGATGTGTTGATGACAGTAGCAGTAGCGCGAGCAGATGGAGTACATATGATGTCTGACTTGTGGTTTAGGGATGGAGTTCCCTCCACCATCTCCTCCAGCTCCTCTAGAGGACCCCCTAGTGATATATTTGTTTATTTGTGATAATACATTTGAATGCAATTTTTTCATAATATTAACTATTTACATTTCTATATAGTTCATTTTTTATATTGTTGTGAATATTTCATTTTTTATTATTTTATTACTTTATTTATTTATTTTATTTTTTTATTGTTTTTTTATTTATTTTTTTATTTTTTTTTATTTTTTTATTTTTTTATGAATATTAATGTTTTTATTATTTTATTATTTTTTATTATTTTATTATTATTTTATAATATTATTTTATTTTTATTAATAATATTTATTTTATTAAATTTTATTTTTTATTATTTTTTTAATATATTTGTGGTGGGACTTTTGTGACAGGGTTTCCCCATTGAAAATGCTTTTTTTAAATACTCTTAGGGAAAATATTTGCGATGGGATCTTTTGTGATGGGATCTCCATCACAAATAGTATTTGTGACGGCTCATCATAAATATGTTTTTTAATATCTATAATATTTTTGTAAAAGGGGTAAAAAAATTTGTTTAGTTATGATTTTTTATTTTAAATATAAAATTATTTTTTATCATGGTAATTTATTTTTAATTTTTAGTGATGAAATAATTACCTTAAATGTTTAAGAAACACCAACATAGTGCGAGTGTAAGAAGTAGAAAAATCAAGTAAATGATTTTAAAAACTATAAAATTAATATTTTGTTGGTTATTTATAGTTTCCCATGAATTTCAGAGATCAATATAACATATTATGGATGTTTTAAAGGTTTATATTCAAAGTCCATTGTTATATTTTTTCCTTTAAAGTCAAACTGAATGAATAGTGTCAAAAATGACATTAATGATATTTTATGTTAAATAATATTTTATTAAATTATTTAAAATTTATAAACATCTTTAAAGATAAAAATTAGGATTTAAAATGGTATAAAATTTCATCTATTTTTTATTTATGATCCAATTTTCACCTTATAAGTAAAATTATAACCCTTTAATATTGAAAAAAATCATTATCATGATTGAGGTTAAAATTGGTTAACCAAGGGGTTAAACCAAAATATAAGGTTTAAAATGATATATAAATCTATATAAATTTAATTTGGTGATTATATTAAAACCATATAATACTTATATTTTAATACATGTAGTTTTGGAACCATTTTACACGATTTAGACACATATTATATTATAACATTTCATGTATTTTCAAAAATGATATTTATGATATTTTATAATAAATAATATTTTATTAAATGATTTAAAATTAATAAAAATATTATATTCATTCAATTTAATTATAAATGGTTTAAAATATAAAAAAAATCCATTTATGGGACACTTTTCTTTTTATAGTAACTTTCTTGACCCCTAAATAGTAAAAAACATCGATATCATGATAATTATCAAAAGGGTTAATGAAGGTTAAAATAAAGAGATAAGGCTGAAAGAATCACCTAAACTTGTAAAAATTTATTATATGTGATTATTTAAACTCATACTAATATTATATTCTAATTATATCAAGTTGTATCCATTTTAACATAAAAATTAATTTATATCAGTTTCATACATTAAGATATTCCAAGAATGCCCCTTCCCTCACTTGTAAAAGGGAACCCCCTCTCCTCTTCTCTCCACACTTCAAGGGACATTTTTTTCATCCAAGACATACCCAAATCCTTTTATAACATACCTAACCACGTTCTATAGGTATTTTTTTTGGATAGAGTACCAAACTTAGAGGTCTTAAGGTGTAAAGAAAAGCAGGTTGTCCGAAGAAGAGGTATAAATTTTAACTAAATGTTTTAGTTTAATTTCTTATTATACCTCCTTAAAATCTTATTAAATAATGATAAAATAATAGCATGATTATATTCTGTATATTTATATGTTTTTATGTTAATTCTATAACTTATACTCACCTCCACTTTCATCAAATGAGAAATGAAATTATCGTTTGTGTGTACAGCGGACTATCGTCTCGCGAACCGATGTAATTTGTTTTTCATCGCCACCTATTGTGGTTGGATATAATGATGAATTTAATGTATATATATGATATCAATGAACTAATTATAAATCTTTAAATATAATATATAATCTATTTTCTTACCTTTTCACCCATTGAAAAATGATAGTGTTTTTCGTTCGTACGTGTGGATTGCCACCTCCATGAAGCGATGTGATTCATTCTTCGTAACCATATCACATGGTTGATATATAAATGTATTTAAAGAAATTATATTATATTTATGATATAATAATAATTATTTAAATATAAAATTATACTTACCTTCTTTATGACTTGTTCTTTGAAAAATTAAAACATTACTCATGCGTACGTACGGGCTACCGTCACAATGATTGTAACGCAATTCATTTTTCATAACCATATTTCATGAGTGGTTTTAAAATTAAAATTAATATATAAAAATTATTATTATTTAATGATTATTATTATGGAGATTATGGAATAGTTATCTTTTTGACCATGGTCAACATACCAAATTCCTTTTCAACTATAAACTGAACATCCTCAAAACACACGACATGGACTTAACCGATTAAGTAATTAAATATGTCATTAAAATAAATGAAAAAAATGGTTTAATGAAATTTAATAAACCTATAAAATTTTATTAAACAATTAAATAATTGATATAAATTTATTATACAGGAGTTGAAGGGACATACATGGGAAGTCTATACTCGAAGTAAGGGATTTTGTCTAAGTTTCACTTCATTGAGGTATATTTTAATGTTATATACCAAATTTATTTTGTATGGTGTATATAATAACTATTTTATATATTATATCATTAATAATTCATAATTAATTTTATTTTATGTTATAATCCTAATTATTTCATCCAAGGGGATTTGAATTGAAAGTTATCAAATGTTAAGGGGTTTCTTAACTCAATTTACATTCATTGGGTTATACTTCTACTTAATTGACTTTGTTATGACATGATTATTCATGAATTTATATCTAATTTTTTATGTGGATTTACATGTGTGCACATAAATACTTCATGGATAAATTATCACTTCAAAAGTTATGATCTTTGTAAGGTATTTCTTTGTCCCATTCCCATTTTTCATAGGCATGTTTCATGCCGTGCACCATGATTTCCTTGAATAGTGTACTTACTACCCCATTAATTAATTTTAACTTATTAATTAATTTAATTAATGGTATTTATATATCAATATCATATTATTTCTTTTAATGAATCTTGATTTCAAAATTTACCAAAGTGGTAAAGGCTTTATGTTAAGATCTCATTTTTTTTTGGGATTGTTTATGTTTGAGATTCCATTGTGGGAAATCATATGATCTTATTTTCTTGGAATACATATATTATATTATCCTCTAGTTATTAATGTGTTTTACATTTTTAGTTTCCATTTCATTCTTTATTTATTAAAGAAACATCAAGAAATTTATTTATAAGTGATATCGATCTTTTATCTTCTTTTAGATTGGGATTCTTTCTCTTCTATATCCATATTTTCTAAAAAAATAAAAAAAATATTTTATAAACATAAATTATTTAAAAAAGTTATTTTATATGATATTTTACCTTATTTTGAAAGGTTTTAAAAGGAAATTTCTGAACGTTTTCTATATGGGTCACTTTTGACTCTCCTTACAATAGTTTGAAAATAATTTTTATTCATAATGTTTACATAAAGAATGAATTTTACTGCCACCATAACCATTATTTTATTTGAATATTCCTTTAAAATTTTCCAAGGTTATTTTCAAAGAAAAGTATTTTCACGTTATTTTAGGAATTTTTAGTTTTTAAAAGTGATTTTCAAATTGGAAAGGGGGTTTTATTCATGAATTTTTTTAATGATATTTTAATGGTATTTTTATTCATCAATGACAACAACCCATTATTTTACTTATGCTTTACCAGGTATATGTTGTAATGATACCATCCTTATTCATTATCTAGATGGATTATGATTTTTTCAAAGATATTTTCATGGAAGTTGTTTCTTTTCCATGGGTAAATCAAGCTACAAATGAACAATGGTTATTTCTATGTTGAAAAGTGAAATCTTATAATTTTTTTTATCATTATATGGTACTCAAAAATATATATAGATGATATAGTAGTGGTTTCATTATAAAACAAGTATGGTTGGTACTATTATAAAGCAAGTACGGGTGGTTAGTTTATAAACCAAGGATGGGTGGGTCTGTTATAACCCTCCAATGCATTAGGTAATGATTATGTTCTCTGGATAATTATATTATAAGTTGATTTTATTAGTTATTTCACTTATCAAGGTTCTTTAAAGGGTTCTATTAAGATAATTATCTAAGATACCAACATGTTTTATTTATTCATTCTATGAGTTTTAAATGGTTACTTTGATCCAAATTTATATCACATGTCTCATGATTATTGATCATGTGACTCTTGCATTTGGTAAAGCTTTATTCCATGTCACATGTTTTATGATCTAGGTTTTTATGTGTATGAATTATCTAATGTTATTCCCATGCACTTTAATTATATCATCATGCCCTTATGTTTATATTTTTTTCACTAATTACATTCAATTGTTAATGCTTATGTTTACCCTTACTAGGCATTTTATGTCACCCTTCTTATGTTTCATTTTCTCCAAACTATGAATAATGGTTTTAAGTATGTTATACCTAATAAGGTTACTAGATATGAAGAACTTAGTGGGAGATAAAATTGATTTTTATGAACCAGTTGTTCATGTATCCAGCTAGTTATATAAGAGTTTTTCTTAATTATATAAAACTCTAAAACTAAAATGTACTTGGGTATATAAGTGATCCAATATTTTTGTTTTATTTTATGTGTTTTAGATTGTGAAAATTGGGTTATGATTATCTATATCAAAGATATAAATGTAAATATGATTTTTTTTAGCACCATATCTGTAAGTGTGGGTTCCGGGCTATAACATATGAAATCTCAGTTTCATAGATGTAAACAAAGAGTAGCCTCTAGCAAAGCATCAATGCTAATAAGGGGTTTGGTGTGATCTTCATCAAACATACTCATATCTCAATACAAACATATCTACCACAAGATATATCATATACATTGTATGTATCCTATATAATCCCTTTATACATAACATCGAGGGACCATTAAACATGGAACATGTAAATCTAGTATTGGCCTCTCATTATTTCTTGATTCCCCCAAAAAAGACTAACCAAGTTAATAAATACAACGTGTTTTATTAATTTATCTAATAAGTACATCACATGTCACTTATCCAAGTATTTGAACACACCATATGAAATAAAAACTAAGAATGGTCATGCATTTTATTAGTCTAATTCAATTAGGGGCCAAATGTATTTAACTTTTCATAAAATTAGAAAAATCTCATCTTGGTTGTGCTCCAACCGACAACATGATCAACAACATACCCAACCACCCCCTGATTAGTTGATTTTATATTTTTGACTTGTGTAAATAGGGTATCAAAGTGTGAAGGTTTTCATGATAGGTATCTCTCCAACCTCAAGTAATAAGGATTGATAATAAGCATACACCTCTAAGTATATCTATGATTGTATGACATTCTATGAGATATACTTTCACAGATCATTCCAAGTAAAAAGTCTCTACTTATTACCTCAAGAATCTATTCTTCATATATCATATACAACCCTTTATAATAGATATAATAATCTATTCAAGCTAACCTTTATATATCATGTAATATCCCCTGATTTCTCACTCTCTCATGTGGTTGAAACAGGTTGGTTACGAGACCTCAAGCGTGCCTCCCCGTATTCTAGAGGCTCTTGACTAGTAGCGGGGGTGTGATAAGTATAGTGGGGAGACTATACCCTTGGGTTGTAGAGTTACAAAACAGCAGAATAATCTAATAATAAATAAATATTAGAGTGGTAGAAATAATGAAAACAATACAAAATAGTGAAAAAACCAAAAAATAAAAGCCAACTGAATAATTGAATAAATAATAAAGGAATAATGTAATGACATGCTAAAAGGTAACTAAATTTCATACTAGAAGTAACACACACAAAAAAAAGACTATAAGAATCAAATGAACTCAAAGACCATGATCCTAATCCCTATGTCAGTTTCATCTCCAAACTCCAGCCCATCTAGCAAGAAATAATCAACAGTAAGGTCCCTTTCCCTTGTATAATCCTGCACACATGTAATCTACTAAGATACCAAATGGAGGCCTGAATAGGGTGTGAGTTTAAATTAGTAGGTCAACACCATTATGTCTAAACATGACCAGTCTGATAATAATTTCATGTAATAATGAAATAAACATGTGTATTAATTAATTAAACAATTAAATTAATACCACATCAATCTGCTTCAGTACCATGCTAGAATATCTCTAAGCATGTATCCCGACCATGCCAACCATAACCATATAACCATGGTAAATCATAACTTGTCTCATCGTCATGCTAGAATGTCTCTGAGCATGTCTCACAACCATGCCAACCATAACCATGTAACTATGGTAAAACATCACACAAATTTGGGTTAAAACTTTCTTTATAATAATTTTAGCAATCAATCAGGGTCAAGCTCGGTATATAAGAATTTCAACATGTATCAGGTCCAAACTTGGTATATAATAATTTCAGGATGAATCATTGGGCATAGCCCTCTATATAAGCATTTCATCATGTATCAAGGCTAAGCTTGGTCTATAATAATTTTAGCATGAATCATTGGGAATAGCCCTCTATATAAAAATTTCAGTATATATCAAGGCCAAGCCTAATATATAATCATTTCAGCATGAATCACTAGGAATAACAGTAAGGATATCACAATATCACATCATAAGGCTCAATGGTTAATTATAAAAATTATCATTTATCTTTCAATTACACATTTCATTTATCATTTGGTCATAAACCAATAACATTCCAGATATTTCAATAATCAAACCAAGTCAAGGTTAATATATAATAAGAAATCACCCAAACTAATGTCATGTTAAACACACCTTAATCTATTAGTCAAATAATTTATTTTCAATGGTTCACTCACTTTAACGGCATCCATAAGTCAAGTCAATAACCAATTGGATCCAAATGGATTCCAAGGAATAATCCAATTCATATTTAATTTATTTGGTGCATGATATGTTGGAACAATTTCAATATTGCACATACTTTGCAATCAAATAGACCATAGGGTTAAGTTTTAGGCCACCCACATTTAAATGACAATCAATCAATGTTTCCAGCAGGATTATCCAACAAGAATGAAGGTGAATATGATTTCAAGAAGGATCTTAGATCATAACCGATCAAGATCAAAATCAACAATGACCAAGGTCAGTAAATTTCACCGTAATGGCCGGAGAACAAAGGGAGAGAAGAAAAACCTAAACAAAACAACATACCAGGAAATGATCACACAAACAAGATGTCTGGAAAGGGGCATGGTGCTTAGAAATTTCTTGGGAGATGCTCTAGGGTTGAGACGAGGAAAGCTATAATAAAATGAAATTAAAAACCAGTCACATGATATCCTTAAAACCACTACTCAGGAAATTATATGGTGTGAAACTCATTTACACATCATGTATTTATTTTTAGATAGATACTCTAAAAATACCATCACTTTGAATTATTATTTAACCCTACTTGACTATTACATGATTTGTAATTTAATTTCATGACATGTAATCTTTTCATGTTGTGAATTAGTTCACAGCCTATAAACATTTTCAACATGTGTTTGGTGACATTTACATATCGTTTAATACATTTACACAGTTTATAAATCTTCTATAGACATTTTTCAGCCCAATTTTCTACACAAGGATCCGAATTAACTCCAAATCCTTCCAAAGAATGAAAACCCATTATAAACCCATTTTACATGTTTATACTCAGACTCCATTAATTCAAAAAAACATATATCCTTGAACTTTAGGTCATTTTCCCCAACAAAGTGTCTTTGTCTCTGAACAAGACTCAGTTGTCAAGTCTCAAATGAAAAACTCAAAGAGGGATGTACCTGAAAAAATATAGGACCTTACTACCTCCCCACCATATAACAGCTCATCCTCGAGCTACTTTAAGAATCATTGTGGGGTCTTAGTAAACAAGTCTGGCCACTGTAATCACATATCAAATTCCATCTCTTGGGTCTCCTATTGAAATCACCCATGCTAACACTACACTTGAACCAAATGAGTCTCCCTTCCCCAAAGATACTTCCCACTACATCCCACAATCTGTATTAGATTCTCCTTGAAGGATTTCTCAGAACTAAGCTCAACATCTGATATGTATATCACATAATAATGGTATGAATAATATATCTAAAGCTGTGATACTTGAAACACATCGTGCATGGAACTGTAGCACTGTAGAAAGTCTAATCGGTGCACCACTAGACCAAACCTGTCCACTATATAAAACGGATCGATAAACCTAGGCATTAGCTTTTCTTATTTCCTAATATGGTGTTTCCCTAACCTGGGTGACACCCAAAGGAAAACATGATGAACAACATTGAACTATAGAGTTCATCTTTGATGTTTAGTGTATGATTTCTACCTACTCTATGTGGTCATAAAATGCTTCCTAATAAACTTAAACTCCTCAAATGTCTCTTGTATGAGACTAGGCCCAACAAGCACTAACTCACCTTCCTCCAACCAACAAAGAGTCAAAAATAACGACCTTCCATATAAGGATTTGAAAGGTTCCATCTGAATGGATGTGTAGAAGCTATTATTATATGAAAACTTCACAAGTTCCATATATTACTCCCATGAACCATTGAAATCCAAAACACATACTCATAAAATATCCTCCAGAGCATAAATAGTCTACTCAGATTGACCGTCAGTCTAATGATGATAGGTCATAATCAAAAGAACCTGTGAACCAAGAGCCTTATATTAAGACCCTTCCAGAATCATAATGCGAAATGAGGATTTGTGTCTGAAATTATACTCCTCATAACACTATACAGTCGAACTATCTCTTACACATAAAGACTACTCATATCATCAACTTTTAAGGTCTCTATGATAGGAAAAAATTAGGCTTCCTTCATTAGTTGATCCCCAATCACCCATAAAACATCATTCTTATAGGGTTTCCTAGGTAATACTGTCACAACATATATAGTGAAATTATCCCATTTCCACTCTATAATGGTAAAAGGCTTCAAAATCCCAACTGGACTTTGATACTCAGCTTTCAACTACTGTCAAGTGGAGCATCTATCCACAAATCTCTCTATCTCCTTTCTTATTCCTAACCACCAATTTTGTATACAAATATCATGATATATTTTTGTCAAACCAAGATTTACCACCCATCTAGAAGCATGAAAATCTATCATCATCTCCTCACACAAACCCATAGGAACCCTATAGCATCCCTCCTTTTTATTACATAACTTTTCATTACATTTTACAAACAGAGGATCTTTAAAGTATAGTGTATTGGAAATCAGGAACATAATACATGAAAACAACATAAAAAATTCTTCTAAACCAATCTTAAGGATTAATCATTGGTTCATCCTACGTACAAATACTTCATCTCATATCCTGGAGACATACATCAAAGGAAAGGGTGAGCAGAAGTCCCAGTAAGGGTAAATAAGGGAATCAGTTTACTTGTTTAACAATAACAACATAAAGACATGATCAATAGAAGTATAGGCATATAATAATGAAAATAACTTGGTACATAACATGAATATGTGGCTAAAAATTTCCATTTAGAAATTCATGAACATATCACCAAGGTTTATCCCCGAGGTGTCATAAAAATTACCAAGGTTATTCACCAAGGTATTGTGAAACTTATCATCTCTAGAGATTAATTATTTACCCAATGCATTGGAGAGATATCAGGGTGAACCCTTAATATGTCTTTAATTTAATGTGAGAAACATAGATCAAAATCAAACATTTCATAAATAACCCATAGTGAATAAAATAAATGGGTTTCATTTCAAAATTGTGATGTTTTAAAAGTTCTTAAAAATAAGATCATTATATCATTTATAACCCATGGAAAGGGAGTGAGGGTTATATGCATGTTCATTCCAAAATAAAATATATACTTTTTATAGATTTATGAACACCCATAGAAACGAAATAGTTCTGGTTATTCACATAAATAAACAAGATAATTTCTTGAGAGAAATAGATAGAATTTTTGAGACGAAATTTCTGCAACATAACGACTATATAACATGGTTTTAGAAAATTATAAAAAGAGAGGGTACAAGGGTAACCCACTCATAAATAACTCATATTACAATATAAAAACATAATAACATGGAGATAAGAACATGGTATGGATATTTTAATGACATACCACAAGAAAAGGAAACTTGAAAGGAAAGAGAAGATGCGATTTCTTTTACAAGAAATTTGGCAGCCTAACGGCGTCACTTAAAAATTCAGAAAACAAATTGATGACAGAGGAAAGGGTCTCTCAAAAATTAGACATGAAATGGATAGTAATGAGAATATATAAGAACATACCCTCAAAATAAAGAGATGGAAACTAGAAGACACAACATAAAGAAATTCATGACTTAAAAAAAGGAGGGTGAAAGGATCTCTTTCCTTGAAGAGTAACTTCGAAAGCTTGAAGGTTGGTACCTTGGGAGGCTTGAGGGAACCTTGGGAGGACTCCTTGGGAGGTAAGAATACCATAACTTCATTGAGGATGATTTTGGAAGGAAATGAATGAGGTAAATGGCTTGGTATTTATAAGAAAAGTGAGTGAATAAATTATTAATTTTCAAGGGACAGCTCATCGGTAGTATTTGAAAAACCATGGGCTTGCCCATGGTATTTTCCCATGGTATTGGCCACTTGGGACACCTAATAGCATATATCACTATTCATAAGTCTAAAAGAAAGATTAAATCATTATTACATCATTAATGATGTCATTAAACACCCGAAACTCAAAACTGCATTTTTACTATTCACTGATAATTCAACTGTTTCAGAAAAATACCAAAAATTCACCATAACCTAATATCGATGATATGAATTCAAAAATGAAGTCCATTTTATGAAAATAATTTTCTAAATATTATTAATTTAATTTTTAAATAAAATCATTATTTATTCCAAAAATGAAACTTTAAAACTATAACTCATTTTATAACACCTTAAAAAAGTAATCAAGGTCCTATAAAAATATAATATACCAATAAGAAAAAAAAAGTAACAATTTATGATTAAATTTTATGAAAATAAATTTCCATTTTAAATTATTAAATTAATTAGAAAATTGTAAATAAAATATTTATGGCATACAAAAATACCAAAACTTAAACTATGATCGTTTTTTCACTTTTAAGATGTCTAAAATGTATTTATACATTCATGGGTGAAGTTTATATTTTTTTTGTCAAATTACTATTCATTACTATTCATATGGGTGTGTTACTATTCCTACTTTACTATTCACTAAAAACCAAGTTGATCTTATTAGACTCTAAATTTCTCACTGATCATAACTGTAAAAGAACATTTTTTTAAAATCATTTCACATTATTAATTATTTAATGAATAAAAAAATATTTTAAAATACCCTTTTTCCCTAAATTCATCAATAATACACATCTTATATTTATCCGGATATTTGAAATTCACAAACTTTTCCATAATAAGAAACAACAATTTTATTTATATAAAAGGATTACACAGAGCAGCTAAGGTCTCGTTACATAGCCCCTTATAACACCAGCATAGGACCAGAGTGTAAGGTGTGATATGGTGATAGAATCTTGGGGTGGCTTAGACAACATTTCCCGAGTGGTGATTTCTATCAGCTTGAACTTCTCCCTTAGGCGATTGCGTTCAAGCTTCATACATTTAAGTTCGGCTTGGGATTGGTCCAGGGAAAATCCCAGTGATGCTACCTCCTTCCTAAGGTCCGAAAGATGGGATTCATATGGCTCGAGTCTACTGGATGAGGCCATTCAATATTCTTTCTGTATTAATTAACCAAGATAACTATATTTATAAAAACACAATGTTAAGATTATAGTTTCCAATGGTCATATTGACCAACGGTCATATTGACCAATGGTCATATAACAGTCAAAACCCAACAGTCTCATTTTAATTATACCCACTTCATTAATTGAATGATATAGTTTTGTTAAGTATAAAATAAAATAACACACAAAATTAGGAAACAAATATAATTAAAAAGTTCGGGTCGTTACATTCTCCCCCCCCCCTTAATAAATTTCGTCCCTGAAATTTTATCTCGTACCCTATGATGGGAAAAGGTGTGGGTACTTCTATCTCATGAACTCCTCCTATTCCCACGTGGATTCTTCACATTTGTGGTTCCTCCATAACACCTTAACAAGGTGGGTAGTCTTTTTGTGTAGAACCTTGTCTCTACGATCCAAGATCTCCACCGGATTCTTCTTATAAGAGAGGTCATGTTCCAGTTGTACCACCTCTAGATTTAGTACATGTGAAGGGTCAGGTATGTACTTCCTCAAGAGGGCTACGTGGAAGACATCATGAACTTGTGCTAGATTTGGAGGAAGTGCAAGCCGATAGGCCACTGCTCCCACACGATCAAGGATTTAATAGGGGCCAATGTACCTAGGGATGAGCTTCCCTTTCTTCCCAAACCTCATGAATCTCTTCCAAGGTGAAATCTGAAGAAAGACTTTTTCACCAACATCAAACTCCAAGTCCCTTCGACGGTTGTCGGTATATCTCTTTTGACGACTCTGAGCAGCCTTAATGTGTTGCTGGATGGCATGGACCTTTTCTGTCATCTCTACCACAAGATTAGTCCCAAGAAGCTTTCTCTCACCAGCTTCATACCAACAAGTAGGAGTTCTACATCTCTTCCATATAGAGCTTCATAGGGTGCCATTTGAATGCTCGAGTGGAAGCTGTTGTTGTAAGAGAACTCAACTAAAGAGAGATGTTTATCCCATCCACTTTTAAATTCCATTGAGAAAGTTCTCAGTATGTCCTCAAGTGTTTGAATAGTCCTTTCAGATTGGACATCAGTTTGGGGGTGATAGGCCGTACTGAAATTCAATTTAGCGCTCAGAGATTATTAAATACTTCTACAGAATTTTGATGTGAACCTTGGATCACGATCAAATACGATATAAAGTGGAACTCCATACAACCTTACCACTTCCTTCACATAAATCCTGGCAAGTTGATCAAGAGAGAAATCTTCCTGAATGGAGATAAAATGGGCAGTCTTGCTGAGACGGTCCACAATAACCCATATCACATTATTTCCTTTGGAAGTTCTTAGAAGACCAGTGACGAAGTCCATAGTGATATTGTCCCACTTCCATGTTGGTATGGGTAGTGGTTGCAATACCCATTTAGGAAGTTGTCACTTTGCCTTCACTTGTTGACATACTAGGCACCTTGAAGTGTAGTCAGCAATATCCATTTTCATATTGTCCCACCAATAATGATCATGAAGGTCCCTATACATTTTCACACTACCAGGATGTATAGAGAAAGTAGAGCTATGAGCTTTATCCATCAGCTCCTTTATTTCTGGAATAGATAGAACACATAGTCTTGTACGAAATTTTAGTAAACCTTCTTGATCAGTATTGAACTCAGTAAACTTCTCATCCTTCACAGCCTCAAACTTCTTCTGTAACAAAGGATCTTCTTTCTGAACTTTCTTGATCTTCTCTAGTAGTGACGGTTGAGAAATCATTTGGGTTAGGGTTGATGATGTCCCTTCTTTTATGATTCCCATGTCCAGTTTTACTAGGTCATTGATCAAAGGATCTCTTTAAATCCTCATAATGGATAGAACAACTGGGTCTTTCCTACTTAATGCATCAGTGGCTTTGTTTACTCTTTCGGGATGATAATGAATTGAAAAATCATAGTCTTTAAGGAGTTCTAACCATCTCCTTTGTCTCATGTTCAATTCCTTTTATGAGAAAATATACTTAAAACTTTGATGGTATATGTATATATCACATTTCTCACCATAAAGATAGTGTCTCCATATCTTTAGAGAAAAAATGACCGCAGCCAGCTCCAGATCATGCGTAGTATAGTTCTGCTCATGATTCTTCAACTATCGAGATGCATAAGCAATGACCTTGTCATTTTTCATGAGGACGCACCCAATCCCTTTAATATATGCATCGCTAAAAATAATGAATCATTCTTCACTTGAGGGTAGAGTTAACACAGGTGTAGTAACCAATCTCTTATTCAACTCTTTGAAACTTTCCTCACACTCCTTTGTCCAGATGAACTTGACCCCTTTTCGAGTTAACTTGGTTAATGGATTAGAAAGTCGTGAAAAGTTTTTCACAAACCTCCTATAATATCCTACTAATCCAAGGAAACTATAAATCTCAGTTATTGTTGTAGACTGAGGCCACTCCTCTACAAATTTTTTCTTTGCAGTGTCAACTGTGATTCCTTCATTGGTAAAAATTTTCCCCAATAAAGCAACTTGTTGTAACTAGAATTCACATTTACTGAACTTTCCAAAAAAGTATCTCCTTCTGCAAAGTTTGTAAAATAACCCTTAGATGATCCTCATGCTCCTCACAACTTTTTGAATATATCATAATATCATCAATAAAAACTACCAAAAAGTTATCAAAGTAGTCTTTAAAGACTCTATTCAACAAATCTATAAAAATAGCAGGTGTATTAGTCAGTCCAAAAGGCATAACAACAAACTCATAATGCCCATATCTTGATCGGAAGGTAGTTTTTGGAATATCTTCTTTATCCACCCTCAATTGATGATAATCAAATCGATGATCAATCTTAGAAAATAATTGAGCCCCATGAAGTTGGTCAAATAAGTCATCAATTCTTAGAAGAGAGTATTTGTTCTTTACTATGATCCCGTTTAGTTCTCTATAATTAATGCATAGCTGCATCAATCCATTCTTCTTCTTCACAAAGAGAACAGATGGTCCCCAAGGAGACACACTCGGTCGAATAAACCCCTTCTCCAAAAGATCTTGGAGTTGTTTCTTTAATTCCTCTAGTTCCACATTTTTTATACTATACAAGGTCTTTGATATTGGATGAGATCTAGGTACGAGTTCAATAGAGAACTCTACCTCTATTTCTGGGGGAGGTCCAGGTAACTCCTCATGAAATACGTCAATGTATTCCTGGACGTTGGGTAAGTTTTCTATCCCCAAACTCTCATTTCCTTCTTCTTCTTCACCGATCAATTCCATAAAGAAGGATATAGGAGGTTATTCTAGACAAATATCAGGTTGAGATATCTATCCTTGGAAGATAACTGTAGGTTTTCCATTCAAGACTACTGAGATTTCCTTACTTATGCATTTTATCTTAGCATTATACTTTGAGAGCCAGTCCATCCTTAGTATAATGTTGAATTCCATCATGGGAATGACTACTAGATTTGTGATAAGATTGTGCTCACCAAAGTAAATACTAGAGTTTCTAAATACTGATGATTCTTGGATAATCCCACCAGAAGTCTTGACTGATAACTCTACTTTTAGCAAGTCAGGGGTTGATTCTAAATTCTTTGCAAAATTGGAGGAAATAAAGGAATGCGTAGAACCAAAATCAAACAAAGTACTTGCTGGATTTGAGAGAACAAAAAGAGTACCTGCTACCACATCATTTGGATCTTTAACTTCAGCTGTCGTGATAGAAAAAGCAAGAGCTTTCTCCCTTGGATGTTTCTGAGGCTGATGGCGGTTCCCCTCCACTGCCCTCAGATTTGGACAGTGATTGGAAAAGTTCCAAAGTTGTCCACACTTAAAGCACTGGACATCAGGTAGGGCCTACACCATCTTCTCCTTGTCGTTAGTGTTTGAAAGTTGAGGTTTCACCTCACTACGACAATTCCTCGCAATATGGCCATCTCTTCCACACTAGCATTTCCCACTCTCGAGTAGGCAATTCCCTGAATGCTTCTTCCCACATTTATTACACATGGGACATTGCACTTTCTTGCCTCTTATTCCTTGATCAAAGATCCTCCCTAAGCTTGGATTCATTTATCTCTTTTTGTCTCTTGATTTATGAGACCACTACGTCTCACCAAACTCCAGTTCAACTTTCATCGCACTCCGCACAATCTCCTCATAGTTGTAATAATCTCGGTTGGCTAGATTCTTCCACAAATGAGGTCTCAATACACTAAAGAATCTATCAACCTTTCCATTTGGATCCATGAAAAAGATAGAGGTGTAACGTGAAATCCTTGTGAAGTTCATCTCATAGCTTCCCATAGATTCATTCTACTTCTGCTTTAGCTTAAGAAACTCCTTCTCCATTCTTGTTCTCATGGAATGAGGGAAATACTTACTAAAGAAAATCCCTCTGAACTCTTACCACTCCATAGCTTCAACCTCCACTCTTTTCCTTGTGTTTTTAATCAGCTCCCACCACTGATCATCTTCTCCTTCTAAGTGATAGACAACCAGGGTCACCTTCTCTTGCTCTGAATAGCAAAGCACAAAAAAGATTTTCTCGATAGAGCTGATCCATTGCTCAACAATCAATTGGTCAGTCGATCCACTGAAGGTTGGTGGTCACTGACGCATAAAGGACTCAATAGAATTTTGTTCCCTTCGCAGTTAGATTGGTCTCACAGCTTGATTCAAGTTATTTCCCATAACTCGAGTCAGTTGGTTCATCATTCGCATGAATTTTTCCATTCCAGCTTCCATCAAAGGGTCGTCAGTGCATGGCCCATTGAGATCACCATTTTCATGGTTCCTCCTATTTCCCACCATTTCTAAAAGAATAAAACCTTAGTGAGAAAATTATTTCATTTATGAATCTTTTAACTATGAAGGATTTATGTCTTAAAACTTCATTAAACAATTACATTTCTCTATAAATCCTTCATAATGATTCATAAAAAACTTATAATTAACCAAACATATCCCCCAGGAGTATCGTAACCAAGATTTCAGCAAGGGCCATTGTCGTACACCAATTCACATTCGAGTCTAGCTCAAAGAGGTGTTTTCGTGTTTTACCCCTATGTACATCTGTGTCAAAGCTGCCTCTACCTGGTCGTATCCAGACAGGGATGTATTTTCTTTATAAACCACTTCCTTAATACTAACCAAAATACCAGGAAGTTTTCCTATATTTAAAATTTTCTATAGGATTATTCCTAAATATTTCATAGCCTAATTTCCATAAATAACTAAACTATCCTCTGATACCAACTATAGTATCTTGCCTTTTTATTACATAACTTTTCATTACATTTTACAAATAGAGGATCTTTAAAGTCTAGTGTCTTGGAAATCAGGAACATAATACAAGAAAACAACATAAAAAATTATTCTAAACCACTCATAAGGCTTCATAATTGGTTTATCCTATATAAAAATACTACATCTCATATCCTAGAGACATACATCAAAGGAAAGGGTGAGCAGAAGTCCCAGTAAGGGTAAACAAGGGAATCAGTTTACTTGTTTAACAATAACAACATAAAGACATGAGCAATGGAAGTATAGGCATATCATAATGAAAATAAATTGGTACATAACTTGAATATGTGGATAAAACATTTCATTTAGACATTAATGAACATATCACCAAGGTTTATCCCTGAGGTGTCATAAATATTACCAAGTTTATTCACCAAGGTATCGTGAAACTTGTCATCTCTAGAGATTAATTCTTTACCTAATGCATTGGAGTGCTATCATGGCGCACCCTTAATATGTCTTTACTTTCATGTGAGCCACATAGATCAAAATCAAACATTTCATAAATAACCCATAGAGAATAAAAGAAATTGGTTTCATTTCAAAATCGTGACGTTTTAAAAGTTCTTAAAAATAAGATCATTATATCATTTATAACCTATGGAAAGGGAGTGAGGGTTATATGCATGTCCATTAAAAAATAAAATATATAATTTTTATATATTTATGAAAATCCATAGAAACAAAATAGGTCTGGGTATTCACATAAATAAACAAGATAATTTCTTGAGAGAAAGAGATAGAAATTTTGAGACGAAATTTCTGCAGCATAACAGCTATATAACATGGTTTTAGAAAATAATAAAAAGAGGGGGTAAAAGGGTAACTCACTCATAAATAACTCATATTACAATATAAATACATAAAAACATATATATAAGACCATGGTATGGATATTTGAATGACATACCACAAGAAAAGCAAACTTAAAAGGAAAGAGAAGATGCGATTTCTTTTACAAGAAATTCGGCAGCCTAACAGCGTCACTTAAAAATTCAGAAAACAAATTGATGAGAGAGAAAAGGGTATCTAAAAAATTAGAAATGAAATTTATAGTAATGATAACATATAATAACATACCCTCAACATAAAGATATGGAAACTAGAAGAAACAACATAAAAGAATTCATGACTTAAAAAAAGGAGGGTGAAAGGATCCCTTACCTTGAAGAGTAACTTTGAAAGCTTGAAGTTTGGGACCTTGGGAGGCATGAAGGCACATTGGGAGGACTCATTGGGAGGTAAAGATACCATAACTTCGTTGATTATGATTTTGGAATGAAATGGATGAGGTAAATGGCTTGGTATTTATAGGAAAAGTGAGTGAATAAATTATTAATTTCCAAGGGACACCTCATCAGTGGTATTTGAAAAACCATAGGCTTTCCCATGGTATTGGACACTTGGGACACCTCATAGAATATATCACTATTCATAAGTCTACCATAAATCCTACATAATTATTACATCATTAATGATGTCATTAAACACCCGAAACTCAAAACTGCATTTTTACTGTTCACTGATAATTCAACTATTTCAGAAAAATCCCAAAAATTCAACCTAACCTAATATCAATGATTTGAATTCAAAAATGAATTCTATTTTATGAAAATAATTTTCTAAATATTATTAATTTAATTTTTAAATAAAATCATTATTTATTCCAAAAATACAACTTTAAATCTATAACTCATTTTTTAACACCTTAAAAAAGTAATCAAGGTCCTATAAAAATATGATATACCCATAAGACAAAAAAGTAACAATTTATGATTAAATTTTATGAAAATAAA
Organism: Viscum album; assembly: GCA_963277665.1. Taxonomy (NCBI): domain Eukaryota; kingdom Viridiplantae; phylum Streptophyta; class Magnoliopsida; order Santalales; family Viscaceae; genus Viscum; species Viscum album. Next base: position 903,972,414 of record OY728142.1, on the reverse strand, counting down.
TTTCCATTTTAAATTATTAAATTAATTATAAAATTGTAAATAAAATATTTATGGCATACAAAAATACCAAAACTTAAACTATGATCGACTTTTAAGATGTCTAAAATGTATTTATACATTCATAGGTGAAGTTTCTATTTTTTTTTTGTCAAATTACTATTCATTACAATTCATATGGGTATGTTACTATTCCTACTTTACTATTCACTAAAAACCAAGTTGATCTTATTAGACTCTAAATTTCTCACTGATCATAATTGTAGAAGACCATTTTTTGAAAATCATTTCACATTATTAATTATTTAATGAATACAAAAAATATTTTAAAATACCCTTTTTCCCTAAATTCATCAATAATACACATCCTATATTTATCCGGATATTTGAAATTCACAATCTTTTCCATAATAAGAAACAAAAATTTTATTTATATAAAAGGATTACATAAAGCAGCTAAGGTCTCGTTACATAGCCCCTTATAACACCAGCATAGGACCGAAGTGTAAGGTGTGCTATGGTGATAGAATCTTGGGGTGGCTCGGACAACATTGCCTGAGTGGTGATTTATATCAGCTTGAACTTCCCCCTTAGGCGATTTTGTTCAAGCTTCATACATTCAAGTTCATCTTGGGCTTGGTCCAAAGCAAAGCCCAGTGATGTTACCTCCTTCCCAAGCTCCAACAGATGGGATTCATATGGCTCGAGTCTACTAGATGAGGTCATTCAATCTTCTTTCTATATTAATTAACCAAGATAACTGTATTTATAAAAACAAAACATTAATATTATAGTTTTCAGTGGTCATATTGACCAACGGTCATATTGACCGATGGTCATATAACAGTCGAAACCCAACGGTCTCATTTTAATTATACCCACTTCATTAATTAAAGGATATACTTTTGTTGAGTATAAAATAAAATAACACACAAAATTAGGAAACAAATATAATTAAAAAGTTTGGGTCGTTACAAACCCATACTCATCCATGAAAAAGAAGATAATTGTCATTATTAAGAGACCATCCTGATGGAATCTCCCCACCATATAATGTGTCTCTCAGAACTAAGCCCTTTGGATCAGATAATTACTCAGTCTTTATTTGATTTAAAAGCATGGGTATAATATATGTTGAAGCCAAAGATACTCATCTCTAAGACTCCTAAAAATCTAAATACATGTCTACAAATTTTCATCATCCACCACTCATCATAAGACTCTTGTATCACCTTGTCTGTGTCTCTTGGCTCAATGCATCGGCAATGACATCGCCCTTGCCCAATGTATAATAAAACTCAAAGTCGAAAGACTATAGATACTCGACCCACCTCCTCTGCCAAATGTTTAGATCCCACTGAGAAAAGATGTACTTGAGGATCTTTTAGTCCATGTATACCACAAACCTATCACCCATGAGATAATTCATCCAACATCTCGGGGCATATACCACTACTACTAGTTCCAAATCATGAGTAGGGTAATTCCTCTAATGTGGTATCAGCTGTCTAGAGCTATAATTAACTGCTCGATCCTCCTACATCAAAACTATTCTGAGTCTAACTCTAGATGTGTCACATTACACGGTATATGCTTTACCTTGCATAGGTAAAGTGAGGATAGGTTCTTATGTCAGCCTACCTTTTAGCTCCTAAAAATCTCTCTTGCAAGCATCAGATCAAATAGACTTCACCCTCTTCCTGGTCATCCCGAACATTTGTGCTGCCAAATGGGAGAATTCCTAGATAAAGCACTGATAATAACCTGTTAAACCCAGAAAACTACAAACATTTAAGACATTCTTGAGTTGATTCTAAGATTCTATGGTTGCAACCTTATCTAGGTCCACTAACACTTCTTCCTATAAGATGTCATGACCTAATAAGTGCATTTTATCAATCTAGAAGCTATATCTAGTTAGATTGGCATAAATCCAATGATTTCTTAATGTAATCAAGATGATTTCAAGATTTTGGGCGTGATTATTTGTTGACTAGGAGTACATAAAGATATCATTGACAAAAACCACCATAAACTGATCCAAAAAGGATGAAAGATCATATTTATTAAGGATATGAATATTTTTGGTGCATTGGTCAAACCAAAAAGAATCACTACAAACTCATATAAGTCATACCTAATCCTAAAATTAGTATGAGGTATTCCAATGGTGTCATCCTCAACTGATGGTATCCTAATCTCAAATCAATCTTAGATAAGATCTTAGCACCTCTCAACTGATCAAAGTGACCATCAATGCACAAAAGAGGATACCAGTTCTTGATGGTCATATGGTTCAATCTTCAATAATCCACACATGATAAAAAAGTCCCATCAACCTTCTTGGTGAAGAGAACTAGATAACCCCAAGGAGATGTACTTGGGCATATGAAACCTTTAGCTTCCAGATCTTCCAACTGAACTTTAAACTCTCAAAGATCTACCAGTGTCATTCTATAAGGTGGTATAGAAATTGGATCTGCTCCTGGTACCAACTCGATCGTAAACTCGATCTCTCGTTTAAATAGTAATTTGTAGAACTCTTTAGAAAAAACATCTTGAAAATGGTCTACCATTGGAGGAAAAAAATTTGTTTCATTCCACCATCATTTATAGAAAGACTAATTACATGAGTTGTGAGGCAATCCAATTTGTACTGAATTGGTCCTATATGACCAGCCTAAATATCCCACTCACCCTGGTGAGAATAGCTACCTACTTCTAAATATAAAAAGGTAACTCTCCTCCAGTAATAGTCAATATATTTCTAGTATAGAACTAACCAATACATACCAAGAATCAAATCAAAACCTATCATTTCTAGCACGATCGGTTCCCAAAACAAGTGGTAATCACCAGTCTCTAGAGAACAAACCTTTCAATATTTGATATTCTCTAACCGTACTCCCAACGACATATTAATGGTAAAAACATCATCCAATATTTCCACATCCAAGCCCAAACTATTTACAAAAGGAGTGGATAAAAAGTAATGTGATTCTCCTGTATCAAACAAAATACAAGCAAGGGTATATGATATAAGAATTGTACCTCTAACAGTAGATGATCTTTTATACACACTAGTTGAATTATTCTGCATAATGTGTAGCTGACCAACCCCTCTTCCCTAGGTGCCATCCTAACTCCCCTGAGTTATTCCCTCTACCTGGTACTGTCATTCCTGCACTGGGGTGACACATCTCCTACCTCAACCAAAACATCCTATGGAACTCAAAATACCTATCTATTGAGGAGTAGTTGAGTCCTTCCCAGAACTTGGTTCCTATCCTGGTCCCATGCCACTATTATGTTGTTGCATGATCCTACAAAACCTCTTTAGGTGGATCATTCTACTGCAAGCATGACACTCCAAAGTAGGGTACATACATTAAGTTTGCTTGTGGTCCATCTTTCCACACTGATAGCACTATAACAGAACATGATCTTGAGATGGATTCCCACTTACCTGACTGTTCTGACTATTTTTGGTCTTGTAAAAAACTATCATAGTGAAACTTCTTTCCACTAGAAGAAGAGTTCGCAGTTCATCCTGCTAAAATAGCCTGGCTACTACTTAGGACCTGTCTCAAATTCTCTTCTATGATGAGTGTTTGAATCATCACATTCTCAACACTACCTAGATATAACACATTCACCTGTGACCTGATGTCATAGTGAAGACCATTCTAAAAACGTCTCTCCCTAGAGATCTCATCATCTATCAAAGATGGCACAAAGCGCTACAGGTCGGTGAAATGTTCAGCATAGTCCAGCACTGACGTGTCCTCCTATGTCAGGTGCATGAACTCGTGAGCCTTATCATCCCTCAACGTCTTGAAATAGAAATGTATTTGGAAATTCTTCTTGAATTACTTCTAATATAGATCAACCTACTACCCAAATTTCTCTAGAATGTTCCACAAACACTTGGTTGGTCCATGAAGCATATAAGAAGAAAGTTTTACCCTCTTATCTATAGGTGTCTCAAGATGATTAAATATTTTTTGGACTAACTCAATAAAAAATTTGGCTACCTGGGGGACTCCTTCCTCAATGAACATAGGTGGATGTTGTAGTTGGAACTCTCTCGTTAGCTCAAACATCGAAGGCACGGTGTGAAAAATATCTCTTTCCATAGATCCCATGACCCTCAAGAAGCTGTCATGATGTTGAACATCCATTTGATCCTCAGGATCAACTGGAAGCTCTGATTCAGTTGTATTAGGAGTGTGTTGATTTTTACTCTCCCAACCCTCAACTAGAAGATGATGAGTAGAGATTTTCTCTACAATACAAACACACTCCTTAGAACACTAGCTATAACAACAAGGTCAACCTCAACAAGTGACAACAATAGAGAAACACTACTCCAGGTCTCTCTAAACATGGATTTTAAGTGTTTTATCATGACATAATAGTTCATTCCATTTCATTTAGAAGATATAACAGGTATATCATATCACATTTCAAACAGGAAAGTATATATCACATGTAATAAATATGTCCCTATCATGAAAAATGCATATATATATATCCCTATGTGTATATCATGATGTATGCATACTCATATCACTTCATTCTAGTTCATGAGTAGAAATATCAAGAACCAATAACATTGTGAAATAATAACCTCACACAACATGTGAATCACCTAAGGTGAAATAAAATAAACTCTAATAAGTGAACAGTATAAACAACAATTCCAACCATGGGCACTCAGATTTTCCCCCATACATGGGTTAGATACTCCCATGAACTAACTCATTAACAAGTCCTGACACACTCTAGTATCCTTTATACCTGTAAATACTCGGAAATTTCAAGGAAAATTTTTTCTTAAATACTTTGGAATTTTACGAGTCTGTGGCTTCTTACGGCACTTGATTCCGAGGCCCGGTGTGCCCAGAATCAATTTCTGAAGTTTATCTCAGGTACGTTCAGTGAACGAATGAGCGGGTTTTTCTATCTTTTAAACCGGTTCCCGGAATTGAAATCTGAGGGCACCGATGAACTTGCAATGCCGGTAATTACTTAAGGGGACCTTTACCACAGTTGCGTTTACACAGGAGGAGAAGTTAAAATTTGTGGTTTAATTAAGAAGTGAATAAAATTGTTAGAACAATTTTATTTTATATCTATGGTGGTTAAATCCTACATGGGGGAGTTAGGGGTGGGACCCACAACCACCTAACTACCCATGTTTGGATATTTTTGAGGTGGGGCCCACACGAGCCCAACCTTTCACCTCCCCCTAAACTCCTTAAACCCCCTTCTTTATTTTTCTAACTCCTCTTTATTTGTGTAACCCTTCCACTTCCTCTCTCTCTCTCCCTCTTTAACTCTTTCCAACACACCTTAATTAATAAATTGAACCACTTAAATTAATTAATTAAGTGTTTTGAATTTTGAAATTTAAATTGCTTGTGTCAATAAAATAATAGCATTAGCCTATTATTTTACTTGAGCGCATATTGTGTTGGGAGAAATTGGAGAGAGCTCTTATGTAAAAGAAGAAGGAAGTTCCTCTTTCATTGAAGAACATCATCCTTCCGCGAAGAACGATGCCCCTTCAATGAATAATGACTCGGCGAAGAACGCTCCACATTCATCCAATCTTTTATTTCCTCCGCATCAAGGGAGGAAATAAAACCGTGGGGAACTCGCCAATGACGACGATTCTTTTCCGGCGTTGATGGAGCGACAATTCTTTCCGCATCTATGAAGAATGAACCATAATCGAGTTATGGGATTTTTGTTGTTTTTATACCCATCATTTGTCGTTGAATTTATGGTTTGAGCCTCTAACGCGGAGGGCACGGGCTAACGAACAAGTTCGGACCCTTCGCTGGTTGTTCGTTTGTGCGTGGGGTGATGGGGGATGTGAAATGGGTCTACATTGGTGATTTGAAGTCGTTGCAGTGAAGAACAGGTCCCAGGAGAGCCGCAGGCGCAAGCGGTGGGCGAATCGGACCACCGGAGCGCGTCCGGTGGTCCGCAAAAGGTGTTGTCGGCGTGCCACGCCGGCACGGCGGCGCCGGAGTCCGGCGGTGGTGGCGCGCCGCCGGAGCAGACCACCGCGGCTGAGCCACGGTTGCAAAAAGACCAGAACGGCCTGGTCGTTCCGGAAAATCAATGAGGCACGACATTAAGCCGTGCCAGTAAACCGGGGGTCGCGCCCCCGATACACTCGGCCAGCTGGCCGAGCCAGCCACCCCCGGCCGGGCCGGGGCAGGACATGCAGGGCGGGTCGCACCGGCTGGGCCGGGACAAGACCAATTGGGCTGGACCCAGACCCAGGTCGGGTCGACCCGGTTCAAGCCGACCCAGGGTGGGTTGGGCCGGGTCGGACCGGGCCCAGACCCCCCCTTTTCGGACCATTTTCGGTTAAATGGAAATATCTTCCGCTACAGACCTCTAATCAACACACCGTCTATTGCGTAGGATTCCTTGGATCGAGACGGTCATTTCAGTATATTACACTCAAGATTTTGGTGAAGTTTGGGTATAGCCATGTTGGTTCGAACCCGAAACCAACCAGGCCCTCGGAGCAAAAACGCTTATAACTTGAGGATCGGACGTCCGATTGATGTGTCGTTGACTTCGTTGGATTCCTCTTGATGAGAAGATTCTTTTGGTATAATCTACGTGGGATTTAGATGATATTGGGGTATGTTCGGGTTGGTTTTAGCTTAAAAACCAACCGGGCCCCTGGAACGGAAAAGCTAATAACTCACAGACCGGGCGTCAGATTGACACGCCGTCTGTTGCGTTGATACCCCTATGACAAGGCAGTCATTTGTGTTACTTCTATGTGAGACTTTGTGACACTTGGAAGTAATGACCAGTAGCTTGTGGAGCGGACCCTCCCAGAGACGAGCGTACGGAGTGCGGAGACCTAGTAGTTGTAGACCTGATGACTGCTTGACCGATTCGACTCGGAGTGATTCGATTAGCCTAGTGGAAGGAGTGCCTGGTATTTTTCGGCAGAACCACGGCGGATGGAGTGCCTGGTAGTTGGAAGTAGACCCACGGTACTCGATAGGAGGAGTACCTCTGTAGGCTATTAGGGGGAGCGCCCGGTATTTGGCGGCAGACCCACAGCGGATGGAGCGCCCGGTATTTGGCAGCAGACCTGCAGTACTTGAAAGAAGGAGTACCTTAGCAGTCTAAGGTTAGTTAGTAGCGCCTCAGAGTCGTGATAGGGCCACTGTACTTGACAAAGGAGGAGTTCTCCAGCAGTTGTGGTTTCGATAATGAAAATCCTGGTTTGAGCTGAGTCAATGACCTTTGTGTTTTCCTCATGATTGAGATGGGTTACTTGATAACTTAGGTATACGTATAGGCATATACCTAAGTAAAGGTTATCTTTTGAGATCTTTCTTTTTGGTTTATCCTTGTTGGATTTAGTGAGACATTGAGGGTCTCGGGGTCCCTACTGAGTATCGTTATACTCACCCCTGCACGGGCTATGCCCGCACCTCGTTGTGTTGGATGCAGACGACGGACAGCACTGATGGAGGTCAAGTGTACGAGGACTGGATGGCACCTGGAGGTGGACCTCATGACAAGTCAGTACCTGGAGGTGGACCTCACGACAAGTCGGTACCCGGAGGAGGTTGACAGACGAGGGCGCCGAGGAGGCTATCTGTACCTACCCTTCAGGTAGGATCTGTGGTGGACGATCTAGGAGTTGCGCTATCTGTACCTACTCTTCAGGTAGGATCTGTGGTGGACGATCTAGGATCTTCTTGTCACCTTCCATATGTTTTTTCTTTTACCATGTACTTTACAGTTGGGCTTGTATTTCCGGCCCCTTACTTTCAGCACTAATTTTGTTTTCAGTTTTACTTAGTGCTTTCTTCTGCTTGTACTCTGGGTGTGTGTGTGTTTTTACATTTCATAAAGACAATGCCTTTTCTTTTTATTGGGATTTACATCTTTGGTGCTAGTCTCCAGCCCCTGGCCTATGGAAGGCGAGCTTGGGGTAGTCACGGCATGGGCCCCGAGGACGGGTCATGACAATACCTTTCTAAAATTGTAAATAAATAGAAAAGAAAAATCCATTTAGTACCACTTTGTAATATCCCCCAATCCAAAACTCTCTCACGTGACCGAAACAGGTTGGTTATGAGACCTAAATCACACCTCCCTGTATTCCAAAGGCTACAAACTAGCAGCAGGGGTGTGATAAGGATAGTGGGGAGACTATACCCCCTGGTTGAAACTGATTCAATGCTTCTCCACAATGCCCTGCATGGAATTTTATCCACTCTGTGGTTGATTCACTACATCATCAAGAAGTTTGAGGGTATGCTTGGAAATAACACCAAAGTGGTTTATTCATGGCACGAGGGTAACCAAGTTGCTGATCACCTTGTATCTCTTGTTGTTTCTGGTCCCAATCCTATTTTCCTTCATAATTTGTACAGTTTGACACTAGAGGGGGTCAATCTGATTAGGGGGGATACCCTTGGCCATCATTACTTTAGGCATCCCTAGGTTTCTCCTGGTCTTGGTTTCTTTGGATGTTTGGGTTTTCCATTTTCTTGCTTAATAAAAAATTTACATTGATGATGATGGTAGAAAAAATAATAGAAACAATACAAAATAGCAGAAAAACCAAGAAATAAAATCCAAATAAAAAATCCAATAAATAATAAAGGAATAATGTAATGATAGTCTGAAATGTAACTAAATTCCATGCTAGAATTAACACACAAAAATAATAGCATACTCAAACAAACTCAAATACCCTGATCTTGATCCCCATGTTGGTCCCATCTACAAACACCAGCCCATACAGCAAGTAATAATCAACAATAAGGTCTCTTTCCCTTGTCCAATCCTACATCCATGTAATCTACTCAAGTACCAAATAGCAGCCCGAATAGGGTGTGAGTATAACTCATTAGGTTGACACCACTATGTCTAAACATGACCATTCTGATAATAAGTTCATGCAATAATGCAATAAATATGTGTATTAATTAATCAAACAATTAAATTAATACCACATCAACCTGCTTTGGCACCATGCTAGAATATCTCTGATCATGTCTCCTGACCATTCCAACCATAACCATATAACCATGGTAAATCATAACCTACATCGGCACCAGGATAGAATTTCTCTGAGCATGTGTCACAACCATATCAACCATAACCATATAACCATGGTAAAACATCACACAAATCTAGGTCAAAACCTACTATATAATCCTTTCATAAATCTATCAGGTTTGAGTCTGGTATATAATCATTTCAACATATATTAGGGTCAAGCCCGATATATAAGAATTTCAGCATGAATCATTGGGCATAGCCTGCTATATAATCATTTCAATGTGTATTAGGCCAAGCCCGGTATATAATCATTTAAGCATGAATCGCTAGGCATAACCCAATACATAATCATTTCAGCATGTATTAGGTCCAAGTCCAGTATATAAGCATTTCATTATGAATCACTAAGCATAATAGTAAGGATATCATAATATCACATCATAAGGCCTAATGGTTAATTATGAAAATTAGCATTCATCATTCAATTACACATTTCATTTATCATTTGGTCATAAACCAATAATATTCTAGTCATTTAAATAATCAATACAAGCTAAGGTGAATCTATAACAAGCAATCACCCAAACTCATGTCATGCTTAACACACTTTAAGCCATTAGTCAAATCGGTTAAAATCAAGGGTTCGTTCACCCAAACGGTAGCCATAATCTAGGTCAATAACCAATTGGATCCAAAGGTATTCCAAGGAATAATATAATTCATTATTTAATTTATTCAATGCATGATAAGTTGGTGTAATTTCAATATTTCACGTACTTTGAAATCAAATAGACCATAGGGTTAAGATTTTGACCCTCTACCTTTAACCGATGATCAACCAATGCTTCTAGTGGGATTCGTCAACAAGACTAAAGGTGCATATGATCATAAGAAGAATCCTATATCATAATTGATCAAGATCAAAACCAACAATGACCAAGGTCAAGAGATTTCACCGCAATAGCCATATAACAAAGGGAGAGAAGGAAAAACCTAAACAAAATGAATTATTAGGGATTGATCACACAAACGAGATGTTCAGAAAGGGGGATGACACTCCAAAATATCATGGGAGACACTCTAGGGTTGAGAGGAGGAAATCTACAATGGAATTAAATGAAAAAATAGTCGCACAACAGCCTTAAAACTGTTGCTTGAGAAATTACATGCTATCTAACTCTTTTACATGTCGTGTATTTCTTTTTAGAGGGATATGTTAAAAAATCCATCACCTAAAATTATTATTTAACCTTGGTCGACTTATACACTGTGTGCAATTTAATTGAATGACATGTACTCTGTTCATGTCATGAATTAGTTCACAACCTGTAACCATTCACGACATGTGTCTAGTGACATTTACATGTTGTGTAATACATTTACATGGTGTGAAAATGTTGTACATATAGTTTTCAACCCAGTTTTATGCATAAGTATTTAAATGACCTTAAAATCCTTCCAAAATATGGAAAACCCTCTTAAACCCATTTAAATAATTTATAATCGGACTCCATTAATTCAAACAAACATATATCCTCATACTTTAAGGTCATTTTCCCCAACAAAGGCTCTCTGTCTCTGAATAAGACTCGACCACCAAGGCTTAAATAAAAAACTCAAAGAGGGTCATACCTGGAAAAAGATGATATCTTACATATCATCATAACCCATTATACTTCATGATGATCATTGGTTAGGGACAACTCAAAATTTCTACTTTGAGGGGATATTATCATTCAACCATTCATGTAAAGTAAATTGCATCACACATAAATTAATGATAAATAGAGATTTCCTTTATTATAAATACATGATATGTTTACAACCATTACAACCAATACCTTATGTGTTAAACACATAGAGATATAACATGACCCTTATACAGATATTTTAGTAATGGAATTTATAAATACTACATCCATATGTAATTTCTATCACATATCTATGTGACCATCTGATAAAATACTCTTACTAACCTCTTAGTGAGTAACATTTATGAAGCAGTCTAGTTTGAATAATAGAAAGACCTAGGAATCAGATTCCCAATGTTAAATTATTTGAACATATATTCAAACTCCTTTACTTCATAACATCAAATTTTATAATGGTGTCTTATTTTATCTACTTAGAACTCTTTCAAAGTATATCATCATCATCCCTAAAACCCTTTCCATCAAACTTTTTCCTTTAAATCTTTTATAAATAATGTAACTATTTTTATTATCACCTTACCAGCCCATCCTAAACTCTTTTAGGATACGTTATATCCACTTCATTATGGTAACTAATCCAACTCTTTACATTTATCTTTACCACCAAACCCTAAACTATTCCAGGATACCAAGTGATATACTTTGTGTATTGGATAGTATAATTCTTTAGGGAATAATGAAGTTCATTTGTTATGGTAACTAAATGTAACTCTTTACATTTTTCTTTATCATCACATATCCTAAAATTCTTTAGTATATAAAGTGAAAAATCATTATAATCTTGGTAAAATCCTTTAATTAATAGTGATATTCACTTTATCACAAAAACTAAATGAAACTATTTACATTTTTCTTTATTTTAACATACCCTAACTCTTTAGGATATTAAATGAAAATTCGTTAAAACTTATATTGGTACACTATTTTATTTGTTAACTTTGAACTTCTATAATTCCAAACAAAATACCACTAGCCTCTTAGACATTATATTATCTTTAGAATATATTTCTAAGAAACACAAACCCTTTTATGTCAAAAAATAACATTTATTTCCTTTTAGTAGGAATATTAAACAAATAAGATATTATTTACATATATATATTATTTTATGTGTTTAGAACATTTTTTTATTTAAAAGATGACTTTATTAAAATATACCACTTATGGGTTTTTGGAAAACATTCCCACATATTTTAATAAATAGTTGGATAAAAAATTTATCCTAGATAAAACGCTTTTATCCATATCTTCTTCTCAAAAAATGTTATATAAATTGATGAATCATAAACCAAGTGTATGTATATAATAATATCATACTTATTCATAACAAATATTTGTTAACACCTATTATCATATAAGATAATTGAGGTGAAGATACACATCCTTTACTTAGATTCATTTGAGCTTTGAGACCTTCTTTTACATTCAAATTCCTGATGTAGCAACTATTTACTTCATCATTTGAATGAAAACTATAATATCTTTCAATTATTCCTATGATTTTGAACTCATGTATATTTATAACACTTATAAAGTATGAATTTGGTATCATATACCCATTAAAATTAAAGAATTTATTTCTATAACACTTATACCTAGCATGGACATTCCATGGAGTTCCCAAACCCCTTCAAGTATTCTAGATATTCCCATAATATATAATAAATGCTCCTTCATAATAATACCCTCAAGTTTCAAATAACCTTAACTGGATTCTTGAAGAAATATTATTAGACTTTCAATCATTTCCACATTCAGTTTTGAAGTTTTACCTCCTTATAATGTCTGTACAGAACTAGAACTTAGACATCATATGCTTGGTTAATCTATTTTTAACACTTTGAGAATATTGGGTAAACTTTTTTTTAATTCATCCATCTTGACTAAACATTTACATAGATTTAAAAAGAATTAATTCCTTAACCAGAATAATTCTTATATGAATTATTCAGTCACTCCAAACATATTCAATCATATTGAATATCATTGATATACCTGATCATATTGAATATATGAGAGGAGTCAAAAATTTCTTAGGTCATTTTTTATTAAATGCCATTGAAACCTTAAATGAATCATTTCATACTTCCATAAACATCTAGATTCACTTTTTAAACAACTTTAACACTTGGTTACTCATAAAGGAACTTTTCTAACACATAGAATATTTATCTTGCTTAAGAATTTTTTTAAGCTACCAGTCTTAAGAGTTTTTTATTTTAAGCTTCTCATTTCAAGGATTAATATAAATTTTAGTTTGATTATAATGATTCATTTATATACACTGAAAATTTTTATTAGATGAATATCATGTCTTATATATTTTCATCAAGAACTTTCAATGAAAGTTATCCCGATAAAATTGATGAACCCATAAAACACATCCATTTAGTGAGATAAGATCCATATTTTACTAATCAATGAGTTTTATAGGGTGTTCGTCTCACTAATTAGTTATTTAGAAATGGAATCATACCAATCACAACAATTATGAATCTTGTATAGTTGAGCAGATAACCCTTTATCCAAATCCAACATATAGATTTACTCAACTCTATTCCTCTGGTATCCTAACTGTTTGGGCTTCCCAACTAGTGTAAATCAAAGTAAACACCAAAAACAAGCTAACCAAGGACAATCCAGGGGCACCCAAATATGAAAAAAAACTACTTGATAAGAAAATTTAGAGTCACTCATTACTTGTTTTCCTTACACAAGATAATCCAGGGGCACCCGATAATGGCACAAAACTACCTGGTTGGATGATAAAGGACTTGACAAGTGTTTTATTTCCTTCTGTGTATTCATGCTTCTAATAATTTAGTTTTTGAAATCCCTATTTCAACTACAAAATTAATTTGTTCACACCACATTAATGTATAACAAATTACACAACCCGCAAGTTTATGTTAATCATACAAAAAAAATCCAAGTATATTTATACATATCCAAATGCATCATATGCATATGGTAGATGAGCACTTCATGTAAAGACATAGAGATAAATGAGATTGACAAAATCCACATGAGTAAGTTGTAAGCAATAGATAGTCAACCCCATTCACTTTCTTAGCAAAGGCAAGCCTCTAGGAAAGTAGGTGGTCTAACCCCAAGTCCCTCTACCCAGGGAGACTTTACTCAAGAGATAATTCAATTCTTGAAAAACTCTAACACCTAATATGCACAAACTATGTCCAACAACTATTTACAAGATCATGACTAAAAATACAAACTAAGGTCAAGGTAGATGAAAACTAAATTTTGTGATATCAAACCTAGAATGATATCCAATGATCTAGACTAGAAGAAATTTATCATATTAATGGGCATACACAATATTCATATTTCATAAGAAATTTACAAAACATGAATATCAAGGAAATTTAACAAATAAATAAATAATTTAGTTATTTTCTAAGACATGTAACATTTATTAATTATTCATAAATCAATGTTAGTCATAAACATTTTTATAATTTAGTAAGAATATAAACATTTTTTATTCATTTCAATATGAACCCCTTCATATTTTATATTAAATGTAATTTATATTATATTTCATTAATTATAAACATTTTATGATTCAATATCTATCATATAAAGTAGGTAGTTGGGTGGGTTATCCCTTGGGGGGGTTATAACCTACCTTTCAGGCTTGTGTGTGTGGTGTGTGTGTTTTTGATGTAATTGTACTTCCAAGCATCTAATATAATATAAATATTTTATATAATATAAATATCATATATTTTGTAATTTATAAACACTTTATAAACCACCTCTCATGATTTCTAAATAAAACATTTATTTCTAAATCATAAGGCATACCATTTAATTTTTCAAAATACCTTTTAAAATATCAACCTTTAATATTTAGGAAAAAAGTTTCATAAACATCTAATTAATTAATTATAAATAATTTATAATTCATTCATTCATTCATAAAATCCTTATAAATTAAAATATCTCAAAATACCTTTTATTATGATTTATAAACATTTTAAAAACCATAAAACCCATTAAATATTTTTTTTTAAATAATATATATTTCATGTTTACCCTTACGTAGAACTCCTATATCGCGTAAGAGTATCCTCCCATTTACCCTTACACAGACACTATGCATAAGGGTAAGATATGTTTTATTAATCCCATATAAATTTATATATATATATTACATTTACATAGCACCCTCACATAAAGGTATTACCCTTATGAAACTTCCTTTCATAAGGGTACTCTAAAAATCTCATACGTTGTGTAGAGGTAAACATCAGGGACCTTTACACGGTAGTGACCTTTATACGTAAGGGTAAATCATAAATAGCCCTTATATAAACCCCTTTTAATAAGGTAACTACCTTTATATAACCCTTTATGTAAGGGTGTTACTTTTATGCAACTCATTTGCATAAAGTTAACAAAAAGGATACCCTTATGCAGATCTTCTACATAAGGGTATCGCATAAGGTTTAAACCTTTACATAAACCTTCTATGTAAGGGTTAAACCTTTACATAGACCTTCTATATAAGGGTATCATGTGAGGTTTAAACCTTTATATAATGGCTCGTGTAAGGGTATTTCATAATGGTAAATCATATTTACCTTTACATAGCATTTCCACACAATCGCGTAAGGGTACAGGCAATTATACCTTTACGTAATTGGATGCATAAGTTTATAACCTTTATGTCACCTAACTACATAAGGTTAAATCATATTTAACTTTACACAACTCATGTAAGGGTTCAAAATCGGCATGTATTTTATAAAAAAAATTGTTCCTCATTTTTCTTTGAAAACTAGTGGTAAAAAACACATTAAAAACATGAAGTGGTCTCGCTCTAATACCATTGATGGGTTTTGTATGGGAATATTATAATCATATGCATAGGAAGATGACCCAAAACACAAAAAAAAATCTATCTACAATAATAAACATGTAAATAATACAAAAAATAAAGTACCTAGTATTTGTAAGCTGCAACAGTTGTTTTCTTCTCTTCAGAAGAGAATGCTTGATGGAGGTCAGGAGGAGCAGTGAACGTAAGCACCCTAACTCTAGGGTGATACACCAGCCAATGGATACTTGATCATATTGTGAGGATACCCAAGAAACTGAATGGGTAGTAGAACCTTATCATGTGATATAAATAGTGGTTTGGGAAGAGGATAGATTTGGAAGAGGCCTCATAAGTATTGCACACACATAGTCATCACATGATAGTGGTTTATATAGATAATCAAGGATGCTCCTTAATTTTTGTCCCATTTATTCATATGTTACAATATATAAATAAACACCATGCATTCATCGTATGAATACATAACCTTCTTTATCTTATGAAATTATTTCTGAATAAATGTCGGGTATTAAATGAAAACTTTTTGGGGAGAGAGATGAATAACATATATATATATGTATTATATTCATGCATTTCATGCATGAAAAATGAATTCATCATATGCATGTATAAAATAAAAACTATATATATAATGCAATATCATATATATATACACACACACCATGCATCATATGCATGTGTGCATGCATATCATGCATGTACTTTTTTTTAGTGCACATTCAACGCCGACTATAATAGACAGAATAATAAGCAGTCTTTTAATTATTATGATGGAAAATAGATTATGTTACTTAAAGGATTGGTAAAGTTGTTTTTTTGTTTTATATAGAGTGATCGACCCCCCCCCCCTTCTCAAGAGAAAAAATCTAGAGACTTTCTTGTATGGTTTTCAATGAATTATAGAGGTTTTTGAAGAGATTTTCTACAAATCATTTTTCTTTAAATCTATATTATCTTATCCTAGAATTGGATTTTTTGAAACCCATTGAAATTTTATTGTAGTGATATCTTCTATAAGTCTAATAGATTTTAATCAATTATTTAGTTAATAATATTCTCAGTGAGTATTCCTAGATCTTAATCTTTTCTCTTTTGATATTTCATATCAGTTTGTTTGCATTACCTGGATCATCCATTATTTTTATAAAATATGATTGGTTTTCACAAAATAATACATAAATTAGCATATTTTTTAGTGTTTATTTTTTTCAAAAAATAATTCCATGATTCTTTCCCTATGACCTTTAATTTTTTTTATTTTAATTTATTCAGTTTTTTCGGTATGATTTGTTTTAGATTTGGGGATTGAATGAATCTAAACTAATCCAAAGGGTGACAAAACATCTTCCAACACATGGAACTATATTTTCAAGTCTCGAATATTGTAACAACCCAGAGTTTATAAATTACATTTAAAATAAATGTGTTCTATATTATATTATATAGTATTATACACATACAACACATAAAGAAACTGATAACAATTTATTTTCTTGATGGAGATTGTTAAACTAATCCATAACTAAACCCATGAAAATAAAAAAAACATTATAATTATATAAAAAATATAAATTAAGAAAAGTATAATGGGAAAATTTAGATCCTTCCAATCTGCTAGAATCATCGCCCCGATGACCAACTCTATAGAAATGAAACAAAATATTAGAAACCCAATTGACATATCAGAAAATGAAAGTATAAAACCTTGGGAGTAATTATATTGAATATTGAATGAATTAATGGAGTGGTATTTATAGAAGTTAATATGACCATTGGAATAGTAATGTGACCATTAGAATAGTAAACTAGCCATTGGGAATAGTAACCCAAATGTTGGGAATTATAACCTAATCATTGGGATAGAAATATGACCACAAAATAATAAAATGTACTATTAATAATATTTATCATGAGTAATTTAATTAAATATAAATACTGTAATTTAATAAAATAAATATCATGGTTAAAAACTCAAAGAAAATATAAGCACATTTTTAATAAACTGTATTTTTAAGGTATTTCATAAAAATCATAATTTTTATATAAAATTTTAAAATTACCTATGTTAGAAAATTATTTTGAAAAAAAATAAGTTTTTGAATCATAACATCAAATTTTTCCAAGGATTATTTTTTAGTAATTTTCTGAGATGCTTCAATTTTTACATGAATAATAAAAAAATATTATTTTTCAAATACTACATCTTTTATGATATAATGATTATGTAATAATGACTTAATAAATAATAAATTGGTTATATCATAACAAAATAAATTTAATAAGATAAATGGGTCATTTAAAAACAATAAACAAAATTTATAAACCTAAAAAACATTTTCCAAAGTCTAAAGTCAAAAGTGTTCCCTTAAAATAACAAGTTTTCAGTTATTCAACTTTCCTTTTTAATAAACTGTTGAATTCGAATTATAAATGGGTTTAAAGTACTAAAACCATTATATCTTATTGATATATGATCCATAATATCATTAATATCACTATTAAAATTTTTACCTTGGATATAGTATTTTATTCAAAAAAATTATTCTAAAAATACCCCTCTGCTCAAGTATAAATAACCTCTCTCCCTTTCCTTATAAAACCACTCCTCCCTCACTTAATAAAGTCAAAACTCTACCAAAATACTATCTATAAATCCCATTATAATAATTATAGAATTTCTAGGGTAACCAACTTCAATTATCAAGTGATTTTAGTGTCATACAAGAGAAGCAACATCGAAAAGAGGGTATGTTTTCATCAACTCTTCCTTGTGTTTTCCTCTTCACATCATCTTCTTCTCTATTCCTTAAAAACTCAAATATTATAATATTAATTAATTATTATGTAAAAATTAAATTTATTATTTTATCCAACTTCAATAATCATATTTAATATGTAATTATATTTCATAATTATCATACCTCCTCCTTGGACAATGTCCCATTAATGGTCGGTTAACCACCAACGATGACGTTGTCGATTATTTTTTATCACCAAACTTATAGATAGTTATAATAAATTATTTATGATATATAAATAAATAAATATATTTATTTTAATCTTATGAAATTAATTATACTAATTTATAAATGACCTTAAAAAATAATAAAATTGAAACAAAACAGGAAATTTTTAAGGAAAACATGATATCAAAACATTTACCTTTTAATGATGAGAATTAAGAAATACAATTCAATTATTATAATTTATAAATAGTGGTAAAAATTAAAACAATTAACTTATATATAAATGTTTTAATTAGCCTAATTTTATTATTAATTAGATGGAAAAACAATGAAATAAAGCAGGATTTAAGGTAAGGGGATTCTCAAACCCAAACTCTTTCTTTTAGGTTATCTCCTATTTCACATTGATTTCAGTATGAATATTCCTATAATATACAAAATATATACTTTATAAATATTCTTTCTCTTTTATCATAGATATATACATGTTTATACCCTTCCAAAATGTTATCTAATCCATTTACAATGCTTTTTTAAAAAAAGAATTCAATTTCCAAACTCTTGAATCCTATTAAGTTGTTTCTCCTTTAAAAAAATAAAATAACATTTTATGATAAAGAATGATCTCCTTTATTAATTTTGGAATCCTAATATTCATTTCATGAAGTATGATATGTAAAATATTTTATGGAACCCATTCCTTTATGTGGGTTATTTTCATGACTACGATTGTTATCCTTCTATGTGGCATGCATGATTATGAGCATTTTATGGTGTGATGGGTGGGATCAGAATTATATAACCCTATAATGAATTGGTTAATGTGATATATCTCATGAGATTATATTTATTATTCAAGAACATTATGCTAAGTTTTTTCACAATTATGATGTTATGATTTATGCAAATACGATGCATGCAGACAGGATACTAGCTTTGTTCACAATTATGTATGGTATTTGACCATTATGTTATGATGTTTAATTATTATACATATTCCATATTCCATGATTTTATAAAATGTTTCCATCATGATTATTTTGATGATTTTATGCTTATGATATTATGATGTTGATTATACTCACTCATGTACTATTTATTCATATACCTTATTTCTCCTCTTATTGGTCTTTTAGCTCACCCCTTTTGTTGATGTATATCCTAACATGATTACAAGTAATAAGAAGAACATTAGAGATTTATAATGATAAATAATAATGATTTAAAATAAATTTTTAATTTTTTTTGTACAAGTGATGTATAAGCCTAATTTTCCCAAGATATTAAACCTTTTGATCCTGGATTGTATCACTATTATGTTGTTTATCTTAAAAATGATGTAATAGTCATGTAAGGAAAATTTGGGTTGTTATAGTTGGTATTAGAGAACGGTTTAGTTAATTTTTGAATTAGGATTAGAAAACAATAGTGAAGGTAATAATTATAAGTCTATGTATAGGTAAATATTCTAGAAGAATCATTTTAGAAAAAGGATAAATATAAATATCCCATAAGATATGAATTTATAATTAATTTTAACATAAGAATAAATTATTTATTCATGATTTTTTGAATTATGTTTTGTTCAAACCTTTTATATTTTAGAAAATGGTGGAAACCATGAGAAATCTAACCAACAACCTGTGTGAAGGGTAATGCAATGATTGTCCGAACAACATTCCTAATGCAATGAGAGGTGGAGTTCAAAAATTTATGTCAACGCTTACCCAATTTTCTCAGGCTATGAATAATAACTTTAACCATGTAGAATATTATCCTTCACCCAAGAAGGAGAAATTGGTTATCGAGTCTTTTATGTGGCAACAACCACTGACATCTAGTGGGTCTTTTGATCCACTTGTTGTAGAACAATGGTTAAACTCAATAGTTAAGATCTTTTATATACTCCACTATTCTAAGAAGGAGAAGGTTACTCTAGTTGTCTATATGGAGAGGTTGATCAATGGTGGTAATTAATAAAGAATACCAATCTGAAGGATGAAATGGAATGGATAGAGTAGGAAGACTTTAAGAAAATATTTCTTAACAAGTATTTCTATCTAACTCTTTGAACAAATATGGAGAGAGAATTCCTAGAGCTTAAGAAAAAGTAGGGTGAATTGGTCATGGATTATGAGGAAAACTTCACAAGGATTTCAAGATATGCCTTAGGTTTTATTATCAATAATGATAGATAAATAGATAGATTCTTTAGTGGTTTAAAACCACACCTTTGAAAGGCTCTAGCTATCCAAGACTTCATGACTTATGAATAAATATTTCAATGTTCTCTCAAAGTAGAGATAAAGTTTGGAGAATGGTCCCATGGTTATAGAGATAAGAGAAAAAATATGGAGTTTCATTCTAGTGGATCAAATGAAAAATGAGTAAAGAACCCACATGTCAAAAATGCGGGAAAAATCATCATGGGAATTGCCTTAAAGGGATAAGTAAATGCTTCAAGTGTGGGAGAGAAATCCACTAATCTCATGAATGTCAAAGAGGCATGAAAAATATGACCAATGTGATATAGGAAAGGAAAACACCACCCATGGTTCAATTATTTAATTATTGGGAGCAAGGTAACTATACAATCAAGTGCACTAAACCATGGGTCATTGAGGTTAATCGGTGCCAGTAACCACCAAATTCGAAGGGTTAAGGGAAAGCTTATTCCAACACCATAATTGAGGTGGAACATGAAAATGAAGTCATACAAGGTACACTTTCTATTCACTCAAGAATAGAAAAGGTTTTATTTTATTCTGGTTCTACGCATTCGTTTATATCCTACAAGTTTTCTAGAATTGTTGAATCACAAACCTGATACTTTGAATTAGAGATATACATAAAAACACCTAGTGGTTTGATAAATGTAACCCAAGTGTTGGACTCTACTCCTGTTAGTGTATATGGGAGGATTCTTCCAGAAAATCTTACGATACTTCCCTTGGTGAAATTTGATGCCATACTGGGCATGGATTAGCTCTCGTTATATAGAGAATTCATCAAATGTTGGGAAAAGGAAGTCTCTTTTCATGTTACAAACCATACTATGCTCCTGTCCAAATACAAGGAAGGCCATGAATCACTTTTGGAGAATCCCTCAATGGTGTGGGTGATGATGCCCTATGAAGATACATAGCTTTATCAGATGGTTGAGTCAAAGGAAAGAATCAACCTTGAGAAAATTCCCATCATTAGGGAATACACTAATGTATTTCTTAAAGAGATACCCTAACTTACACTATATCATGAGGTAGAGTTCTCAATAGATCTCATAACTGGATCCACTCTTGTCTTTAAATTCCCCTATAGGATGGACCTGATCAAATTATAGGAGTTAAATAAGTAGTTGTATGAGCATTTAGACAAAGGATTTATACACCCTAGTGCATCGCCTTGGAGTGAACTAATTATATTTGTAAATAAAAAGGATGGATCAATGGGGCTATGTATAGATTACTGGGATCTTAATAAGATCACCATAAAGAACAAGTATCCACTTTTAAGGATTGGTGACTTGTATGATTAACTAATAATGGATCAATACTTCTAAAAAGTGGATCTATCTCCAAGTAAAGGTAAATAAGGAATATATTTAGAAGATAGCCTTCTGTACAAGTTATGAGCATTATGAGTTCATAGTGATGCCCTTTATACTTACTAATTCCCTTTAAATATTTATGGATTTGATGAATAGAGTCTTTAGAGACTAGCTTAACAAATTTTTGGAAGTACTTATAAATAATATTCTTATTTACTATAAGAGAAAGGAGGAACATGAAGAGTATTTAATTATTGTTCTAGTGACATTAAGGAAGTATAAAATGTATGATCAGTTTATAAAGTGTAACTTTTGGATGCAACAAGTCACATTCATGGGGAATGTGATCACATATGAGGGGATTTTTGTGGACCCTTCAATGAAAAAGGATATTGAGGAATGGACTAGACCCCATAATGTCATATAAATCTGTAGTTTTCTTGGATTATCTGGGTACTACTTACATTTTGTGAGAAATTTCTCATGATTTTCTAGTCTGCTAACTAAGTTAACACAGAAAGGGGTAAATTATGTTTGGATGAAAGAATGTGAGGAAATATTTAAGGAGATAAAGAAGAGGATAATCACTATGTATTTACTCACACTATGATCAAGTGGAGAAGGTTTTATGATATACAGTGATTCTTTGAATAAAGGCTTTGGTTGTGCACTCATGCAGAATAACAAAGTGATGGCCTAAACCTCACAAAAACTAAAGATCCATGAGCAAAACTACCTAATGTATGATCTAGAGTTAATAGTTATGATCATCTACTTGAAAATTTGGAGGCACTACCTCTATGGAGAGAAGTGTAAAATATACTGATCATAAGATTCTAAAGTATATATTCACACATAAGGAGATCAACATGCATCAATGAATATGGTTAGAGTTGATCAAGGACTAATATTACTCTATTAACTACCATCCTAGAAAGGTGAACAAGGTAGATGATTATCTTAGTAGAAATGAACTTGCAACTTTATCCATGATGTGGATTATGAAAGACCTTGTCTTCATGGATATTCAAAAGATGGATCTAGAAATTGTAATGGTAGGGAAGACATCCCACCTTGTATAAATGATTTCCCAACCATCTATCCAAGAGAAGATCAATGAGGCACAAAGGGGTGATCTTAATGGAAGCTTCATGAATTCCATATTGATAATGATGGTGTGATTTAATTAGGAACTAGACTTTGTGTGCCTTCAACACCTGAGATAAGGAAGAAGCTGCTTGATAATGTGCATAGCTTATATTTCTCTATCCATACTGGAAGCACCAAGATGTATCATGATCTCTGAGAGCACTTCAAGTGGGACAACATGAAGAAGGAGATTGTTGAGTACACCTCAAAGTGTTGGTATGTCAATAAGTTAAAGTAGAGAGACAAAAGTCTAAGGGAATGATGAAACCATTTCCCATACCCACATGGAAATAGAAAAATAACACCATGGAATTTTTCATTAGTCGCCTGAAGAAATCCAAAGGAAGAAATGTGATATGGGTTATGGTGGATTGACTCACCAAGACTGACCACTTCATCACTATTTAGGAATATTTCTCACTTGAACAACTTGATAAGATATATGTAAAGAAAGTCTTGAGGCTACATGAGGCACCACTTTTGATCATATATGATCATGATCCAAGTTTCACTTCTAAATTATAGAGAAGTATTCAACATGATCTGAATATTGAATTGAATTTCAGCATGACCTATCACCCCTAAACTGATGGTCAATTTTAAAGGACTATTTAAACACTCGAGGAGATACCGAGAGCCTGTTTAGTGGAATTTAAAGTTGTATGGGATCAAAATCTCACATTGGTTGGGTTCTCATATAATAACATCTTCCACTCAAGTATTCAAATGGATCCATATGAAGCTCTGTATGGGAAGTGATGTATAAATCATACTTGTTAGGGTGAAGTCGGCGAACAAAATCTACTTGGTCCTGATCTTGTGGAAGAGATGATAGAGAAGGTTCAAGACATCCAAAAACATATAAAAGATGCACATAGTTGGCAGAATGGTTATACTAACAACCATCGAAGGGACTTGGATTTTAAATTTGGAGGAAAATTTTTCCTTTGAATATCACCATGGAATATAACTATGTGGTTTGGAAAGAAATGGAGGCTTATCCCTAGGTACATTTACCCCTTAGATATCCTTGATTGCATAGGAGTAGTGGTCTACCATCTTGAACTTACACCAAATATGACTCAAGTTCATGATGTGTTCCATATATCTCTCTTGAGGAAGTACATACCTAATATCTCACTTGTACTGAATTTGAAGGTGGTGCAAATGGAGAATGAACTCTCATATAAGGAGCATTTGGTGAATATATTAGATCATAGAGATGAATTTATATTCAACAAAACAAATCACCTTCTCAAAGTGTTGTGGAAAAACCATAAGTATGAAGAGGTAATGTGGGGACTAAAGGAAATAATGAAACAGAAGTACCCTCACCTATTCTCAACTAAGAATATGAGTTGAAATTTCAAGGATAAAATTTATAAAGGAGGGAATAATATAACAACCCAAAGTTTATAAATGATACCTAAAATAAATTTTTGTTGTATTATATTATACAGTATTATACACAAACAACACATAAACAAACTGAAAACAATTTATTTCCTTAATGGATATCATTACACTAATCAACAACTAAACCCATTAAAATGTCAAAAATTATAATGGGATAAAAAAATATAAATTATGAAAAGTAAAATGGGAAAATTCTAATCCTTTTATATGCTAGAATCATTGCTCCCATGGCCAACACTGTAGAAATGAAACAAAATATTAGTAATCCAATCAAAATATTATAAAATGAAAGTATAGAACCTTGGGAGGATTTGTAGTGAATGTTTAATGAAGAAATTAAGTGGTATTTATAAGAGTTAATATGACCATTTAAATATTAATGTGGCCATTAGAATAGTAAACAAGTTGTTGGGAATAGTAACCTGACCATTGGGAATAGTAACCTGACTGTTGAAATAGTAATCTAACCTCAAAATAATAAAAATTTAATATTAATAATATTTATCATTAGTAATTTAAGTAAAAATAAATACTATAATTCCATAAAATAAATATCATGATAAAAAATCAAAGAAAATATAAGCACATTTTTAATAAACTATATTTTAAAGGTATTTCATAAAAACATATTTTTTATATAAAAATTTAAGATTTTCTATGTTAGAAAATTATTTTGATAAAATTAATTTTGTTTTTGAAATCATAACATAAAAATTTTCCAAGGGTTATTTTTTGGTAATTTTCTGAGATACTTCAATTTTTACGTGAATGGTAAAAAAATAATGTTTTTCAAACACTGCATGTTTTATGGCATGATGATAATGAAATAATGACTTAATAAATACTAAATTAGTTAGTTAAACCCAAAATAAATTTAATAAAATAAATGGGTTATTTAAAAACAATAAAAAAATCCAAACCTAAAAATCATTTTCCAAATTCTAAAGTCGAAAGTATTCTCTTAAAATAACAATTTTTCATTTATTCCACTTTTCTTTTTAATGGACTAATGAATTAGAATTATAAAGGGGTATAAAGTCCTAAACCCATTATATTTTATTGATATATGATCCATAATTTCATTAATATCACTATTACAAGTTTTACCTTGGATGTGGTATTTAATTCAATTTTTTTATTCTAAAAATACCATTCTCCTCAAGTATAAATAACCTCTCTCCCTCCCCTTGGAAAACCACTCTTAACTCACTTAAAAAAGTAAAAAAATATACCAAAATACTCTCTCTAAGTACGCTTATAATCTTTAGGGACATTTTGGAGTAACCAACTCCAAGCATCAAGGTTGTTTAGTGACATATAAGAGAAGCAACACTGAAAATATGGTATGTTTTCATCAACTCTTCCTTATATTTTCCTCTTATTTTCCTCATTTTCTCTATCCCTTCTAAACTAAAATTTTATAATAATAATTAATTAGTATGTAAACATTATATTAATGATGTTATCCTACTTAAATAATTATATATACTATCATTAACCAACCCGGGTCGACCCTGAATTGGTCACCCAAGTCGGTCCGCAGAAAGGACTGAGAGGCGTTCTCGATCCTCTTGGGCCGAAAAAAGTTCCAAGGGAATCAATATAGATATAGGGAACATTTTAACCCAATAAAAATAAATAAGGAAACTGAATAAATAAAATCGAAAACCAAACTCAATATGATTCCCAAACTTTACATTCTTAACATTTAATATTAAGGAAATAGTAAACAAAACAATAAACAAAACCAGGATAACCAAACCGAACCTAACACCCAAGACACCTCCATATGACCCCGAGAGTCACTCTCCAATCCATAACCAACTATATCCCAAGGTGATCGAACTCGAGTTGAAACCTACAACAGAAACTAAAATCAAGAAAACACTATAGGCGTGAGTATTAAAACTCAGTAGGTAGGCCCGAATAATTTTATTCCCAATGCACATTATTTAAATAAAGAAACATTGATTAATAGGTTTTAATTAAAATATATAAAAATATGTTTTCCACACTTTTCATTTTAAATAATACAAATCAAAAATTACAAACCATTTCCCTAATGCTTTTAAAACAAGGCTCAGGGTGAGAAGGGAGAAAGGGCTCTAATAAAAATCATCCATTTTTTCATAATAGTGAAAAAGAAAAAGGAAATATTTTCTATTTCAAAACATCCTCTTTGAAACCTTTTTATCAAAACCACACATTCATAATTTTCTAAGATAACACCAAAACCAATTATAAGGTTCACGATTCCACACAATGAGGGTAATGACATTAACGATACTAGTGTCGGAGGAATACGGGAAATCCTAGGAACTCAGAGGAGAACCAAAACATACTATACATGTGACTCATCCCGAAGGCATGTACTACTCAATGACATCATAATGCCCAAACACTTGATCATTTCCCTACTTGGCCTAACTAAGGGTCCCAATCCCATAGAAATGATAACAAATAACCCCTGCTATGGGCCACAAGCTAGTGCAATAACCTGAATTAGTGTAACAAATGTTCTCATAATTTCTCTTTGTTGTTCTAGGTTCCCATGCTATGTTCATAAAGGGGGTGATCCAAATAATACAAGTAACAATACATATATATATATATATATATATCATCATTAAATCACACGACAAGCACCACCCCGACCTCTTCAAGTAGTGGCCTCATGCCTTCAAACAATAATCACATGGGTGGAGTCCCAAGACGAGGACATTCCCACCTATTTATCAACCAACTAAGAAATGGATCCCTTTTAAAGGGGTTTATTAATGAAACTAATTCAAGGTGCTAAACGGGCCTTAAAACATTTTCACAAAATAATACTTTTTATAAAAAACCACACAGAAACCACTTTCACCAATCCAAATTACCATTCAAGTACAAAATACATTTCCAAAGGAAAAATAGGCATACCATTAGGCAATTGATGTGAAAAATTCATTTAAAACTCCAATCATCATTCTAAAGATCATAATGAATTTATAAAAAAACAAACCATTCCTTTAAAAATCATTAACCACTTAAAAGATCCAACTGGTTCATTTAACAAAACACACGCCATGCACAACTTAACAATCTCATACCACATAATCAAATCATTAGGAAACCCACCATATTTCAAAGAATACAACTATTATAAAAATTATAGATCACTATTTAGAAATTAAAGGAAGTAATAAAATCAATAAATCAATGTAAACATAATTTTAAAGGCAATATGCAAAGGGGTCCTACCTCAAATGACGATGAACTTCCGGAACCCAGTGTGAAACCTCAATCGCACCTCAACTTCACCCAAAGGATGTTAAAACCAATCTAAATAATTAATATTGAACCCAAAAATTTAGGAATCATCCCCAAAAAATGAAGATAAATATGAAGAGGGAAGATATTACTGAAGGGGGAGTCGTCGTCATAAGAGAAGGGTGTTCCAGTGAGGTAGGTCACTAGTAGGGGGTCGCACGGTTGGGTAGGTCGTCGGCAAGGGGTCACACAAGGAGGTTTGGCGCACTGTACAGGTGAGGTAAAGGGGGGCTATGCATCAGAGGGCCACGCTGGAAGGGAGTTCGCCGGTGAAGGGGACTACACTGAAAGGGGGTTCACCGGTAGGAGGAGGCAGCCCTGGAAGGGGTTCACCGAAAGGAGGAGGTGGCGTCAGAATGGGTTCTCCGGCTAGAGGTGGTGGCACCAGAGGTCGCGCTGGCTAGAGGTTGCACCAACAGGGGAAGCGCCAGTAGGAGGAGGAGGAGGCGCTGTAGACTGCGCCGGTAGGGAGAGGAGGCGATGCGCTCTGAAGAGGGTAGGGGGTGGCTGCGTATAGGAGGTGGTGCGCAGGGGGTGTGATGAACAGCTAGGGCGGGAGGGGAAATGAAGAGTGTGAGGAGGGGGAAAACAAAAAGAAACCCTAGAAAAAAAATTAAAACTAACCTAATAAAAATGACATAACTTAATGATACTAATTATAATTATTATTATTATTATAATTATAATTATGACAATAACATAATAATAATTATTATTATTATTATTATTATTATAACAATAACATAATAATAATAATAATAATAATAATAACATAATAATACTATTAACTTAATAATAATAATAATAATAAAATTATTGATAATAATAATATATTTATAACAACAATAATATTAATATTAATAATAATTATAATATGAATATTGTTATTATTATGATTAAACACTCTTTAATTCCATTTTATTTTCCCTTTTTCGTTCTTTTATTTATTTTAAGTATCGAGCAACTGTGCGGTTACCCAGCACGGCTCAAGCGACCATGTGTAAACCGTGTGGTACCTTCTGTCCATTCCAGAAGTGGTCGCACGGGTACCTGGCTGACCACACAGTTTCCACTAATCATGTGGTGTCCACGCACCATCCTAAAACCCACAAAGAACTCCTATTAATAATAATATAAATTAACAATATTCTTAACAATTATTATTATTATTATTATTATTATATTCCCAATAACAATATTATCATTATTATTATTATTAAAGCAATAATTTTTAAATTTTATTTTAATTTTTCTTATTTTATTTTAACTTTAATTTAATTTCATTTTGTTGTTCATTTAATTTTTTTTAATTTTTTTAAACATCGGGCAGACAACACAGTGACCCGGGCATAGCCGCACGGTCTCCAAACCATGCTCTGCCCATGCATTAGATTCCGTCAAACCCAAAACACGCATTTTTCAATAAAAAATCAAAAATTTAAATCGGGACTCAAGTTGGACCCTAAAAAATTATCCAAAGTCGAAAGAAATAATAAAATAAAGTAATTACAAAGTTCAGGGTGTGACAATTCTCCTCACTATAATATTTTTTGACCCTAGAAGCCACAATAAGGTTTACCCCCAAAAACAACAACTGATACTCCTTTATAGTTTAAGTAGATCCCCAATGATCGATAAATGAAGAGATCACAAAAACACCATCAACGAGAGAAAGGCTCATAGGATGAACTCGGAAGACTGAAACGGACTCCCTACTAAGTGTCACCCACCCCCAAAAGCTTAAACACCTCCAGTTGATCGATCCAAAAAGGAACAAAATTTTCATGATGCTAAATTTAGCCTTATAATACGTACACCTTAAACATCGTCAAACAGAACTCAACCATTCACCTAAGATAATACTAACAAGGGGAGGCTAGAATGGACCCCCCACTATAAGAAACATGATAAAACCAAATTCAGCAAGACCTGTAATGAGTTTCTCCACCATAAGAATTAATGAGGTTAAATTAACTCAAAAACCTTCCCTATACTGACCAAAAATCCCGGCCACAAGGGGAGGGGAGGGGAGGGACCAACTAACGGAGCCTCAAACCACAACCAACGCATCCCAACAACTTAACACCCTCAAAATAACACAAACTAAGCCACACTTGATTCACACAAATAGACCACACAGGGCCCCTTTAATAAAGGCCTACACCCGGTGAGACACAACCACTGGGATTTTAAGGAAACAATACAACTATATCTCCTCACAACCAAGGGAAAACTCTTACACCCAAATGAGTTATAATGTGGAAACGAGGTTCCCACTCCTATTTCCACTAAAAAGAACCAATTAAAATGTAACAGTTACACCAGAGGCTTGAACTACCTTCATCTTTCATATTGAAGACATAAATTATACCAAATCCTTCTTACACCGTTGGGATTCTTCTGGCTATGTGCCCGCTTCACTTTGGGACCTATGACTGGAACTCTGATGTTTAAAGCATCTCTTTCCTTGCAGTCAGACATTAGAAACTCCCGAACATAACACAAAAATCAAAATTCTTTAAAACATGCTTCCATTAAAATAGAATTTCCAAAGGGTTCAACAACAAACATTCTTACAACTGAAGGGAAATAAATTCCAAAAAAAATTCCACCAAATATGACTATTAAATCTAAGGAACATTATACAGAGAAAAACCCAAACTGGTCCTAAACATCGCCCTACTCCTACGGATGAGTTGAGGTGACCTTTGAAGAGCTAGGTCTGGATTCAAGGTGCATCTTAGAAACACCCCGACAGAACCACTACAAGTGACCCAAGTGTCCACATGTGTGGTAAATTCTTGGAGAATTTAGGCACGACAACCTCTTATAACCCTGATTACCACACTGAGGATAGACCACAACATTGCACTCTGAAGAAGTTGACTGGAGGTCTGAAGGCCTCTTTATTTCCCTACCAGCACCACCATCATTAGGCCTATTGAATATTCTCCTACATGTATTATGATTGCAATGAAATGAATTAAATTTTTTCATTTTATTTTATTGAATATAATTTGTTTTATTTGTTTTATTACCATTCATGGTTGTATGACCCTTACATGGGTGTTTTTTCTAGTTCTAGTTCATCATGTTTTTCATTTCTTGGTTTTAGTTTCTGGAACCCGGTTTCTCTATTTTCCTTACCTATTATCAGTGCTTATTATGGATTGTCAATAACTCTCGATCCAATAGACCGGATTGATCCTGGTGTGTTTTCTTCAGTTATCCTTGATCCAATGTGATCTCTACTAATCCATTCAAATTGTTCCACTTGTCATGTGCGTTTTCTCGGATTTGGTTACACGAACCATCACATTGATCCCTATCATCCACATGGATTCCATCCCACACCTCCATTGAATCATCTGATGATTCTCTAGCATTCATTGATTGTGCCTGTCATCGAGGGTTCATTTCTTTATTTTGGTTTCTCTCTAGTTTGATGAGATCTTTCGGTGGGTGAAGCTCTGTTCCAGCTTTTCGTAGAAGAAAGTCAAACCATCCATGAGACTCTCACCACCCAGACTCCCCTCTACCATTGTACATGCCACCTCCTACAACTGAAGTTCTTCTCCGATGGAGACTCAGTGGGGATCATCTCGGTTCTGGGTATTCAAACAACTACGCTTCAAGTGGTAACAATTCTTGACATATTTTTCATCATATCCACGTTCTGGTATAGGTTCCTTGGCTCTATAGAGATTTATCCTTTCTTAATCATGTATACAATTGTATCCTTCTTGGGTGTGTGCATGAGTCCATCCATGAGTAAACAGGTCTGACTCTACATGATAGGGTTGACCACTGCCACATAGTTCAGTAATCTCAACCTCCTTGAATAGTTTTTTTGGTTCTTTACTTTCTGAATTCGAGTATGTATTTGTAACACCTGGATGTTTTTTATGAAATTTTTTATTTAAATATTTTTTATTCTTAAGAAGATTTTATTGCATGAAATTGTGAGTTTAAATGAACCGCAAGATGCTCTGACAATAAAATTACTATTATATCCTAGTTGTTAGGTTAACATGAATAATTATAACTAAATTATGAAAATTCATTGTGAATTCATTGGCTGTCAATTATTTATGAAAAATATAAATCAATTAGATATTTGTATTTTTGAGTGAATTACTTTTGGTAATGAAATTAATGAGATATATATGTGTTATATACTTAATAAAATATTTTTTATATTCATCCAATGGATATTTTATTCATAGGGTATGATTAAAACCCTATTTGATGTATAAAAAACTGTTTTTTAAAAAGTTTAATTTTACACCTTTGAATGACGAACCCCTTTTAAATTAAGATTTTTTAAACATTAATAATTTTTTTATGAAAAAATAAACATGTTATTTTGAATAAGGATATTAAGAATTACTTTTGATGAATTTATGATATTTTTCTGATAACTTTCATGTTTTGATAAATAGTAAAAATACGCTAAATTTTAATTGAAAATAACTTTTTTTCATTGAAATAATTTATATGGTTAAATTATATTATTCAATGTCTTAAAAGTATAAATATGATATATTTTTACCATTTAATATAATTTATATCATTGGAATTAATTTTACATTAAATTCAGATGTAAAAACATTTCAATCTTTTTCAATATTTTAACTTTTAAAACCTATTTTCTCATTTCAATGATAGGATTAATTTTAAATTAATTACTACAACTTCTATGTTTTGAATTTTAAAAAATGGATTCCATATTTGGAATCAATATTTCCAAATTATTTTAATAGGATACTTTTATTTTTAGGCATTATGAATAGTAACTTTGATAATTGTTTTTATTACCATGGTTAAAGATAAATCGGGTAATTAAAGTTAAAAATAATATTATAAAATTATCTTAATACCTATAAAAATCATATTGGATAACTAAATTAGACCATTATAATCTATTTTTCTAAATGGTATAACCTAATGACCACTTACCTATGAATATGACATGAATATAATAAAAACTAATGAATGTCAAAAAATGTCACAATCTCATTTTATATAAGTATGTTAATTTTAATATATGAATAAATAAGAGATAATATTGAATATATATATTATATAGAAATATAAAATAATTATCTACATCATATAAACTTATTTATAATTTTTAGAGATTAAATAATTACCATTAATGATGATACAATAGTGACGTAGAAATTATTTTATTAATAGAAATATTAAAAAATGGTTTTAAAAATATTAAATAAATATCATATGAACTAATTAATGTGATACACTAATTTTCTAGGTGACTATGACATGTTATAAGTGTATTTAATATTTTTTTCGAGTTTATATTCTGTGTGGATTTTATTTAAAGTCAAATAAATGAATAGTGTCAAAATTGACACTATTTCTATTTTATAAAAATAACATTTTATTAAATTATTTAAAAAACATAAAAAAAATAAAAAATTTATAATTTATAATTATAAGTTCTAAAATTTCATAAAATTTCCATTTATGGTCAATTAACACCATATAAGTAAATATTTAGAACCATTAAATATTTAGAATGTTATTACCACAATTAAAATTAAATAGAATAACTAGGTGTCAATTAAAGAGATATAGTTTAAATTGACAAAATATCTTGTAAAAAATTTATTGGTTCATTATATTAAAACCCTATATCATCTCATATTCTAAATTGGGACATTTTGTAGGTTTTGGGTAGGGTTTGATTTTATAATAAATTATTATTTATGGAGTTTTCAAAAGTGTCCATCACCTCAATTATAAAAGGGCACCTCCTCCCTCCCCTCTTCACTTCATTTTGAGATTTCAAGCTCATAAATCCTCTGAAATTTTTCCTTCTAAACTTCCCTATTTTTATTCTAGAGGTTCTGGTCATCTTCAAAGACCAACTCTAGTGTTCTAAGAAGAGATTTAGATGAAGTACGTCGAGGAAGAGGTAATCTCTTCTACCGATTATTTCAAACTTCTTTCTTACTCTACTTCCTCTTAATTAGTTGTTTAATCATAAAGTAATAACATATGTATCAATAATATACTGATATGTTATTATAAATATGAAAAAACCATATTTCACCTTTTATCCATCCTATGAAAAATGAAATCACTGCGCGTGTGTACGTATGGCTTACCGTCTCCACGTCGTGGTGTAATCTGTTTTTCACCACCACCTTACTTGGATGAGTATAATGATGGAAAAAATAACTATATATTATTATTATAACATGTTACTAATTATAAAATATTATACGTCATCCAATTCAATACTATTCAACAATTTTGGGAATGCTACCATTGCTTGTGCGTACGTACGGCTTACCGTCTCCACGGTATGATGTGATTCATTCTACATGATATTAATTAAACCATGATTAGATACATTAATTTAATGAATAAATATGATATATATTATACTAATATCATTTTGTAAATTATTTAACTATAACATAATAAGTGTAACATGAACTTATCCAACAGATCTTGCGTAAGAACATAAAGCAGTTAATATCTAAATAACGAGTGACAATGAAATGTTACTAACAAACGGATGATAATATAATCATATATGATATCGTAAAAATTATTATTATTATGGAATAAGTTAATAACATTATTTAAATCATTATACATGAGTTTTGGATATATACGAAGGATATCAAACCTAAGGTAAGGAATAATTTTTCAATCTCATTCTTATCTGAGATTGTTTATACATAAGTATTTACTGGGGATATATTTATCATCCATGTCCATGTTTTCTAAAAAAAAATTCATAAAATATTTACTATTATTTTATGTATTTTTAAATTATTTTTTACCCATTTTTACTCTTACTACATGGTATGGAAGGAATCTTTCTTTTGTTTACCATCTGAGGTACTTTTTGACTTTTCCGACAAACGCACGAGAATAATTTTTTTAACTTGTACAACATGAATAGTTTTTTACACTTTCATAATGCCTTATTTCATTTAATATTACCCTACAAGCTTACAAGGTTATTTTCACATAAAATTATTTCTTCTAAAATTGTGTGGCATTTTGATTAAGGAAAACATTTTTGAAGAAGAAAGAATATTTTTCTCTGGAATTAATTTCAAGTGTTTTCTCAAAATTACTTTCCATATAAGATGACACTCTTTAAATGGGGTTATATTTATAACCCTATTATTACTATGATTTTATTGATTTTATGATGGAATTTTATTTATAAAATTCATTTTTTTATATCAATTATGATGGAATGATGTTTAAGAAACCCATTTTATTTCATGGGTTATGCTATGGTGGATGTTTTTGTGTTTTTGTGGCACACATAAGAATGGTTTCATTATGAGAATTGTGGGACATATATCTCCCTCCAATTCATTGGTTAAATATTTATATCTCATGATATATACATGACTAAAATGACAAGTAAATTTCGTTCAGTAATACAGGGCTGGAACGAGGAGTGAACTCGGTTCAGTAATGGACATTGTCCGCTATGATGGTCTTGGCAATGAGACTTGACTAATATGAAATTATTTTCTATGCTTATGTGTGTATGCCAATAAATTTCATGTCTTATTTTATGACTATTGGGATTACATTACACTTTTGTGATTTATCCCATGACATGATATTCTAGTCTTTTATATATAGGATAAGATTTTCAAATGTTATATTCTTATGATTATGATATGATTGATATTTCCCTTGTTTACCCTAACTGAGTATTTGAGCTCACCATTTCATATGTTTTTTTCCCTAGGTTGTGAATAAGGGTATTAATTAAGATATTTCAAAAAGGGGTCTAGTTTTGAATAAATAAGAGGGAGACAATGTATATGTTTTATGAACTAATTGTTTATGTTTCTTAGTTTCTAAAGACACTAAACCTCTACGATCCTGGTGTGGTTTTTTTTATGTTATGTAATAAATATTCTTTAATGTTGAAGTAATATCTATATGTAAAGTATGGTCTGTTATAGTATTTTTATTCTTGTTTTATTCTCTTTCATCTTAATAAAATACTTGACCTGGTGGTTTTCTCACCGTGCACGTAGGTCCCCTTTGGGCTGAAGCACATTACATCTATTGTTCTCTTTTCTTTCCTTCACTTACTATTTATCTTATTCCAATTTCTTGTTTGTGATTATCTTTCTTGATCCAATTTTATTGTAACCAATCTGTTAATCAAACATATCAATCTATTCACCATTAAATGTGATAGTTGATATTGGCTTATTTAGGGTTTAAGTAATTAACCCCAACAAGTGGTATCAGAGCCAACTGATTCGTTTCCATGGGTTCAACTAAGTTCAATATTCATAAATTTGATGGTGATAACAATTTTAATCTCTAGGGAATTAAGATGACAGCCTTTCTAGATTATAATGACCGTATTGATGCTCTTGTTGGCTCTAGGAAGAAATTCACCACCACTGCCCCTAATGGGAAGGCTGTTATCTCCTTTATAGAAGTCCCTGAGGAGACCCTTAGGAAATCCCATAGTCTAATACTTTTATCTTTAGGTGAAAAAGTGTTAAGATAAGTTGCATATGAGTCCTCTACTGCTGGTATATGGTCTAAACTAGAATCCCTTTATATGACTAAATCTCTTTTTGGTAGAATATATAAGAAAATGAGATTATATACATTCAAAATACTCCCTAGAACTATAGTCAGGATACACATTGATTAATTTAATAAAATCTTATTAGACCTAGCCAACATTGACATTAATTTGGATGATGAAGACCAAGCCATCATATTGTTAACATCGTTAGATGATTCATTTAACTCTTTTAAAGACTTTATGATGTATGAGAAAGACACATTAACTTTTGAAGAAGTAAAATATGTTTTTCTCTCTAAATACCTTCAAAGGAAGGGTAGTATGAAAGTTGAGGCTAAGGGTTTAAATGTTAGGGACAGAAGTGATTCTAGAGGCTGAAGTGAGTCAAGGGGTAGGAGAAAAGATTAAGGTTAGTCTAAGAAATATAGAAGTAGGTCTAAAGTCAAGGTAATCAAATGTTTTCGATGTAAACAACCTAGACATATTAAGAGGAACTATCCTAATAGGAAGTGTGACTATAAAGATAGTAATAATGATCATTTCCTATTAGTTGAAAAATACTTTGACACTGTTGATGTGTTAAATGTCACTGACATAGCCATCTGAGATGAGTGGATCATGGATTCAAGATTCCCATTCCACATGTGCCCTAGGAAGGAATTATTTACTGAATTAAGGGAAGTCAAGTCTGGTGAGGTCTTTATAGGGAATAACAGGAGATGCCACATTATGGGAATAGGCTAAATTTTACTTGAGCTTCATGATGGGTTTGCCAAATCTCTTGAGGAAGTTAGGTGGGTACCTAAATTGAAAAGAAACCGAATATCCTTAGGAATCCTTGACCATAAAGGGTATGGATTCAAGTCTGGATCTGAAAGCCTTAGAGTTGCCTAAGGATTTACAGCTATGAAAGGAACCCTTCGCAATGGACTGTATGTGTTATATGGTAAAGTGTATAAAAACCAATTGAATACCTCTTCTAGTTTATAAATTTATTCCTCTACCTTATGGAATATGAGACTAGGGTATGTTAGTGCCAAGGGTCTTAGTGAGCTCAAGAAACATTGTCTTCTAAGTAACATCACTCCTAGTAGTCTACCCTTTTGTGAAGACCGTGTATATGGGAAATATATGAGAGTCAATTTCAGTAGGTCTATGTATAAGGCTACATAACCTATTGAATGTGTACATTATTATTTTTGGGGTCCTTCTAGGGTCACCTATCATGGTGGAGGCTTATACTTTGTAACTTTTATTGATGATTTTTTTAGGAGAGTATGGATTTATATACTCAAGCACAAGTCTGATACCTTTCAGACATTTAAGAAATGGAAATCTGCTATAGAGAGTGAGAGTAATAAGAAACTTAAGGCATTAAGGACTGATGATGGTTTAGAATATCTATCCATTGAATTTATTGAATATTTTGAATATAAATGAATAAAAAGATATCGGGCTATTTTGGAAACCCCACAACAAAATGGGTTAGGATAAGAAATGAATAGGACTATCCTTGAGAGGGTGAGGTGTATGTTGTCCCACTCAAAACTCACTAGGTCCTTTTGGGCCAAGGCTAATTCAACAGCAGTGTACCTCATTAACCATTTTCCATCTTCTGAAAACTCCTTTAAGACACCTAAAGAACTTTGGAAAGGCATACCCCCAAATATTTCTCACCTTATGATATTTGGATCCATAGCTTATGCACATTCACGTAATGATAAGCTAGATCATAGTGATGTTAAGTGTATATTAGTGGGATATCCAGAGGGTGTTAAAGGGTATCATTTATGGGTAGATAAACTAGGTTAACAGAAATGAATCGTTATCCATGATGTGGTCTTCCATGAATCTAGTGTGTCCAATAATAAATAACTTGAACCTATTGCAACTTATAATGAAGCTACAAGACCCTCAGGGGTCCTAAAACCATTAGGTGTTGAAGTTCCTTTAAGATTTGGTGACCATCCCCCAGTATAGTGTTGATCTCGATCCTTCTGTTTCCCAAGCCCAACCTGAATATAATTCTAGTTCGGAATCAAAACCCAAGGGCTAGGAATCTGATGATTTGAGCAACTATCAGCTCACTTGAGAAAGTTATAAAAGAGTTATTAGACCTCCATCCCACTTCAACCAGGAATATATTGCCGCTTATTCTTTCAATGTAGATCAAGACTTTCTTAATGATGAGTCTCAAACCTATAATCCATCCATTAAGTCCAAAGAATCTAGTAGTTAGCTGAGAGCAATGAAAGGGGAGATGAATTCCCTCATTAAGAACAATACTTGGGTAGTTGTTCCCAGTCCCAATAACCAGAAAGTTATAGGTTCTAGATGGATTTATAAAAAGAAAGAGAACAATTTAGGAGAAAATAAAATCAAATTCAAATCCTACATGGTAGCTAAAGGTTTTTTTCATTGTGAAGTCATTGATTATATTGAAATATTCTCTCATGTTGTTAAGCATTCATCCATTATAATTATGCTTGCATTTTCTACCAAAATCGATCTGCATGTTGAAAAACTTGATGTAAAAACTAATTTTTTACATGGTATCCTTGATGAAACAATTTATATGACTCCTAAATGATTTTAAAAACTGTTCAAACCTAATCATGTTTGTATTTTATATAAATCCTTGTATGGTATTAATCATTATTACAGATAATGGTATAAAAGTTTTGATTCTTTTATGATTGAGAATCATTTTTTCAGAAGTAGATTTGATGCATGTCTGTATTTTAAGACTGTTAAACATGAGTCTATTTACCTTTTACTATATGTTTATGACATGTTGTTAATCTACAAAAACATGAGAACTATAAACTTTGTTAAGCACCAGTTGATTTTTTCTTTTGAAATGAAATACTTAGGCCATGCAAATAAAATCCTTGGTATGGACATGATTAGGGATAGGAAGGCCATAACCCTGTAATTATCCCAATTTTCTTATGTTAGTAAGGTATTAAAGAGATACCTATTTGAAAACATTAAACCTGTAAACATTCTCTTAAGACATCATTTCAAACTGTCCTTGAATCAATTCCATAGGAATGAAGATGAAACTGACTTTATGAATAAGATTCCATATGAAAATTTTATAGGAAGTCTTATGTATTCCATGGTCTGTTCTAGGATAGATATAGCCTTTACTATTTGTACATTGAGAAGGTTTATGGGGAAACCCAATAAGTCTCATTAGTATGCTTTAAAATGGTTATTAAGGTATGTTTCCATGTCTGATAAACTGTACATTTGATATGGCTTGAACACTGGTTTTGATGATGATACAATTGGCTTTGTTGATTCTAATTATGCAGCAAATATTAACACCCAAAAGTCTATCACTAGTTTTTTCCTTGCATATAGAGGACCGGTCTCCTAGAAATGCAACATGTAATCAGTGGTTGCGCTTTCCACTACCGAGGCAGAGTACATTTCCTTAACAGAAGTTATTAAGGAATCCATTTGGATTAAAGGTTTGCTTTATGAGTTGTCATTATCTACTAATAGCATAGTGGTTCACTGTGATAACCAATCTTCTTTGAATCTATCTAAAAATTATGTATTCCATGGAAGATCGAAGTATATAGACATTAGGTTGCATTTTGTTAGGGATATTATAGAATCTGAGAAAGTGAGTGTCACTAAGATACCCACTAATGATAACTTGATCAATAGTTTGACTAAGTTTGTTTTGTTATCTAAATTCATGAATTGTATTAAGCTTATGAATTTAGTCCCAATTCTATAATGTAGGTTGCGAGAACATCATCATTGAATTTATTTGATTACAATGTGGAGATTTGTTGAATATGCTCATGTATGTCTTATGATTGCAATGAAATGAATTAGATTTTTCATTTTGGTTGATTGAATATAATTTTTTTTATTACCATGCATGGTTTTATGGCCCTTACGTGGGTGTTTTTTCCGGTTTTGGTTCAGCCTATTTTTCATTTCTCGGTTTTAGTTTCTGGAACCCAGTTTCTCTATTTTCCTTACCTGTTAGTGGTGCTTATTGTGGATCATCGATAACTCTTGATCCAATAGCCCATATTGATCTTGGTGTGTTTTCTTCGGTTGTCCTTGATCTGTTGTGCTCTTCACTTCTCCATTCAGATTATACCACTTTTTTTATGCGCTGTCTCAGCTTCGATTACATGAACTGTCACATTGATCTCTTCCATCCATGCGGATTTTATCCCACACCTCCACTGAACAATTTTATGATTCTCTAGAATTCATTGATTGTGCATGTCCCTAAGGGTTCAGTGCTTCAGTTCGGTTTCTCTCTGGTTTGACAAGATCTTTTGATGGGTTAATCTCTATTCTAGCTTCATAAAGAAGAAATGTGAACCATCCAGGAGACTCTGGCCACACACACTCCCCTCTATCATTTTACATGCCACTTCCTGCAACTAGATTTCTTCTTCAATGGAGAATCAGTGGGGATTGTCTCAATTTTGGGTATTCGGATGACTACACTTCAAGTGGTAATATTTCTTGACATATTTTTCATCGTATCCAAGTTCTGGTATAGGTTCCTTGGCTCTGCATTGATTTATCCTTTCTTCATCATGTATAAATTATATCCTTCTTGGGTGTGTGTGTGATTCTATCCAGGAGTGGACGAGGCTGACTCTACATGATAGGGTTGACCACTTCCACCTAGTTCAGCAATCTCGGCCTCCTCATATAGTTTTTGTGGTCCTTTACTTTTTTCATTAGAGTATGTATTTGTTCTTGTTTTCTTTTCTTACATATTAATAAAATAATTTCCCTAGTGGTGTTCTTGTCGTGAACGTAGGTCCCCTTAGGGCCGAAGCACGTTATATCTTTTGTTCTCTATTATTTCCTTCACTTGCTGTTTATCTTGTTCCAATTTCTTGTTTGTGATTATCATTCTTGATCCAATTTGATTATAACCAATCTGTTAATCAAACATATCAATATATTCACCATTAAACGCAATAGTTGATCTTGGATTATTTAGGGTTTAAGTAATTAACCCCAACAAGGTTGTTTCCCATTCTTCTTATCAGCACCCTCTGCACCACTTCCAAAAACTAGAGGAGGATTCATCATCCTAAGTCCTCCTACTAACTAAGCTTCGGTACAAAAGTCTTGTCTCACCACATCAGAGAAAAGTATTGTTGGATGAATGAATACTTTAAGAACTCCCTAATAAGATCTTCCTAAGACTTTCTTCGAGACATGGAATTATACCATTTTCAGGTTGGACCTTCGAGCATAAAGGTAGCAAAATTTTCCTTTAATGAATCAGGCAACGCAATGAAACTGAAGTCCCTCTCAATCCTCTGCATCCACTTCTCCACTTCAAGAGGATTCTCTTGATCATAAAAGATATGAGGGTTCAAATTCCATAATTCAAGAATATA
The DNA here is from genome assembly GCA_963277665.1 of Viscum album. Classification (NCBI taxonomy): domain Eukaryota; kingdom Viridiplantae; phylum Streptophyta; class Magnoliopsida; order Santalales; family Viscaceae; genus Viscum; species Viscum album. The sequence goes on along the minus strand of OY728142.1, from coordinate 903,930,423 downwards.
TTTTATGGGTTAATCAACTAAAGTGTTTTCCAAAGATGTACCACTTGAAGCTGAACCTTCGGTATCCATAGAACCTTCATGGGGGTAGACACTAAGAACAAGGAAACAAGGAACTCAATCAAGACCAATCCAACAATAAGGATTCTCAATTTCAAACATCACAAGAGGAAAATCATTCTAAAAAATATAGGTAACACATCACACCATTGAAATCTATAAAAATATCACATTTTCCTTTAAAATCACTTTTGAAAAAGAAACAAGCTCAAAAAAAGTTATACACAAACTAATGGTGTCCCATGGAGAGTCACCCATGCATATCATCATTCCATACCGGGCACCCATCCACTTTATCATAAATATACATGCATGTGGTCACTCATGAAAACACCAAAGGACAAAACAAAACCTTTAACATTTTTTAAAACAAATCCATTACCATTTTAAATTCAACTCTTCACAATTCTGAAACAAAACTTTATAAAGAAACTTTCAGAATTAAGAAAGATTAAAACAATTCACAAGGGGGAACTAGTGTTGGTGGGTGACTCGGACACACGGTTGGTGGCCATATGTGTCACACCCTGACCTTGTTTATTAATTATTTTAATTACTTTAATTATTAGTAATTATTTTTATACTCTATTTTGATTTTTTTGGTGCCTGTGTGGGTGTCCTGCTGGGTCTGAGTTGTGGTGCACGACTTACACACAGTTTATTAAATCGTGCGACTAGCGTGTGGCTCAACTATGTAAGCGGGCAGAGCTGGGTGGTGCGGTTTGAGCACAGCTTGCTCAACCATGCATCAGGACGCATGTGACTATGCACGGACCGCGCAGTTGCACAGTTTCTTTTTTTAAAATGAATAAATTAAATTAAATAAAAAATAAAGTAAAATGAGATGAAAATAAAATATAGGGGAAATGTCATAATAATAATAATAATATTTTTTGTTATTAAGATTATTATTATTATTATTATTATTATTATTAAGAATACTAATATTCTTAGCATGACTATTAAAATCTGTAAGATTATTATTATTATTATTATTATTATTATTTTGATTTTCTTTTGTTTTATTTTATTTCTCCATAAACCTAATTGGGTCTCCCATCTCCTCCCCCAACCCCCTTCACAGTTCCACCCCACCCTCGCTACCCCCTCTCCTGCACAGTGCGCCAGAAGTGCCTCCCCTCCCCTACTCCCTCCTCCATCACATTGCCTCCCCTAACTCTGGCCACACCTCCAACCGGCGAGCCCCCCGTTTGTCATGACCTTCTCCAACGCAAGCCCCTTGTATGGCGCGGTCTTCTTCCGTGTGAACCCTTCTTTCTAGTGGCCCTATCCTATGGTTCCATCTCCGACAGCCGCCTCCTCCCTTGTCAGCACCATCTCTGGCAGTCGTGCCTCCCTCACCGGTGCCACCTCCTACCGCACCTTCCCTTTCTGGTGGTTTTTCCCCTTTAGTGTGTTTTTCATTTGAATTTGGGGTTTTCTTCTCATTTATATGAATCTATATGTTATGGGTTGTTTGTAACTCAATTTTTTTTTTTGGGATTTTAGGGTGTGTGATGGGTCTACGAGGTCTTACTCTCCCTTTTGTTGAATCACGGTTGCATTCACACTCAACTAATAGGTGATTCCATGATTTTACATTATTGGATGAAATTGATATGATTTATTGATTATTTAAATGTGTTCTATGAGTTGTTTTTGTGGTGTGAAAAATGTTTTGGGAGGGTTTTGTGATTCACATGTGATGAAAATGGATTTTTATAAGGAAATTGGTTATATTATTTGTGTTCTTCTTGTGTGGTTTCCTTGGACATGTTATTTGTTTTGTGTGAAAGGTTTGAAATGTATTTTCAAAAGGATTTAATAGTGAAAATGTGATAAAAGTGGATTTTTTTTCAAGTGAAATGCCTATTATTGCATATCGGTTTCCTTGTTGTGAATCTTAAATGAGCATTTGAATTGTGAAGCATGTTTTAAAAATGGTTTTTGATGTGAATACAATTTTTAAAGGGGATTTTCCCATGAAAAATGGTTGGATCTTATATGTGTTATTCTTATGGTGTTTTCAAATAGATTTCATAAAATATGCAAGTGTTGATTTTCCTTGTGGGCTTATGATGCTTGGCATGTAAATGTGATAGTGTGGATTTTTGTGATATATAAAAGGGAACATGAGCACAAAGGAAATCTAAGAAGGGTATGCCTATTTGGAACTACTCACTTTAAAAATAGTTTTTTCATTTAACATTGTTTTTATTAAAATTTTCATTGGTTTTTGAATCGTATCATGATTCCTTTGTTTGGACTAATTTTATTTTAGGGATTTATGGTGTTTTTGAGTCTCGGGGATTTATTGTAGGGAGTTGCGGTCAGTTTCGAAGGTGCGCGCATATTCCCAAGTATGGATATGTATAAATAAATATATATATATATATATATATCTTTTGTGTGTGTGTTCCCTCATGGAGTTGGGAACATGTGCATTAGTTTAAGGATATATATATATATATATATGGAAGTGCGTGTGTGTGAATGGGATGTTGCTTGAGTTAGAAAGTTTCAGCTTGGCCATCCTTTGAGGTAGGATTTTCCTTGCACTTTCATTTTTAATTTAAGATCCATTAGTTTTTTTATTTTCACACCCTCTTTGATTTATAATTATGAATATATAATCCTTTGATTAGATTTATTGGTGTGTAAATAGTTTTTTAAGCCTTGTTTCGTGATAACTAAAATTGTCTTGGTAAATAGTGCACACCAATTGCTTAGTTAAATGCCCGGTTGGCTTTTGTGGGTAATTTAGGATATAAAATTTATGGTTTGTATTTTTATATGTATTGGAATGATGTGAAATGGTGTTTGGGGTTCCTTGTATGGGTTTCCCTTATGGTTTGGGTTTTTATAAAGATATAAATGTTGGATTTTAGGGTGTTTTGACATGTGTTGTTGATAAATGGCATTTTTGGTGCTTTTGTAAGAAATTTTTTGTTTTCAAGGTGTAATGGAAATGTCTTTAAGTAGTTTTTTTAAATTTCTTGAAATGGTAAATAGTGTGTTGGCACCCCTTTATAAAAATTGGATTTTGTGTGTTAATAAATGTTGGTTTTGTAAAAAGTTTAAAGGCCCGTTTGGCAACTTGTGAAAATGGTGAAAATGTTATTATGAAAACCTTCGTGGAATGACTCTTGTGCCTTGTTATGTTTAATGGGTGGGATGTAATCACTATGGAATCCTTGTGACCCATTATTGGAGGTCCTTGGCATGGAATCCTTGTGTTCTATTCATTCTATGGAATGTGAGTTGATTCTTGGGATGACTCAGGGTGATTCTTATGGTTGTTCATTTATTATATATATAATTTTGATTGGATGCTTGACTGACATCAGTTGGCTCACCCCCATTTTACACGAGACATGGGAACCTAACATATTGAGAGAACTTTCTGATAATGATTGTTGCATTGGTAGTTCATGTACTGACTAGTGGCCCATAGTAGGTGGATATATTTGGATTTATTACTATGAGATTGGGTCCCTCAGTTTGTCATGAGTTAGGGTGGTCGGGCATTTGGGTGTTTTTTATTTCATCATGTGTGGCATGCTACCGGGGATGGGGTCTCATGTATAGGTATGTCCTGGTTTGTTCTTGATATCCTGGGTTCACCTATGTCTATTAGCTCTTAGTTTCTTGTAGTAATGAATGTGGTACTTGTATGTATATTTTCATTTCCCTTTCTATATGAATATTGTGGTGCTTTCTTATGTAGTATTTACTTGGAAATGATGTGTTGGTCTCTAAAATCTTGTAAAAAAGGTTTTAAAGTCAAATTGTTTTATAATCTTTCTTGCCATCAAAAATAAAATCATCACTTCCCCTTTTTTTAAAATGTTAATGGTACACTAATAGAATGAACTTGGTTTTGGAAATGAATAAGGGCAAAGAGTTGTATTTTGTTTTTGAGTAAAATGAGTAGAAAAGTATACTGTGATATATTGTAGTTCAAAATTAAAAATTAATGTTTCTTTTATTTCAAAGGAAGTGAATTGGGAATAGTTTATCAGGATATCTTATTAAGTTTTAATACCCACATCTATAGTATATCTTTGTTTTTATCTTCGGGTGCTGCTTCTTGCTCAGATTCGGTCGCCATAGTGCGACGTTGGTTTGAGATCGGTGGTGAGTCATAGGGTCACATGGAGGTATGTGCAATTTTATTTTCTTTCCACTACTAGTTTTTATTTTCATTGTTTGGTTTTTATTTATTTATTTGTATTTAATTTATGGGATAAATTGTTTCCACCTATTTAATTTTGATGCCTGGCACTAGTTGTCAGCTCATGGGGATCAAGAACACCTTTCAGGCCATGCCGCGAGCTGACTCAAGTGATCGATTCAGGGTCGACTCGGGCTAGTCCGTGACAATATGCCAGTCACACCACTATTACAAAGAGCATTCTAGGGTAATTTCCTTGTTTCCACATGGCTTGGAAGACCCTACGAGCTCATAGAGGCCATTTTCCCAACTCCCTTTTTATTTCCCAACACCAAACAATCCATAGGAACTAAAAGACACCAACATACCCAAACATCCCATAGTAAACCGAGGTTCGAAATGAGCAAGGGTTCATGACATCCTTCTCGTTCCTATACCTCGAGTCCTGATAATCCCACTCCTTCTACCTTGAAATCCACAAGTAACAATGGACACTCTAAAAAGCAAGTTCCACTAAAGAGACGACCTGCTTTAATACCATTTTTTCACGAACCAACCCGGGTCGACCCTGAACCGATCACCCGATCTGATGTGTGACAAGGCCTGAGAGGTGTTCCTAGTCCTCCTAGGCTGGCGAAAAAGTGCCAAAGGAATCAATAAAGATAGAGGGAACAGTTTCACCCAATAAAAATAAACAAGTAAACTGAATAAATTAAAGGGCAAACCAAACTCAATATGATTCCCAAACTTCACATTCTTTACATTTACTATTAAGGAAACAAAAAATATAACAATAAACAAAACCAGGATAACCAAACTAATATTGACACTCAATACACCTCTGTGTGACCCCAACGGTCACTCTCCAATCCACAACCAACTATCAGTCAAGGTGATCAAACTCAATCTGAAACCTATAGTAGAAACTAAAAACAATAAAACACTATAGACATGAGTATTAAAACTCAATAGATAGGCCCTGATAATTCTATTCCCAATGAATATTCTTTAAATAAAGAAACATTGATTAACATGTTTGAATTACAAAATCTAAAAATAGGTTTTCCACACTTTTTGTTTTAAAGAATGCAAATCAAAAATTACAAACCATTGCCCTCATGCTTTTAAAACAAGGCTCGGTGGGAGAAGGGAGAAACATATCTAATAAATATCATCAATTTTTTCATAATAGTGAAAAAAAGGAAAAATTTTCTATTTCAAAACATCCTCTTTGAAACCTTTTTATCAAAACCATACATTCATAACTTTATAAGATAACACCAAAACCAAGCATAAGGTTTATGATTCCACACAACGAGGGCAATGACATTAACTATACTAGTGTTGGAGGAACATGGGAAATCCTATGAACTCAGAGGAGAACCATAACATACTATACATGTGACTCATCCTGAAGGCATACCCTACCCGATGATATCATAACGCCCAAACACCTGATCGTCGCTCTACTTGGCCTGACGGAGGGGCTCAATCCCATAACAATGATAACAAATAACCCCCTTCTATGGGCCACTATCTAGTGAAATAACCTAGACTAATGTAACAAACATTCTCATAATTCCTAATTTTTATGCTAGGTTCTCATGCTATGTTCATAAAGGAGGTGTGAAAAACAATACAAGCAATAATTCATACCTATATATATCATCATGATATCACACGACATGCACCACCCCGGCCTCCTCAAGGAGTAGCCTCATACCTTCAAATAATAATCACATGGGTGGAGTCCCAAGTCGAGGACATTCTCACCTATTTATCAACCAACTAGGAAATGACTCCCTTCTAAAGGGGTTTCCTAATGAAACCAAATCATGGTTCCAAACGGGCCTTACAACATTTTCACAAAATAATACTTTTTATAAACAACCACACACAAACCACTTTCACCAATCCAAATTACCATTCACGTCCAAAACACATTTCCAAAGGCCAAAGAGGCATACCATCAGGCACTTGATGTGAAAAATCCATTTAAAAACTCCAATTACTATTTTGAAAATCACAATGCATTTATAAAAAAACAAACCATGCCTTTAAAAATCATTAACCACTTAAAAGATCCAACTAGTCCATTTAACAAAACACACGACATGCACAACTTAACAATCTCATACCACATAATCAAACCATTGGGAAACCCACCATATTTCACATAATATAACTATTTTAAAAATGATAGATCACTATTTAGAAATTAAGGGAAGTGATAAAATCAATCAATCAATGTAAATTTAATTTAAACGGTAATATACAAAGGGGTCCTACCTCAAATGATGATAAACTTCCAGAACTCGGTGCGAAACCTCAATCGCAACTCAACCAAACCCAAAAGAAGCTAAACCCAACCTAAATCACTAAGATTGAACCCAAAATTTTAGTAATCAGCCCCAAAAATTGAAGAGAAATCCGAAGAGGGAAGAGATTACCGGATTGGGAGCCGTCATCGGAAGAGAAGGGTGTATTGGTGAGGTAGGTCATCGGTAGGGGGTCGCGCGGCCAGGCAAGTCACTGGTAGGTGGTCGCATAGCCGGGTAGGTCGCCAATAGGGGTTCATGCGGCTAGGCAGTGGGTGTGCAAGGAGGTGTGTCGCACTATACAGGTGAGGGAAGGGGGGATATGTACTGGAGGGCCATGCTGGAAGGGAGTTCTTCGATAAAGGGGACTGCACCAGAAGGGGGGTTTTCAGTAGGAGGAGGTGGTGTCATAAGTGGTTCGCTGAAAAGAGGAGGCGATGCTAGAAGGGGTTTTATGGCTAGAGGTGGCAGCGCCGGAGGCCGCACTAGCTGGAGGTTGTGTCGGTAGGGGTGGTGCCAAGAGGAGAAGGAGGCGGCGTCGGAGACCGCACCGACGGGGAGAGGTGGTGACACATGTTGGAGAGGGCAGGGGTTGGGTGCACATAGGAGGTGGTGTGAAGGGGGGTGCACCTAAGAGCTAGAGAAAGAGGGGAAAGGAAGAGAGAAAGGAAGGGGGGAAACAGGAAAAAACCTAGAAAAAAAATTAAAACTAACTTAATAAAAATAACCTAACTTAATGATACTAATTCTAATAATTATTATTATTATTATTATTATTATTATTATTATGTTTATTATTATAACATAATAATACTATTAACTTAATTATAAAAAAATCTTGATAATAATAATATATTTATAATAGTAATAATAATAATATTAATAATAATTATAATATGAATATTGTTATTATTATGATTAAACACTCTTTCATTTTATTTTATTTTTCCTTTTTTGATCTTTTTATTTATTTTAAGTATCAGGAAACCATACGGTTACCCCGCACGTATTAAGCAACCATGCACAAACTGTGCGGTGGCTTCTACCCATTCTAGAAGCGGTCGCACGAGTTCCTGGATGACACAACTAGAAAAAAGACCTATTTCCATGGTTTAAAATCGTGGAAATAGGCCCCAAAACCGTGGCCATAGGCTATGGCTATGGTTTTGGACAACCGTGGCTGCTATCATCATGGCAGTAGGTCACAGCCTATTATCGCGATTTTAACCATGGCAATAGCTGCCTATGGCCACGGTTTTGAAAACTGTGGTAATAGGTCTTAAAAATTGCCATTGTGGAAGTTGACCTAAGGCCATGTTTTAAACCGTGGCTATAGGAATCTATTGCCACAGTTTTAACCATGGATATAGCCTTGGTAAACCGTGGCAATAGCCTAAATACAAAATTTCAACTGCAGGTTTCGATCCCTGCACCTTTTCTCTACGAACCAAAGTACTTACCACTACACCAAGCGACATTACGGGTGTATATATATATTATGATATATATATTAATATAAACCATGGGAATATCCTCAAAACTATGGCAATAGGCCATTGAAAAAATTGGCATATAGCCACGGTTCTAAAATCGTGGTTATAGGCCATAGAACTGTGGCTATAGCCACAACCTATATCCATGGTTATAAAAACTGTGGTCATAGTCCATGATAATTAGCCTATTTCCACGGTTTTAAAATCGTGGCTATAGCCACCTATAGCCACAGTTTTAAAACCATGGCTATAGGTCTGTGGCAGTAGCCTCATTTTCTAGTTGTGTAATCGCACAGTTTCTGCTAATCGCGCGATGTCTGTGCACCGGCCTAAAACCCACTAATAACTCCCATTAATAATAATAATATAAATTAATAATAATATTAATAATAATTATTATAATAATTATAATTATGTTCCCAATAATAATATTATCATCATCATTATTATTAAAACAATACCTTTTAAATTTTATTTTACTATTTCTTATTTTATTTTAACTTTCATTAAATTTCATTTTGTTGTTCATTTAATTTTTTTTTAATTTTTTTTGAATACCGAGCAAGACACATGGTGACCCAAGCGTAGTCGCACAGTCTCCAAACCGTGCTCTGCCCGTGCACTAGATACCGCCAAACCCAAAACATGCATTTTTCAATAAAAAATCGAAAATTTAAACTGGGACTTAACCTAAATCCTGATAAAATTATCCAAAGACAAAATAAATGATACAATAAAATAATTAAAAAGGTTTGGGTGTGACATCTACTATGTAATTATATTTCATAATTTCCATACATCCTCCCTGGACAATGTCCTGTTAATGGTCGGTTAACCGTCAACAATGACGTTGTCAGTTATTTTCTTATCACCAACCTTATGGATGGTCATAATAAATTATTTATGATATATAAATGTATAAATATATGAATTTTAATCTTCTGTAATTAATTATACTAATTTATAAATGACCATGAATAGAAATAGTGAAATCGAAGAAAAACAAGAAATTTTTAAGGAAAACATGATATCAAAACATTTCCCTTTTGACGATGGGAATTAATAAATATAATCCAATTATTATAATTGATAAATAGTGGTAAAAATAAAATAATTAACTTTTAAATAAATTTTTTAATGAACCTAACTTTATTATTCAGGAGGGGAAAAGTGACAAAATAAAGCGGAATTTAAGGTAAGGGGATTCTCAAACCCAAACTCTTTCTTTTGGGTTATCTTCTATTTCACATTGATTTCAGTATGAATGTTCCTCAAATATAAAAAATATATCCTTTAAATATTCTTTCTCTTTTAACTTGGGGATATACATGTTTTTACCCTTCCAAAATGTTATCTAATCCATTTATAATGCTTTTTTTAAAAAGACTTCAATTTCCAAAGCATCTCTTGAATCCTCTTGAGTTTTTCATTTTAAAGAATAAAATTATCTTTAATGCTAAAGATAAATCTCCCTTATTTATCTGGGAATCCAAAAATTTACTTCATGAAGTATGATATGTAAAATCTTTGAAGAAACTCATTCTTTTCCATGGGTTATTTTCATGACTATGATTATTATTCTTCTATGTGACATGCATAATTATGATCATTTTATGACATGATAGGTGGACCCAAAATTATATAGTCCTAAAATGCATCGATTTATGTAATATATCTCATGAGATCATGTGTGTTTTATGTGAACATGATGCTAACTTTGTTCACAATGATGATGTTATGATTTATACACATATGTTATGCGTGTACATGATGCTAGATTTATTCACAACTATGTGTGGTATTTGACCACTATTTTATGATGTTTCATTATTATTCATATGTCACATTTCATGATTTTATCAATTTTTTTCCTTGTGATTATGGTGATGATCCTATGCTTATGATATGATGATGTTGATTATGTTCACCCATGTAATATTTATTCATGTCCCTTATTCCTCCTCTTATTGGGGTTTTAGTTCACCCCTTTATTTGATGTATATTATCAGGTGAATACATGTACTAAGAAGAATATGAAATCTTAAAGGATAATGAAGAAGGATTTAGAATAAATGTTTAAGTTTTATTTTATACAAATGATGTATATGCCTAATTTTTCTAAGATACTAAACCCTTTGATCCTGGATCATATCGTTATTATATTGTTTATTTAAGTTCCAAAGGATCGAATAACAACTGATAAGGGGGGTTGAATCAGTTTTTCACTTTTTATAAGTTTTAATACTTTTTAAAACTTAACCTCTATAACATGTTAAATTTTATATCCTTGTCACATTTTTGTAAATACTCATGCATGAAAAAATAGAAAAACAAGTAAAGCACATGAGATTTACAAGGTTCAGACTCAGTGTGAGAACCTACATCTCTTCCATAGCTACTCTCATGGGTCTTTGAAAATTCACTATTATAAATAAGTGAATACAACTTGTGATAACTCCCATCAGACGCCTTATATCTCTTGATAGGAAAGATTATACTGACTCTCATCAGTTTATAAAGTTTTCTTATAAAAAAATTGAGCCAAAAAAAGGTAAAAAGACTTTATTCAATTTTCTCCACCAAAGTTCCTAAGTCTAATGACCCTGAATCCAATGGCCTTTAGTTCGATGAACTTAGTCTTATTGACTCAATATGACCGACTCAATATGATATTTCATTTCTCAATCTGCACTTATCAAACTCTACTCAAGCACTCAGTTTGATCTTCCTCAGTCAAATTGAATCAATACAATATTCTCAATATGATGTTTCTTAGTATGGTAAACAAAACAATAGATGTCTGATCTTCTAATGAGATCTCTATTCAGAAGGAACTTTCACTCGAATTCTTCAGTGCTCCACCTTTTCTGCTTTCGTGAAAATTTCCAAAATTTGAATGAACTTTGCTTCTATTTATAAATGACTTTGAAAGAAAAGGAGGGAAACTTGAAAACTATCCCCAATCTCTCAAATTAAAAAACTCTTAGATCTATGAATAATTGAATTTCAAGGTTTACCACTTCAACTTTGACTTCTTCAAACTTTCTCAAGATATATTTGATATTAGTATTCTCAAACAAACTAAATTTTCTTCATTCTGATATAACTTCCTCAGATTTAGCTTCCTCTGATCATTACGATCTATCTATCTTTCTCATCTTATTACGATCTCACTATCTTCCTCATCTCATTACGGACTAACTTTATTTCTCATCTCATTATGATCTTACTATCTTTCTCAGCTCATTATATTGAACTTACTTAGTAAATGAATTATTAGTGTCACAATATTATTCGATTGCAAAATTGAACTATCCCTTTGCTTATTCTCAAGAAAACACAACTCTTTTAAAATCTTCACTTATTTTCATAACTGATCTACCTTTTATGGATTGGCATCAACAACTCTAATCACTCTGATGTACTACATCTAATGTGTTATCAGTGTGAGGAATTCATTTTATGAATCAATGCATATTCCTGATCTGATTGATCTTCCTCCTTAGATTCAGTCTGGTTAAAAACCTCATAATTATGGAATTCTTATCACTATGAAATTATCATTACGATGTTCTTCATTTGATGATGAATCCACTCAAAAACTTTGAAAAAATTCAAAGTTCATCAGCTTTACACATTATGACTTCTAATAACTTCTCAGTCTGGTACTTCTGGATCTAATATTCTATGTTCAGGTTTCTAGAATTGATACAAACTTTATGATTCCTCAATTTATTCACAAACTTTTATCATGATAGTTTTCATGATTTGTGAGAACTTCATGATCAGCAAAGCATCGTCTGATTTAAGGTTAGAAAGTATGAAAACTTTCTAACTCCATACCTCGCCATCTTCTTTAAAATCTCTTCAGAAACAATACGAATCCTTCACTCGACAACTTCTTACTTTCTAACAAACACAGATATCGATAGACCTAAGACTAATGGTGTGTATGATCAACAATTTCATTTTTTTACCACTTCTATATATGGTGTTGCTCAGTATGATAACCTGATTCAGGAAACCTACATCTTAAAGACAACTTTCTTAAGTATAAAAATTTTCTCTCCCTTTGTGTTTGGATTCAACAGCATTCAACAACTTTCAAATTTCTTATGAAAACTCATTATGATGGACTGGGTCCAATCCTGAATAACAAAAATATTCTTTTACAACAGGTTAGTTGTCAACAAATACAAAAACTTTGTTAAAAACAAAAACATCAAAATTGTTCTTCAATATCTCCCTTTTTATTTGTTGAAAACCTTCATTAATAACTTTTACAAATCTTAGAAAATTTTCACAACTCAACTTTTTTAGAAAAATCAAGTTTTTTGAATTTTACCAAAACATAGTCTTTCTCAAAAAAGAGTGTCATGATACCACACTACTGGATAAAGTATTATTTTTGAATAATTTCATCCCTTGGTGATAATAAAATGTTACAGCCGTGTAAATATAAACCCCCCCCCTCAATTTTATCTTTTCCTCTCTTACTTTTTTTTATCTCCCCCATTTTATGATAACCACATATTAATATTCATTTAGAAAGAGAAGGAAAATTTTTTAAGAAAGTTGTTAATTTCTCTCCTCCTTTGTCAATGTAATACAAAGAATGGTGGGGGTCTTCCTTGTTAAGATTAGAAAGTCATTGGAGGAGGTTGAACATGAAGTTGTAGGCTCAACTCAACAAACCTTTCTTTTGGAATTACCTTTGTGAAGATATTAATAATTTGATACTTCATTGAGATATATTCTAGAAAAACATCTTCAACATCAACTTTATCTTTTATAAAGTGAAACTTTATATCAATGCGTTTTGATCTTGAATACTGGATAATATTTTTAGAAAGATCAATTACACTTTGATTATCACAAATTTTCATCCACAAAATTTGAGTACAAGCCTGAGTAGGTGAAACATATTCAGATTCATCTATACTTAAAGTCACTAAACTTTTTTTCTTACTATGCCAACTCACACAACATTCACCCAAGAAAAATGTTTCTCCTAAGGCTTATTTTTTATCATTACAATCTCCAACCCAATCGATGTCAGTATAACCATGAAACTTCATCTCAGTATTTCTTTTGTATAACAACTCATGTGAAGTTGTTCCTTTGACATCTCTCAAAATTCTTTTTGCTTCCAACATATGTGATTATTTTTAATTACTTTGATACTTGGCACACAAAGTTGAAACATAAACAATATTAGGTCTTGAGGTTGTAAGGTAAAGTAGACTTCCTATCAGCTTTTGAGAGTCTTTTTGATTCACATTTTTTCTGGACTCATCTTTACTCAACTTTGTGTTCACAGAGATAGGAGTAGAAACTTCTTTGTATTATTTCATGCTAAAAAATTGTAACAATTCCCCAACATACTTTTCTTGAGATAGGAAAATGTATTTTTCTTTTTATTGGACTTTTAAACCAAGGAAGAAAGTTAATTCTATTAGCATTGGCATTTCAAAATTCTTCTTCATTTACTCAAAAAATTATTTACAAACTTTTTCTTCCTCGCCAGCAAAAATTATATCATCCATGTATACAATAACAGTTACTATGCTGGAGTTAACTTCTTTCACATATAAGTTACTATCAACTTTTCCTTTAGAAAAATTCAACATTTTCAAAAAATTATTAAGTTTTGAATACCAAGCACGTGGATCTTGTTTTAGCCCATACAAATATTTATTTAGTTTAAAAACTTTGTTTTCATCCTAATAAAGTAGAAACCCACAAGGTTATTTGATATAAACTTATTCCTCAATCTCACAATTTAAGAAATCTAACTTTACATCCATCAGATAAACTTTTTAATTTCGATGCATAGCTACTGATAGAATCATTCTAATAGTTTCTAATCTTGTAATTGGGAAAAAGTTTATTCAAAATCCACACCTTCCACCTATGAATAGCCTTTACAAATAAGTCTTGTTGTGTTTCTTAAAACTTATCCATGCTCATTCAATTTTTTTTTGTAAACCTGCTTTGTTATGATAACATTTTTATTTGTTGTTTGTGAAAAAATTTACCATGTTTCATTTTTCTCAATATGATCCAACTCCTCATTCATAGAATCCACCCATTCTTTGTGTTGAATAGCTTCTAAAACTGATTCCAGTTTAACTTTTGAGATAATTGAAGTCTGATTTTATAATCTCAACTTTCTTCTGGTCTAAACTGGAGCCTTATGATTTCCAATAATATTTTCAGAATCAGCATGTTTTTGTAAGGTGGGAAATTTCAAAGTTTCTTTTCCACCTAAACTTTACCCATCACAGGATTCTCCTGAATCTTAGTAAGGATGTTTTGACTTACTTTCACTATTGTTGTAAATCTCCAGTTTATCCTCCTCACCATTATCAACAAATTTTGTTAAGGAATTTTTATTTTCAATTACTTTCACATCATATGAGCCCACCAACCTTTATAATCATTTTTTCAGTATTTGTAACTTCTTCCATTGGGTGAATAACCAATAAAAAAACAATAGATTAGTGGAAATTTTTTAGAGGGGGTTATGAAAAACCCTATCTAAATTCATTTTAGAGAGGGATGTACACAACCCCCTATAATCATATAATTTAGAGGGGGTTCACAACCCCCTTTAATTTTTTTAGCATTGTTTTTTCAATATTTGGTTGGATTTTAGAGCCGGTTATGTCAAAACCGTTATAAATTTAAAAATTAGTAGTGTTATATGTTTGGTTGGATTTTAGAGGAATTATATATATATATATAATATTCATTTGGATATTTGAGGCTATATATATAATGGAATTTTTTTTTAAAATGGAAATAGTGGGGGTTCACAACCCCCTCTAATCTCTCAAATTAGAGGGGATTCATGAAACACTGTTAATCCCTTAGATTAGAGGGGGGTTTAACCCCTTATAATTTAAGAAATTAGAGGGGTTTGTGAACCCCTTATAATTTAAGACATTATATGGGGTTTTGAACCCCCTCTAATACATGACATTAGAGGAGGTTTTGAACCCCTTCTAATTTATAAAATCGAATGAGGTTTGAACCCATTCTAATTTAATATATAGAGGGGGTTCTGAACCCACTCTAATTTATAACATTAGACAAGGTTTCCAAACCACTCTAATTCATGAAATTATTGGGGGTTCATGAACTGTCGTTAATCCCTTTAATTAGAGGAGTTTTTTAACCCCCTCTTAATTTTTATTTATTTTTTAAAATAAATCTCATATAAATTCAAATTCTATAATATATATGTGTGAGTGCACATGTGTGTGTGTGTGTGTATTACATAAACACGTTATATAATTATATTTAAATTCATTGTAAACACACACACACACACACCTAAATATATGAATACATTATATAAATACTTTAAATAAATAATTATACATATAAATAAAAATGTATACAAATATAAATATTGGTATACATAATATAAATGTAATTATAAATATATTTATTCAAATATAGAAAATTTATATATGGTTTTATAAATACTATACATTTATATTATAATTTATATTATACATATATTATATTAAATACATTTTTATTGCATATTTATGTATAAATACATTTATACTATATTATGTAGACAAATATATATAATATAGAAAAAATTAAATATATATATATATATATTATATATATTATAGTATAAATATTTTATTATATATAAATTTATATATATTATATAATTATTTTATATATATTGTAGTATACCATATTAATTATGAATTAATTTAGTAAATATATATATATATATATATATATATCATTTAATTATATGATATACTTCCAATTATATGAATATATTTAATTTTTTGTGTGTATATATGTGTGTGTGTGTGTACATGATATAATATAAATATATATAATTACATACATAAATATATAATATAAATGTATTAATATAACATATGTATAATATAAATCATAAAACATATAAATGTATAGTATTTATAAAACCAACATATAATTTGTGTAGTTTATAAGATAGGTGTAATAATGATAATAATAATTAATAATTAATAATATTATTGTTACACACACAAACATGTATATAAGTATATAAAAATAATTATATACATATATATATTATAATTATATAAATATATGTATATTATAATTACATTATATCTATAAATATTATATAAATACATAAATACACACACACGCAAATATAAATGTATAAATGTATATTTATATATGTAAATATAATTATTTATATATATTATATATACATAGATATAATATATATGTATATATGTATATATGTATATATATTTTACACGAATATATTATATATTATATGTAAATACAAATATATTATATTATTTAAATTTCTATAGACAAATATATATATATATATATATATATATATTCTTTAATTTTACTCTATATAAATAAATATACTTTATTTTATATATAAATCGTAAGATTCTTTTCTTGAGTGGTTCAAGCGTAGGATTCCTTACGGGTAGTCTAGTCTTCGAATCCCAGTGGCTACGAGATTTTTTACTCCCTTGACTATTGGTGATAGGCGCGCTATGCACGATAGGGCCCGCGAACAAGTGTTGGGCCATGAGGGGTTGTCTAGGGGTGCATCTAGGGGGTGTCATGGGGTTTGTGGGTGTCTTGGGGGGGTTTCATGGGTGTCATGGGTGTCTGGGGGTTGTCATGGGGTCTACGAGTGTCTGTGGGGGGGGGGGTTATCACATCATATATGGGTGTCTGTGTGTGGGGGGTCTCATGGGGTGTCATGGGGTTTGCAGGTGTTTGGGGGGTGTCATGGGTGTCTCGAGGTGGGCATGGGTGTTTGTGGGGTTGTCATGGGGTATGCGAGTGTCTAGGGGGTGTCATGGGTGTCTAGCGTGGGGGGGGGTGTTGTCATGTGGTGCCATGGGTGTCGGGTGGGAAAATTATATAAAAAATAGGTACAGTTTAGGGGCAGTTACAGCATAACCACCCCTAAAATTGGAATTCGAGAATTGATTTGGGGTATTTATAACCACCCCTACTCCACTATTTATAGCAGATTTAGGGAGAAATTATAGGGGGTTAAAACTCCCTCTAATCTAATCACTGCTAAATTCAGGCTCATTTTACCAACACTTACCCAAATCTGCCCCTAATCGGAGTAGACAAACACATTAACGGCGGTTACCTGTAATCGTCGCTAATGTATTTAGAGGGGGTTGTAACCCCCTCTAAATTAAAATAATAACCTCTTTTAATCACCCTATTTTTTTAGTGAACCCATAAAAATTCCTTCCTTAACTTTCTCATCAATCTTTCCCAGATCTAGATTTTTTATTTTTAGTAAATATGGACTTCCAACAATTTTGAAGTACTTCAACAGAGGTTTTTTGTTATACCACATTTCATAAGAAGTCATGTTAGTTTCTTGTCTCAACAAGCATCTTTTTTGAACATGTACAACAATACTAATTTCTTATTTCCAATAAAACTTTGAAATTTTGTATTCTTCTAACATACCTTTTCCCATTTCCACCAAAATTTTATTCTTTCTTTCTACTACTCCATTTTTTATGGAGTATAGGGAGTATTATATTGATGTTCGATACTATAATTTCTCATAGAAGTTTCAAAATTATTTCTAGTGAATTTTATACCATTATATGTTCTCAACTTCTTTATATAAACCCCCATTTATTTCTCAACTTCTTTTCTGAAAAACCTGAACATCTCCACAACCCCTTACTTGTGTTTTGTAAACATGATGTTTTTCATCCAATTGAAATCATAAATAAAAGTGATAAAGTACAAATCCCCTTTTGTGGATTGATGTCTCATTGGCCCACATAAATCAAAATTAATAATTTCAAGAGGTCTGGTAGATTGAATCTCAACTCTCTTATGACTTTTATTAGTCATCTTAACTTTCTGTCAAGTTACACAAATATATTCTTCTATTATTTTCAATTCTATCAAGCTTAAAATAACATCAAATTTAGAATGTTTGTTTATGTTTTTATACCCAAGGTGTACAAATCTTCGGTGCCACAACTTATTTTCATCTTTAGTACAAAATTAATAAGAGTTGTTAAATTCTACTATTTGGAAGAGATTCTCACAAGTTCTTTCTCCTTTTCTAATAACTTTGTCATATTTCACACTTTTGATAACATAAGAATATTTTCTAAATATCACTTTGTTTCCATCATCACAAAGTTGACTCATACTAAGTAAGTTATGTTTTAGCCCATCAACAAATAAAACTTCTTTATATTTCAACTTTTCTGCTTCAATATCATCCATTTTGATTCCTATGTTTTTTAATGAACTATCATTACCAAAGGTAACTACTTCTCCATCTTGACTTTCAAAATCTTTCAAGATTTTTATATCACATGTCATATGTAAAGAACAACCACTGTCAAGTATTAATTATAACAACTTAAACTATTATAAGTGAAATTTCTCTTTTGATTTAATTAAATGTATTATTTTGTAAAATGGATATAGAAAAAACATGCACTCCATTTATTTTATTATATACAATTGGATTTAAATGACTGATAAGTATCATTACCATTGATAATATAATCGTTGAACGGTGATCACATGACCAATATAAATATAGGGTTTTAACAAATCCTTTTGACACAGGAAAAGGAGGTGATGACCTTAACCAGTAGAATTATTATAACACCCCATGTTTTTATAAAAATAAATAGAAATGCATGGAACTTTGTTTTAAATAGATATTTTTAATTATCCTTTAAAACATAACTTTTTTACTTCTATGTTCTGAATTTGAAGAAACTGTCATCTATATTTGTGTTCAGTATGTTATTTGGAGTCTATTGAAACCAACTTATTTTTTGGTGAATAGTAACATACCATTATGAATAGTAATATGAATAGTGATATGACTCTAATGAATGGTAAATTTTATTATTATTTTATTTTATTAAGGCTTTAAGATAATAGCATCTAGTTTAGTTTTTCATTGTGATATAGAAGTAGTTACATAATTAGAATTGTTAATTTTTGAATTAAGTATGATTTTATTTAAATTTTAAATTAATAATATTTAGAAAATTATTTTCAAAAAATGGACTTTATTTTTGAAATCTACACATTGATAAATGGTTAGGATGAATTTTGGGAATTTTCCTGCAACAGTATATTTTTTGGTGAATAGTAAAAAATATAGTTTTTAGTTTTAGTGTGTTAATGACATCATTAATGATATAATAATGATGTCATAAATTTGGTCAACTTGTGTATAGTTAAATAATATGTGAGGTTTCCCAAGTGGCTTATACCATGGGAAAATACCATGGGAAAGCCCATGTTTTTGTAAATACCACTCATGAGGTGTCCCTTGAAAATTATTAAAATAATCCCTCACTTTTCCTATAAATACCCACTCTTCCCTTCATTGAATTCATTCCCAATTCTCCCTCAACGAAGATCTAACCTCCTTACCTTCATATTATTCCTCCCAAGGTTTCCTTAAGCCCCCAAGTTCCCAACCTTTACGTTATAAGGGTTACTCTACAAGGAGGTTTAAACAAGTTGGAAGTAAGACAAACCCGAGGTAAGGGAATTCTTAACCCGATTTCCATTCTTTGGGTTAACCTTCTACTTCATTATTTATGTGATATTTAAATCATTTGTGTGATGGGTTCTGTTTATATTATGTTTTATTATGTGTGTTTACAGTATATATACATACTCCATCCACTCTATTAAGTCTGTCTTCAATTGTATGATATTAATAAGGGGCTTTTCTTTAAAAATCCTCTTTTTAAATTCAGTTTTACGAAATTACAAAGCAATGTTTTTATGGGATTATTCATGTTGTATGATTATGTTTTGGTTCTTGGGAATTATTTATGATGAAGGGTGGGACCTATATTTCCCTCCAATTCATTGGGTATAAGTAAGTTAGAGGTCGGTCGTATGGTTACTCCAAGTGTAACTGTGATGGTTACACAAAGTAAGGTAGTCGTGAGGGTTACAAATTATAAGGTAGCCAAGAATGGTTACAAGATTATGTAAGTAATGCCCCAAGATACCTCTATGATTATATTTATGTTCTCATGTTTGTATGGATCTTGTTAGAATCTCATGTTACATAAAGTAAGTATATATGAGTGACATGCATGTCTTCTGAAAATGTTTTCTTATGTTATGAGTATTCATGGACTAATGTGCTCTTTCCTTCCTTTTTCATACCTTAATGAGCTTTATGCTCATCCCAAGTTTTTAAATGATTTTTCATAGGTTAATGGATGTTTAATACAAGGAATGAAGACACGTTAAATGTTGAATAATTTTCAAGGAATCTTGTTTTAAGTTTTAATGTTTTATATTATGAGAAAAATGGAAACTTTTTTTATGGTATCCACTATGTAACAATGTGTAATGTTATGAATGTTTTGTCCTAATTCTCTAAAGATCTAAACTTGAAAAGATCCTTAATGTAAAAGGAAGTGTTTTCTTAACTAAACTCAAGATTATGTATGTAATAAGGCTGGGTCCTTATAGTTGGTATCAGAGGATGGTTTAGATAACTTTAGAAGTTAGGGTGATGTTAATAGAATACCATAAATGATATTCAATCTATGTTTAATTTGAGATGTAATAACATTTAAAGATTACCATGTTGCTTTATCTAAGGCATGTTTGTTCAGAATGGTTGTCCGTA
Organism: Viscum album; assembly: GCA_963277665.1. Classification (NCBI taxonomy): domain Eukaryota; kingdom Viridiplantae; phylum Streptophyta; class Magnoliopsida; order Santalales; family Viscaceae; genus Viscum; species Viscum album. Next base: position 903,909,702 of record OY728142.1, on the reverse strand, counting down.
GAAGGAACAGAGATACTGAAGAGGAGAGGCACCGATAGAATGACATCCTTCCAGAACTACAGCCCGGAATGGTAGGGATTGGAACTGAGCTGTTTGTGATAGTAATGGCTCAGCTAATGTAGGCAATAAATGGTGGTGGCATCCATGCAAGAGAACCAATAGAGGTACCACAACGGAACATGAAAGTAGTGGAATATTTTATGAGACAACATCCTCCTACATTCAATGGATCTTCTTACCCAGTAGTAGCTGAAGGATGGATCAAAGCCCTTGAAAAGATATTCGATGTTATGGGATGTTCAGACAATCAAAAGTTAAGTCTTTCCATTTATTGTTTTGAAGGGGAAACTGATCAGTGGTGGTCAATGGTAAGGAATGTCAGGGGTAGAGAGGATTTCGATGCCTTAGAGTGGGATGAATTTAAAAGTCTTTTCCTTGAAAAATATTTTCCTAAGGTGGTGTGACTTAGAATGGAGAATAAATTCCTTGAATTGAAACAGAAGGAGAAAGATTCAGTGGCTGTGTATGAAGCGAACTTCACCCGACTGGCGAGGTATGCTCCAAATCGTATTCTGGATCTTGATAGAAAAATCAACCGCTTTTACTCAGGATTGAATCCAAGGTATTGAAGGGCGTTGGCCTCCCGTGAATTCAAAAGTTATGAGAAAATTTCCTGATGTGCTGAGAGGGTAGAGATGTAGTTTGCTGAAGATCATGTGCATTTTGGAAAAAAAGAGAAGAATAGGTCCAGTTGGCAAGCAATGGGTAAGAATCAACCAAATAAATCTGATGGTAAGAAAATCCAATTTTCAGTTTGTAAAAAGTGTGGCAAGAAACACCCTGGGGAATGTCTTAGAAAAACTGGGAAGTGTTTTAAATGTGGTAAGTTTGGATATATGGCCCGAGATTTCAATGAAAATGATCCAAAGACTAATCCTGATGAGCAAACTATAAAGTGTTTTAAATGTGGTGAAATGGGTCATTATGCAAATGTCTTCCCAAAGAGAGATCTGAATGATTCAAAGAAGCCAGACTACAAACAGAAAGGTATAGTGAGATCCTTTGTGACCATGTCAGCAGATGTCGGGCCATCCAATGAAGTTGTATTAGGTACTTTGTTTTTTCACTCATATTTTGATAAAGTTTTGTTTGATAAGGGGTCTACACATTCCTTCATCTCTAAGAAATTTTCTGGTAAATTGGAAATATTACCTCAACAAATGAGACCCAAACTTCTTGTTAAAACACCAGGGGGAAATTTTATAGCAAAGAGGAATTATAATAATATTTCTATTGTGGTATGTGGAAAGACTTTACTTGAAAACCTTTTTGTTTTACCCTTAGTCGATTTTGATGTTATTTTGGGAATAGACTAGCTTTCTGATTATCATGCTAAGATTGATTGTAGAGCTAAAGAAGTTATTTTTCAGAAAGAGTTTCAGTTTGTATACAAGAATGAACCCATATAATTGATAACATATCAGGAAGATGAGAAACTATTGAAAGATGGAAATGAAAGTTATCTTGCTCATATTGTTGAAAATAATGGAACTATTCAAATTAATGATGTGCCAGTGGTAAATGAATACCTTGATGTTTTTTCTGATGAGTTACCTGGTGTCATACCTAATCGAGAAGTCAAATTCACAATTGACTTAGTTCCTGATGGTAATCCAATTTCAAAACCCCCATATCATATGGCTCCAATAGAACTTCTTGAATTGAACAGTCAGTTGCAGGATTTTCTTGACAGAGGCTTCATTCGTCCTAGCACTTCACCATGGGGAGCCCCTATTTTATTTGTTAAAAAGAAAGATGGTTCCATGAGACTTTGCATTGATTATAGAGCTTTGAATAACATCATTTTTAAAAACAATTATCCTTTTCCTCGTATCGATGACTTGTTTGATTAGCTCCAAGGAGATCAGTACTTTTCCAAGATTGACTTGAGATCCAGATACCATCAGCTGAAGGTGAAGGAAGATGACATCCCGAAAACAGACTTTCGTACTAGATATGGGCATTATGAATTTGTTGTTATTCCATTTGGATTAACTAATGCACCTTTTGTATTCATGAATCTTATGAATAGAGTATTTTATGAGTTCTTGGATAAGTTTGTGGTTTTATTTATTGATAACATTCTGGTATTTTCTAAAAATAAAGAGGAGCGTGAAAAACATCTAAGGGTAGTTTTAAAAACATTAAAAGAAAAGAAACTATATGGAAAATTCAGCAAGTGTGATTTTTGGTTGCAAAAGATTTATTTTCTTAGTCACATTGTAAATAAGGATGTAATAACAGTTGATCCTGCCAAAACAAAAGTAGTTGATGAATGGACAAGACCCACAAATGTTACAGAGATTCATAGTTTTCTGGGCTTAGCAAGTTATTATCGACGGTTTGTTAAGAAATTTGCATGGTTATCTAGCCCGATAACTTAGTTAACATGGAAAGGGGATAAATTTGTTTGGACAGAGGAATGTGATGTTTATTTTCAGGAACTGAAGAAGAGATTGGTGAATGCTCCAGTTTTTCCCTTACCTTCCTAGAATGGTGAGTTTTTCATCTATAGTGATTCTTATTTGAAGGGACTTGGTTGTGTTTTCATGCAAAATGATCAGGTAATAGCCTATTCTTAGAGACAACTTAAACCTCATGAGCTAAATTATCCTACACATGATTTGGAATTGGCAGCTGTGGTTTTTGCTTTGAAAATATGGAGGCATCATCTATACGGAACCAAATGTCAAATATATACTGACCATAAAAGTCTAAAGAATATATTCACTCAGAAGGAATTAAATATGAGGCAGAGAAGATGCTAGAACTGATAAAGGATTGTGATCGCACGATCAATTACCATCCTGGAAAAGAAAACAAAGTAGCAGATGCCTTAAGTCATAAACATCATGCATCATTAACCATGCTACGTTTGGAATATGATCCATTGATTAATTATTTGATGAATTTTTTATTAGAAGTTGTTAGTGCAGGGAATACATCTGTTTTGTTCCAGGTTTCAGTGCAGTCTTCATTGTTAGATAGAATTAAGCAAGCGCAGAAGGAAGACAGTGAGCTACAGAAAAAGGTAGAATTGGTTAAAATGGGTAAGTTTCCAGAATTCAATCTTGATAAATATTGTGTTTTAAGATTTGTAAAAAGGTTGTGTGTGCCTTGTGATTCCCAGTTGAAGAAATAATTGTTGTGTGAAGCTCATAGTTCTCCATTTTTTGTTCATCCTAGAAGTACTAAGATGTACAGAGACCTTCGAGAGTATTATTGGTGGGATGGAATGAAAAGAGATATTGATGATTTTACCATGAAATGTTTGACGTGTCAACAGGTTAAAGCAGAGCAGAAGTTACCGAAGGGGATGCTTCAGCCTTTGCCAGTGCTAGAGTGGAAATGGGAGAATGTATCCATGGACTTTGTGGTGGTACTACCAAAGACTTCTTGAGGTAACAATGCGATTTGGGTTATTGTTGATCGGCTAACAAAGTCTGCACATTTTCTTTCTATTCGAGATACAATGACTTTGGATCAACTATCTCGATTGTACCTCAAGGAGATTGTCAGGTTACATGGAGTTCCTCTTTCCATTGTATCTGACCGAGATCCCAGGTTCACTTCTAACTTCTGGAAGGGACTTCAGAAGTCGTTGGGCACAAAGTTAAATTTCAGTACAGCTTTTCATCCTCAATCAGATGGGAAATCAGAAAGAATGATTCAAACTTTTGAGGATATGCTTCGAGCTTGTTCAATAGACTATCAGGGAAGTTGTGTAATGGTCTGGACCTCTCCGTTCCATTACTTTGTAAAAATTTTATGTGGTCAAACATGACGCATGTTATAATAATAATTTTTTTTTTGATAATAATGATTGATAAGGGTGGCGTGAAAATATTTGGTGTTAATTAGATTAAATGGTTTTAATTTAATCATTGTGAAATAAAAGAAATAAAATTAAATTTATTTAATTCAATGAGGGGAGCTGCATGGAATAAATTATAAAGGGATAAATTATAATAAATGAGGCACATGTAATAAATCAATCAAGGAAGTTATGGGGTGTATTGGACATGGAGAAAAGGAAGGGGGAGGCGCCACTTTTTGTGGAGTGGGTGAAAGATTGGAAATAAATTGGAGAGAGAGTGTGAGAATTAAAAGGGGAATTAATAAAAGAGAAGAAAAGGAAATCAATTAAGGAGAAAGGGAGTGAGGCCCACCAAATTAGAGAGAGAGTGGTGCATGGATTTGGGTATTTGAAATAAATCAATTAAAAATAATAATATAATAATCATGTTATTGTTTTGTTGATAAAACACTTTTTCGACCGTAACTTGTTCGTGTGACCTCGGTTTCACAAATCATCTACGGCAGTGCGACCTAGATTATGAGACGGACATTTCAAGTCCAATATTGGATGCCTTTTTGGGTTTTTGGATCAGGTACCCAAAGCACTCGGAAAATAATAGATTTAATATTATTATTAAATCTTTGACCCGCCATAACTCCCGCGTGCGACGTCCGATTGACTTCTCATCAATGGTGATGTGATCATGTCATTAATATGATTGATTCAAGTATAATGTGAAATATTAAATTATGGTTCGTGGCTCGGGTCCATGAAACACCCAATAATATTATTATTATTATTATTATGGGATCTTGTATTCAACATATCTCCTTCATACGGTGTTGGAATGGTGAATCGTCTGTGACGTTGCAACCCTTAAATTAAGACTGATGATTCAAAGACTATAAATCCTATATTAATTATTCCTATAGCTCAGGATGTTTTTACTTGGTCAAACTGCATGGGTTAATGCGATCCGCATTTAATGGGGAATAAGCGTATCTTAAACTGTTGCCCCATTGAATCTTTAAAAGGGACAAGATATCATCCTCCCTTGTTCTTCCTCTTTGTTCTTGGCTATGAGACGTTATAACCTTTCAATCCTTCCCATAGGAGTTTCACAATAAAACTTCACTCCTTGGATCGGTTCCGCTCTGTTTTGATGCAACCAAGCTGTATCGATCAATATTCGATATAAGGTATGTTTTTATCGTCGTTCCTTTGGGGTCATCTTCCCCTGTTTCTCCTTTCCATCTTATAGCATGTAATCTCCATGATTCTAATGGGGTTTTCTTGGATTTTGGTTGGTGTGGATGTACCGTGGCATCCTCGGGTGGATGCAGTTGTCGCGAGAGGAGGATCGTGACCCATTGTGTGGATAAAGAACGTCAAGAAATCTTCAAGGTAGGGGATTCCTGGCTTCTCTAATTGTTTATGTGAAATCGTAGAGTTAGCATGATTTAGCCCTTTGGATCACAATGAAATTGACCTAATAAAATACTTGGACCGGATTAAAAGAATTGGTTTCATCGCATGTTGTTTCTTTGTACCGTGATAATGGTTTGCCTCATGGTTTTCTAGATAGAGTGATATCTATGCTTGCTTTGATTAGTTGTTCGTTCTTGATGGAAATGGATAAAGAACATAAAGCCAGAATTAATTGATAATTAATTGGATAAAGATAAAGAGGCATGTAAATTAATCTGGTTGTTGTCGTTGTTGTAGTTGTTCTAATTTTATGTTAATCAAATTGACATAGTAAGAATGTTAAATCTTTTTTGATAGCTTACTGAATAGGTTTCCCATAATTGGAACCTACGAATTGAATCTGTTAATTCAAGAGGGATTAAAGAACTGGTTGGTTGATAAAAGATAACTCCTGGTAGGGTTCTTAGTTACCCTCTTGTTCGTAAGGCCGAGTGCCTTATTCTTTAGAGCCATGAGTGCTCATTATTTATGAAGTCTAGATGCCTTGTTAAAGGACCAAGAGCCCATTTGATGTGATGTTTGATTTCCTACTGCTTGTGCTGGGATGTGACCCTGGAGGGGTGTTGTGATATGTGGAGGCAGGGAGGCCTTGTGGTTCTGGTAGCGGATAACGCCTAGAGTGGCGAGATGCATCGGTTTATGCATGTGGGTGTCGGGGAGGACACAAGTGATAATGGAATGGGATGTATGTTTTTGTTGGATGCTTGGTGACTTGATTGAATGTTTATCTACTTTACTTTTCCCCACTACTCAAGGAAACTGGTCTTGCTTACCCTTCTTCTGAAGGAGGTGAAGACGCGCGGGTTATGCCACGTACTTTCCGTGTCTAGATTCTCAAAGGAGAATGGGTCTACGCTCTTTCTATAGGCGGCAAAGACTCGACGGGTAGTACATCTACTCACCGTGTTGATCCCCCTTGTGTTTAATAGCATAGAATGATTTTCTAGAATGCCTGGGAATATGGGAAGTAATTCTAAATGAATATCTGAATAAATGGTGTTAACCCATGGGGTTGGTGTTCGCTGAAACATAATGATGTGGTAGTAATCTTTTGAAGGAACAATTGACTTTGGGTGTGATGCTAATGAAATTTAATGTGGAATTGTTCATGGTTAATTAATGTTTAAAGAATTAATTAACGTATAGTGGAACTGATAAAAAGGGAATTAAGTAATCTAATAAAGCTCTTTAAATGGTTGTGTGCTTATAGAATACCAGTCTTAGAAGTAGCAGCCTGGAGTCTGAGAGACATTAGCTGCAGTTGTGTCTAGGACTAGGTAATACCCATAGTGTGGTTGTGAGATATAATATATCCTGTACTTTTTGTGTTTCTATATGCTACTCCACCCTGTCGGTAAGGGAAACTGACACCCCGGGGATTCTGATCCATGGGGGTGTTTTCCCCAACATTCTAGTGGGAGGATGAATGGATGACTACCCCCTTTGACCCCACTCTCTTCTCTTGGTAGATACTTTTGCTGGTAGGCACAGTGATTAGTTTTTCCCATATATGTGTGTAGAGGGATGTAATGGCTTGTGGTTATTCACACACATATATTTTGGATATAGTATCCTATGGACTACTATAGGTGTAACATGTATAGGTTGTGATGACTTGAGGATCATTACTCGGCGTATGGGTTGTGATGGCTTGAGATATAATACCCGACGTATGATACACGTTATGTGAGCTGTGGTGGCTCCTGGAAACTACCTGGTTATTTTGGTTGTGAGGATGGTGTGGTGCTTAGCCCAGGTGTCTGTGGGAAAGCCTTTGTGGTGCACATGGTGCAGATTGTGGAGCTTAGCCCAGGTATATACGGGCAAGCCTTTGGATAGAGATGCACAGGACGTATGTCGTTGGGGCAAAGCGGAAAACCAGTGGGGAAGTAGTAGTGGGGTACCCTTGATATTCTTTATTATATGATATATTCTTGTACGCGTTACTTGGTGAGAGTATCCATGGTGAGGTTGGGAACTTAGTATACCTGTTTAGGTGACGAGTTAGTTTCACTTGTTGTTCACTGTGCTTTAGCATGCTTTCTTTACTTTGCACGGGAGGATTCGGGGAGGATCCTACTGAGTATACTATTATACTCACCCTATGTATATATAAACTGTTTTTCATGTCACTTGGAGTAGGTTGGAGATAAAGCTGGTTTCTACTAGCTTGGGGTTGCAGGGGTTGTTCGGGCTTGTGGTTGCTGTTGTTTTTACTTTCTTTTGGGTACTTGTAGTCTTTCCCTTCCAGTTGTAGTACTTTTTCATGACATTTCATATATGAACATGGGTTTCTTTTATATTCCAATTCTGAGTTGGTGTTGATTGGTTTCTATCTTATCTCTCTCTTCTGCATGTGTTCTCTTAGAGGGTAATGCCTCCCATTTGTGTATTTATTATACCCTCATTGCTAGTCGCCAACCCGGGGCCTACTAGAGGCGGAACTCGGGGGGTCATTATCTCCATTCTCATATTTTCATCCAAGGAGGGGTACACTTTGTGGGGAGGGGGTCGTGACAGAGTGGTATCATAGGTCTTATTGAGGGATAGGATGAATTTTGGAGTTAGGCACACGTGAGGTTTCATGGGTTGGTAGGGCAACGATGTCATTCATGTTTAGCAAGTGAGGTAAACACTGGAGACCAGCTGATACATAGGCGTTTAGGGCCCCCTGTGATCTGATGTACGGACCTTTAAGTTTACAATGGCTACTAAACAAGGTGATACTGGTTACAGGGTAGAGACCTAGGAAAGGATCATGCATCATTATTCTTTGTGCATGTGTTTGAATGGGTAGACCTTGGGATAGGTTAACCTAAAATGAATGAAAGAAAACAATTAATTAATTAATGTTGAGTCTTCCATATTCTAGGCTTAGGAGCTCTAACACTTGTTATTTTACAGGTATGGCTCGAGGTCGATGTCCTCGTTAGGTTTGCACAGAAGATATCCAGCAGGCTATTCCAGCAGATCGCTGCCGTGTAGAGGTTGACGATGATTACACTTGGAGGAAGACACTCCGAGAGTTTCAGCGCCAGAGTCTGCAAAAGTACAAAGGCTCCGTTTCAGATGCAGTCATGGAAGACTGGTTGGAGGAGGTCGAGATCGGCTTCAGTTCGATTCGTGCTCATAAGGAGCACTGGGTGTCCTTGGTTGTGACAATGCTACGTAGAGCAGCAAGGTAGTGGTGGTTCTTGTTCCTTGGGGATCGTGATGAGTCAGCGATCTCATGGGAGGAGTTTCAAGACAATTTTAGAGTCGAGTTTCTTTCCTCGACTGCAAAGGCGTCTAGTTGCTAGGAGCTTCTTACCCTTCGATAGGGGAGCTCCAGTGTTCAAGAGTTTGGAATATATTTCAGGAACCTCTTACGATATGTTTCGGACCTATTACCAGATGAGGAGGCTAGGGTGAGGCATTTTGAGGAGGATTTGAGCCTAGAGATCTAGCGTCAGGTCACCCCATTTATGTTGAAGACATATCTTGAGGTGCTGGTGAGGGTAGAGGTTGTCGAGAGGACTTTGGCCAGGACCGGATCATCATGAGAGGGGGATCGTCATGATCCCTCATGAAGCAAAACTGTGGTCCTAGGTTCCCGGTTTTCAGGGCAGAAGAGTTTCCGTTCAGCCGGGGGTAGGTCACAGCCCTTCACATCTCATTTCTCTGGAGGCAGAAACTCTCAGGCCTATGCCAAGGGATCAGGCGCTTGTTTTTCTTATGGTGGTTGTGGCCATCAGTAGCGGGAGTTCTCGACCTTTCAGAGCGTTCATCGTGCACCGGGCGCTACGCTCCAGGTTCCTCCGTTGAGGCAGTTCTATCCAAGGCAACAGCAACCAGTTGCACTAGATTTAGATCAGAAGAGGGTAGATGGTGCAGGTAGAGGACATCCCCATGACTCTCCTTGTCCTCAAAGAGAAGAGCGCGGCTGTGGTGGTGGTCGTCATCAGGGTCAGAGAGGTCATGGAGGAGGTCGTGGTCAGCTTCATGCTCTAGAGTTTCCAGCTCCAAGCGAGCCAGACATCGTTCGAGGTACCCTTTTCTTGTTTTCTACCTTGGTGTATGCCTCGTTTGATTCAGGAGATACACACTCCTTCATATCACCTACCCTTGTCCATGTTTTGGGACTTGAGGTAGAGAGGCTTCCAGTTCCCTTGGCATTGACTACGCTAGTTGGAGGTTGAGCTGACTTGTTTGAAGTATGTAGAGACTGTGAGCTAGTATTGGGGCAACACTGCTCTTGGGGAGAATTCCTATGTTTATGAATACAACCATATGATGTCATCCTCAGCATGGATTGGTTGTATTCGGTGCAGGCTATTGTGGATTGCTTCAGGAAGAAGGTCATTTTCCTTGGTGCGGATGGAGAGAAAGTGGTGTCTGTTGGTGAGCGAGATCCTTGGATGGGTCAGATACGTATTCCATCCTTATCGTCTATGATGGCAAACATGATGTTGAGTTCTTCAGAGGTTCTGAAGTTGGCGTTTCCTAGGGTCATAGAGGAGTACCCTGATGTCTTTCCAGAAGAGGTTGTAGCATTACCCCCTCGACGAGAGATCGATTTTGGGATCGAGATACAGTCAGGAGTGTCTTCTATCTCTATGTCTCCATATAGGATGGCCCCTTTTGAGTTACGAGAGCTACGTATACAGCTTGATGGTCTGTTGCAGTGCGGTTTTGTTCGGCCAAGTGTGTCACCATGGGGTGCACCAGTTTTGTTCGTGAAGAAGGCTGACGGCAGTTTGCGGTTGTGTGTCGATTATCAAAGTGAAAATAAAGAATCGCTATCCTCTTCCATGAATTGATTATTTATTCGATCAACTGAAGGGTGCAAGTTGGTTCTCAAAGATCGACTTGCGGTCAAGATATCATCAGATGCATGTGAAGGATAAGGATATCCTGAAGACTGCTTTCCATTGTCGTCATGGGCATTATGAGTTTGTTGTAATACCATTTGGTGTGACGAATGATTCAGTTGTATTCATGGGATTGATGAATGCTGTGTTCTGTGAGTTCCTGGACAAGTTCGTCGTAGTTTTCATCGATGAAATCCTTGTATACTCCACATCTGAAGAGGAGCATGCAGAGCATCTACAAGCCGTTTTGGGAGTTCTTCGTCGACATCAACTGTTTGGGAAGTTTTTGAAGTGTGAGTTTTGGGCTCAAGAAGTCCTTTTCTTGGGGCATGTTGTGTCCCAATAGGGAGTAGTTGTGGATCCATTGAAGATAGAAGTAGTTGTGTCTTGGGAAGCCCCCAAGACAGTGCCAGAGGTGCGAAGTTTCCTTGGTCTCGCAGGCTACTACAGGAGGTTCGCAGCCAATTTCTCACAAGTTGCGACTCCTATGGTAGCTTTTACTAGGAAGGATCAGGCATTCATATAGACTGATCAGTGTCAGTCAACATTCGAGTATCTAAAGGAGAAGTTAGTAAGTGCTCCAGTTCTTTTCCTTCCAGCTGAGGGAGTCCGGTTTGATGTTTTCTATGATGCTTCACTTCTAGGGTTAGGCTATGTTCTCATGCAGGAGAGGTCATTTGTTTCTTATGGGTATTGGCAATTGCGTCTCCATGAATGCAACTACGCCACCCATGATCTTGATTTGGCAGTCGTGGTGTTTGCTCTGAAGTTGTGGAGACATTACCTCATTGGTGAGCACTTTGTGGTTTTCACTGATCATAAGAGTTTGAGGTATGTTTTCTCTCAACATGACTTGAACTTACGATAATGTCAGTGGATGGAGTTATTATAGGAATATGACTTTAAAATATCATATACACCTGGAAAAAGGGAATTTTGTAATTGATGCGCTGAGCCGAAAGTCACGTAGTGATGCTGTGCGTGAATCTGGTGATTCCTGGAGAGTAATAGAAGAACTATCAGCATTGCATCTTGACATGGGAGAAGGAAATCCCCAATCCATGTGTTGGGGTAGCATGTTGCTTGTTTTGTGCAGTATTGGAGGCAGTGTGTGTATGAGAAATCCTAAATTATGGGGGTGGGAGGACCTAATCCCTAATCGAGAAGCATTAATGTGGATGCGATTAAACCTGTGCAGGCGAGTCAGTACCACCTAAAGCGGATAATATCTTGACATGGGGGAAGGAATTCCCTGACTCATATAATTAGGATGGTGGTTGGATTCCTATTATGACGAGAGTCCTGAGAGGTATCTTGCGGGGTGGTTGTTCGGACCTTTCCCCTTTTTATGGGTTGTTTTTTTTATTCTTGAGGGTGAGAATGTTTTGAGAGGTATCTGATGTAATGGCCCGAACCTCTCTGTTCCATTACTATGTAAAAATTTGATGTGGTCAAAAATGATGCATGTTATAATAATAATATTTTTTTGATAATAATGATTGATAAGGGTGGCGTGAAAATATTTGGTGTTAATTAAATTAAATGGTTTTAATTTAATCATTGTGAAATAAAAGAAATAAAATTAAATTTATTTAATTCAATGAGGGGAGCTGCATGGAATAAATTATAATAAATGAGGCGCATGTAATAAATCAATCAAGGAAGTGATGGGGCATGTTGGACATGGAGAAAAGGAAGGGAGAGGCGCCACTTTTTGTGGAGTGGGTGAAAGATTGGAAATAAATTGGAGAGAGAGTGTGAGAATTAAAAGGGGAATTAATAAAAGAAAAGAAAAGGAAATCAATTAAGGATAAAGGGAGTGAGGTGCACCAAATTGGAGAGAGAGTGGTGCATGGCTTTAGGTACTTGAAATAAATCAATTAAAAATGATAATATAATAATCATGTTATTGTTTTTGTTGATAAAACACTTTTTTGACCCTAACTTATTCGTGCGACCTCGGTTTCACGAACCGTCTGTGGCAGTGCGACCTAGATTCCGAGACAGACATTTCAAGTCCAATATTGGATGCCTTTTTTGAGATTTTGGATCGGGTGCCTGAAGCGCTCGAAAAATAATATATTTAATATTATTTTTAAATCTTTGACCCACCATAACTCCCGCGTGCGATGTCCGATTGACTTCTCATTAGTGACGATGTGATCCTGTCATTAATACGATCGATTCAAGTCTAATGTGGAATATTAAATTATGGTTCATGGATCAGGTCCACGAAACACCCAATAATAATAATAATAATAATAATATGGGATCTTGTATTCAACATATCTCCTTCATACAGTGTTGGAATGGCGAACCGTTTGTGACGTTGCAACCCTTAAATTAAGACTAATGATTCAAAGACCATAAATCCTATATTAATTATTCCTATGGCTCAGGATTTTTTTACTTGGTCAAATCATGTGGGTTAATGCGATCCGCATCTAATGGGGAATAAGCGTATCTTAAACTGTTGCCCCATTGAATCTTTAAAAGGGACAAGATATCATCCTCCCTTGTTCTTCCTCTTTGTTCTTGGATATGAGATGCTAGAACCTTTCAATACTTCTCGTAGGACTTGCACAATCAAACTTCACTCCTCAGATAGTTTCCGCTCTGTTTTGATGAAACCAAGCTGTATCGATCAATCTTCGATATAAGGTATGTTTTTATCGTCATTCCTTTGGGATCATATTCCCCTATTTCTCCTTTCTATCTTATAGCATGTAATCTCCATACTTCTAATGGGGTTTTATTGGGGTTTGGTTGGTGCATACGTACCGTGGCATCCTCGGGTGGATGTAGTTGTTGCAAGAGGAGGATCGTGACCCGTTGTGTGGATAAATAACATCAAGAACTCTTCAAGGTAGTGGATTCATGGCTTATCTAATTGTTTATGTGCAATCATAGAGTTAGCATGATTTAGAACTTTTGATCACAATGAAATTGACCTAATTAAATGCTTGAACCATATTAAAAGAATTGGTTTGATCGCATGCTGTTTCTTTGTACCGTGATAACGGTTTGCCTCATGTTTTGCTAAATAGAGTTATATCTATGCTTGCTTTGATTAGTTGTTCATTCTTGATGGAAATTGATAACACTACTGGAAATTCAGGCTATAGACATGGTTCCAAACCGTGGCTATAGGTAATAGCCACGGTTCCTCGAACCGTGGCTAAGTTTGGCGTGGCTATAGGCCTAGACCTATAGCCACGGTTCCAAACTGTGGCTTTAAATCTATAGCCACGGTTTCAACTGTGGCTTTAGGTATACAGCCACGGTTCAAACCGTGGATATACTAAAGGCTGGATAGAATATATTGCCACGGTTTAAAACCGTGGCATTATGTCTATAGCCACGGTTCAAAATTGTGGCAATAAACCAATAGCCACGGTTTAGAACCGTGGCTATAGGGTGTCCAAATCCATAAAAAAAATACCCCCTGGACACCCCCCTGGACACCCCCTGGACACCCCTGGACACGCCCCTGGACACCCCCCTGGACACCCCCTGGACACCCCCGGACACACCCGGGACACCCCCTGGACAGACCCTGGACAGACCCTGGACACCCCCTGGACACCTCCTGGACACACCCTGGACACCCCCCAGACACCCCCCTAGACACCTCCTGCAGACCCCCCCCCCCCCTAGACCCTGGACACCCCTGCCAGTCTGCCCCCCCCAGACCCTGCCCCCCCCCCCCCCCAGAACCTGCCCCCCCCCCAGAACCTGCCCCCCCAGACCCTGGACACCCCTGCCAGTCTGCCCCCCCAGACCCTGCCCCCCCCAGAACCTGGACACCCCTGCCAGTTCCCCCCCCCCCCAGAACCTGCCCCCCCCAGACCCTGGACACCCCTGCCAGTCTGCCCCCCCCCAGACCCTACCACCCCCCCCAGAACCTGCCCCCCACCTGCACACCCCCTCACTGGACAGACCCCTTATAGCTCCTCCCTTCCCCCTTAGATAGACCCCCCCTAGCACATCCCCCACCCCTTTACACACCACCACTCTCCCCTCTGGATAGAACCCCTTAGAACCCCCCCCCCCCTGACACCCCTGGACACCCCCCTTGACACCCCCCTGCACCCCCAGTACCACCTGCACCCAGACCCCCCCCCCCCCCCGCACCCCCCCTGCACCCAACCCTATATCTAGCCCCCACCCCCTACACCCAGCCCCCTCACTACCCCTTTCACCCAGGTCCCCATCCCCCCCACTGCACCCCCACTATCCACTCCCACCCACACCCCCACTGCCCCCTGCACCCAGGCCCCCAGCCCCCCCCCCCCCCATCCCCCCTGCACCCAACCCTATATCCAGCCCCCACCCCCCTACACCCAGCCCCCTCACTACCCCTTGCACCTAGGTCCCCCTCCCCCCCACTGCACCCCCACTGCCCCCCTGCACCCAGGACCCCAGCCCCCCCCCCCCATCCCCCCTGCACCCAGTACTAGATCCAGCCCCCACCCCCCTACACCCAGCCCCCCCCCCCCCACCCCCTGCCAGTCCCCCCCTGCCAGCCAGCCCCCCCTGCCCAAGGATGTGTTCATGATGAAACTGGTAAAGCACAATTCTGCTGGATATATTCTATAATCAGATCCTCAACTCGTACTCCCAACTTGAGAACCTTATCAAAGAGGGTTCTCTACCGCAACTAGAATTAAGATGAAACTTCCTATCAACATGGGGTACCAACAACCAACATACATGAATCAAGAAATAGAAAATAGAGAGTTCCCAACATTTTTTACACAACCAGAACATGTCTAGGAGCATCATTACAAACCTCACCCTATAGGTTACACATGACATATACTAATAGGGCTGCCACATTTTACTCTACCTGCTGTTACACCTATTCATGCTCGTTCTCAGCTAGACATTCCTCAAGGATAGCCCCTCCCCCTCTGATGGATAGCCCCTCCCCCTGCCTGGACACCCCTCCCCCCTACTGGACACCCCTCCCCCTGCTGGACAGCCCTCCCCCTGCTGGACACCCCTCCCCCCCTGCTGCCCCCCCTGCTGGACACCCCTCCCCCCTGCCTGGACACCCCTCCCCCCTGCTGGACACCCCTCCCCCCTGCTGGACAGCCCTCCCCCCTGCTGGAGAGCCCTCCCCCCCGTGCTGGACAGCCCCTCCCCCCTGCTAGACAGCCCCTCCCCCTGCCTGGACACCCCTCCCCCTTGCTGGAAAGCCCCTCCCCCTGCCTGGACACCCCCCCCCCCTGCCTGGACACCCCTCCCCACCCTGCCACCCCCCTGCTTGTCCCCCTGCCTTTCCCCCCTGGCCCATGCTAGTCCCCCCTGCCAGCCCCCCCCCCCCTGCCCCCTGCCCCCTGCTAGTTCCCCCCCCCCTACCACCCCCTGCTTGCCACCTACCAGCCACCCCCCCCCCCTGACCCTTGCTAGTCCCCCCCTGCCACCCCCCTGCCAATCCCCCCTGCTAGTCCCCCTGCCAGCCCCCCTGCCCCCTGCCAGCCCCCCTGCCAGCCCCCCTGCCCCCTACTAGTCCCCCTGCCCCCTGATAAGCCCCCTGCCCCCTGCTAGGCCCCCTGCTAGGCCTCCTGTCAGTCCCCTGCTAGTCCCCCTGCCCCCTGATCTGATAACCAAGTTTATCTGATCTGATAACCACAAAATCTTCAGCACTTCCAGATTCAGGTTTAACAGGTACCAATTCACCAATTATGACATGTTTAGCAGCATGAGATAAGACAGGAACAGACTGAACTACATCAGATTTACAGACCATGTTTAGCACCCCTCCCCCTGCTGGACACCCCCCCTTGCCTGGACAGCACCCCCCCCCTCCCTGGACAGCACCCCCCCCCCCCCTCCCTCCCCCCTAGACATTGGACTCCCCCTGCATATTTACCCCTGCTCGACACTGGACCCCTGCTGGACACTGGACCCATACTCCCCCCACCCCTACCAGCCCCCTTGTACCCCTGATGGACACAGGACTCCCCCTGGAAACTAGTTCTTGGGATGCCCAAATCATATTTACCCCTATTGGACACTGGACTCCCCCCTGGACACTGGACTCCCCCTGTATATTTACCCCTGCTGGACACTGGACCCCTGCTGGACACTGGCCCCATACTATAGGTTCTTAGTAGGACCACCCCATACTATAGGTTCTTAGTAGGACTTGGGAAACACTTGAAACAAAATTCAGAAGTAGCTATATATGAGTAATCTAGGAAAACATACATATAATCAGTCTGGAAAATAAAACAGAATAAACTATAAAATGTTTATAGAAATAAAATAAAACATATTTGAAATTGGAAAACATTACCAGAAAAATTGTTTATCAACTAAACAAACTGCTTGGTGAAATCATGGTCACACATGCTCATCCTCAGATAAAATCTTCTTGCATTTCATGTAGTACTGCATTAAACAAAACATTGGAATTATGATTTGAAATAGAGTTACCAGATTTTATAGCACCGTGCTCACTATCTATAGCTGGTGAAATAGTTATACCTGGTGCCTGTGAAGTATCTGTGGGATGTTTTATGATATTTTCCAGATCTGGATAGCATTGCATTTTCTCTATAGAGACATTCATAACCTGCATGGGCTTAGGTTCCTGGACAGCCCTCTTTCACCCCCTTGCAACCCCCTGGACAGCCCCCTTGAACACCCCCCCTACACCCCCCATGCCCCCCTTAGTCCCCCATGCCCCCCCCCCTGCACCCCACTGGACAGCCCCCATGCCCCAACTGGGAAGGAGTTCATAGTGGCTAAATTTAAGTGGGATCTTGGAATTGTAGTAGGGATTGAGTTTGTATTTTTTAGTGAGAGTGGAAATGGCCATGGAATAGCTGGTTTGATTTTGGTGGGTTGGCCATGGGATTTTTATAGTGCATCGAAAAATAGTCACAAGCAGGGCTTGGTTTGGTGTGAAATTCAGTCAAACGGTTGTGGGAACTATCATGGAAGCAACTACCAAATACAGAATAGATCTAGTCTCCTCTATAGTGAATACCCTTCATGGAAACTCTTCAAGAAAACTAGGTCTCCAGTTGCATCTTTGTCCATAACAAACAATCCCTGTTTGCATAGGCCCAAACAGACCTCCCTTTGCCAGCTTGTGGGGGGAAATGTGGGAACTCCAGTATGAAATAGGCCCTCAGAATAGAACAGCCTCTTTGGAATTGCATCAAACAGATTGTGTGCAGCCTTTAAAACTCAACTTGGCAGTGATCATCCTCCTCCAATGAGTGCTACATGAGATGAGGGAATTATGGAAGGAATTTCATCTAAAACAGCCAAAAGCAGACATTGAATTTCCATCACAATAGGCTGATCTGGTTTAGACGACATGTGCAGAGGATGAGGATGATCTGGTTTGGACAACATGTGAAGAGGATGAGGAAAAAGAAGAATTACCGAACAAATATTATGTGATACATATACAATAAAATATTCCAGACAATTCCAAACTAATGTTTTCAGTTGAATTGAGCCTTTGAACCACCTGCTATTCATGTTTTGTGGAAAGATGGATGAGAGGCAGCGCTGAGAGGAGATATATTTTAGGAATGAGGAAATACGAAAAATTATAGAGCTAACCATTCAATGTTTCTCTAAGTAGGAGTAACCACCGCAGGGTGTCGTCCTAGAGCAGGGCCAAATCACGGCGTGATCGCGGCGTGACCCGCGGCGTGACCGCAGCGTGACCGCGGCGTGACCGCGGTGTGACCGCGGTGTGACCGCCGTAGGGTGTCGTCCTGGAGGAGTAACCGCCGCAGGGTGTCGTCCTGGAGCAGGGCCAAATCACGGCGTGACCGCGGCGTGACTGCGGCGTGACCGCCGCAGGGTGTCGTCCTGGAGGAGTAACCGCCACAGGGGCGTGACCGCGGCGTGACCGCCGCAGGGTGTCGTCCTGGAGGAGTAACCGCCGCAGGGTGTCGTCCTGGAGCAGGGCCAAATCACGGCGTGACCGCGACGTCACCGCGGAGTGACCGCGGCATGACCGCCGCAGGGTGTCGTTCTGGAGGAGTAACCTCCGTAGGGTGTCGTCCTGGAGCAGGGCCAAATCACGGCGTGACCACGGCGTGACCGTCGTAGGGTGTCGTCCTGGAGGAGTAACCACTGTAGGGTGTCATCCTGGAGCAGGGCCAAATCACGGCGTGACCGCGGCGTGACCGCAACGTGACCACAACGTGTTGGCCCGGTCCAGCGACATCTGCGGGGCAACATCTTCCACTTAGTTTCAAATAGGATGATATGGATGGCATGAGAGGATGTTTTCTCAGAAGATTTAAAGAAATGAATGTTAATCTGTGATGACTAGATTGTTCCCAACATTTTTTACACAACCAGAACATGTCTAGGACCATTATTACAGACCTCACCTTATAGGTTACACATGACATATACTAATAGGGCTGCCACATTTTACTCTACTTGCTGTTACACCTATTCATGCTCCTTCTCAGCTAGACATTCCTCAAGGACAGCCCCTCCCCCCTGCTGGACAGCCCCTCCCCCTGCCTGGACACCCCTCCCCCCTGCTGGATACCCCTCCCCCCTGCTGGACAGCCCTCCCCCCTACTGGACACCCCTCCCCCCCTGCGGGACAGCCCTCCCCCCTGCTGGACAGCCCCGCCCCCTGCCTGGACAGCCCCTCCCCCTGCCTGGACAGCCCCTCCCCCACTGCTGGACAGCCCCGCCCCCTGCCTGGACAGCCCCTCCCCCTGCCTGGACAGCCCCGCCCCCTGCTGGACAGCCCTCCCCCCCTGCTGGACAACCCTCCCCCCTGCTGGACACCCCTCCCCCCTGCTGGACAGCCCTCCCCCCTGCTGGACAGCCCGCCCCCCCTACCGGATACCCCTCCCCCTGCCGAACACCCCTCCCCCCTGCTGGACACCCCTCCCCCCTGCTGGACACCCCTCCCCCCTTGCTGGACATCCCCTCCCCCTGCCTGGACACCCCTCCTCCCCTGCTGGACAGCCCCTCCCCCTACCTGGACACCCCTCCCCCCAGCTGGACACCCCTCCCCCTGCTGGACACCCCTCCCCCTACCTGGACAGCCCATCCCCCCTGCCGGACACCCCTCCCCCTGCCGGACACCCCTCCCCCTGCCTGAATATCTCTATTGGTACTCACATAATTTTTGGGAAATTTTCTCAGTCTTGGGGAACTCAATTTGGTTGGATATACATACCGATAACCCAAGGTTTGGACACTATGTGATAACCCATGTGAATGTGGACATGTATATAATGATTCTAGAAGTAGTCTTAACTAACTAGATGAATGTATAGACTTTCTGATCCAATACGAAAGGAAACCACAGTTCTACACGAATTATATGTTTTTTCCATCATTCTCCAGAATGTAATAGGGACAAGGAGTGTTCTTTTTACAATATGAAGGGGAATGATGTCTCTAACTATGAAAGTTGGAATGGTAAGATGAATATTCCAATCTATGACTTGGAGAGAAAATACACTATTTTCCCTTATAATGTGGATAATATAGGGGTTATATCAGTGTAGAAGGATACTGGGAAAACTACAGACTTAATCACTTCAACATCACCTTAGGATGGTCCTTCTAATGAAAAAAACATGGATTATTCTCAGTGTGTTGTATTTACTCTAGAGGGCCCACCCCCGGGAAAATCCTTGAATGAGGACAATGTACCCCTTCATGATAGAGAGATAAACATTGGATAGAACATCCAGTTCGAGGGGCATGTATTTTGGGGGCACCTTTCCCTGATGTTTTTTACAGATCCAAGGGACTGTAGGTATTTGCAACTTTGTAGGAAAGCCTAATGTAAATACTCACGAATGGGAAAAATAGGCAGAAAGTCAATGTGGACCTCTATACAAATGTAGCTGGTCTTGAAGAGAGTACTTCAAATGAGGCAACATTTGATGGCATGCCTACATAGAGGTGTTGCTTTTAGGATGCTTTACCTAACCCGATTTCATCTCATGGTTCTCAAGTGGTGAAAAATGGGAAAAAATTCTTGCAGGTTCCTACCTATCATTAATTAATGATGACACATTCTGAGGGACCCCTCATGCATGTTTCATACATAGCTATCTAGGAACAATCCAGGAAGGAAACCTCACCAGGTTCGCTGAATATGAGTACACCCAAGGATCATCAAAATAAGTTGCAGCATAATCCCTTGCCTACTAAAAATAATGATCAGAATGGGGTTTCACGAAAGTACCTGCTGCAATCATATCGAGCACAACAATTGAGTACCGTAGAATTCAGCTCATAAAAAAGATTTTAGAATTGGAACCATAAAACTATGATTAAATTTTTATTTTATGTTTGTAAAACTACATGGGAAAAAAATAATATGTTAATATCACTCTAATAAAAACCAATAACTGAGAAGTGAAGTTCACATAGATGCCCATTACCAAGAATTGATGTTCCCCTTTGCTTGTCGGTTGCATGCCAACGTGCCCGCATTTGAACCAACACCAACCACCTCGTCCTATGGTAGAAATGATTAATTAGATATATGCATCAATTTGTAACAATAAAGAATTTTTTTATTTAATTACAAACAAAGCATATAACTAATATATTAAAAACAAAAGAAATAAAGAACATAGAGTTCAAATAATCACACAAAATGCATGAATGATACCCACTAGTTACTATATTAACAACTTCAACACATATTCATGGATTTTAATGTAGATGCATGTTAACATTTGAAGTTCAAAAATGATTTTTAGTAAAACATTAAAATAATCATACACACTATAATTTCAATACAAAAAGGTATTAAAAAAGGAAGCAACAACCAACAGATTTAACAAGATGATTTCAGCATACAAAATTTATTAAAAGGCAACTTCCAGCCATTTATTTCAACTAAAAAAAAGAAGTGAATTTTCAAGTTTAAGTAGAAAAATCATAGAATTTAAACTATTACTCCCATGGTGTAGATGCTCTATTCATTTGAGATCATTGGAAAAAATTTCCCTTCTTTTCTTGTTGAATAAATACCTTTGGTTTCCAAAATTTCATCTCCTATAAGTGTAAACATATACATTAATTTATAAAATTTAAAGTTCAAAACAGAACAAAACTAGAGTAAAAACTAAGGTAGATTGGTTCAAAGTTACTATGAAATATAACTTCTCTAGATCTATAAAAATCGTTGAATCTATACTTCAATAGGATGTGAAATTATGCTCACCAAAGTACTAAAAAATAGAAATTATAACGTACATTCACTTATTCTATGTGAATAACATAATTTTTTTTAATAAAAATCAATAAAAAGGAATGTTTAAACAATGATTTAGAATTATAAAATTTAGGATTAGAAAAAAATTGTGTACCCTTACCTCACACTTAATTTTAAGTATATAATAAGAATTTAAACTCTTAAAAATTTAAGGGTGGAAGGAAACAACCTGAAAATTTTCTTAGAGTGAAAGAAGTTACTCAAAATGGGCTGCCATGTGAAGTGACCCACCTAACTTCCTACAAAAAAAGACCTCAATCAAAAAAACTTTATTAAAGAAGGTCAAATAAAATAACTAAAAAAAGTAACAAGATAATCTTGGGTTTATCCCCCAAGGGGTTCTATATTTAGATTGCTCACAGTTGAAAAATCATTGATTCAACCCCAATTAGATGGAGGATGTGTCTTCTTACTTAAGAACTAGCATAAAATCTTCTTTCTAGCTATAGTAATCAACTCAAATAGTTTTTTAACACCCCATTTTCATATACGTTTAATTTCACCACTTTGAAATTATAACTTCCTAGGAGTAGTGGAAAGGGGGGAAAGGGGGGTATATTCCCTCTTCTTCAACTTGAGGAGTGATGTGCATAAATAGTAAAAATTCAATTCTTGGATGTGATTTTTCATCCGATTCAATATCCTATATAAATTCATTATTAAAAACCACATATGTATCAATATCCACTTTTTCATTAGTGCGCAACTTCAAAATATCCTCTTGCTCTTCGACCACTCCCAAACTTTGAATTACAATTAGATTTTTTGAGTTTCAAAAGTTTCTCATAAGGTGTATTAATAACCTTCTCATGTAACTCTAGTAAATCATGAAGTTCACTTGAATCTACACAACATACATAGGGAGAAGAGAAATCAAAATCATACACAAAAAAATCACAATAATATAAAAGAAAAGATTGTTCAATTAAATAAAAAACTTCATTAATTTGGTCATCTTGCTCTTTTTAAAGAAAAAACGGTGATCCTAGGAGTGTTTCTAAGTTAGAAGTGATTTATTCAACCTCCTCTGACCTCTTATCAAAACAAAAATCCTCAATTTTATAATTTTTCAAAGTAAAGGAAAGGGTATCTTTAATTGGTTCATCATCTTATGATTTCACAAGAATTTTGAAAGGATTATCAGGAATATCCGACTACTAAAAGACCACCTTGTAGAGGTGGGTTACATTCCTTCTATTTGTCCTTTGAAATATTCATAGACCTAGTCCCCATTGGTAGAGAAAAATATGAGTAATCCTTTTTATCTTTCTAGTTGACCCTCCCTATCTTACTCTTCTCATACATGGATACATTTAATCCTGAACCTCGTCCTCTAAATCACTTAAAAAGTGGAAAGAACATTCATCACATGACCAATTTTTAGGGAACTACTCCTATCCAACGGTTCTGACCAGGTATTGTTCAAAATTCTGGACTATTTCATCATATGACAAAAGATCAAAATGGTTATCCATCACAATACCTCCCACTTCTGTAGAACTCTTCATGAATGTGGCCTCACTCCCTTAAACCTATTCTGATACATTGCTGCTTGTTGAAAATGAGAAAATGGAGGGATTCTTGGGACCACCCTCATCCATATTCTTCAGTTCCATAACCGAGTAATGCTCACTGACACCATGGAGAGGAGGGCGCGGCGCGGAGGGCACGGAGAGGAGGGCACAGCAAGGAGGGCGTGGCGCGGAGGAGGCGTCGGCGAGGAGGCGTCGGGGAGGAGGGCACGGCGAGGAGGCGTCGGGGAGGAGGGCGTGGCGAGGAGGAGGGTGCGGCGAGGAGGGCGCGGCGAGGAGAGTGCGGCGAGGAGGGCGCGGCGCGGAGGAGGCGTCGGTGTGGAGGCGTCGGGGAGGGGGAGGGCGCGGTGAGGAGGAGGAATCGCGAGGGGGAGGATAAGGAGCCCGATGGGTTTGGGAAAAAAATGGGGCTGCTGGATATAGCCACGAATGAAATAATTAACCGTGTTAGTATAAAAGATATAGCCACGAACCTATAAAACTGTGGCTATAGGTCCGTGGCTAGAATTCATAGGAAAATGTGTAGATTGAAGAATGAAATAAGAAACAATCTATTATCCTATAGAAAACACTGGGTTATACAAAATAAGATTTGTCCTGATAATCTCTTGAATTTCCTCTATACCTATTGGATGATGACTCTTAATTCCACCCCAGTGACCTCATATCCCTAGTATGTGAAACCAAGTAAGTCATTCCCATCGAGGATTAGATACCATAGATCTAAATAGATTTATACAACAACAATAGTCTAGAAAGAATGAAAGAAGATCACTTGGATGATTTGGAATCCCTCATAGAGAACAACTTCCAAGCATTTCCCAATCTAGAGAGAAACCAAAACTAGATGAAAATATAATTCAAAAATATGGTTTCCTCTGCTCCATACAATACGGTGACATGGTACTGGATCTCAGAACAAGGATGATACCCAAATAAATAAACCGAAGTTGGTTCCCAAGTGGGAATGACCTTACCTCATTCATAAGGTCTATTCCAACGGGGTATACTCTTTGATCACCATATATAGAGATCGTATCACACCTCCCACCAATGTGATGTTTCTGAAGTAGTACTTCACATGAGGATACCCATGGTCCAAGAAAGAAAACCTAAAAATATTTTCATGGTTCCAAGAATTATGAATATAAAATATTCACAAATGTTCCAAAATTTATGACCCTAAACTACCAGAAACCCCATGGTCGAGCTAGTATGACCTTAAAATATTCATAACTGGTCAAAGCAACAAGACCTTAAAAATATCCTTAATCTAAAATCTTTGAACATAAACAAGGAGTCATATTCCATGAATTATGAAAATAACTATTTTCTACCAATATTGTTTGAGTTTAATGACTTTAAACTATAGATATTGACATCCTAGGCACACAAAATTAAATAATGATCTTACTCGATATAAAATTAAGATGACTCATATGATAACTATGGGATGATATGAAAGGTCTTACAATTTTTATAACCATGGTGCCTCATAATATATGTATGATATTGTCTAAAAAATCACCCCACTTGGAATCAATATGAATCATATGATATGAGACGAACTAAACCATCATCCATATAACACAATGCTAAACTCTATCATTACCCATGTCATAAATTTGGGATTCCCTCACGAGAGAGGATTTCCCCCAATTTTGGAATTGAAATCCTACTATTACATAATTTTGAACCATGTGTGGATTGACTACCATTTTCATGGGATACGTTGTAATTCCTATACCTCTCATTTATAGGTCTAGATAAATATATTTCAACCCTACATCCCCTTAGTCCCATTTACACACACAACATTATGACTTTAACTTGTGTGTAGTCCATCTCAAGGTGTGAACATGGTATATAAGACTATTTGGGTCCATTTACAGTAGGTTTTACCACTTCTGTGACACATATATTACTGTGAAACCAAATTACACATATTCCAAGCATCATGAATTTAAAATATCATCTACATTCATCTCAGTCTGATCATTATAACATTATACGATATGGAATTTTTTTCTGAGGTATTTGTGTGGTGCGTGGGATGTCCTGCCCTCAATTCAAATCAAATTCAACCTCATTCATGAATTGAATTTTTTTTCAAAATATACCTATTTCAGTAGCCCATGAATCATGAATGTAAATTGTTTTCTGTCATCCAAGAGGTGACATTAAACATTGATCAACCGTCTTCAGGATCACTTCATTTGTTATAGGACATCCTAGTATCCGTTCACATGGGTTTTAAGCATTTTTCACTGCATTATCATCCTTAAAGATCCTATGTATACTCAAATCATCAAGAATATAAACTATTTTCATTTTCACTAAGCTCCATGAACTCAAACAAGAAGAGTAGATCAAGGCATTGTGAACTTAAACTATATGCATGCACCCATTATTCACATGGTTTTTACCATCTCTGGTGTTGCATAAATCTAACAGCTCTACCATAAAAAACTATATAAGTCTTGATTCCTATCCTTATCGGATGTGCAATGATGGATAGACCATCTATCTATAGGAACAACCATATATTAATTATAAAATCATATGTTACATATGGTTATATCACCATGATATTCTCATATTTTCCTCCTTTTTGGGAATAAGCCCCATTAATTTCGCTTGAACAACTAGAAATCTAGTATTCCCTCAAAGATAGATATATATGGTAGAAAATAATTGGAAGATGAAGGCATATCCTACACTAATGTTCCTAGTTCTTGATGTTAATCTACAGTATTACCCTATACAAAACCACGATGCCTCATACGATATTTAAGGGATGGAAATCAAACCAAAATCCATGGAACACAATTCTAAAATGTTGACATACCCTATATAATTTCTGGATGCCTCGGATTCGAAAATGGTATGATTTAGTATCCTTATTCATGAGGATCAACCCGAGTAGCAGAAATATCTTACATAAAAGAGTGGAAATATTCTTGAGAAGGATCTAATTACTACTGATATGGATTTTGAAAAAACTATTGTTAAAGATAAATATACTGGAAATGATAAAAAATGGAATGATAAAGATACCGGCAATGAGGTCGTCCAGAGGAGGCCGTCGGGAGGAGGAGAGTTCGTCGGAGGAGGAGATTCCGTCGGGAGCAGGGGAGTTGCGGTCATCCGGAGGAGGGGAGTCCGTCGAGAGGAGGGGAGTCCGTCGGGGGAGGAGGGGAGTCCGTCGGGGGAGGAGGGGAGTTTGTCGGGGTCGTCTGGTGGAGGGGAGTCCGTCGGGGGAGGCGCGGTCGTCCAGGGAGGAGAGGTCGTCGGGAGGAGGGGAGTGCGTTGGGGGAGGAGGGGAGTCCGTCGGCGTCGGGGGAGGTGTTGTCATCCGGGGAGTGGGGAGGCGCGGTCGTCCGGGGAGGGGAGTGCATCGGGGGAGGGGAGTGAGTCAGGGAGGGTTCCGTAGGAGGATCCCAAGAGATATTGGCCAAATCACACATATAGCCACGAATGAATTTTAATCCGTTGGTATAACCATGCTATCGCAACGGACTTATAAAACTGTGGCTATAGGTTCGTGGCTATAGCTTTATTTTGTAGTAGTGTAAAAAACGTAAATCTGTAATTAATTAATAATTAATTGGCTAAAGATAAAGAGACATATAAATGAATCCGTTTGTTGTCGTTGTTGTAGTTGTTCTAATTTTATGTTAATAAAATTGGCATAGTAAGCATGTTAAATCTTTTGTGATAGCTTACTGAATAGGTTTCCCGGAATTGGAACCTATGAATTGAATCTATTAATTCAAGAGGGATTAAAGAACTAGTTGGTTGATAAAAGATAATGCCTGGTAGGG
The DNA here is from genome assembly GCA_963277665.1 of Viscum album. NCBI lineage: Eukaryota > Viridiplantae > Streptophyta > Magnoliopsida > Santalales > Viscaceae > Viscum > Viscum album. The sequence goes on along the minus strand of OY728142.1, from coordinate 903,882,901 downwards.
TTCTTAGTTACCCTCTTGTTCGTAAGGCCGAGTGCCTTGTGCTTTAGATCTATGAGTGATCATTATGTATGAATGTTGGATGCCTTGTTAAAGGGACAAGATCCCATTTGATGTGATGTTTGATTTCCTACTTCTTGTGTTGTGATGTGACCCTGTAGGGGTGTTGTGATATGTGGAGGTAGATAGGCCTTGTGTTTGTGGCAGTGGATGACGCCTAGAGTGGTGAGATGCATCGGTTTATGCATGTGGGTGTCGGGGAGGACACAAGTGATGATGGAATGGGATGGATGTGTTTTTTGGATGCTTGATAACTTGATTGAATGTTTATCTGCTTTACTTTTCCCCACTTCTCAAGGCAGCTGGTCTTGCTTACCCTTCTTCCAAAGGAGGTGAAGATGCGCGGGGTATGCCACGTGCTTTCCGTGTCTAGCTTCTCAAAGGATGATGGATCTATGCTCTTGCTATAGGCGACAAAGACTTGACGGGTAGTAAATATACTCACCATGTTGACCCCCTTGTGTTTAGTAGCGTATAATTATTTTCTAGAATTCCTGGGAATATGGGAAGTAATTCTAAAATGAATATTTGAATAAATGGTGTTAACCCATGGGGTTGGTGTTCGCTAAAACATAATGATGAGGTAGTAATCTTTTGAAGGAACAATTGACTTTGGGTGTGATGCTAATGAAATTTAATGTGGAATTGTTCATGGTTAATTAATGTTTAAAGAATTAATTATTGTACAGTGGAACTGATAAAAAGGGAATGAAGTAATCTAATAAAGCTCTTTAAATGGTTGTGTGCTTATAGGATACCAGTCTTAGAATTAGCAGCCCGAAGTCTGAGAGACATTAGCTGCAGTTGTGTCTAAGACTAGATAATGCCCATAGTGTGGTTGTTATATATAATATATCCTATACTTTTTGTGTTTCTATACGCTAATCCACCCTTTCAGTAAGGGAAACTGACACCTCAGGGATTCTGAGCCATGGGGGGTGTTTTCCCCAACATTTCGGTGGGAGGATGAATAACTGACTACCCCCTTTGACCCCACTCTCTTCTCTTGGTAGATACTTGTGCTGGTATGAATAGTGGTTATTTTTTCCCATATATGTGTGTAGAGGGCTGTAATGGCTTGTGGTTATTCACACACATATATTCTGGATATAGTATCCTATGGACTACTATAGGTGTAACGTGTATAGGCTGTGATGGCTTGAGGATCCTTACTCGGCGTATGGGCTGTGATGGCTTGAGGTATAATACCCGAAGTATGATACACGTTATGCGAGATGTGGTGGCTCCTGGAAACTACCTGGTTATTTTGGTTGTGAGGATGGTGTGGTGCTTATCCCAGGTGTCTGTGGGAAAGCCTTTGTGGTGCACGTGGTGCAGATTGTGGAGCTTAGCCCAGGTATATACGGGCAAGCCTTTGGAGAGAGATGCATAGGACGTATGTCGTTGGGGAAAAGCGGCAAACCAGTGGGGAAGTAGTAGCGGGGTACCCTTGGTATTCTTTATTATATGATATATTCTTGTATGTGTTACTTGGTGAGAGTAGCCATGGTGAGGTTAGGAACTTAGTATACCTGTTTAGGTGATGAGTTAGTTTTACTTGTTGTTCACTGTGCTTTAGCATGCTTTCTTTACTTTTCATGAGAGGCTTCAGGGAGGATCCTATTGAGTATACTGTTATACTCACCCTATATATATATAAACTGTTTTTCAGGTCACTTGGAGTAGGTTGGAGATCAAGCTGGTTTCTACTAGCTTGGGGTTGCAGGAGCTGTTCGGGCTTGTGGTTGCTGCTGTTTTTACTTTCTTTTGGGTACTTGTAGTCTTTACCTTCCAGTTGTAGTAATTTTGCATGACATTTCATATATGAACATGGGTTTCTTTTATATTCCAATTCTGAGTTGGAGTTGATTGGTGTTTATCTTATCTCTCTCTTCTGTATGTGTTCTCTTAGAGGGTAATGCCTCCCATTTGTGTATTTATTATACCCTCGGTGCTAGTTGCCAACCCGGGGCCTACTGGAGGTGGGACTCGGGGGTCATTATCTCCCTTATCACATTGTCGGCCCAGGAGGGGTACACTTTGTGGGGAGGGGGTCGTGACAAGTTGGGATCAGCATCTTTCATTAGTTGAGTTTTCTTATAATAACAGTTTTCATTCCAGTATTCAGATGGCACTTTTTGAGGCCTTGTATGGAAAGCAATGTCGGACTCCAGAGTTTTGGGATGAAGTCGGTGAAAGAAAGTTGATGGGGCCAGAATTAGTAGAATAAGTGGCTAAGAAAGTGAGAATGATCCAGTAGCACATGAGGACAGCTCAGAGCAGGCAGAAAAGTTATGCAGATAACAGAAGGAAAGACTTCTTTTTCGAGGAAGGTGGCCATGTTTTCCTTAAAGTATTTCCTTGGAAAAGTGTGATGAGTTTCGGTAAGAAAGGAAAGCTAAGTCCAAGGTGCATCGGTACTTTTGAAATCTTGGAGAAAGTTGGAATAGTTGCATACCATGTAGATTTGCCTCCGAGTTTGTTTCAGGTACACAATGTTTTTCATGTTTCGATGTTGAGAAAGTATGTGCCAGATTCATCACATGTCTTGAGCCCGGAAGCAGTTTAGATGGAAGAGAACCTTTCTTATGAAGAGAAACTGGTTCATATTCTTGATTGAAGAGAACAGGTATTGTGGGATAAGGTAATACACCAGGTAAAGGTTTTGTGGAGGAACCACATGGTTGAAGAAGCAACATGGGAGTCTGAAAATGACATGAGGGAAAAATACCCTCAGTTGTTTAATAAGTAAATAAAATTTCGAGGATGAAATTTCAAGAAGGTGGGGATAATGTAACACCCCATGTTTTTATAAAAATAAATAGAAATTCATGGAGCTTTGTTTTAAATAGATATTTTTAATTATCCTTTAAAACACAACTTTTTTACTTCTATGTTCTGAATTTCAAGAAACTGTCATCTACATTTGTGTTCAGTATGTTATTTGGATTCTATTGGAACCAACTTGTTTTTTTGGTGAATAGTAACATACCCTTATGAATAGTAATATAAATAGTGATATGACCCTAATGAATAGTAAATTTTATTATTATTTTATTTTATTAAGGCTTTAAGATAATAGCATCTAGGTTAGTTTTTCATTGTGATATAGAAGTAGTTACATAATTAGATTTGTTAATTTTTGAATTAAGTATGCTTTTATTTAAATATTAAATTAATAATATTTAGAAAATTATTTTCAAAAAATGGACTTCATTTTTGAAATCTACACGTTGATAAATGGTTAGGATGAATTTTGGGAATTTTTCTTCAATAGTTGATTTTTCGGTGAATTGTAAAAAATACAGTTTTTAGTTTCGGTGTGTTAATGACATCATTAATGATATAATAATGATGTCATAAATTTGGTCGACTTGTGTATAGTTAAATAATATGTGAGGTGCCCCAAGTGGCTTATACCATGGGCAAATACCATGGTCAGGCCCATGGTTTTGTAAATACCACTCATGAGGTGTCTCTTGAAAATTATTAAAATAATCCCTCACTTTTCCTATAAATACCCACTCTTCCCTTCATTGAATTCATTACCAATTCTACCTCAATGAAGCTCTGGACTCCTTACCTTCATATTAGTCCTCTAAAGTTTTCCTCAGTCCCCCAAGGTCCCAACCTTCAAGTTTTAAGGGTTACTCTACAAGGAGGTTTAAACAAGTTGGAAGTAAGACAAACCCAAGGTAAGGGAATTCTTAACCCGATTTCCATTCTTTGGGTTAACCTTCTACTTCATTATTTATGTGCTATTTAAATCATTTGTGTGATGGGTTCTATTTATATTATGTTTTATTATGTGTATTTATAGTATATATACATACTCCATCCACTATATTAAGTCTGTCTTCAATTGTATGATATTCATAAGGGGCTTTTCTTTAAAAATACTCTTTTTAAATTCGGTTTTACGAAATTACAAAGCAATGTTTTTATGGAATTATTCATGTTGTATGATTATGTTTTGGTTCTTGGGAATTATTTATGATGAAGGGTGGGACCTATATTTCCCTCCAATGCATTGGGTATGAGTAAGTTGGAGGTCGGTAGTATGGTTACTCCAAGTGTAACTGCGATTGTTACACAAAGTAAGGTAGCCGTGAGGGTTACAAATTATAAGGTAGCCAAGAATGGTTATAAGATTATGTAAGTAATGCCCCAAGATACCTCTATGATTATATTTATGTTCTCATGTTTGTATAGATCTTTTGAGAATCTCATGTTACACAAAGTAAGTATATATGAGTGACAAGCATGTCTTCTGAAAATGTTTTCTTACGTTATGAGTATTCATGGACTAATGTGCTATTTCTTTCCTTGTTCACCCCTTACTGAGATTTGTGCTCATCCCAAGTTTTTAAATGATTTTTCACAGGTTAATGGATGTGTAATATAAGGAATGAAGACACGTTAAATGTTGAAGAATTGTCAAGGAGTCTTGTTTTAAGTTTTAATGTTTTATATTATGAGAAAAATGGAAACTATTTTTATGGTATCCACTCTGTAACAATGTGTAATGTTATGAATGTTTTTTCCTAATTCTCTAAAGCTCTATACTTGAAAAGATCCTCAATGTAAAAGGAAGTGTTTTCTTAACTAAACTCAAGATTATGTATGCAATAAGGTCGGGTCCTTATAATTATTCCCTATGAAGCCCATTTATCGGAGCTTCTGAGGGATATAGAATTTTTGGGTTTTTCCCTAGATCAATCCTAAGTCGAGATCCAATAACTTAAGCATGAGAGAAATTGTTTACGGGAGAAGTTCAAGCTCATCGAGATCACAACCCAAACCATGTTCACTAAATGACCCCATGAAAGCCCCACCATCGCACACCTTACTCTTAGGGTGTATGTTGGGGTAATAAAGGGATATGTATCGAGACCCTAGCATTATGATTATGTACATTATTTTTTTATAGAATAATGAATATACTTTTATTTTATTATTATTTTTAAAGCACAAATAATATTTTTAGTTAATATTCAAATTGAATTAAGAAATATATTTTGATAAATTAATAAATATTATTTTAATAAAATATTATTATTTAATTAATTTTATTAAATATAAATGATTGTATAATTTTTATGAGTCAAAATGTAATTTTTATTAAGGTTTAAAAACTGTTTTTGTTAAAACCCATCAATTTTCAATAAATATTGGTTTTTATTTTAAAAGTGAAAATTGACATATTTAAAAAACTATTTGGATAAAATGAATATTATTTTTAGAATCAAGATGTAAAAATTATCCAACAGTGAATTTTTCATAATTTTCTGTGACAGTCGAATTTTGGGGTAAAAATTAAATACCATATAAATATATAGTGTGTTTTATGGCATCATAATGGCCCAATAGTGATGTAATAAACAATATAAAAGGGATATTTGGACAAATATAACTTTTAACTTTAAAATAATGTGATTTTAGATTTGTTTGAATTGTTTTATAAATCATTAGTGAATCCTTCAAAATGTATAATACATTTTATGATTTTAAGTTCATTTCTTTAATAATGTGACTCACCTCCAAATAATCAAGGCTAATATTTTAATATATTCATCCCATGGACTTATAAAATAATTTTTTCCACTCCCATTTAAAAAAAACATGGTCAAAAACCATGGCAAGGTTTGTGGTTTTGAATATTTAATTATATAAATTCCAAAACTGAAGTTTGTGAAATATTAAAGAATTCCCCTCTCATTTCCTATATAAACCCACCAAATATCCCACTTATATTCACTAAAAATACTTGGATCGCATCCTTACACTGTCAAAACCTCTCTATAATCCTCCCAAGGTGCCCCAACAATCCCCTCTTCAAGATTTTGAAGTCACACACTCAAGTAAGAGTTCCTTCTATTCTCATTTTAACCCAAGTTTCCTTATATTGTCACACCCTTTTATTATCATTTAAAAATTATGGGGTATATTTTCTCACTATCCCAATAATTCCCTTATTATTTTTTAATTATGATATACCTATTTCTCTCTCATTAATCCCTCCCAAGTACACCTGTTACCATGCTGAAATTTTATAAGAGTGATTCCATTTATCCTCTTTCTTAAAGTTTCTTTATTATGTCATGCATTCTATTTCCAAATTAATTATGTTGGGACATGTATTTCTATGACCCTATTACTTTACATTACATGTATATATTATTAGATACCTCTTTCTCTCTCATCATCCATTTTTATTAAATTTTATGTCACGCCGTTAGGCTGCCAAAATTGCACTATGAATCCTCATTCCAAAATAATTATGTAAGTGAATACCGTACCCATTCCCTATCAATGGTGTTCACTTTTATACACATATAACTTTTTATCAAGTACTTACATGTATTTATTCTACATCCCTTGATCATGGAATAAATTATGATGATAAATGAATCCATATTTTATGATCTATGTGGCACACTTAAGCATGAGAATGAAATGAAAGTGATGGGTGCGCCCAGAATTATATAGCACTCCAATGCATTGGGTAATGTTTATTATCATGATATGAAATGTTTAGATAAAGGTTTACCTAATTAATTTATGGTAATTTGTCCACTATGATGTCTTGGCAGTTTATCATTGACCTATGATGCAATGTTTTAAGTTGTTTCCACATTTCCATGTTATGACTATCGTGTTATATCATGCCTTTATGTTCATGTTTCTGTTATGCTCTATTAATATGCCTATTGTCTAACATGTATTGTCTTCATCATGTTATACTATGTTTATTCCCTTACTGGTTTTTATAGCTCATCCATTTCTTATGTATGTCCTCAGGTTGTCCTATGCAATGTTAAGTAAGAAGGAATGTTGTGGTCATGTAAAGAAAGTTTTCAATAATGATATTTTATTTCATGTTTTAAGTTGTTATGTAATGTTCCTAATTTCCTAATAAACTATACTTATTAATATTTCAGGTTGTATTAAGTGTAATTTTATGTCATTAAATCATGTATGAATGTAATAAAAAGAACAGGGTTGTTACATTTGGTATCAAAGGAAAGTTTAGTTATTTTTTGGATTATGATTAGAAAACTCTAGTTAAAGCCTTAGAGATAAGACTAAGTATAATAAAAACATCCATAAATCTTATTGAGTATATATTAAGTGGTTTATCAAGAAAATATATCCCTATTTGGATATGAACAAGTGAATATGGATTCGGCACAGATGTATCTAGGGGTAAAATCCAAAAACACCGCTTTGAGATAGACTCGAACATAAATTAGTTCACGACAACGGCCCTTGATGAACTCCTAGTTTGAAACTCACAGGGGATATACTTTGATAAATTTATAAACTTAGTATAAACCATTATTAAGGGAATAAAAAAATCTCATAAGAATATATGTTAGGCAATAGATCATGGATAACTTAAATTGAAGCCTATAAATTCACAAGTTAAAGAAATAAATGTAATTTATAAGTTCTCCCTTTAATGTCATTTGATTACCCTTTATGTGTTTAATATTTTAAAATAATTATCCCCAATATTCCTTTTATTCTAGACAATGGTCGGTAATAGGAGGAATCAAGCTAACAACCGATGCAAAGATCAATGTAATGACTACCCTAATGAGATTTCCAATCTGATGGGAGCGATAATCGCAAACTTTATCATGATACTCTCTCAGTTAACTCAAGTTTTGAATAGAAACCTAGATCAAGAGGAAATTCCACCCCCCTCAAGAAAGAACAAGTCACAATCGAGAGCTTCATGAGACAAATGCCTTCTACTTTCAATTGATCATCTGATCCCCCAATCACTGAACAATGGATTAACTCCATTGAGAAGATATTATTTATCCTTTAATGTTCCAAATAAGAAAATTTTCTTTTAACTGCTTATTGTATGAAGGGTGAAGCTGATCAATGGTGGACATTGATCAAAAATATAAAGCCTAAGGAAAAGATCAAGGTGATGGGATGAAAGGATTTCTAGAAAAAAAAATTTGATAAATATTTTCCTTTCACCCTCTAACTTAATATGGAAAGGGAATTACTTAACCTCAATAAAAAATACAATGAATCCATCGGAGCATACGAGGAAAACTTCACAAGTCTTGAACGATACACCTCCGGATTTGTTGTTACCCCCAAATGTAAGGTTGACCGCTTCTTTGGTGGGCTAAAACCTAGCCTATGGAAATCCCTGACGATTCGCGACTTTGATATATATTAGGAAATTATATGATGTGCTCTCAAAGTCTAAATGGATATTGAAAAATCTTAGGAGTATCACGGGGATAAGAAGTGAAAGGTGGAGTCAAATTCTAGAAATATGATAGAGAAATCTAATGGTACCAAGAAATTTCAACACCCCACTTACCAAAGGTGCAGAAAGCACCCTAGAAATTGTATGAAGGGGACAAGGAAATGATTTAGGTGCAAGAAGGAAGAGAACCTAGCCAGTGATTTCTGGCAAGAAAAAACCGCTACTGCGACGGAGGAAAGGAATGCTCAGGTAAACCCTCAGTGCATTGTTCATTTCTACAATTGCAAGGAACCAGGGCATTTATCAAACCAATGCACTAAGCTAAGGGTTTTCTAAGGTAACCAAAAACCTACAAGGCAACAAGGGAGAGATTTTTCTATCACTACCATCAAAGTGAATCCCGACAATGAAGTGGTGACAAGTACGCTAATTATTTATACAAGAATAGAAAATGTACTTTTTTATTATGGTTCTAAACATTCTTTTATATCTTGAAAGTTTAGTATAACAATCCAAACACCCCCACAAAGAATATAAGTAGAGATGTCGGTAAAAGCGACAAATGGGGCAATTATAACATCCCGTGTATATAAATCCTCCCCTGTCACAATTTGTGGATTAAACTTCTCAGTGAACCTTATCATACATCCCTTGGTGGAATTTGATGTAATTATTGGTATGGATTGTATTTCCCTATATAGAGACAACATAAATTATTGTGAGAGGGAAATAAATCTCCATATGGAAAATCAACCCCCGATTCTATACAAGTTCAAGGAGGAGGATGAATCTTCTTTAGTACCATCATCCTAAGCATGAATATTACTGCCATATGAGCATGTGTATCTTGCTTATATGATCGAGTCTAAGGAAGGAACCATCCTCGAAGACATGCCTATTATGAGGGAATTCACTAATGTGTTTCTCGAGGAATTGTTAAGTCTTTCTCTTAGCAAAGATGTCGAATTCTCAATTGATCTTATACATAAGGAGTTGCCAATATCCAAGACTCCATATAGAATGGTTGTTGTGGAACTTGAGGATCTAAAGAAAAAACTATTGGAGAATCTGGATAAAATATTTATACACCCAAGTGCTTCACTATGGGGTGCACCAGTCCTCTTCATCAAGAAGAAGTATGGGTCAATCCGTCTTTGCATTGATTATCATGAGCTCAAAAAATCACGATAAAGAACAAGTATCCTTTTCCATGAATTGATGACTTGTTTGATCAGCTATGTGGGTCAAAATACTTTTCCAAGGTGAATCTGCAGTCGGAATGTTACCAAGTAAGGGTGAAGATGGAGGATATCCCCAAGACTATTTTTCGTACAAGGTACGGACATTATAAGTTCATAATGATGTCATTCAGACTCACTAATTCTACAACAATCTTTATGAACTTTATGAATAGAGTCTTTAGAGATTACCTCGACAAATTTTTGGTAGTCTTTATTGATGATATTCTAATATACTTCAAAAGTAAGAATAAGCATGATGAGCATTTAAGTACTGCGCTAAAGACCTTGTGAAAGGAAAAGCTTTATGCCAAGTACATCAAATGTGAGTTCTAGTTGAAGGAAGTGTCTTTCTTAGGGTATATCATCATAATAAATGGGATATTTGTGGACCCTTAAAAGAATAAGGCAATTAAAGGATGGTCGAGTCCAACATATATGATAGATATCTATAGTTTTCTTGGATTATTTGGGTATTATCGTCGATTTGTGAGAAATTTATCACAATTGTCAAACCCTCTGACCAATATAACTCAGAAGGGAGTTAAGTTTGAATGGAATGATAAATGTGAAGAGAGCTTCAAGGAGTTGAAAAGGAGGATTATCACTGCATCTGTGCTCACACTACCCATAAGTGGAGAGCTTTTTGTGGTATTCATTGATGCTTTGAAGAAGGTTCTGGGTTGTGTGTTGATGCAAAATGACAAATTCATTGTCTATTCTTCAAGGTAGTTGAAAGTTTATGATTAGAACTATCCAACACATGATCTGGAGTTGGATGTAGTGATCTTCTCTTTGAAAATTTGGCGACATTACCTATTTGGGGAGAAGTGTGAAATATATATGAATCATAAACGCCTCAAGTATATATTCACATAGAAAGAGTTGAATATGCACCAACAAATATAGTTAGAGCTGATCAAAGACTATGACTACTCAATTCACTGCCATCTGGGGAAAGAAAATAAAGTGGCAGATTCTCTAAGTAGAAAGAATCCAATAAATATTTAATTGATAAGAATTGAGAAAGATCTGATCTTCTTATACTTGAAGAGGATGGACATGGGAATCAAAAAAGAAAGAACATCATCAATACTTTCACAAATGATTGCTCAACCGTCACTTCTGGGGAGGTTAAAGGATGCTCAAATAGATTATATAGGAATTTATAAGAAAGTGGAAACTATTAGAAAAGGTAATTCCTTGGAATTTAATGTTAATTAAGAAGGTGCTGTAAGATTCGGGTCAAGACTATGTGTACCATAAAATCCCGAGTTAAAGAAAGAGTTGTTGGATGATGCACATAGCTCAACCTTCTCTATCCGCCCTGAGAGCACAAAGATATATCGAGATCTCTGAGAACACTATTGGTGGGACAATATGAAGAAAGAGATCGCAGAATATACATCAAGATGTCTCAAATTTCAAGAAGTGAAGGAGGGAAGGCAAAAATCTAAGGGGATGATGCAACCATTACCCATACCTACATGGAAATGGGAAAACATCACCATGGACTTTGTCACCAAGCTTTCTAAGACATCTAGAGGAAACGATGCTATCTGGGTTGTGATGGATCATCTTACAAAGACTGCACACTTCATTATGATTTGAGAGGATTTATCATTGGATTAACTTGAACAAATATACATCAGAGAAGTGGTGAGGTTTTATGGTGTACCCATATTTATTGTATTCAATCGAGATCCAAGATTCACCTATAAGTTTTGGAAGAGTCTTCAACATGCTCTGAATACTGAGTTAAACCTAAGCATGACCTATCACCTTCAAACTGATGGTAAATCTGATCAGACTATCCAGAAACTTGAGGACATGTTGAGATCATGCTCAATAGACTTCAAAGGAGGATGAGATCAATATCTTCCTCTAGTTGAGTTCTCTTACAACAACAGTTTTCACTCAAACATCCAAATGTCTCCCTATGAAGTCCTTTATGGGAAGAGGTATAGAACACCTGCATGTTGGGATGAATTTGAGGAACGAAAACTACTAGGTCCTAAAATGGTCGAGGAAATAGTGGAGAAGGTTAAGACCATTCAGCAACACATCAAGGCTGCTCAGAGTCGACAGAAAAGCTATGCTGACAATCATCAACAAGGCCTAGAGTTTGATGTTGGAGATATAGTATTCCTTCACATATCTTTGTTGAAGATAGTAATGAGATTTATTAAGAAGGGAAAGCATAGTCTAAGTTACATCATCCCTTTTGAGATCCTTGATCGCATCTGAGCGGTGGCCTACTGAATAACACTCCCACCTAACCTATCACAATTAAATGATGTATTCCATGTATCCCTCTTGATAAAGTACATATCATACCCCTATCATGTACTCAATCTATAGGTGGTATTGAAATGCATGGATGATTTTCTCCTATCGACCGGTCAAGGTTTCGGTGCTCTGTAAATGTGTATAGCAACACTCGGGTCGAATCCTCGGCAATGATACTTTTTTTAGTCAGTTGTTTTTAGTTAATTGTATTTTGATTGGGGGGTTTTTTTGAAGAGCTTATGAAATAATTTATGGATGATTTTTGATTTAAAAAATTTATAATGATTGGGGAGTGTTCATTATTCGAGATTTAAGCTTATGATATCCTTGATATTTTCTTTATATTTCATTAAATTAATACCCACTTCACAAGATGATTTTGATCAGAATTCCCAAGTGTTAAAGATTTAATCCAAGCTGTAACTTAACTTAGGTTTCTAATCATTACCATTACTTGTTTATGGTATTTTATTTTTGGTTCCAATAATCCATGGAATACACATATTAAACAAAACATGTCATTAATCCATGACATATAAAGTTCAACATACACAGTATTAACTCAAAAAATACTCATCGAGCAAAGGCTCTCAATCAATTAATATCCCCAAATTATAACGCACCCCAATGGTAGAGTTACTCATCCATTTAAATTATTAGTAATATGGTTGTAATGATTATGATGATAAATTAATAAGAGAAGGAAAATAAAGGGATAAGAAAAGAGTGGTGCGTCGAACACACACACAAACGATAATGAGAATTAAGAACAGAATTTTGATTGAATGAGGAAGCAAAATAAGGGAAGGGGTTTCAACTTTATTTCAAATATTTTAAGAGAATTAATATTTAAGAACAGAGGGTGTATTATTAAAATATAATATGAAGAAGAAACTTTCACTAAAACAGAATTACAAAAACAACACTTACGAGATTACAAATGAAAAAAAACAAAAAAGTGAGTGAAATCAAAGAGAGGAGGAAAGGTATCTCAAGTAAAAACTTGACTATGGAAGGTCATAAAAATAATTTTTCAAGTCTTTGGTCGTGCCAATTGATGCTTCTATCTTCTGAAATGCCAACCCCTTGCAAGGAGAGGAGGGGGATGTATTTATAGCCCAAGGAAGTGGACTGTTTGCATTCCAAATATGTCCCTCCATTTGGATCGACGATTTGGACATCCAAAAAAAAGAATATCGATATATATCCTTCTTAAAAGTTGAATATAATAATTTTTTCCAACTACTCTAAAAATTTGGAGGCATTTGGACCTATGGAGCCAAAGTTATGGTCGGTTTATTAAACAATTTTAATCTGTCCATTTCAATCCAGTCTTTTTGAAGTCCAAAATGTGAAAGGATTTTTGAATAGGAATATGCCCTCAAAACTGAATGATTTATTCAACAAAGTCGGCCGCCTATATCTCCTATTTCACACTGAAAAATATAAGCTCAAAATTATTTCTAGATAAGGATCCATGTCATCAACACTGTACTGATTTTAATTCCAGGCCAAAATGGTGGGCTGGACTTCAAAGCATTAGTTGGGCCCCTTGTCTTTAGAGTTTGGCCTTGAAATTTTTATCCAATACTCCTTTAATTATCCCCCTAACTTTGGAGGAGAATAAAAGAATTTTTAATTCCTGATTGATCCCATAAATTAAATCTTCATGGCTGGTCCAGTTTCTTCACAGATTCTATAGGCCTCTTGTGTGGTCCATATGGGCCTTAAAATGGAAGAATTAGCTCATGATCTCTTCTAATTAAATGTTGTATATTAAATTATAAATCCTAAAAAATAATAACCACATAGTTTGTATCATTAGGTTGAGATTTATAAATAAAATAGTAAACTGAATCAATTGGACTACTTCTAAAAATGCTCAAAAATTATACTTAGTATTAAAATATTAATATTTCACACACATTATGCACATTTCATATAAAATAAGTAAAGGGATTATATAATAAGTCATGAAAATATTAATAAAATCAACTCCCCCACACTTAGTTTTGTGCATTTCCTCATGTGCAACAAATATAAAAACATGACAAAATCATTTTCACTCACCAACAAATATTAAAATTTTGTTTTCTCCAATCAGGGGAGGTTTAGACTATTTCACTCATCCATTTTGAATTCCACCACAAGTTGTTACAGAAAAAATTTTCCAAAACTAATTCATTTTTTCATGCTCAAATTTAGAAATGGAAAATGTGGACACTCAAAACTCGCACCTCTCAAGATGATAAAATTCATTTTTGGAGGTTCACTCTTTCACCAACCAAAAGTGAAAATCTTAGAGTTTGACAGAGATCTAAGCTTCCAATACCTATCCAAAGTGCACAAGAATCAAGAGGTATTTTTAAGGGGTTTTTTTGTGGCTATGGGATGGTAGTAATATAATGTCCAAGAGAGATAAGAAGAGGGTTAAAACACCAATATAAAAAAAGCAATGCACATTTTTTTGAAATAAAACATGGAAGGAAACAAAAACACATATTTACAAGGGAATGATTGTGTGAAGAAAGACATAATATAGGAATAAAATATGAAATTAATGAGAAGATGTAATATTTACAAAACATAAAACTTCTCCCAATAAGAATATAATGCAAGTGTTCCTTTTTTTCTTTTCCTTTTTTTTCTTTGTTTTTTTGAAAGTTGACCTTGAAACAGATCTCACACTCATATCCCAACCCATGTTTGATCTCCTTACAACACTAATTGTAATAGTTATAACAAGATAAAAGGTTGAGGAAGGGTTATTTTTGACCTACCCAAGACACAACCCATTTTTTCATTTTTTTTTTATTTTTTTTTCATCAGTTTTTATTTTTTTTAACACTTTTCAATAACATTTACAAAATTACATAAATGGAAGTACATTACATTCCCCAAAACACACTGAATGAAAACCTCCCCCCCACACTGAAATGGATGCTTTCCCTCAAGCAGATGATAACTCATTGAAAATCAATAATAGGGTACCCAAACAATGAAATCCATTCCCCCCACACTTAAATTTCAAAAAATTGTGTAATGAAAGTACATGTTGATATTGGGTGGGAAAAGGTATTGGGCTTGTAATGTGGCTATGAAGGAAAAGGTTTTCATAGGCTCAAAGGGGATTTCAAAAGTAGGATTAATGTATGGTTAATGGGAGGCTATTTGGCTATTATAATTCTCATGTGGTTCAGAAAAATGCCTCTATCATATTAATGCATACTAAAGTATGAAATTCAGCTCGAAGGTCCACAAACTCAAGATTAACAAATAGAGGTGAAAAAAACACTCATTTTGAAAAGATACCATAGGTAGCCTTGACATGAAAGCTAATGTTGGTTCTCACGGTTGGGGAAAATCATTTTCCAAATCAAAAATTGAGCATTAAAATTTTGTTGGTTTTGAAACAAAATTCTTTATCTAAATTCATGATGAAAATACAAAATTTTTAAGATTAAAACATGTATTTTGACTCCCCAAAATGGTTAGACAGAATTTGAAAATTGGAGGGTGAGTAAGAATTACTCTTGATTTTTCATATTGTTTCTTAAATTATTATTTTTTTGTTTTTTTTTTTAGGTTTTTTTAGTTTTTTTATAAAGACACACCCACACAAAAGAGAAAGAGTAAATAAAAAAAGTTTGATGAGGAAGGTGGTAAAAAAATGAGAATGAGGGAGGAAGAAGAATAGAGAGAGAGAGAGAGAGTTAAAGGGAAAGAGGTTCCCCCTGGTTTGGATTTGGTGGGTTGCCATCTCCATCCAGTGATGGGTCAATTGGAGAAGTTGGGGATCCAGTGGAAGTAGATGTTGATCCAGGATTGTGCATCCTCTCATGGTGATGCTTTAACCGATGTCCATTAACCGTGAATGTCCTTTTGGAAGAGGGGTCTTGGACTTGCACTGCACCAAATGGGTAAACATTAGTAATAACAAAAGGACCTTCCCAATGAGAATTAAGTTTACCTGGGTGAATATAAAATCGAGAATTGAAGATAATTACCTTTTCACATTCATGAAATACCTTTCTCAGGATGTGTTTATCATGGAGTGCCTTGGATTTTTCTTTGTAGAGAATATAATTCTCATAAGAATCAAGTCGAATATCCTCCAGTTCATCCAATTGCAATAATCTTTCTTCACCAGATTTTTCACAATCAAAATTATAGGTTTTCACAGCCCAAAAATACTTATGTTGGATTTCAACTGGTAGATTACATGGTTTACCAAAAACTAGCTTAAAAGGAGACATCCCAATGGGTGTTTTATAGGCAGTTCGATAAGCCCAAAGTGTTTCACCAAGTCTTTCAAGCCAGTCTTTTCTGGTGGGTTTTACAATTCTCTCAAGCACTCTTTTCACTTCTCTATTATAAAGTTTGGTCATGCCATTTGTTTAGGGGTGATGTGAAGTTGAAGTTTTATGTACAACCCCATTTTTTTTCAAAAAGAGATTTCATGGTTCTATTATAGAAACGGGTTCTTAAGTCACTAATCAAGGCATGAGGCGTGCCAAATATATGGAAGATGTGTGTCTTTAGGAACTCACTAACAGTATGTGAATCATCCTTTCTAGTGGGTTTGGCCTCGACCCACCTAGAAACATAATCAACTGCAAAAAGGATGTATGAGAATCCATTGGAAGGGGGAAATGGTCCCATGAAATCGATGCCCCAAACATCGAAGATCTCATATAAAATTAAAGGCTTTGGGGCATTTCATTTCTCTTGGAAATTGTGCCAAACTTTTGGCAAGTGGGACATGATTGATAGAACTCATGTGAGTCCTTAAAGAGTGAATTCCAGAAGAATCCAAAGTCTAGGACCTTTTGGGAGGTCCTTTGTGGTACAAAGTGGCCACCACCAGGCATTGAGTGACAGAATTATAAGATAGGGGAATGTTTATTTTCATCGAAACATCTCCTTATTACCATGTCAGCCCCAGTTTTCCAAAGTTTATTTTCTTCCCAAAAATAGTATTTTGAATCACTTTTCAACTTCATTTTTTGTTCTTTTGAAAAAATTTCAGGAAAAACACCAGAAACCAAGTAATTTGCAATTGGGACATACCATGGTAACTTTGTAGTGAGAGATGAAAGGTTCTCAGTGGTTAATTTAGGATCGATGATTTCATCGATGATTTCAGAATGAGAAGAATTAGAAATTCTACTCAAGTGATCAGCCACATGGTTTTCTTTTCCTGGTCTATCTTTGATTTCAAGGTCAAACTCTTGGAGCATTAGGATCCATCTTATTAGCCTCGGTTTGGAATCACTTTTATTGATTAAGAACTTTATATCAGAATGGTCTATGAAGATGATTATTTTGGCACCTAAGAGATAGGGCTGAAATTTATCTAAGGAAAAAACAACTGCTAAAAGTTCTTTTCAGTGATAGTGTAGTGAGATTGAGTTTCATCCAATGTTTTTGAGGCATAATAGATGACATGAGGAATATTTTCTCTTCTTTGACCAAGAACATCCCCAACGGATCTATCAGAATCATCACGCATTAATTCAAAGGGTAAGGACCAATCTGGGGGTTGGATTATTAGGGCAGATGTAAGATCAATTTTGAGTTCAATGAAGGCTCTCTTGCAAAACTCATTGAAATGGAAAGTGACATCATTTTGGAGTAACCGAGTGAGTGGTAGGGAAATTTTACTAAAGTTATGGATGAATCTCCGATAGAAACCAACACGATCAAGGAATGAACGGATGTCTCGAACAGAAGTGGGTTGAGGAAGTGATTGGATCACTTCAATTTTGGCAGGATCGACTTCAATACCATATTTTGAAACTATGTGCCCTAGAACAATCCCATTTGCAACCATGAAGTGACATTTTTCAAAATTTAACACAAGTTTACACTTGACACACTTTTCAAACAAGATTCAAAACAAGATTCAAACAACTCACCGTAAATGGTGAAGTCATCCATGAAGACTTCCATGCAGTGTTCAATGAATTCAGAAAAGATACTCATCATACACCTCTGGAATGTTGCAGGAGCATTTCAAAGGCCAAAAGGCATTCTTCTATATGCATATTTTCCAAAGGGGCATGTTAAAGTAGTCTTTTCTTGGTCTTGAGGTATGATTGGTATTTTTAAGTAGCCGGTGTATCCATAAAGAAAGCAATAATGTGACTTTCTGGCTAATCGTTCCAGTATTTGATCAAGGAATGGAATAGGGTAGTGATCTTTTCTTATTTCGACATTCAATTTCCTATAGTCGATGCACACACGCCATTTGTTTTTCACTCGAGTTGTGACTACCTCTCCATGTTTATTTGTGACAACAGTTATCCCACCCTTCTTAGGTAAAACTTGAATTGGACTAACCCATTCACTATCAAAAATTGGGTAGATAATACCAGCTTTAATAAGCTTGGTGATATCTTCCATAACTACCTCAATGATGAGTGGATTGAGTCTTCTTTGTGGTTTTCTAATTGGTTTGGATGATTCTTCAAGATGGATGTGATGCATGCAAAGAGCAGGGTTGATTCCTGGTATGTCATCTAGGGTCCAACCAAGGGCCTTTTTGTTTTCCTCTAACACCTGAACAAGTTTGGACTCTTAGGTTTCAGTAAGTGAAGATGATATAATGACAGGATATGAGTGATCATGGAAAAGGAATGCATATTTCAGGTGTTCAGGAAGAGGTTTTAGATCAGTCTCATCTTTCATTTGTGGGTTAGAAAACTCAGGAATGGAGGAAGGGACTTCAGTTGCTTCAGATTCATTCTTCTTAATACAGTCCATGGTGGAGCAGTAGAGATCAGAGTTGACGTGGAATTCAAGAGAGTTTTCAAGTTTCATTAGATTGATGGATTCTATGAATGATAGGTCCACATCAACTTCACCATTTATGACTTGGTTAATCATGGTGTAGATTTCACAATATCCTTTGTCATTAGAACACAAAGAACATGGTGTATTGGGGTTCGATTGACTCTTAGAAGTGTCCTTAGAAGCATGGATTGAGAATGCATAGTGATCCTCAGATGGGTATCACATGGCTTGGAAAATGTTTTATTTGACCAGTTGGTCACCGAATTCTATGGATAAGATGTCGGAATGAACATCAATCTTGGTTCTCGCAGTCATGAGGAATGGTCTTCCTAGAATTAGGGGAGACTGAGAAGAGTTCGTCTCACCTTCCATGTCAAGGACATAGAAATCAGTAGGTAAGATAAGATCATTGACTCGTACAAGGACATCCTCAATTATTCCCTCAGGAATGGCTGTTCTTTGATTGGCTAATTGAATGACAACACCCATTAGATGTAAGGGACCTAGACCAAGGTTGGGGAATATGGATTTGGGCATGACATTAATTGAGGCTACTAGGTCTATGAGTGCATCATCAAAGTTGGAACTTCCAATTTGGCAGGTAACCTTGAAGGTCCCTAGATCTTTGCACTTTATGGGAATAGAATACTGGGTGGAAACATTTTCAAAGGTCCTAAGTTGCCTCTTGTGGGTGCAAAATTTCTTAAGAATCTTGGCATACTTAGTAATTTGTTTGATGGAATCTAAGAGATGAATGTTGACTTCAACACGTCTAAAAATGTCGAGCATTTCAAGATCAGGTTCAAATTACTTCTTTGGCTTAGAGACAGCTTGTGGAAAAGGAATTGGATTCCTAAGTGGAATGGAAGGAGGTGAGGGAATGGATTCAGATTCCTTTTCAAGTTGCTTTTTCTTTTCATTTTCTAGGTCAACATTCAAAGGAGGGTTGGAGGACTTATCTTGAGGCATAGCAATTTGCTTTCTCGATCTAAGTGCAATTGCACTTACATTACCCTTGGGGTTGGGTAATGGTTGAGCTATGAGTTGGGAAGAATTGGATGGTTGGTGCTGACTAAGGTGGGATGCAAGTTGACCAATTTGGGTTTCAATATTTTTAAGGGTGGAATGAGTGAAAGAGGCAAGATCTTTAACTGCACTTTTCCATGGTTTCTTGGAAGAAGAGGCTTGTCCCAGATTAGGATTTCCTTGATATTGGTTCTTGGGAAAGCAATTGTATTGGTTTGGGAATTGTGAAGGCTCACTGGGATAGTGGAATCCAGGAGGAGGATTGTTCCTTTGAGGTTGAGTAATAAAAGGATAAGGTTGTTGGAAGTTACCAACACCTTGACCATATAGAAACTGGTTTTGGTTTTGAGGAGGTAATTAAGGGGGATGAGAAATGGGATTCCCATATCTCAAGTTAGGGTTATAAGGAGAAGATAAGGGCTCAGAGTGGTGTTGGTTGAAGTTTCTAAAAAACTGACATGATAGTTGAGGGTTTGTGTTCCACTGAGCATATGCTGCATTGAGATCCATTGGTCTAGATGAATCAGATTGATCCTCTTGAAGTTGTGGACATGTGTCAGTTGGATGAGATGGAGAGTTGTAGATTCCACGGTTTTTGACAGGTCCAGGAAACATTGATTGCAGAGAAGACGAGGTTGGGGATTTGGATGCCATAGCTAGTTGTCACACAAGACCTGTAAGTTCACTCATCCACTCGGTCATCTTGTTCAGCTCAATTGATTGATTATCTTGGGCTTGTTTTACTTGAGAATGTTCTCGAGTATGGAATTGTTGTGTGTTTGCATCCATGTTACTTATGAGATCTCTTGCTGCTGTAGGAGTTTTATCAACAAGAGCACCTCCACATGCAGCATCAATGAGAGTTCTCTCCATTACCAATAACCCCTCATAAAAGTATTAAATCAAGATTTGGTTAGGGATTTGGTGGTATGGGAAGGTTGCAATAAGCTTTTTGAACCTCTCCCAATATTCATGTAGTGATTCACTTGGGAACTGACGGATACCACTTATTTCCTTTCAGATAGAAGCAGTACGAGAAGCAGGAAAGAATTTCTCTAAGAAGAGTCACTTCATGTCATTCCATGTGGTTATGGAACCAGGAGGTAGATAGTAAAGCCATGACTTAGTAGTGTCATCTAGGGAGAAAGGGAATGCTCGAAGTTTGATTTGTTTGTCAAAAACCCCTTGAGGCTTCATGGTAGATCACATCACTTGGAACTCTTTAAGGTGTAGATGTGGATCTTCACTGGATAGCCTGTGGAAATGAGGGAGAAGATGAATCAAACCCGATTTGAGTTCGAAGTCAGCCTCTATGTTTGGATATTGAATACCAAGGGGTTGGTAATTCATATCAGGGGCAGTGAGTTCTTTAAGTGTGTGTTCCCTAAGATTATCCATATATAATTCAACTGGTTGGACAAGGACTGGTTCTTGAATGAGTTGATTATCTCTTAAGTTCCTCCTAAGTTTGTGAAGAGTTCACTCAATTTCAAGGTCAAAAAAATCCGAGGGATCTTTTGGGAGGCTACGGGGCATTCATAATGATATTGAAAGAAAAAGGAAGATGAGTTTTTCTTTGTTTGTTTTTCGTTTATGATTTTTATGAGAATACGAGTTTTTCTTTGTGTTTTGTTTTTCAAATTTTTTTAAATTTTTTTTTTGTTTTTTATTACAATAACCAAAAACTAATGACTACTTAAAACACTACCCCAAAAACAGTGCCATTTGAAATGCACGGTCGATTGTCTCCTATCGACTGGTCAAGGTTCTGGTGCTCTCTTAATGTGTATAGAAACACTCGGGTCGAATCCTCGACGATGATACTTTTTTTATAGTCAGTTGTTTTTTGTTAATTGTATTTTGATTGGGGGTTTGTTTGTAGAGATTATGAAATAATTTATGGATGATTTTTTATTTAAAAAATTGATAAATATTGGGGTGAGTTCATTATTTGAGATTTAAGCTTATGATATCCTTGAGCTTTGCTTTATATTGAAATAAATTAATACCCACTTCACAAAAAGATTTTGATCGTAATTCCCAAGTGTTAAAGCTTTAATCCAAGCCGTAACTTAACTTATGTTTCTAATCATTACCATTACTTGTTTATGGTAGTGTATTTTTGGTTCCAATAATCCATGGAATCCACATATTAAACAAAACATGTCATTAATCCACGACATATAAAGTTCAACATACACAATATTAACTCAAAGAATACTCATCGAGTAAAGGCTCTCAATCACATAATATCCCCAAATTATAACTCAACCCAATGGTAGATTTACTCATCCATTTAAATTATTATTAATCTAGTTATAATTATTATGATGATAAATTAACAAGATAAGGAAAATAAAGGGATAAGAAAAGAGTGGTGCGTCGAACACACACACAAACGATAATGAGAATTAAGAACAGAATTTCGATTGAATGAGGAAGCAAAATAAGGGAAGGGGTTTCAACTTTATTTCAAATATTTTAAGATAATTAATATTTAATAACATAGGGTGTATGATTAAAACATAATATGAAGAAGAAACTTTCACTAAAACAGAATTACAAAAACAACACTTATGAGATTACAAATGAAGAAAAACACAAAAGCGAGTGAAATCAAAGATAAGAGGAAAGGTATATCAAGTGAAAACATGATTATGGAAGTTACTCACAATACTTTTTCAAGGATTTGGTCGTGTCAATTTATGATCCTCTCTTCTGAAATACCAACCCCTTGCAAGGAGAGGAGGGAGATGTATTTATAGCCCAAGGAGGTGGACTGTTTGCATTCTCAATATGTCCCTCCACTTGGATCGACTATTTGGACATCTATATAAACGAATATAGAGATATATTCTTCTTTAAAGTTGAAAATAATAATGTTGTCTGACTACTCTCAAAATTTGGAGGCATTTGGACCTATGGAGCCAAAGTTATGGTCGGTTGATTAAACAATTTTAATCTATCCATTTCAATCCAGTCTTTTTGAAGTCCAAAATGTGAAAGGGTTTTTGAATAGGAATATGCCCTAAAAACCAAATGATGTCTTCAAAAAAGTCGGCTGCATATATCTCCTATTTCACACTGAAAAATCTCAGCTCAAAATTATGTCTAGATCAAGAGCCATGTTATCAACATTGTACTGATTTTAATTTCAGGCCACAATGGTGAGCTAGACTTCAAAGCATTAGTTGGGCCCTTTGTCTTTAGATTTGGGCCTTGAAATTTTTATCCAATACTCATTTCATTATCCCCCGAACTTTGGAGGAGAATAAAAGAATTTTGACTTCCTGATTGAGCCCAGCAATTAAATCTTCATGGTTGGTCCAGTTTCTTCACAGATTCTGTAGGCCTCCTTGTGTGGTCTATATGGGCCTTAAAATGGAAGAATTATCCCATAGTCCCTTCTAATTAAATGTTTTATATTGAATTAGGAATCATAAAAAATAATAACCAAACAATTTGGATTAGTAGGGTGATAGTTATAAATAAAATAGTAAACTGACTCAATTGGACTACTTCTAAAAATGCTCAAAAATTATACTTAGTATTAAAATATTAATATTTCACACACATTATGCACATTTCATATAAAATAAGTAAAGGGAGTATATAATAAGTCATGAAAATATTAATAACATCAGGTACCATTGGATAATGACCTCTCTTATGAGGAGAAACCGGTGAAGATCTTAGATCGTAGAGACAAAGTTCTACGGAATAAGACAATACACCAGGTCAAAGTGTTATGGAGAAACCAAAAGTTTGAAGAAGCAACGTGGGAACCAGAGGAGGCGATGAAACAAAGTTACCCTTGTCTGTTTTAATGTGGTAAATGAAAATTTCAAGAGCGAAATTTCTTAAGGGGGGAAGATTGTAACAAACCGAACTATTATAAGTGAAATTTCCCTTTTGATTTAATTAAATGTCTTATTTTGTAAAATGGATATAGAAAACACATGTACTCCATTTGTTTTATTATATCCAATTAGATTTAAATGACCATTAATTATCATTACCATTGATAAGATAGTTGTTTAACTGTGATCACATGACTAGTATAAATACAGGGTTTTAACAAATCCTTTCAACAGAGACAAAGGAGGTGATGACCTCAACCAATAGGATTGTTCCCTATAAATTCCATTTATCAAAGCTTTTTAGGGAGATAAAATTTTGGGGATTTTCCCTAGACCAATCCCAATATGATATTCAACAACTTAAGCATGAGTGAAATAGTTTACAGGAGAATTTCAAGCTTATCGAGATCACGACTCAAACCATATTCACCGAACAACCACTACTAAAAATTTAAGCTATAGCCACTGACCTATAGCCACAGTTTTATAGGTCCATGGCTATAGCTTCTCTATAGCCACGATTGAGTGAACCTGCGTGGCTAAAATGTGTCGTCTATTTTTTTTTCTCTAAAATTCGTCGGGGTCCTCCTCCCTCCCCTCCCCGATACATTCTGTGCGCGACCCTCAGATATCCTCTGGCACCCTCTTCCCTGATACTCTCAGACCTTCACGACGGCACCCTCCTCCCCGATACCCTTTGTGCGCGACCCTCGGATATCCTCTGGCACCCTCTTCCCTGATACTCTCGGACCTTCACGGCAGCTCCCTCCTCCCCGATACCCTCTGCGCGCAACCCTCTGAACCCTCGACCTTCACGGCGGCGCCCTCCTCCTCGATACCCTCTGCGTGCGACCCTCCTTCCCCGACGGTGCCCATCACGACTTATCCTCTCCCCGATCTTCCTCCACCGACGGCAACCCTCGCAACGGTGCCCCTCGCTGCCACCGAACGAGGCAACCCCATCGGGATCTCTCATCTCTGATTCTCCTCCTCAGACTCTACCACCAAATGCGGGACACATCAACTCTCCCCACCGACACTGCTCCTAGGTGGCCTCCCCACCTCCTCCAACATGTCCAACCCACTCCCGGTGGTCCTCCTCCTCCTTGTTATGAACAATTATGAGTTCATTATTTTTTTATCAGTTATTCATAGCTATGTTGTATCAAATCTATACAATTTTTTTGACATTTCATGAAATTATACCTTCAATGTCTCTTGCTGAACCAGTTATTCTTGGATTGAGGTAGGTATTTTTGTGTATTTACTTTAATTATCATGTCATTTTGTGCTTGGTGTTTTCTAAAACTTTTTTTATCAAATTAAATCAATATTTAATAGATATTGTGGGTTTAAAAAGTGTTATAAATGTTTTTATCTTTTGGAATAAGGGTTTTATAATGGTTTTCTAAATTTTAATTAATTGGTTTAAATGACAAGCATTTGTGGGAATGCATATATGGATTGTTTTAAAACAATTTATATAACAAAAGGTATTTGAACCCATTTGGGTATTGGTATGATTTTCAAGGATTCTTTGAAATAAAATTGGTTTAATGGATTTTAAAATGACTTGAATGAAAAGGTAGTTGGTTTTACAAATGATTTTAAGTGTGGTTTCACATATAATAGTTATAAATAAGGTGATAAAGTTGGTTTTTAAATGGTTGGAATGAATTGGCATTCCTAGTTGGTTTCTGAAAAGGCATATTTTCACTTTATATAAGATATTTTTATAATGAGTATCAGACCATCGATTATTCCCCTTGTTTTGATTATGCCTAATTTGGATTGTGGCTCTCTAGGAGGGATGTTGTATTCTATTTTTGATATGGATGAAGTGAAAGGAGTTATTTCTTTTGAGGGAGTTGATGTTTGAGTTGAGATGAGATTTATTTAAAATAATTTTTTATCGATTCTTATGATTCTTTTGATTTTCTACCTCCACTAGATTGATTTATCATGGGAACTTAGGTAAATAATGAAAGGTCTAGTGGCATGTGATGCTATCTTAGTGTATGTTAGCTGGATAGTGCCCTAGGAGATTATCACCCTACCAGGGGTCTATTTTATATGTGGAGAGACCTAAAAGGGGAAGCTAAATGGGATGATCTGATTTCACATAGGGTCCTAATGAGTAATATGATGAACTAGGTTTAGTATCACCCATTCTATAGCCTAATGAGTTTCCCATAATGTCTATAATTCTTTGAATATTGATTAGAGGATCTCATCCCATGCCTTATTTGTATCCCCACTATTACTTCAATTATTTATTATTATCAATTTCCCATTGATATCTTGGTGTATGTTATGTTTCTATATTCCATTTCAGTTATGGTTTTGGTTTATATGAAAACTGAATTAAAAAATAGTTTTGGAAGTATATTATTAAAGAAAAGAATGTTTGATTTAAAGGTGTGGTTTTGAGATATGGATTTGGAAAAAAGGGAAAAGGATTAGTTCTATTTTAATGGATTTGAAACTCCTTTTTTCCTTAGTTTTAAAGAATTTCCTTTTAAAATGAAAATGGAAGTTATTTTATAAAATAAGTTATGGCATGCTACACTTTTTCTTTACACAATCTTGTGAAAAACCTATTCACTACTTATATTTTAAACTATCATTAATAAAATGTCTTTTCAAAGGAATTATACAAACTCCTTAGTGAAATCCTACTAGGCACAGTTTGGTTCACATCGTACATACACCAATGGGTGTATGAAAATTTCATGTTTACTTTCAAGAGCCCAGATTATGTTCTTTTACCTTGGTTAATGTTCGAGTTGGTCTGATGATAGATGGTATAGGATGGTATGGGGGATTGTGGGTCATAAGGAGGTAGTTAGTAGTGATCTAGGTTTGGTCATATTTTTTATGTTTATATATAATCCTTGTTGGCCCAGATATTTCTTTTAGTTTATTATATACTTGGGATTCTTCTTATTACTTTATTATGTGATGATGTGATGATGTGATTTACCTTTTATTATTTCTAAAATATTATACTATGTTTGATTGTTTCGTTTATATTGAAACTATTTATTTTGTGCATGAGTGATGTTGGATTTATGGGTGGAGTCCTTGATGTGGTTATTCATATTTAGAGGGTGAAACCATTACTAATGGTTATAATTTGATACCTTGACACTTGTCACCATCCAACAACAATCAGAGACATTATTTGGGCCTTGTGGAGATCCGGGTTAGGTGACATGTCAGGTTGATCTGGGCCAGTTCATTACAAAATGGTATTAGGGGATTCTCTTATTATTTGGAGTGCTTATTAGTATAAAGAAGATATGATCATCATCAGGACTCAATAGGTAGGTCACAAGTAGTTTATTGATCACCACTTTTCATAACAAAACTTGAGTTTCCATGGGTAGTTGTTATTTCAATCTTTGATTTGGATTCTAGTTTTAATTATTTTGATAATGATGATTAGATCCCCATTGAGTTATATCAAATACTTTGGGGGATTTCTTTAATATTTGAGATGAAAGTAGGAAGGAACCAAAGTATCATCATCATCTCACTTGGTCTGAAGAAATATATAGAGCCTATGTGTGTGGTCTCAGAAATTTTTCAAATGCTATTGTACGATTGGTGTATGGTTAGCTAAACCATGTGGCCAAGTCATGCACATCTTTTCATCAATTTTGGATTTATTTTGTAAACCTATTTTGATTTCCAATGGATCCTAAGGAAATTTAAATCCTGGGAGATAGATCAAAGGAAGTTTTAGTGATTTTTTGGTGTTATTGTAATGGATTTTGTATGATGTGCCGCATTATGGTTTGCTTTTGTTTGGTGCTTCAATTTTTCTATACAGAAGTACATTTATTGAAATTTTTTTATTCCAAAACTGGTTTTGGGGGCTTATTTGTAAAGTATTTTGAATATCATGTATAATGTTTTCAAGAGTAGTAAGGTTTAAAAAGAAATTGGGAAATAATTTAAAATGAAAATACATTTCATGAAGTATTTTAATTTAAAACCTTTTTCGAGATTAATTTAAAAATGGGACTCACGGATGTTTTGGATTAAAAAAATAGGTTTTATGATTTATTTTGACTTTTACACGATGCTTTGAAAGTGTTTGATTACATTATATAATTTGGGAAATGATTTAAAACGAAATTAGATTTTAGGAAATTTTTTGGTCTTATGATGAAATTCATGAGGTGTTTTGAAAATAGAGGAGAACTTTATGAAGTTTGAGTGACATTTTATTTTAAATAAGTTCATGATTATCAAATCTGGTGTTAATATTTTTTTAAACTCTATACTTGGGAAGTTTTAATTTTACCCTATGAAATGGATTTTGTATTTTTTAAGAAAGTGTGATTCTTTTCAATGTTATTTTTTTAAAATGAGTTGTCATACTTCTTTTTAAAACGTGTGGATTTTTAAGAAAGATATTTTTAGGTAGGTGGGGGTGAAAGGGGGAGGGCGTGGGGCAGGGGGTGCTGGTGCAGGGGCAGGGGGGTGCTGGTGCAGGGTGGGTGGTGTAGGGGGGTTGGGGATGTGCAGGGGGGGCTAGGGATGTGCAGGGGGTAGGGGGGGGTGCAGACCTTCCTGATTCTTTAGAGGGAGTTATAGAATTTGGTATTTATTTCACCATTAGTTAACCATTTAACTTTATAATCTTGCTTTCTCATGTTGTACTTAAAAGTGAGCAAGGAATTGAGATTAACCGCAATGTTTATTTATTGCATGGGATCAGTGTGGAGGTCGGAGTTGGTGTTTCTATTTTAGATATCATTGAGTTCTTTCTCAAGAAGAGTAATTTCATTATTAACTTTTTTGTCTTTGGTGTTACACCAAGATTTGAGAGTCTGTTTGAGGTGTTTTAGTTTGAGGTTGCAAGTAAAAGCATTATTGGTATGAGATATTGAGGACTAGAAGTTTTGGATGACATGATTTCATTCTTCATTAGAGAGATTCACATTATTGAAGAGGAAGGGTAACCTAGGTTTCATGTCTTTGGAGGAAATGTTTACCAGGATAGGATGATGATCAGATTTCAGTCCGTGAAGAGTGATGCTAGAGATAGTGTTCTATTTATCTAGAGCTGGGACATTCGTAAAGGCTCTATCCAATTTAGAAGCAACCACTTTATTGTAATTTCTTCTATACCAGGTGTAATTCGCACTAGTGAGATTAATTTCAATAAGATTGTTGCCCTCGATCGAGGCTTTAAATTCTCTCGTGGAGATAGAGGCGTGAGATGGGCCAATTTTTTCACTAGAATTAAGAATAGCATTAAAGTCTCCAATAAGAAACCAGGGGAATTCGTGTTAGTTCCTAAATAAGAGAGGTCATTCCAAAGAATTATTCATTCTTGGTATTTATTATTAGTATAAACAAAGGAGTAGTAAATACAAGTACCATCAATAGTAAAGGTGCAAGTGAGAATCTGATCAAAGATACTAAAAACATTAAAATCTTGTAAATATTAATGCGCAAAAATCAATAAAGAATCAACTTTTATATTATTATTGATTGCACCATAAAATATATAATTGTGCTGACACAAGTTAGAATATTTAGAGGAGAAAGAGATTTTTGGTTCTGCAATAGAAAAAATAATAGGGTGATGCATGTTAACCATTCTTTTCAAAACATTGAGGGTGTCAGAGTTGGCAATACCCTGACAATTCCAAAAAAGGATCTTCATTTAAACCTGTGTTTGGAGTTAGAACTCCCTTTTTTATTTTTTCCAGATTCTTTATTTCTAGTAGACCTTCCAACCTCTTGAGTATTAGTGGTATTTTCTTGTTCTTTGTGAGAAATGACATTGTTCTTATTTGTGGGTTCTTTTAATTGTGTAGTCATATCTGAATCTGTGGTATCCTTTGAGCCTGGTGATAGGTCATTGATACTTTGAGATACCAGGATTTCAGACATTGCAGCACATTCTGCATTTAATAAAGTAAGGGGATTGGAATTACCTTGAGCCTTTGTATCCACTGTTGATAGCTGCTTGACAAAGTTAGATGAGAGTTTTTGTTTCTGTTCCAGGGAGTTCTTATTTTCCTACATATGGATCAGTTCCAGCACAAAAGGTAGACTATCATGTAGAACATGTTCTAATGGCATGTTAACATATGCAGTAATATCAGTACATAGGGTCTGTGTCTCGGGTTGAACAGCCATGTTGAGAGAGACAGTGTGAGCAGAGGGAGTTGAAAAATCATGCGTTTTGGTTTCATTCCTCTTTTTGATAGTGGTGGAACTTGGAGTTAAAACTGAGTCCCTGTTTCTAGTGTTTTTTGTAGCATTAAGGGTTGAGTCAGTGGTGTTCAGATCGCATAAGTGTAATGAATCAGAATCATCAGAGAAAACATTAGTGCATGAGTCTGTGGAACACTTGGAACTAAGCAGTAAATTGCTGACGTTTTGACCATAGAGAAGATTTTCAGACTTCATAGAATAATCTCCACCAGCAATAGTGGGAGGAGTAGGCATACCTGGGACAGGTGGATCCAAAGTAGACTGCTGTTTGACAGAGTTCAGATGACTCTGCTTCTGCTCTTGGGGGTCTTTAAAAATCTGCATATGTTTGGGTACTAGAACCAAAGGTGTATTGTTATGTAGGACAGGTTCCATGTTCTTTATCATGTCTACTTTAGTGAAGGCTTTTTCCTACTCAGTGGATAACCTAATAGTATCTAGGACCAGATTTTTAATTTCAATTAAGAGGCTTTGATCATTAATCAAATTGTCTTGTTCTTCAACATCATCTGCCCAGCTAACTTCAATGGTGAGAAAACTACCCTCCGTGGATTTTGGTCACATATTCAGCCTTCGGCCACAATACGAGATGCATATCAACAAATCTTTACCTTGTCTCATATTTTGTTCGTTCTCTATAATCAAACATTTTTTCAATCACAAACCTCTTCCCTTGCGTAGTCCACTCCAAATTATCTTAAGCCATGTGAAAAATGAAATGATTCATGCATAGCTTGGACTTGTTAATCGATAACAGCTTGATCAACATGTTTGTTAGATTAACCTGTGGAACAATTTTCTATATGGTGAACTACTTCTGCTCTATTACATTCCAAATAAAATTCAGTCAAATGTTGATGTGCTTTGATGTGAAGGAATATGTTCATAAGCTGATCGAACAAAACCAATTTAAGTTGAAACTCAAGCCAAACTAATTATATACCATTAACAGGAAGAATAATTGTTAATTAATAGGAATGTACTATTTAATAGTATCATTTTGAAACATGTATCTATTTTCCCCTTGCTTGCGGGAACATGATTTGACCCATGGGGCATTGTGGTTCTTATATGTTGGGGAGCATCAACTTTTAGTTAGAAAGCTCCAAGAGCCGAATTGGACGGTTTGGTTCCACCTTGAGGTAGGATCCCTCTTCTAGCCTCTTTAATTCAAGAATTCTATAAATTGAATTTAATTTATTTCTTAATTCTGCTCAATTATATTTAATTGCATATCTTGAATAAGTGTTCTTTAATATAATTATTTCATTTGATAAATAAAGTCATGTTTTTATAATAAAGCAATGCCATGATTTTATAATAAAACCCCTCCAATGGAGGTGCGTTGTCTTCTAAACCAAAGAGCAGTGATAGTTATTTGTATCATGTTTAGATTTGGTTTGAGTCTTTTATATGCCTCTTGTTGGTGTTTGTTTTGTGGCTAGTTAGTTTTTGTTTTCTTTGAATAATATAAATTGGCTTATCATACTCATTTAACTCAAATGACATTGCCCGAGTAGGCATATTTCTTGACCATGACACTTTCCTTTTCACGCTTTGAATATTATAAATAAAATTTCCATGTTTAGGCAAAGTGAATTAGTTTGTAAATGGTTTGTGTAGGGTGTATGATTCTTTTCCGTCGTTTTGTTGCCCTTTAGAGGTTACGTCATTGTGTCGCTTGCTACAACCTTCTCTGGTGATCCCTTGGTATAGCATATTAAATAGTTGATCTATTATATCATCTGTCGGTGGGGCGATGGCTAAAATGTTGCCCCGCCTCCTCCCGCTCCCTTCACTCCTGGTCGGAAGATGTTGCCCCGCAGATGTCGCTAGACCGGGCCAACACGCCGCGGTCACGCTGTGGTCACGCCGCGGTCACGCCGCGGTCACGCCGCGGTCACGCCGCGGTCACGCTGTGATTTTTCCCTGCTCTAGGATGACACCCCGTGGCGGTTTGTAGTGATAGTATTTCATGAGTCTTGTGATCAATGTTGAGACTGACTAATCACAATTTCTGCCGACGGGGCGACGATCGGAATGTTTCCCCGCCTCCTCCCGCTCCCTTCGCTCTTGGCCGGAAGATGCTGCCCTGCGGATGTCATTGGACCAGACCAACACACTGCGGTCATGCCGCGGTAATGCTGTGATTTGTCCCTGCTCCAGGACGACACCCCGCGACGGTTCACAGTGATAGTATTCCATGAGTCTTGTGATCAATGTTGAGACTGACTAATCATAATTTGTGTCGGCGGGGCGACAACCGAAATGTTTCCCCGCCTCCTCCCGCTCCCTTCGCTCTTGGCTGGAAGATGTTGCCCTGTGAATGTCGCTAGACCGGGCCAACACACCGCAGTCACTCTGCGGTCACGCCTTGGTCACGCCGCCGTCACGCCACGGTAATGTTGTGATTTGGTCGTACTCCAGGACGACACCCCGTGGCGGTTCGTAGTGATAGTATTCAATGAGTCTTGTGATCAATGTTGAGACTGACTAATCACAATTTGTGTCGGCAGGGCAACGACCGAAATGTTGCCCCACCTCCTCCTGCTCCCTTCGCTCCTGGCTGGAAGATGTTGCCCCGCGGATGTCGCTGGACCGGGCCAACACGCCGTGGTCACGCCGTGGTCACGTTGTGGTCACGCCGCGGTCACGCCACGGTCACGCCATGGTCACACCACGGTCCCACCACAGTAATGCTGTGATTTGACCCTACTCCAGGACGATACCCCGTGAAGGTTCGCAGTGATAGTATTCCATGAGTCTTGTGATCAATGTTGAGACTAACTAATCACAATTTGTATCGGCGGGGCGACGACCGAAATGTTGCCCCACCTCCTCTCGCTCCCTTCGCTCCTAGCCGGAAGATGCTGCCCCGCGGATGTCACTGGACCGGGCCAACACGCCGTGGTCACGTCGCAGTAATGTTGTGATTTGGCCCTGCTCCAGGACGACACCCCACAGCGGTTCGCAGTGATAGTATTCCATGAGTCTTGTGATCAATTTTGAGACTAACTAATCACAATTTGTGTCGGCGGGGGGACGACCAAAATATTACCTCGCCTCCTCCCGCTCCCTTCGCTCCTCGCCGGAAGATGTTTCCCCATGGATGTTGCTGGACCGGGCCAACATGTCGCGGTCACGCCGCGGTCACGTCGTGATTTGGCTCTGCTCCAGCCACATCCAGCCCACACCATCCCCCTTCCACCTTCATTTCAGCCAGCTTCCACCAGCATTCCAGCCCGCAACAACCCCCCCTGCCACCTTCAAATCAGCTCACACCATCCCCATAACACCTGCAACCAGCCCCCTTCCACCAGCATTCCAGCCCCCTTCCACCTGCATTCAAGCCCGCACCAGCCCCCAGCCACCTGCAATTTAGCCCGCACCAACCACCACACCACCCACCACCCCCCAACCTCCTGCAAAACACTCATGTCAGCCCTCTGCCACCTGCAAAACAGCCCCAGCCCTCACCATCCCTCGACCTCCTATATCCCATGGGGGTTGGGGCTACTGTCCAGGGGGGCTAGGGCTGCTGTCCAGGGGGGTCCAGCGGGGGGGCAGGGAGGGGGGAGAAAAATCTAGCTGGAAACACAACAACATATCTACGAGACATCAATACTCGTGGGTAAAAAGATGATATTACCTACCTTAGGTTCATTGATGGATCCTCATCTCATGGTTCCCTCATATTTGAAGTAGGTTGGAAGATATCAATGAAACTATCCAAATCCATGAATATAGGGAAAAGTGTTGGCACCTAAAGGAATTTATATTAAAAAACAAACAAGTTGATCCTTCATGAAAAGGCGGGTAATTACAACCTCCCATCAATGAAACTCATCCTCGAGTTGATCTTATGAAGGTCAAAAGGCATTGTTAGTGAATATTTCTAGTTGCTAAACTCATATATCATCTTCCCTTTCCTAGGTCTCTTCCTGTACTCGACTATGTTTTTATAGCACCTGTACTAGGGGAACTAATTTAACTTGGAGTGTCTTCACGCTCTAATCAACAATATGAATGAGATACTCCTCTAATGAAGCATATACATCCTAATAATCCTCATCAGGAAAAAATACATGTGTTGTGTCTAGAGAGTATTAGTGCATCCAAGACACTTGAAGTACATCATGCTTTGACTGGTACTTTTGAGGGAGTGCTAACTTGTATTCCACCAGTCTGATCTATTTCAGAACATCAAAGGGTCCAAAGAACCTCAGTAAGAGCTTATCCTACCTCTTAATATGTCTATAGACCAACCTGGGTGAGTCTCTAAAGAAAACATGATCTCCAACCTCTAACTTGAGAGTTTATCAACGTTGGTTGGCATATGACTAATGTCTAGATAATTCTCTCATCATGCTCCTTCTGAACAACTGGACCTACTCTATAGTCTCCTACACAATACGTGATCAATTAATAGCCACCTCCCTTGCCTGTAGCCAACATGGAGTTGAGTGAAACCCCATGGTATGTACTGGGGCATATGAAGCCTTTAGCCTCTAGGACCTCAAATATCTTCTTGAGATCCAAAAGCTCCATAGGTGCCATCCTATAAGGAGTAATGGTTATTGGTACTGCTCCTGGAACAATTTCGATATTGTATTCTACCTCTCGTACTAGTGGTATACCATAGATGTTGTTAGGATAGTCTTCACTGAATTTTCCCACTACCAGTGGAAAACAAAGGTTTGTAACCCCTGGTACTCAAGGAAAATGCTAGTGATCTGATCTATCACACTACCCATCCTTTATAGCTCATACCTATCTTAAGTCACACAGACATCCCATTATAACTTATTCACATACCTAATTCCCTATGGGGATTTAATCATCACCCTCTAATGACAGAAGTTAATATGGGATCAATAGGGAACTAGTCAATCAATCCTATTGATTACATCAAAACCCATCATATCGGGGATTAAAGGATTACAAATAGAAAGGTATCCACCTATCACAAGAGAAAAATCCTTAAAATAGAAAACACCCTCTAAGATAGGTATGAGCTGTCCAGGGTCTGGGGGGGGCAGGACTGGCAGGGGGAGGGGAATCTGTCTAGGGTCTGGGGGGTGTCCAGGTTCTGGGGGGGGGGGATCTGTCCAGGGTCTGGGGGGCAAGACTGGAAGGGGGAGGGGAATCTATCCAGGGTCTGGGGGGAATCTATCCAGGGGGAGGGGGATCTGTCCAGGGTCTGGGGGGTGTCCAGGGTCTGTCCAGGGGGGGTGTCCAGGGTCTGGGGGGGCTGCTGTCCAGGGGGGTCCAGTAGGGGGGCTGCTGTCTAGGGGGTCCAGGTTCTGGGGGGGTGGATCTGTCCAGGGTCTGGGGGGAATCTGTCCAGGGGGAGGGCGATCTGTCCAGGGTTTGGGGGGTTTCCAAGTTCTAGGGGGTGTTCAGGGTTTGTCCAGGTTCTGGGGGGGCTGCTGTCTAGGGGGTCCA
Organism: Viscum album; assembly: GCA_963277665.1. Lineage (NCBI taxonomy): Eukaryota > Viridiplantae > Streptophyta > Magnoliopsida > Santalales > Viscaceae > Viscum > Viscum album. Next base: position 903,847,712 of record OY728142.1, on the reverse strand, counting down.
GCAGGGGGGCTATCCAGGGGGGTCCAGCAGGGGGGGTGGCTGCACTATTCTTGTTTATTGAGTTATATTCTTTGTGAATATTCTAAGATGTTTTGTTTTACCATAATTTTAGGGGATGAGCACTACTATGTTCTACCTTGTGTTGTAGGTACTTTTGAGTTGGTTCCAGACTTCTTTGATAGTTTGTCTTATAGGGAGACTTATGTAAGTGCAGTTATGTATTTTTTTATATTTGGTTTTGTTTAATTCTTATTATATAAGTAGCTTTCGTTTATAATTTAATTTGGAGGGGACTGGCAGGGGGAAGGGGGGAAACTAGTAGGGGGGAGGGGACTGGAAGGGGGTGCAAGTGGGGGCTGGTAGGGGGGTGCAAGTGGGGGCTGGAAGGGGCAGGGGGAGGGGAAACAGGCGGGGGGGCAGGATTGGGGGGTGTCCAGGTTCTGGGGGGGTTCCAGGGTCTGTCCAGGAGGGTGGGGGTGGTTGTCCAGATTGGAGGTCTGGACTATCCAGGGGGATCTGTCCAGGGTCTGGGGGGTGTCCATGGTCTGGGGGGTATGGGGGGGTGTCCAGGTTCTGGGGGGTATGGGGGTGTCCAGGTTATGGGGGGGGTCCAGGGTCTGTCCAGGAGGGTGGGGGTGGCTGTCCAGGGGAGTGGAGGTCTGGGCTATCCAGGGGGATCTGTCTAGGGTCTAGGGGGTGTCCAGGGTCTGGGGGGGTGTCCTGATTTATTTTAGAAGAAGTTGGGGAACTATTTGAATTTTCTACCTTATTATTACCCTTGGAGGAATCAATGCAGGGATTATTCACAAGTAAGTCCATAGAGTCCTTACTAATACAGGCAGTATAGTCAACATCTTGATGAGTAATCAGGTTCTTAAATTTAGTAGGCATATTAATTTTATCTGAAGTCTGAGAAATACCAATATTATGATTAACAAAAAGGGGAGGAGATGTACCTGAAATATTTGTAGCAAGGTTGTCATGTGAAGTACCAGAATGTATTTCCAGCTTTTTTCTAGAACCTGGGGGAATCTGTGGTGTGTCCACTAGGTTCGGTTGCTCTTGATAAGATGAAAATATACACCTCTAATTCTTGACCAATTCAATAGGCAGATTTGGTTTGGCATCTTTCTAATCTTGCAAACCCGAGGCAACCAAATTTTGATTTGGGTAACTGTCCAAAGCAGTCTTTGAAACACCCAGAACTTCAGGTTCCATGGATATCTCCTTGGGAGATGCACTGTCCTAACCAAGTGGGGGTTAAGGGGTCTATTCAGAGATAAAGGTATTCTCCACATAAGTGTCACTGCTCAAGTGTAAACCCCCAAGAGGGTTGCATTTGTTCTACTTAGAATCATTATTCAAAATTGGCTTGGTCTGGTCATCTTGTCTGTCAAGTAGTGTGCCAACCTGTTTTGATTCACAGCCCAAAGAAGAATAAGGGTATGAAGATTGATCATTGTCAATCTTCATACCATTAAAAAGATCATTATAAATGTGATGTGCTTTATTACCTTTAGAGGGGTCCAAAAGAGTATCCCCTGCAGCTAAAACTGCCAAGGCATGGTTTGTCGTAATATGCAGGTCTCCTGGCAGTGATGAGCCTGTATGATCACATGCATTCAAAGCCGATTTAATATCCCTATCCAGACCCAAAGGTGGGTTTGAGTGGCCTTTCATGCTGGGTGAATTGGTAAACATGATCTAAGATATCAACAAGTTCTATAAACTATAACATCATTGAGTAATTCAATCAGTTGAAGTGAGTTCCATGCCATGAAATTATTGAATTGAAATGTATACAACATCAAGATATTAAATGGGAACATCATTGATAGAAACATCAATAGCAAGGGATGTGGGGGGGGGATGTTGTCCAGTAGGGGGGGTTGTCCAGGGGGGTCCAGCAGGGGGGCAAGGGGTGTGCAAGGGGGTGTGTGCAAGGGGTGCAAGGGATGTGGGGGGGGGGTGCTGTCCAGGGGGGTCCAGCAGGGGGGGCTTCTGTACAGGGGGGCTATCCAGGGGGGTTGTTGTTTAGGGGGGTCCAGCAGGGGGTGGGGGGGCTGCTGTCCAGGGGGGTCCAGTAGGGGGGAAAGGGGTGTGCAAGGGGTGCAAGGGATGTGGGGGGGGGGGTGGCTGCTGTCCAGGGGGGCTTCTGTCCGGGGGGGGCTGTCCGGGGGGGTCCAGCAAGGGGGGCTTCTGTCTGGGGGGGGGCTGTCTAGGGGGGGCTGTTGTCCAGGGGGGTCCAGCAGGGGGGGTGGGGGAGTTGTTGTCCAGGGGGTCTAACAGGGGGGCAAGGGGTGTGCAAGGGTGTGTGTGCAAGGGGTGCAAGGGATGTGTGGGGGGGTGACTGCTGTCCAGGGGGGTCCATTAGGGGGGGCTGCACTATTCTTGTTTATTGAGTTATATTCTTTGTGAATATTCTAAGATGTTTTGTTTTACCATAATTTTAGGGGATGAGCACTACTATGTTCTACCTTGTGTTGTAGGTACTTTTGAGTTGTTTGAGACTTCTTTGATAGTTTGTCTTATAGGGAGACTCATGTAAGTGCAGTTATGTGTTTTTTTTTTGAAAAAGTTGGGGTAAAGCCCTTATATTGAAAATGAAAATGTCTGGAAACAAGGAGATGCGTAGGAAAGTTCAAATGAGTCATCAAAGGACTCGTCAAGAGGGATATGTCCAGGGTCTGGGGGGTGTCCTGGGTCTATCTGGGGGGGTGTCCAGGGTCTGTCCGGGGGGTGTCCAGGGTCTGTCTGGGGGGGTGTCCAGGGTCTGGGGGGTGTCCTGGGTCTGTCTGGGGGGTGTCTTGGGTCTGTCCGGGGGGTGTCCAGGGTCTGTCTGGGGGGTGTCCAGGGTCTGTCTGGGGGGGGTGTCCAGGGTCTGGGGGGAGGTGTCTAGGGTCTGTCTGGGGGGGTGTCCAGGGTCTGTCCAGGGGGGGGGGGGCTTTGCAGGGGGGCTGTCCAAGGGGGGTTTATGTAGGGTGGGGGTGTCCAGTGTCCAGGAGGGAGGGGTCTGCAGGGGGTGGGGTACTGCAGGGGGGTGTGAAGGGGATGGGGGTATTTTTTTATGGTTTTCCAGACCCTATAGCCACAGTTTTTAACCATGTCTATAGGTCTATTGCCACGATTTCTAACTGTGTCTATAGGTCTAATGCCACGATTTCTTACCGTGGTAATAAATTGTGTCCCTCCTCTAGTATAGCCACGGTTCTAAACCTTGGCTATAGAGATATTACCACGGTTTGAACCGTGGTTGTATACCTATAACCACGGTTTGAAATGTGGCTCTAGACCTATAGCCATGGTTTGGAACTGTGGCTATAAGTTTAGGCTTATAGCCACGCCAAACTTAGCCAGGGTTTCTCAAACTGTGGCTATTACCTATAGCCACGGTTTTAAACCGTGGTTATAGCCCAAATTTCCAGTAGTGAACCCCATGAAATCTCCACCATCGCACACCTTACTCTTAGGGCGTATGCTGGTGTAATAAATAGATATGTATCAAGACCCTATAATTATGATTATGTAATTTTTTTTGTATAGAATAATGAATATAATTTTATTTATTATCGTTTTTAAAGCACAAATAGTATTTTTGGTTAATATTCAAATTGAATTAAGAAATCTATTTTGATGAATTAATAAATAATATTTTTATAAAATATTATTATTAAATTAATTTTATTAAATATAAATGATCATATAATATTTATGAGGCCAAATGTAATTTTTATTAAGGCTTAAAAACTGTTTTTGTCAAAACCTGACAATTTTCAATAAATGTCGGTTTTTATTTTAAAAGTAAAAATTGACATATTTAGAAAATTATTTGGATAAAATGAATATTATTTTTGGAATTAGGATTTCAAAATTATCCAATGGTGAATTTTTCATAATTTTCTGAGACAGTCGAATTTTTGGGTAAAAATATATAGTGTGTTTTATAACATCATAATGACTCAATAGTAATGTAATAAACACTATAAAAGAGATATTCAACCAAATATAAGTTTTAACTTTAAAATAATGTGATTTTATATTTGTTTGACTTATTTTATAAATCCTTAGTGAATCCTCCAAAATGTATAATATATTTTATGACTTTAAGTTCATTTCTTTAATAATGTGACTCACCTCCACATAATAAAGACTAATATTTTAATATATTCAGCCCATGGACTTATAAAATAATATTTTCCACTCTTCTTTTGGCAAAAAACCATGGGCAAAAACCATGGGAGGTTTATGGTTTTGAATATTTAATTATATAGATTTCAAAACTTAAGTTTGTGAAATATTAAAGAATTCTCCTCTCATTTCCTATATAAACTCACCCAAGATCTCAGTTATCTTCACTAAAAATACTTGGATAACGTACTTAATCTATCCTCCTTTCTCTATAATCCTCTCAAGGTGATCCAATCTCTCAAGAATCCCCTCTTCAAGCTTTTGAAGTCATACACTCAAGTAAGGGTTCATTATATTCTCATTTTTATCCAAGTTTCCTTATATTGTTACACCCTTTTATTTTCATTTAAAAATGATGGGGTGTGTTTTCTCACCCCTATAATACTTCTCTTATTACGTGTGAATGATGAGATACCATTTTATCTCTCATTAATCCCTCCCACGTATACCTGTTACCATGCCGAAATTTCATAAGAGTTATTCTATTTCTCCTCTTTCTTCAATTTTATTTATTATGTTATGCCTTCTATTTCCAAATTACTTATGTTGGGACATGTATTTATATGACCATCTTACCAAGAATTTCATTTATATATTCTAATATACCTATTTCTCTCTCATCAACCCTTTTTATGAAATTTTATGCCACGTTGTTAGGCTGCCAAAATTGCACCGTGAATCTCCATTCCAAAACAATTGTGTAAGTGAATATTGTACCCATTCCCTTTCAAGGGTGTTCATTTTTATACACATATAACTTTTTATTGAGGAATTACATGTATGTATTCTAAACCACTTGATTGTGGAATAAATTATAATGATGAATGAATCTATGCTTTATGATATATATGACACACTTAAGCATGAGAATGAAATAAAAGTGACGGGTGCTCCCGAAATTATATAGAGTTCCAATGAATTGATTAATGTTTAGTATCATGATATGACATGTTAGGATAGGGTTTTACCTGATTCATTTATGGAACTTTGTCCACTTTTATGCCTTGGCAGTTTAGCCTTGACCTATGATGCAATGTTTTAAGTTGTTGTCACATTTCCATGTTATGATTATCATGTCATATTGTGTCTTTATGTTCATGTTTCTTTTATGATCCATTGATATATCTATTGTCTAACATTTGTTGTATTCCTCATGTTATACTATGTTTATTCCCTTACTGGGCTTTATAGCCCACCCCTTTCTTACATATGTCCTCAGATTATCCCATGAAATGTTAAGTACGAAGGAATGTTGTGGTCATGTAAAGGAAGTTTTCAATAATGATGTTGTATTTCATGATTTAAGTTTTTATATAATGATCCTAATTTCCCAAGACACTAGACTTATTGATCTTTCGGGTTGTATTAATTGTAATTTTATGTCATTAAATCATATATAAATGTAATAAAAAGAACAAGGTAGTTACATTAATGGTTTGTTCCCTTTACTTGCTTTCAAAGTTGTCTCAACAACAAAGGCTCTTTCCTCAATTTTCTTCTTTCCAGCTACTTTTTATTTTCTACCATAAGAAACTTGTTTTAGAAGGAGTGTCATACATCTTTCAGCATGATGTCCATCCTTTTCTCATCTTCCAAAAACTTCTTTTATACATTCAAATTGATTTTTTGTTGGAAGGTTTCTAACATCTTTAGTTTTTTCTTTTCTAACTTCCTTTGGGTTAGGAAAGTTACTCAACCGTCTTCTGCCATTGCTTTCCATTTTTTCAAACCTTCTTCCAAGAACTGACAAGTTATGACAAAAATTATAAACTCTGTGCCCATAGATTCAACAACACCAGCAATTCCCATCAAATCTTGATTTTCTACTGAAGAAAGATCTTTCTCTATAGAAAATTTGTTGAGGTTGATAACTTCTGTATTCTCTGTCATACTCAGGATGTGGACCATCTTTCCTTCTGAATGAGTTTTCAACTTTGGTACATGTGATAGGTTTCTCACATCCTTTCTCCACCCAATCTTTCCCAACACCTTTTCTGGAACTTAAAATGTTATAATAATCAAATGAAACATTATTTTTGGTGAGTGAGAATTCACATGATTCTTGTTTTGAGCCTTCTTATAAACTTTAGAAGCCTCAAATTTTACTTTTGAAGTTTTGTTGAAGTTTTCATTAATCTTCCTCAGGGTACTTTCAGACCCAATACATTTTGATTGAAACTTGTCAACTTCTTCTTCCTTAATTGTTAGCTTCTTTCTAGGATCTTCAATCATCTTTCCTTATTCAACAGTTATAATTTTATAACTTAATATATCCTGGATGTATTCTTCCTCATGCTTGATGAAATATTTTCTTCCTTCAACAACTTCTCTATAATATTTCTTCATTACTCTAATTTCCTTCTTAAGAGTCTTATTTTTCTCAAGACATGCAACAAGTTCTATTCTGATTTGATACTCTTTATACGATTCTTCACCACCTTCTTCACTATATGATAAATCTTTTGTTTTATCAGCTTTTGCAATGGAGGTTTTGAATTTTTTTGAACATTCATCTTTATAATAATTATTTTTAGTTGAGTCTGATTCATCTTTCTTAGTCAACATATGCCTCTTATTCCCATTAAACTTCTTTTTAGATTTGTTGAATGACTTTTCTTATTTAGAAGTTTTGTTCCACTTCTTCCATTGAGGTTTTTCATCAGAATCATCTCGATATTCTCTAAATTTCTTCTTGGAACAATTCATAGCAAAGTGTTCGAATCCACCACACTCAAAACACTTGAGAGGAAGTTTACCTTCATACTTTACTCTTCCTCTTCAATAGTTCTTAGAAATAAGAGACATGATTTTTTTCATTCAACTCATCATCCTCTTTACTATCAAAGTCACAAGGATCAACATCTTCGACATCTTGTATTTTCATTTTTCTCATGGCATCAAAAGTCATTTCATCTTTCATATTCTTTTTGAACATCAAATCTCTCCTCATTTCATAAGCAACAAGAAAGTTATGCAATTCATCAATATATAAATCATCTTTTTCTTCTAAAGATAAAATGTTTGAATCAAATATGTCTGGAAATTTTCTCATAAGTTTCTTCATAATTGTAGAATCTTCCAAGACATATCCAAATCCTATGATTTTCCAAACAATTTCATTTACTATGGAAAAGTATTCATAAATAGTTTCTACATCTCTCATTCTGATGTATTCATACTTACTGCACCATATTTATAGCTTTGTTTCCTTCATTTTAGTATACCATTCAAAAATACTTTCCAGCTTGTCCCACATACTCTTTGAAGTTTTAAGACCCATCACCTGCATAGAAACATTTTCTTATAAGGGAAAAAAGGATAACATTTCTAGCTTTTACATCAAATTCGATATTTCACTTATCATCAAAAGTCATCTGGGCATCATTCTCAATAGGTGGAAAACCAATTGTAGCAGTATCAACAACTTCCAGTCCAAGAGATAGAAGATAATGAATCGTCGTATTTTTTCATCCATAATAATTGTTATCATAAAATGCAGAAATTCCTCTACTTTTTGACATAATTGATACTATCCATGATAGGGATTCAACAGGGGAACCTTCGCTTTGATACCAATTAAAGTTCCAAAAGATCGAATAACAACTGAGAAGAGGGGGTTGAATCAGTTGTTCACTTTTTATAAGTTTCAATACTTTTTAAAACTTAACTTCAGCAACCTGTTAAAGTTCATATCCTTGTCATATTTTTTGTAAATACTTATTCGTGCAAAAATAGGAAAGCAAGTAAAGCACACGAGATTTACAAGGTTCATTCTCAATGTGAGAACCTACATCATTGCCATAGTCACTCTCATGAGTTTATGTAAATTCACTATTATGAAGAAGTGGATACAACTTATGTCAACTCCCGTTAGACACCTTCTATCTTCTGATAGGAAAGATTATACTGACTCTCGTTAGTTTACAAAGTTTTCTTACAAAACAATTGATCCAAAAAAAGTAAAAATACTTTGTTCAATTTGCTCCACAAAAGTTCTTGGGTCTGATGACCCTGAATCCGATGGCGTTCAGTCCGATGGACTCGGTCTGATTGACTCAATACAATGGATTCGATACGATCTTATCTTTCTCAATCTGCACTTCTCAAACTTTACTCAAACACTAAGTCTGATCTTCCTCAGTCTGATTGACTCAATACGATCTTCTCAATACGATGTTTCTCAGTCTAGTAAACAAAACAACAGATGTCCAATCTTCAAATGTGATTGTCGTTTGGAATGAAATTTCACTTGAATTCTTCAGTGCTCTGCCTTTTTTGATTTCATGAAAAGTTCCAAAATGCGAATGAACTTTGCTTCTATTTATAGGCGACTCAGAAAAGTAAAGGTGGGAAACTTGAAAAGTTTCTCCACTCTCTCAAATTCAAAAACTTTGAGATATGCGCATAATTGAATTTCAAGTTTGACCACTTCAACTTTGACTTATTCAAACCTTCTCAAGATTTCTTTGAGATGAGTCTTCTCGAACAAGCTAACTTTTCTTCGGTCCGATATAACTTCCTCAGCTTCAACTCTCTCTTCTCATTACGACCTGTCTTTCTTTCTCAGCTTATTACGATGTGACTATCTTCCTCAACTCATTACGATCTATCTTTCTTTCTCAGCTAATTGCGATCTGACTATCTTCCTCGACTCATTACGATGAACTTCCTCAGTAGATGACTTATAGGTGCCATAATATTATTTGATTGCAAACTTGAACTCTCCCTTTGGTTCTTTTCAAGAAAACACAACTCTTTTAGAATCTTCACTTCTTTTCATAACTGATCTCCCTTTGATGGATCAACATCAACAACTCTGATCACTCCGATGTTTTGCATCCAATTTGTTATCGGTGTGAGGCATTCATTTGATGAATTTGTGCTTATTCCTGATCCGATTGATCTTCCTCTTTGGAGTCAGTTTGGTTAAAAACCTCATAATGATGGAATTCTCATTATGATGGAATTTTCATTACAATGTTTTGCATCCGATGATGTCTCCACTCAACAACTTCGAAAATCCTCAAAGTTCATCAACTTTACACATTCTAACTTCTGACAACTTCCCAGTCCGGTACTTCTGAATCTGATCTTCTATGCCCGAGTTTCTAGAATCGATACAAACTTTATGACTCCTCCATTTATTCAAAAACTTTTATCATGATAGTTTTTATGATTTGTGAGAACTTCATGACCAACAAAACATTTTTTGATTTATGGTTAGAAAGTTTGAAAACTTTCTAACTCCTGGCTTCACTGTCTTATTTCAAAACTCTTCAGCAACAATACGACTCATTCACTCAGCAACTTCTAATTTTCTAACAAACACTGTGTCTGATGGATCTTGAACTTCATACCGATAGACCTGAGACCGATAGTGCGTCCAATCAACAACTTTATCTTTCTGGCAACTTCTGCATCCGGTGCTGCTCAATCCGATAACCCGAGTCCAGAAACCTATGTTCGAAAAACAACTTTCTTAGGGATAAAACTTCTCTCTCCCTTTGAGTTTGGATTCAGTAACATTTAGTAACTTTAAGCTTTCTTATGAAAGTTCATTACGATTGACTGAGTCCGATCCTGAATAACAAAAACATTCTTTTACAAAAGGTTAATTGTCAACAAATACAAAAACTTTGTTAACAACAAAAACATCAAAAAGGTTATTCATTTATCTTAAAAATGATATAATAGCCATGTAAGGAAAAATTGGGTCGCTATAAAGATCATTAAATTTTAAATGTTGAGATGCAGGAAAGAAACATTTTTTTATGTATGAAATGTAAGAATGAAGTGATTTTAAGCAACTCGATAATCAAAACATGGTATGTTATGTCATCCCAATATTTGATTGAGTTAAAAGGGAAATCAACATATCATTGAGGTATTTTGTTAGCTGGAAAGTGGATACTCAAGGAATGCAATTCTAAAAAATAATAGAATGAGCAATTTTACTTGAAAAGTGCAGGTTACGTTTCCTACAAGCATGAATGAAAATAAAAGGACATTTTTTCCATCACAGATTGATATGGATTCAAGGCACATTGGATCATGATAGACAACGTAACTTTTAGTAACAAGCAACACTCCATTAACATCATTAGAACTTGAAATCTCTATTTATCAAAAACAACATCATATTAAATAAATCAATAACTATTGACACATTTAATTTTTTTCATTAAATAGTAAGAGAATTAAAAGAATATTAATCTTTATTTATTCCATTTAAACAGACTTTGGTAAAAAAAAGACTCAACTAAAACTGCTAATAGGGTGGGTTGGGTCGGCCCACATGGCGGGCCATGAAGGCTACAAATTGAGCGGAGTAGATAGATTTGATCCACGAACAATGTGGGGTGCTAAGATAAGGTCCAACCCCTATCGCACGGGGCCCATAGACTCATTGCGGATCTAAAAAAATTATAATGAATAGTAATTTCTTAGATGCCTCACAACTAAAAACTATTAACTAAGATTAAATCTAGTACTAAAATCAAACCGAAAAATATTTAAAAAAATATTAAAATAAAATATAAATATACTTAAAAATGTTAAAATATATATTTATGAATTAATTCAAAATTTGTGAAGCTTTGTGGGGGGTGGGGCAGAGGACATTATAGTTCACTGGACACTCCTTAATTGATGATGTTTTGGGGGAAACCCAATTTAAATTTTATTATAAATAGTTTTGTATCCCATTCCGATTTTTTTACGAACCGAGGGGATTAGATGATAAAGCTCGATGTTTAGTGGTTAGCATTGAAACGGGCTGAACGACGACGTTTTGAAACGCGGTTTTTGCGTTTCCATGATCAAATTGAACGGCACGTGTCCCTGCTTTCAGAAGGTTGACTCGGGCAAGCCACCGGACAGACAAATTTCGTGACAGCGATTTCCATCATTCGACCCCCGATCATCCCGAAGCTGTTCCATATTATGCCAGGAACCTTGAATTGGATTTCCAATTTCCAATGTTTTTTTATTTGACGAATCTGAATCAATAGATATTCTGCAAGGAACCTCGCAATTGATTTTAGATTCGTCGAAAACCCTAATCCTGAGCGAGAGGGTGTTCGTGGATATTTTCTGATGTTTCGTTGGCTAGATTGAGCCGATTTTATTTTCGGTAAGCGCTGACTGTGTTTATACTCTGTCATTTATTTTGTTAGATGTGCGGTATCTGATCGGCGGGGGCTGCAGGTCCGACGGAGAAACAATGCCTTCTCATGCGGTTCTGGACCGCCAGATCGAACATCTGATGGAATGCAAATATTTATCAGAAGCTGAGGTGAAGACCCTGTGTGATCAGGCCAGGGCGATTCTTGTCGAGGAATGGAACGTGCAGCCGGTGAAATGTCCGGTGACGGTGTGTGGCGATATCCACGGGCAGTTCTATGATCTCATCGAGCTTTTTCGGATAGGAGGGAATGCTCCCGACACAAACTATCTCTTCATGGGCGACTATGTTGGTCAGTTAAATTTTCTTTTATGTCAAATTAACGAAACTCCACGTGACATGATCGAGATGCTTGATGATCTTTTGATTGACAAGACACTGAATTGGATTAAGATTCACTGTCTAAAGAATTATCGAGTCTGCTGTTTTTTTTTTGCATATCGAAGTATGTATGATTTTTGTGGTGTCGTTAATATCCTGGTTATGTTAATGCAGATCGTGGGTACTATTCTGTTGAGACTGTCACGCTGTTAGTAGCTCTCAAGGTCCGTTATAGAGATAGAATTGTTATTCTAAGGGGAAATCATGAAAGCCGGCAAATAACTCAAGTGTAAGATATTTCTTTTTCTTTTTCTTTCCGTTGGTGTGAAGATACGACGTAGATATTTCTTTTTTTTTTCCTCGTTGGTGTTAAGATACGTCTTACTTCTATATCTGCGATGATCTGATGAAATAAAGTTCTTTCAAGTATAAGATATTTCTCTTTTTATTTTCTTTTGGTGTGAAGATATATTGTACCTCTATATCTATGATGATCTAATGGAATAGAAATCTTTCGAAAAATAGAAATTATAATAAGGCTGAACGCATTCCTTTCTCCATGCTATCTAGGATTTATTATCATAAAAGTAGAAACATAAATCGAATGATTCAATATACTGCTCATTATCTGCATTTTTTTCTTTTTCTTTGCTGTAAACTAGGAATACGTCGATTTAACATTAATTCATTCATTTTCATGCAATGCTTGCCATGCTTTATATAGTCAACCTAGTTGTTGGGATTCAGATTTGGGTTCATGAAGCTGAATGCAGTTGAGTGTCAAAATATTCCTGGGAATTTATATTCACCATGCTAGACATACAAGCAATCACAGAAACGATTTTTTCCCCTGAAGCTGGGCAGTTTTTGTGCTAGATTTGGAGATTTTCTAGGCCCAAATAAATTATCTTTTTCAATTCAAAGAAGTTTTCAATTTTATATGTTTGTTGCATGTGGTCAACTCTCAAATCTTGATAGATTTAAGAATCCAGTGCTCATACTTAATGGACTCATTGCATGTCAATTGAAATGAGAACCTCAAGTCAAGTGAGAACCATTGCGTGTCAATTGAAATGAGAATGACCTCAAGTCAAGTGAGCACTACTGAATCTTTTCATATGAACCTTCGGATCAGTTCTTTATATTGGACTCTAGGAAATTAGGTAATCTTTTCATATGAACCAAATGTGAACTTCCTTTGAAAGGTAAGGGGAATGAGTTTTGGTTCACTCCCATTCCCTTCTTTGGGTTTTATGAAAGTTGTTTTCTATATTAGCTTCCTTTCATTTTCTTTTCCACTTATCTTATGGTCCGTTTTTTATTCCTGTCTTCCATTCTTGCATTGCTGTTAACTTTATATCCATGTCTCCACATTCATCAATTGGGGTGGGTTTTACAGTTTCCATGAAACTCATTCCCTTGCAAAAATATCACAGTTTGTACTTTCCATGAACCTCTTCAATCATCTTTTATCAATACTGCAAACGCATAGAGCTCTGTTGGCTTTGATATAATTTTCTATCCATTATTTTCATTTTACAAATTTTAAGTTATGGAAACAAGAAAGTCCCTTTACACTAGATTTCTATTTTATAAACTTGATAAATAATACCAGCAGTTCTGGGAACATGCTTTGCGAAATTGGGAGTGAAAAAAATAAAAAATAAATTATAGTAAAAATGCTTTAATAACTAGGTTTCTTCAGTCAAAATTCATGTGATCAATTCACTTCAGGCCATTGAAATTTGTTTTTTTCAATCGTTGAAATATTTCATCCATAGTTGTTTACGACACATGGTGCAAAATGACAACGAGGGTCTGGCACATTGTGCATGGCGTTGCGCGTGAGAATTTCATTTATGGCTCTAATATGAAATATAAAAATTATAAATCATGAATATGAAAAAGAAAATATAAAACATAACAAAAGAAGTCATATAAAATAACAAAAGGAAAAAAAAATTAAAAAGTGGGGGTTGGGCGCAGCTGCTGAGTAAATTTTTTAAATAAAACATAACAAAAATAACACCCAAAAGAGAAGCAAAAAAAAAAAAAAAAGAAAACAAAAGAAAAAAAAGAGGGAGGCAGGGGCCCTAGTGCTGGGGTGCGGCAGCTGCATGCGGGGGATTGGCTAAAAAAAAAAGAGCAAAACAAAAAAAAGCAGAAAAACGGGGTGGGGGTGGGGCGCAACAGGCATTGGGGTGAGTGAGGAAGTTGCGGTTGGGTGCTGGGGGTAGGCTAAAAACAGAAAAAAAGAGTGAAACAAAGGCTGGCGTGTGATGGTGCTCGCCATCGCCAATGGAAACATGGTGCACGCCATTCTCGCATCGTATCATTTGCGCCACGCTAAGGCCATGGCGTGGTGCAGACCTCCATGGCACAACACCTTGCGCCATGGCGTGCCATTGATATCAATCATTGAGTTTTATTTTATTGGGTTTTGCTTGTTTTAGCCGTCGAAGACTACTTGCAATTGTCAATTGCTAGAAATTTAGGCAAATGGTTGTGCATCACTAGGGATCTTCTGCATTGCAGGTCCCGTGCGAGAGGACCTGGGGTCCCTCGAGTTTTATTCTTGCTTGTCCAGTTCTTCCTCTTCTTCCATTCTTCCCCCTCCCTTTACATACTGTAATTCTGGTGACACCATACTTCTATACTACCTCTACCTCTCGAATTGTTGTTTGCTGGAGCGGAGGGTCTTATCACTTGGTCCTACCTGTTGAAAATCCTCGCACGGGAGGGAAGCACTGCGATGGACTTCGCATAAGAGAGCACTGATGATGGAGCAGGTTGGCGCTACCATTCCGCGAAACCAGCGACAAATGAATCAGGAGATGATGAAAGAGGTGGAGTACCGAGAAAACCTCATACTCTTGCGTCACCTTGGGAAGATACCGTAGCTGGAATTGATTATCGCGCTGCCTGAAGCGCAACTTGCGGCGTCTGGCGCTATGGAGCACCGCCCAGGGCGCGCTACAACGGGGATGGAACAACACACGAGATGTGTTGAAGCACTAGTGTCCAGTCGAGTGATGACAGAGGATACTTTTCCATAGGAAAAGGAGCGGGGAACGACTGGAAACGTGAAAGAGGGCCGTGAGCTGCTACAGCTGGTTCGACACATCGGGAACCGGTGGGGTGGAATGCGGCTTGGACGTCGGTGGTGGTTGGCGATGTGCGGGCTTCGATCCGACAAAGCTAACTGGAGCGTGATCATGAGCAACAAATCTAGTTGGAGATGGAGTAGCAACACAAGACGACCCGACCCGACCGTCTTTGGCGTCCAAGCTGCTTGCGACGCAACCCGTACACGTCGAGGAAACTCTCACAGATTTAACGTCGTGTGTCGACGACCTCTTGTAGGGCCACAACGAATTGAGTAGGAGATAAAGGACCAAGGGTTTGGCACATAATCGAGGCAACGAAAGTGCGGTTGGGCCGGTGCCCGACTTTAATTTTTACCATGATCAATGATTATTTCGGGATCAATACGATGATGAATGTCAGTCTCCACAGAATAGAATCAAATATTTAGATAAAGAAGGAAGAGACCCGAAACCTTTAGAGAAGATCTTGCACATCATATTTATAATTAATTTAATTAATTTCATAAAGAAAAGAATACCTGGATCTTTGGTACTTTCTTCGTTGACGATGTATCGTTCGGAATGACCCTTTTGGATTGTCTCATTGCGCTTGCGAGGATCCAAACCAGAATCTCTCTAGCGATGATCCACATGTGTTCCGATGGCCTGTGATTGACACCACTCGTTCTCCGGGTGCTAGCGTGGCGAAACGAGTGTCTTGTGTCAGTCGTTCTTGATCGCTTGTTCTTCAGTTTTGAAGAACGTTTCTCGTTCTGGAGAGGGGAGATAAGAGAATTCGAGAGAAATTGTTTGACTCAACAATTCTCAATTCACTGGGCGCAGTTCGGTCCATGGCACAATAAACGTACGTGTCTATTTATCGATATGAGGCTTCAGTTACAATATTTAATTGCATAACAACAATTAAATACATTCATAAACTTTAGAGAAAACCCATGCTTTTAATAATAATACCGCGTCATTATTTATGGTGCTTCAACTTGCGCAAAACGAAATTATAAATAAAATTTCGCGTCACAAAATAATAGCAGCGTTATTATTATTTTAAATTGTGCCAACTAGTTAAATAATTATTTACCGTCTTGCAAATAATTATTTTACTACCGGACCGGTTTTGGTCCGCTCAAACTCCACTTCCATTTATTGAACAGTAGAATAAATAAACAAACAATTTATGCTCTTAAATAAATATTTTATTTACAAACTAGTAAATAAATATTTATTAAATGTTGAATAAAATAAATAAATATATTTTACCCACAATCCAGTGAATAAATATTTATTTAATTTGTGAATAAAATTATTTCACTGTCTTGAGAATAATATTTATTTCATTAATTAAATTCAAATATAATTTAACCGAGACCATCAGAAACACTTAGTGTTTGACCCTCTAGGATTCTTTCTCGTTGGCATTAGACGAGCTTACCTAAAGTTCAAGAGTACTGTCTAGCAATGGGTCAAGGCACCCAAGAGAAAAAACTTAAAAGTCGCAACAACGACATCCACATACGAACACTCACTCTGTAATATAATCCCTTTGTCTCAATATCTCATCAAACAGGTTTCATGATAGTGTCATCAACCTTTGTGCTTGATACGTCGTTCTTTAACTACCTGAAATAAACTCGTTGTTACACCATGCCCATGAAATTTCGCGCGACGGGTCTATTTCAATCAAAGGGCCAAGATATCAACTTCCATAAATGGAAGAGACAAATCCTTCCTCGACTTATCCATTAATAACATGTCATTCGTGACGCACCCAACGTACCCTACTTCCCGCCAACATATGGCGTGACGGTTTTCGTCAGCAAATCAAAGTGCGCGAGTCATGACACGTATTAATGATAATCTTAAAGTCTAAGGATCATTACACACGCTCGCAGATAGGAATATCTGATGACACCAAAACATGCGAAATTCTTACCGGCGGGTCTGTTCTCATAATCTTTCGTCTTGGAGATTATCAAGTGCGAACTTCATGAGAAGAAGTCTCATCTGCTTACGAGTACTCGCACTTGACAGTCTGTATACTATGTGTCTGCAGAACTATATTTAAGAATATTATCATAGCACTTCAAGGTTCTCATTGTAGCGGGGATTGCGACGACCTTGTCAATGCGACAAATACTCAATGACATTATTACACTACAGTCATGCAGAACAATGAACAATATGTAATAAGATGTTTAATATTTAAATATATTAAATATTCATGTAATCAAAGTACGGACAGTTGGTTTTAGAACACCAACTCTTACATTTTTCAGTCCTAGTTTTCTCAGTTCTAAAGACGAAAATTCAGAATTCTTTTTGTCCGACGAACGAATTGTGAGGACACAATTCTTTTAAAGGGGAATGTAAATCCTAAAAATTTACAAGTGATTAATAAATGAATTATAATTTAAACAAATAAAGTTATGAAATATATTTTATAAAAACTATGTGATTTCATTTAATCAAAATGAAATTTGTTATTTTGATTTGTATTATTTTTAAAAAATGTCACTTTTTAATACATGATAAATAATAATCATTAAAAGAAAGACATTTTTTTAAATGAACTTTGTAGAATGATCAAATGAGAGGTGAACCCAATACCCAAGGTATTCTCTAAAGGAGGCCTTGAGGTTCTTTTATAATGAATAATAAGGACCACATCGGACCACAAGTCCGATGTGAGGTACAGACTCCAAACACTGCCCCTCAAGCTAGGTGTACCTAGCTTGAATACATAAAGAAAATAACAAAGAAAACAAAGCAATGAACAAACATTGCAGACACTCCCCCTCAAGCTGGACATACCCAGCTTGATTACAAAACAAGACAAAACAATGAAAAGATAAATCGCCATGGCTGCTTCTCCCCCCCTCAAGAAGATGATGGATGATGCAAGAAGCTGGTGAAAAGGATGGGTTGGTTGTCGGAGTGCCGGAAAATCCGCACTGGCGGGCCTGTCGTCGAAGCGCCGGGAATGCCGCACTGGCGGTGCCGGTTGTCGGAGCGCCGGGAATGCCGCACTGGCGGTGCCGTTCGACAGAGTGGAAGGTGAATTCTGCAGGAGGCCGACATGGAGGCGGGAGTTGCCGCAGGAGGAGGCCGTTCGGCAGGGAGGAGAGGCAGAGGAGCGGGCACACAGAGAGGGCCGACGAGCAGGGGAGGCAACAACCAGATTTGGACGACATTGGGAGGGTGGGAGTGTTCCGCCTGGAGGCCTTGAGGGAGGGGCGACGTCCGCCTAGAGAGGAGGCGTCTGGACGGAGATGCCAGTTGAGTGGGATGCGTGCGGGGAGTCGAGGAAGACGTGTCGTCGAGTGCACCAGGAAGGGGGCTGACTGGAAGGAGTCGCATGCAGGAAGGAGCGCCGAGGAGGGCGGGCAACTCAGGAGACCGCGTCGGAGGCGGTGGCCGGGGGCGCCGAGGGAGGCGGGAGGGCCAGGAAACTGCGTCGGAGGCGGCAGCCGAGAGCGCCTCGGGAAAAGGCGGAGCAGAGGATTTCGCTTGAAGGGAGGCGGGTCGGAAAGCGCCTTGGGAGGGCGGGACCGAGAGGCCGCGTCAGAAGGCTGCTGTCGGGAGGGAGCTCAGAGGGAGCCGCGCGGAAGGAGTCATGACGGGAGGCGGGCCGTCGGGACGCCAGGAAGGGAGATGCCGACAGGGGGAGATCTGTAGGGAGGGAGGGAGATCCAGCAGGGGGCGACGACGGAGGACTTAGCTCACTGGCCATGGAGGCCACCGCCCCCCACTGGAAAAAAAACGGGAAACCCTAGACAGGTGAGAACAAAATAGGAGGGAGAGCCCGGGTTGGATTAGTTTTCCTCTGATACCATGTAGAATGATAAAATGAGAGGTGAACCCAATACTCAAGGTCCTCTCTAAAGAAGGCCTTGAGGTTCTTTTATAATGAATAATAAGAACCACAAGTCCGATGTGAGGTACAAACTTCAACAAACTTATTATTATGTAATATACATTTATGAATTTGTTTTATAATAATAAATTACGTTTAGAATTTTATTTAACTAAACTATAAATTCAATTTTTATAAATGAAATTAAAATAATAATTACGAAGATTTAATTTAAAAATATTATATATATATATATATAGTATCTAATTGGAAATGTATATTAAGTATATATTTTGAAACTTGCTACAAATATACCTTGTTAAATATTTATGCATATAACAATAACATTTTATAATTAAAAAAAATTATATCATTATTAAAAAGGCAATGTAATTTTATTTTAGGAAAATATCAAATTTAATTAGTAATTATTATTATTATTTGTTTTTTGAATTATGAATTATACCATGATAATTATAATTTGTATTTAAAATTTTAATGAAATTAAATTTAATAATAATAATAAAACGATTTGAAAAAAAACGAATAAACAAAAAAAAATGAAAACAAATTAAAAATAAAAGGGAAATCGTGAAAGGGATTTGGAGGTGTCCGCGCAGTATTGTTTATGATTATTTTGAAAGGAAAAAACTATATATGCATTTTTAGATGAAAATATGAAAACATTCTTCACAAATTACTAAACCATCCTTTGATACCAATTATGACATCCCGACTTTTTATTACATTTTACAGAGGATCTTTTAAAGTTCGGTGTCTTGGAAATAAGATATATAATACATGAAAATATGAAAACATTCTTCTAATCCACTTGAATGACTTCATCATAGGTTCATCCTAAGTTCAATTACTGCATCTCATAACTTGGAGATCACATCAAAGGAAAGGGTGAGCAGAAGACCCAGTAAGGGGTAAACAAGGGAAATAGTTTTTGTGATCTTTAGGAATATCTGTAAGAACTTGATGAAATACATAAAGGCATGAACAAGAGCCATATCATAATAATAAGAACATGAATCATAACTTGAAAATGTGGCTACAACATTTAATTGAGTCATTCATAAGCATATCATCAAGGTTCATCACCGAGATGTCATAAAAATTACCAATGTTATTCATTAAGGTATCGTAAAACTTGTTATCTCTAAAAATTAAATTCTTTACTCAATGCATTGGAGCGCTATCAGGGCGCACCTTTCATATGTCTTAATTAATGTGAGCAACAAATATCATAGTAAAACATTTCATAAATAACCCGTGAAGAATAAAAGAAACGGGTTTCATTTCAAAATCATGGTGTTTTAGAAAGTGCTTAAAAACGAGATCCTTTTGTCATTTTAAACCCACGGAAAAGGAAGACAGGTTTCATGTATGTTAATCTCAGAATTAAATAGATCATTTTGACATCTATGTGAATACCCTTGGAGAAAAAAGAAGTTTGAGTGTTCACAAAAGAAAATAAAAGAATTTCTTGATAAAAAGAGAGAAATTTTGAGACGAAAATCCTGCAACATAACGGGTTTGAAACATGATTTTAGAAAACATTTAAAAGAGAGGGGACAAAGGTCTTCCATTCATAAACGACTCTTAATACAGTTAAGGGATGAAATAAAATGGACAAAAGAACATGGTATGAAAATTCGAAATACATACCACATAAAAAATAAACATGAAAGGAAAAGAGAAGTTGAGAGTTCCCTTACCTTGAAAAGTGACTCCTAAAATTCGAAGATCGAGACCTTGGGGGCTTGAGGACACATTGGGGGTACTTCCGAGGTAATACTCTCAGAGCTTCGTGAAGGATGAATTTGAAATGAAAGGAAATAAAGAAATGAGTGAGTATTTATAGCAAAAGTAAGAGAGTTTTTTATTAATTTTCTTGGACACCTCAGTAGTGGTATTTGCAAAACCATGAGTTTTTCCATGGAATTTGCCCATGGTATTGGCCACTTGGGACACTTATTATCATAATTTAATCCACAAGAGTTCGACCAACATTTTATATTACATATTATGTCATTATGATGTCATTAAACATATCGAAAACTCAAAACTGTATTTTTTACTATTCACTGAAAAATAAAGTATTTTATAAAATTTTCGTAAGTTCACCGTAACCTATTATCGACGTTCTGAATTAAAAAATAACATTTATTTTATCATAATAATTCTCTAAATATGAGAAATTTAACTTTTAATTATGAAAATACTTATTTATTAAAAATAACAGCAGACAAAAAATGCCTAGTAAAATGCATACTAAAATTTTCGACACTTACGAAGATTTGTAAGATGGGAACTAACCTCCTAAAGCAAAATAGCAAAAAAGAGCAAGAGACCGGACCAACCTACAAAAACGAAACGATCCCTGCGTAGCCAGTCATCCATTATATCAAATAAATCATTTTTGTTTTTGGTCAATTTACCAAGGGCAATATTCATTTGATCCTCCTATTCACAACCAATTAAACCATGTTCGAACACCTTCGCTTTTCGGTGCTTACAAGAAAAAAATAAATTTATTTTATCATTGTTATTAAAGAAAAGTGTTTCTATAACACTATTTCATTATAATAAACATTAATAAAACCATAGTTTAATTTAATAATTTATCTCTTTGAAAAGTACAATTTTTATCCTAAAAATCAATTTATCAAATTCAATCTCAATTTTTAAGCAAAATTGTGCTTAAAATGGGAATGATGAAATAATACTTTTATTAAAACAAAGGGATTACATTTTAAGCAACCAGGGTCTTGACACATAACCCCTTATAACACCCGCATACGACTTAAGGGTGAGGTGTGCGATAGTGATAGACTAATGGGGTGACTCGGTTAACATTGCCCGAGTGGTAAACTCCATTAACTTGAACTTCTCCCGTAGGCAATTTTTTTCAAGCTTTACATGTTGGAGCTTGGATTGGGTTTGGTCAAGAGCGAAACCCAAAGACGCTATCTCCCTCCCAAGTTCTGACAAATGGGCTTCGTACGACACAACTCTACTGGATGAGGTCATCAACTCTTCTTTCTGCATTAACTATTATCATTTCTATTTATAATACCAATTATAACGTTAAAATTATTATTAAGCGTATTGTTTCCTCAAAAGATGCTATCTCCCTCCCAAGTTAGTCAATTATGACCGTTGGTCAATATGACTGTTGGTCAATATGATCGTTGAAAACAATACTCTTAATAATAATTTTAACGCTACAATTGGTATTATAAATAGAAATGATAATGGTTAATTAATGTAGAAAGAAGAGTCGATGGTCTCATCCAGTAGAGTCTTGCTGTGCGAAACCCATTTGTCAGAACTTCGGGGGAGGTGGCGTCTTTGGGCTTCGCTCTTGACCAAGTCCAAGCCGAGCTTCAACTTGTTAAGCTTGAAAGAAATCACATACGGGAGAAGTTCAAAGTTTGTGGAGTTTACCACTCGGGCGATGTTAGCCGAGCCGCCCCATGAGTCTATCACTATCACACACCTCACCCTTAGGCCGTATGCGGGTGTTATAGGGTGTTATATGTCGAGGCCCTAGTTACTTAAAATGTAATCCCTTTGTTTTAATAAAATTGTTATTTGATCATTTCCGTTTTAATAATAGTTTTGGTTAAAAATTGAGATGAAATTTTATAAATTGATTTTTCGAGTAAAAATTGTACTTTTCAAAGAGATAAATTATTATATTAAACTAAGGTTTTATTAATGTCTATTATAATGAAATAGTGTTATAGAAACACTTATAATTAATTACAAATGATAATTTTTTTTTCAAGTGTCGAAAATTTTACTATGCATTTTCTGTCTGCTATTATTTTTAATAAATAAGTATTTGCACAGTTAAAAGTTAAATTTCTCATATTTAGAGAATTATTATGTTAAAATAAATGTCATTTTTGAATTCAGAACGTCGATATTAGGTTGGTGAATTTATGAGAATTTTATAAAATACTTTGTTTTTTGGTGAATAGTAAAAATACAGTTTTGAATTTTCGGTATGTTTAATGACATCATAATGATGTAATATGTAATATAAAATATTGGTCGACTCTTGTGGATTAAAATATGAATATATGTGTCCCAAGTGGCCAATACCATGGGCAAACTCATGGTTTTTCAAATACCACTACTGAGGTATTCAAGGAAATTAATAAAAAATTCTCTAATTTTTGCTATAAATACCCACCCATTTCTTCGTTTCCTTTCATTCCAAATTCATCCACCATGAAGCTCTGATAGTATTACCTTTGAAGGAGTCCTCCCAAGGTGTTCTCAAGCCCCCAAGGTCCCGATTTTTGAGTTTTAGGAGTCACTCTTCAAGGTAAGAGAACTCTTAACTTCTTTTCCTTTTTATGTTTTTTTATGTGGTATGTGTTTCAAATTTTCATACCACGTTCTTCTGTCTATTTTATTCTATCCCTTTACTGTATTAAGAGTCATTTATGAATGAGAGATCCTTGCCTCTCTTTTTAATGTTTTTTAAAACCATGTTTGATACCTGTTGTGCTGTCAGATTTTCGTCTCAAAATTTCTCTTTTTTATCAAGAAATTCTTTTATTTTCTTTTGTGAATACCCAAACATCTTTCCTCTTCAGGGGTATTCACATCGATGTCAAAATGATCTATTTAATTTTGGGATTAACATACATGAAACCCGCCTTCATTTTCTGTGAGTTTAAAATGACAAAAGGATCTTGTTTTTAAGTACTTTCTAAAACACCATGATTTTGAAACGAAACCCGTTTCTTTTATTCTCCACAGGTTATTTATGAAATGTTTTATTATGATATTTATGGCTCACATTAATTAAGACATATGAAGGGTGCGTCCTGATAGCGCTCCAATGCATTGGGTAAAGAATTTAATCTTTAGAGATAACAAGTTTTACGATACCTTGGTGAATGATCTTGATAATTTTTATGACACCTCGGTGATAAACCTTGGTGATATGCTTATGAATGATTCAATTAAATGTTGTAGCCACATTTCCAAGTTATGAATCATGTTCTTGCTCATGCCTTCATGCATTTCATCAAGTTCTTATTGATATTCCTCAAGATCACAAGTAAACTGTTTCCCTTGTTTATCCTTATTGGGCCTTCTGCTCACCATTTCCTTTGATGAATGTCTCTAGGTTATGAGATGCAGTAATTGAACTTAGGATGAACTTATGATGAAACCATTCAAGTGGATTAGAAGAATGTTTTCATATTTTCATGTATCATGTACCTTATTTCCAAGACACTACTTTAAAAGATCATCTGTTTGTAAAATGTAATAAAAAGACGAGATGTCATAGTTAACCAATAGAACCGGTGAAGAAAATGGAGATTGAATCAGTCTAATATTTCCTTTGGACAACATCTCATCACACTGCCTTTCGATCCCGTCTTTTTGCTGATGCAGATATCGGTAAGGCCTTGCAACCACTGGGGTTGTTCCCCACAGCAACCTGATTTTGAGGTCACAACTACAGAATGGGGGAATATTCATTAAGGGCTGGAAAAGATCATCAAACTCAGTTAATAGTAATTTGAATTCCTTCTCATGTTCTGCTTCAGACAGTGCTGCTATGATCGCCGATTTCAAAACTGGCTCTTTGATTCCCAATAACTCGACACATTCTCCCTCCATCTCAAAGCACGTTCCATCCCAGCCAATTAACCCCCAGTGACTTAAACCAATTTACTCCCAAGACCACATTAATTCCACATAATTGCAGGGTATACCGATCCACTTTAATATTTTTAATCCCGTGTTATATCTCCGCATTTTTACTCACGCCCCCACTCCTTGTGTTGTCTCCATTTGCCAGCAATACCTTAAGACAATTCTTAGGTTCCATAGTCAACGTCAGATGGGAAACCATGACAGCATCAAGAAAACTATGTGCACTTCTTGAACCCACAAGGATCCTTACAAATTTCCCATCGATTTCTCCCCTCAACTTTATCGTTTGGGGTCTTGCTGTTCCTATTGTTGCTTAAAGAGATATTCCCAGATCTTGTTCCCGGGTTTCATCTGTATCCACCTCCTCCCCAGCACTACCCCCAACTTCTTCCATGCACACCAACGGAAATTGCCTCTTGCAGCGATGCCCAACAGTATACAGCTCATCGCAGTTGAAACGAAGCCCTTTTTCCTCCTATCTTCCATCTTCGCTTTACTCAAACGTCTGATAAAGCATCACAACATTAAACTTCCTTTTTCCAAATCATATTCTCCCTTCACAACAAATGCCTTCCTCTCAAAAACCCGTGCTAAGACAATTGCCAATGTTAGATCTTTAGGTTCCAAGTGTCCAACATCTAAAGCAATATAGTCCTTCAATCCACTAAAAATCAAGGCGACTTTTTGTTCCCGTGTAAGGGATATGGTTTGTGCAGCAATTTTAACATTTTTTTTTTGATACTCTAGCATTCCTTTTTGCCTTAATTTGGCCAACCTCTCCCAAGGAATTTTCTTGTAGTGGTGGACCAAATCGAGCATGACAAAGATCTTTAAATCCCTTCCAATCTAAACCTGGCCTATCTCATTCAAGTTTCACAAGCCAAATTTGGGCTTCACCCTCAATATGATATGCAACGATCTCCAATTTCTCACTCTCAGGTGTTTTCTGTTTAAAGAAATGCTCGCATCTATTTATCCATCCAATTGGGTCTTCCGTTCCACTGTATCTAGGGAAATCCAATTGCGCCATTTGAGGGACCATCGCCCCTTTCTCTCAGCTTCCAGACTTGTTGGAGCTTCTGTCAGATCCACCCACGTTTCTTATCCCCTCCTGCTCCATGCTCTTTTCCTTTTGGTATGTCACCTCCTTTGACAAATATGCCAATTTTTTTGACATGGTTTCCATCTGTGCTCGATCATCCTTGTACATAGCCATGAAGGCTTCAAACTGATGTTGAAGTTGCTTGGTTTCTTCCATGCAAATTGGCTCTGATACCAACTTGGTATAGGATTGGGTATTTCTGCCATTTCTACCTATGTTTGCAATTGAATTTGGGCTCAATTAAGAGAGAATCTAACAGTCTCCTGGTTATCAAATAACCCTGGAGTCATTTTTGGTGAAATTCTATTTATTTCCACATATATATACAGACACAGCAGTTACAAAAAAGCACAGCAGTTGCACACAGCTGTGACACAGCAGTTCCAAAGAGCAGTTACAAGCAACAGTTGCAGCAAAAAAATAACTACCCATTGCCAGGACAACAGTAGGAAATAACAATTAACAAAACATAAACACTTTTAATATGCACATAGTATACTAACTTCAGCTTATATATTCATATCCTTTTTCTTCTGTGAAGAAACCCGCTGAAATGGAAGAACTGGAACACTATCTGAAGTGCTTTGATCTCTTCCCATATCACATAAGGGGTAATTTTGACTTTAACAAGCACCTGTTTTGAATTTGAACAGTTGTAGTAACAGCCACTCTCTAGTATATCTGTGACGTGTCATGCTCAGCTAAAGCTGTTTTAGTCATCTCCACCATGCTCTTATTCCTTCAGTCGGCCTAGTGTTTCTGTGACATGTCATTCTCGGCTAAATCTATAGTATGGACTGTTGAAAATTCTGAAGTGCTTTGACCTCTTCCCATTTCAAACTCATAATTCATTTTTTTTTCACAATATATCTCAAATTCTCCACTTATACCCAGTGTCTGATTGTGATCTTTTAATTTCCTCTTCAAAATCTGCTCTTGTAGCTGTTGACACAATTCAAAGTTTCACTGTTGTATCTCTTAAGCACGGAAAAAGCCATCTTGAATAATCTTCATTGAATGATATGGAATACCATGTACCATTAATAGCCACCTTCTTCTTGAGATAAGATATATTACAATGAATTAGCTCCGCTATTTTCTTTATTTGGCTTTTCTTGCTCTTTTGTGAGTCATTCACCATTTTTCTTGGTTTCTTTCTCTTTTCAAATTGTTTTTTTCTTCATAGCCTTGCATTTCACGTTCTTTTGATTCAAGTGCTCCATCCTTTTATACCAATCGCAATGTGCAGGATGTCAATGGAGCAGGTACTCATGAAATTTGCGGTATCTTACGTCAAACCATGCTTAAAGAATCTGATCCCGTCTATCACTTGTTATTTTTAAAATATGTTACTGTAACCCCATCCTAATACACTTTAGAATACCCCTTTTGACTATCCAAACCCATTTAAATATCTTATTATAAATTCCAATTTTTAAAATTCATTTATAAATCCGAACACGAACCCAAATTCAAAAAAACATACATTACTATTTTTTATCAATTAAAAATCCCAACTTAATGAATTAATAATAATTAATATAGTTGGGTTTGAGTTTGTGGTACCATTTTGTTCTAGTTTGAAATGTCACATAATCATCAGTAGGCCAATATATGTGTTTAATAAGTAACAATCATACCATGCCAAATTATAAAGCTTCAATATAACTCATCCTGACACAAAACAACATCACGCACATGACACATTCACACTATCAACTGACACAGTCCCCAGTTCACATTAGACCTAGATAACACCAATCATTACCATATGGTAGTATTTTCCTCGTGTTATACCTAAGGGTGCAAAGTTCACTTACACATTGCAATGCTATTCCCAGGTTTTTACCCACATTTCCACAAGGTCACAGATTGATATAAAGTTGTTGGTATCACTACTTAATTCCAGAAAGACCCTCTTGTTTACACTGATAAAATTTCTTGAGGAAAGACCTGTTGTAGAGAATTCAAATAGGCGGTTGGACTAAATGGGCGTCCTGTATGCAGGGATACATCCAGGGGAAAGCTCTAGGTGTCATCTAAATAAAAGTGGTTTCAAGTCAAATGGGCTCTTACACGGGAAGTTATGCCGTTTACGTGTGGATGCATAGGTTTGCCCACAGTTCTGTCACTGCAGGTTCAGTTATTTGGTTAATACCCCGAACAATCATCCAAGCTGCGTGTACCTATGCTTCTAGTGATAAATCTTGGATGTTATTTTTCATACAAAATTGGTTTCCGATTAAAACAGGGTCCAGCGGAGAGGGTTATGGCTGATTTCAGTCACAGCAGTTCTGCCATACAGCAGCTCTTAACCCTGCCACTGATACGTAGGTAAGTGTTAAGGTTTACTTGTTAAAAAACTTGCGGTTCTCAAGACAATTTTAGATTTTACACAGTCCAACTAATTAGATATAATTAGGGGGACACTAAGTTACAAATATTCTTCAATCATATCAATGTGATTCAACAAACTGAATTTGTCAATTTACATGACAGAATATAATCATGCAACTCCACAAATGTATTAAATCACTCTTCAATCATGGAATGACACAATTAAAGCAATCAAAACGTAAATTTAATAAAGCAAATCAAACCCAAAGTAAAAACATTGTCCAGCTACTAATCATAAATTCAATAAAGCAATCAAAACATTAATTTAATAAAGCAATCAAAACATGAAAAACACATCAACTCAAGTAATTCCTGATGAGAACAGTGGCCAGCCACTATGCACACCCAAACCAACTCCAAAACCAGGTTTAGTAACATTCTGGATATAGGTTTATCTATTAGGCTTGGATTCCAAAAAAAAAAACCCTTAACGATTTGAAGAAAACCGCATGTTGCAATCAGAGGTTGTGTGTTGGATTTATTGCCGATATGTGTTGGATTTGTTGTTAATTAAGGCATTGGATGTGTCGACAAGTAACCAAAGGTTGTTGGAAGAACATAGAAAGTGGAGAATGTTGGATTCATGAAGATGTTGACACGAGGGGACATGGAGGTTCATGAAAGAAGATCTTGACATATACATCGGTCGAGAAGTGAGGAGGTTGCAGGACATTGACATATATGGCATTGGTGTATGAAGTTGAGTACAGTGATGCTTGGAAGATCAGGAAAACAAGCATTGGAGTCACCATAGTGACTACATGGAGTCTGTCAATGGAAAGATCAGGAAAACAAGCATTGGAGTCACCATAGTGACTACATGGAGTCTGTCAATGGAAAGAAGAAACATGGAAGATGTTTATCTTGGCATATTATGGCATTGGGTGAAGAGGAAGACAGCTACGTCGTGATAGAGTTCTGCCACATCGTGGTTATGATACCACCATTGTGGTGATTGGCGTTTTGGTGATTGTTGTTTGAAGTTGAATTTGTAGAAATCCCTGTATGCCACCTGGTGCAAAAAACGGGCATCGTTTCGGTCGCGGTTCTTATTTTGGTCCAAGGTAAAACGAGGTGGTTCTTGTGGTTGAGGTGACGACTCGCCGTGGTTCATGCAGTTGAAGGAAAAACGGGATGTTCAAGTATGCCACACCGTTTTTGCTGATCGTGGTTCATGGAGGAGGCTGGGTGTGGTCTTCGTGTATGGTTGGAAAATGGGGAGCTGAATGAAACCACGCCATAGTGGATGTCGTGGTTTACCTGTTAAGTTTGGAAAATCCCTTGGAAGACTGATTGTGTTTCAAGTTGTGTCTTAGACGTTTTCTGGGTAGAATTTCTGGAGCTTTGAAGAAACAAGAAACGCCAGGGTTTCATGAACATCACGTCGTGCTGTGTTCTGATATGAAGATTCAAATTTGGAAACTGCTGGATTTCTCAGTAGATACAAAATCTGTGGCTGTGGTTTGCGGAGTCAAAGGGTTGACTGAACTCATTCATGCTGTGGTGAAGATACAACACGCCTTTTTTTATGGATAAGCTGCTTATTTTGAAGATTCAGTTTGAATTCAAATATGGCAGGATATGGTTTGAGGTTTGGATAATTGTCTTGACTTCTTTGGACAAATTTGACCGCACTTAAATGTGTGGTACACATGGCATATCACGGAGTATTGGGATAACATGGATTAATCTCAACCGTTGAATGAAGGTCTTGGAGATGGAAAGTCTTTATAAAATCTGCTTGCTGAACTGGAAGTAGAGTGACATTGTGACATTCGGTTTTGAGTGAAGGTGATTAGGGGAGAAGCCGTTGACAAAAGACCAATTGACATATTCGGTTCCTGTGATAGAAGGCTCATCAAGGAGTTGATCATACCTGGCTTGAAGAGCAAGGAGGGCAAGGTGGACCGCTCCAGATGCATCTAATCTGGAGCTCATAGATGCAATTACTTCATGCTAGACCTGCTAGTCTAAACCAATTCATCCTTTCTTGAAGTCTTGTGCGGATGAGGAAGAAGAGGGAGCGACCCTTGGTTGAGTGGTGAGTGATCCTTAAAAAACTTGCATGAGCAGTGTGCCTTGGTGAGCAGTGATTTTGCCTAAATCATCATATCCACTGAACAATGAGTTTATAATGGATTTGGGTACACCGTCACATCGCCGTGTGTATGCTCCTTAGATGCAGCCAATTGCTGGTGAACCAAGTAAAATCCGTGTGCTCTTGTGTGCTTTAATTTATGTGTGTGCTTTTCATATTTGGTGTGGATGCAATTGAGGGAGTGATTGATCGAACGTTGTTCCACACGGGAGCAAGATCTGATGACGGTTGAGGGTTTGTGAGAAAAAGTTTAGCTTGGCCATCACCTTGATCCACCTTTCCTCTCTGGTCCCAATGAAAATGAGGCTTTATGTTAAAAAATGAGATCTCCATCCAAATTTGTGGTAATCCAAGCCTAAACTAATAGATCATGGTGAGAAAAGGATGATCATTGAAAGAAAGCTTATGGTAACTGAGTCTTAAGGAGCATAAAGGGGGGCGCGGGTTATCCTTCGTCCGTGTGTCGTGTGGGAACCCAAAAATGGTGGGGGGTGTTTTTTCCTTACACCTCCTCATTGCTTTAATATCATATTTATTATTATTTTTCATAACATATAATACTTGCACACACACACACAACCCAATTAATCATACCAATTAATCATATTATAAATATTTATATTATGGAATAACCTTTAAAAACTTTCCAATTCATTACATTCAACTTCTGAACACCCTTGGCAAATTACAATGATTTCAAAAGCTTAAATTTATTTGGTCTAGAGTCAAAATTCAATTTCTAAAATTTCCATTTCTTAGAAAATATTTTTGACTATTAAATTTGAAAAAAAAACCTTGGGTTGCTTCACACTGAATTTGAATTTTTTATATTATATTTTTGTGTGGATGATCATTGGTGATTTGTGAAGTTTGTGTGGATACCTCGGAGACTTGGCCAGATCTTGTGTCAAGTTAGTTGTCTATATTGAATGCAAGTGATTTCTCCATGAAAATTGAATACATATACCAGTTGTGTGTTTCCTATCTTGATCTAGATATGTTTATCATGGATCTTGAGTTTAAAATTTGGATTTATTATGCTGCTCATGTTAGATGCTTAAACACAAGCCATGAAATTTGTTTGACCTAAACTATTTTCTGCTGGTTTATGACTAGTGTAGCGGTTGTTCTCTCCTCTACTAGTGTAGGTTAGGGTGACTGGATTTCCCAGTTTACTCTGCTGGTATAAAGGTTGGATTTGATTGACCTCTTTTTTGCTCATGTACAATTGATGAGGCCATTGGTTTTCTTCTCTGCTGATTTGAACCGGTGAATCCACCAGTGCTGCTGCTTTACAATTTGCACTTCCTCCTTGGCCTTTGGTGGGTGTGAAAATTGTCTTCTTTTTGTAACCTTTTCCGCCGTTTGTTGATTCAGTTTACATTTTCCTTCGCTCTCCCATGGAGTGTGATCTTCACTTTTCCTGATACAGCTGATAAGCAGGAAATACAAAATTCATAATTCAAGAGTGGGGATTGGATGCTTCTAACTGACACACTCAGGATAAGATGAGCCTATTCTTACATATATTATCTCCAACAAATACAATTGAATGTGATGCTTATCATGAATTCTTCCTTGTTCAACAGTGACAGTGTATGCTCTTCTACGTTCTCCAACAACAATCTATTCTTTTCAACCAGCTTATCAGTTTTAGTTTGCATCTTCTTTCTGTGAGTCTTAAGGGTCTCTCGATTGCTTCTCCCTTTTTCAGACATGCTTTTAATTCCAGCTCCAAATGTACTTGAACTTCTTATTAACTCTCTATTTCTCATGGTGAATTTTGTCACTGTTGGCCTGGGTCATCAGCACATCTACATCACTTTCTCTACCATGCGACAGGTTCACTCTCTGAATCTGAGGTTGAATTATGTTCATGGTGCTCGCTCACGAAACTTCTTGTTTTGATCCTCTTTCATTTAACCAGGGACTTTGGATTGTTGTTCGTTCCTTTGTCCGTTCAATATTCTATCTTTTTAATGATTTTTTATTCTCTTGAGATTATTTATTCTTGGATTGCCTCAATTGTATTCATTTGTGGGTTTTCATGTAGCATTGAAACATGACAGGTGCCCCCATGATGTCTACCTTTGCCTTTTGTATTCCTGAGTGGCGGGGTGTTGACCTTCGACATGACATCTTGAACAAAAAATAAGGGTAGCAAAAATGTTAATGTTAAGATGGTCAGCTACTCTGATTGACGAGAAGAGGACTGAGACTAGATTGAGATAGTTTGGACATGTTAGAAGAAGACCAAACTTAATGACAAATTCACTTATTAAAAGAGTTAGTTGTTAGCCTAAAAGGGACCTTAAACAAATCATTCTAGATGATCTTGTTCTAAATAGTTTCAATGAAAATATGGTCTTTAATAGAGTTAATTGATAATGTTTGCAGCTTAAAAAAAAAAACTGATTTATTAGTCAAGTGTAAGCACATGTTTGAGTATGCCGTATATTACATCTAGTTCTCATAAATTAGCTAATGTTATTTTGTAGTACTTGAGTTTTTTCCCACTGTTTCAAAATATATTCTTCACATATCCATTAACCGGTATTTTTCTTCTTAACAAATGTTAGCAGTGTTTGCCATTCCCCTCATCATGTATATTCTAATTTCTTATCTCTCACCAATTACTTTTATTCATATGAAAAAGCGCATTTCTGGACACGCTATTTGTTTAGATGACGTGTAATGCCATTTGGTCTATTATTTTGGATGCACGTATCTATCAGCCATTACACACTTTAAACAATCACTGGATGCTACTTCAATTGAATCACTTAATTTTCAATATTTTCCTTCCATTTTTCATGCCATGTCACTTGTTTTAAGAAGCACAATGCTATAAAATGATGTTTTTTTTGTGTTAAATTAGAAGATGTGCAGGATTATATATCTTTTTTGTCACAGGTACTCAAGTGGGCTTCACATGGATTAGTCTAAGAGAAAATGACTTTTGAGATCAATTTGCTATTCTGCTTTGGAAAAATGCCAATGTTATATATATTATCATGTGCCGGTTTACGTGCCGAGATAAAAATTTGCTTCAGTGTTGAAATTTTTTACTCAAATTTGCTTCAGTGTTCAAATTTTTACTCACTGTATTTCAGGTATGGTTTTTATGATGAGTGCTTGAGAAAATACGGCAATGCTAATGTATGGAAGTACTTTACCGACCTCTTTGATTATCTACCTCTCACAGCACTTATTGAGAGCCAGGTTGGAGTTGTACACTGGTCATTTCACATTTTGACTTACTCTGATGTCACCTTCTGATGGCCTTGTATGATTGTATTAGATTTTTTGTTTGCATGGAGGACTGTCACCATCTCTTGATACACTGGACAATATCAGAGCCCTGGACCGTATGCAGGAGGTGATTTTGCAATTTGAAATTTGAGGTCCCCCCTCCCCCTTCCCCTAAAGCGTCACATGTAGTTATTTGAAATCTTATTAGCTCTTTACATTTAATAATCGATCTGAACCTGAACTGGTGAACCGGCATTGACTGGTTTAACTGGTGGATGGTTGAACTGGCTAAGAACCGGCCAAAACTGGCTGGTTTACTGGTTCAACAGGTTTTATTTTTTATTTATTTTTAAAATTTCATGCCGTTATATAATGTTTTTATGATTTTTATTAAATATTTTTATATTATAACATATACATTAATTTTATTATATTGATATTTTTAGGTATTACTATATCAGTTGATATCATATATGGATAATTTTGCATGGATAAAACGATGTTAGATTAATACCTTGGTTCTGTCATTTTTTTAATCAGAAGCTTCTCTTTTTATCACATGCCTTTTGTTGATTTGAGTTGTGTATTTCAATTTGTGGCTCTTGCTGTTTGAAAAGATTAATAATAATATTTGACATTATGTGATGCCCTTGGGAGGAATGCGGCATCACTTATGATTTTCATATTTGTGCTTTGTTGGAAACATATTTACAATGAATTGTGATGGATCTCTATTATTTTGTGGTAGTCTCTCATTGACAATATATGGAAATAGAATTTTGATGCAATAATACATTTGTTGATCCTCATAATTATAGTTCTAGTTTCCTGTTCTCGATTGAGTTGTTTCATCAATTAGGGTTTGTTTGGTTGTATATTTTGTTTAAATATGCTTAAATTAGTTTTGCAGAATTATTTTGCATAATATGTTTCGGGAAAACCCCCCCTTGATTCTGTATTCGACATACATTCCTTTTTATTTTTATTTTTTCAACAGTGGACTGAAAATAATTAATCTTAACCAACTTTCAAAGCTCTTGTTTTTCCATGACGATCCTTCTGCTCAAGGTGAGACATTGTGATTCTAATTTGACTGTTTTGGGTGAATAGGTTCCACATGAAGGGCCGATGTGCGATCTGTTGTGGTCAGATCCGGATGATCGGTGTGGGTGGGGCATATCCCCACGCGGGGCTGGCTACACGTTTGGGCAGGATATAGCAGCTCAGTTTAACCACACAAATGGTCTCTCTCTTATTTCAAGAGCCCACCAGCTAGTCATGGAAGGCTACAACTGGTGCCAGGTAATTGTGAATTTCAATGGAATCGCTTCTCAGTCCACTTGTTCCTTCAGGTTCTGTTTGGTTGCCTCAATTCGGAGAGGAAGGACGATTTCTTTCATTTCCCTCTCCATTCTTTTGTTTTAATTACTTGTCAACCAAACGTGGCCTTGGAACCGAGCCTTATGTTGGGTGATCGATTCCAGGACAACAATGTGGTGACGGTTTTTAGCGCTCCAAACTACTGCTACCGCTGCGGGAACATGGCTGCCATCCTGGAGATCGGGGAAAACATGGATCGGAATTTCCTCCAGTTTGACCCGGCACCGAGGCAAATTGAACCCGATGCAACACGGAAAACGCCGGATTACTTTTTGTGATTTCCTTTATCCCTTCTCTTGCTGTCTAATCCCTCATCTGCTACCATCTTAGCAAGGCCGTGTCTTGAAAAAAAAGGGAAAAAGTAAAAAAGTGCGGATTGGCATTTGGGGTTATTAGCCATCTGCATATTTATTTTTGTTTGGGTTGGTCTGTATATTTTTGGCCTTTGTTTTGAAAGGAAGAGCATCCGTCTGGGGCGTGAAAACAAGTGTGGCTGTCGTGTTTCCTGTGCAGGTGCTGTTCCTGTACTCAACATTCATGTTAAATTTTCCCCCTTCTCCCCAGCTTTTGTCTTCTCATTTTAGGTATTTTTAGACCCTGTTTAGCTTATGGGTAGATGTTGAAAATGAATGTTGACTTTTTCCAATGGTAAGGTGGTGAGGAGGATGCAATGCAGTAACCTTTTGGTTCTAACTTATTCCTCTGTTTATCTTCTCTTTTTTTGTGAATTATTTTATTTGTTTTTTCAGTATTAATTTTCAAATATGAATTTAGACCGCATTTGTAAATCACTAATGAACTGAATACGAAATAAATAAATGAATTTTATTATTTCACGAACTAATTATATCTCCATCTTAATTGGATTGGATCGGATATTCGGCCATGGGTGTAGATTGCTCTTAGTTATTTAGTTTTTTGAAATTATTATTTTTATTAATAAGAGTTTGATAATTTGATGTTGTGTTTAAATATTCATATATAATGACAAAACTTGTGTTTTATTTTTTGTTTATATTTGTCGCCTGCACATTTATGTTTTGTATCAATTTTTTTATTTAATTTTTATTTATTAATTTAACCGAACATAAATTCGGCAGTATTGAGTTTGGTAATAAAACACTAAGAAAATGTGTGCCATCAAGGCAGGGATCCCCACCACCATAAGCCTGTCAAGCATTACCACCCAACCTAGTCATGGAAAAAGTGAAAGCACTAGAATATGAGTGTATGCAATGAATATGCATAATGGAAGATCGAGCGTATGCTCATTTTGTTCAATATGCATTCAAAGTCACATTTATCAAATAACATCAAACCAAGTCACCGTACACCCACGAGCGTAAACTCGTCCTGCCGTGAATCATTAAAAAAAGAAAATCTTTAAAAGGAATAAGCTTTCGGAATCCCAGTTGCACAGGAGTCCTAAATTAAATAATAAATAATATAATTAATAAAATTAAAAGTAAAGCCTAATTAATTAAATAATTATATAATAACTAATACATAATTAATAATATTTTAAAGATAATTAGTCATTAATAATATATCTATAAGTAGTAATTAATAATGAATTTAATAATATAATATATAATACTTATTAATTATAACAAATGATATAAATTATTTACAGTTAACTATTAATTAAAAATATTAGTTAATATTTTTATAATTATTATTGTATAATTAATATATTAATAATCATTAATTAATATATAATATAACATTTTAACAAATATTAATATATTATTGATAATGGTTAATATAATTATTAGTAATATATTTATATTAATAATTATTAGTTCATTCGCTACTAATTATTTATTATGCTATTAATTATTAATTAAATAATTAGTAATGTTATCAATAATATATATTATAATATTAATAATTTCTAATTATATTATTAATATAATTAGCAAAATTCTATTGTTAATTATACAATTAATAGAATAATCAATAATATATAATATTATATCAATAATAACTAATTATATTATTAATATAATTATTAGTTATATATTTAATAATTTAATAACTAATACATAACTAAATAATTAATATATTTTATATAATCGGTGATTAATATTATAATTGATATGAATTGTAATTAGTAGTTTAATTTAAAAAACATATAACATCGATCTCAATCGCTGTATCAGATGCTCCTTCGTGCCACAACCTGATGTATAGATAATGCATCCACACTTTATCCGTTAACGTGTATGCTAAGGCATATGCACCTTTTATGTATGTAACGAACCAACTTGGGGTACGGTAACAAAAAATAAAACAAACTCAAGCCAAGCTCGAAGCCCACTCCATGCAACCTTCGGTTGCTCACCGCCTCCCAACTCACTCATCATTGACCCAAATATCAAAACCTATATCAGTTGAAACCTGAAACCAACAATATATAGGTGTGAGCTATACAACCCAGTAGATCACTACCCGCCGAGTCTATGCAATTCTTTCATATGGAAATTCATGAATGCTAGTTTGAAAATACAATTAGAAAGTAGGCTTTTCAAACATAACCACGTGAAAACCAATATCAAGTCCGAGGACATCTTATAAACCTTCCTTTTTTATCTCTTTTAAATGAAAACAATCACTTTTGGAACCACTTTGAAAACCCCAAAAGAGAGCCTTTAATTCAAACTAGTTATCCCAAATATATTTGAAAACCATTTAAAAGGAAACAACCCAAACACAATGGGCAAAGCATATCACAAGGTCGTCATCACAAGCCAGGAGATAAGCAAAGGAAATATACAAGCATAAGGTGCCACAAACAATACCGCCATAAGGGGATATAACCAAGCACAAGATAAGTACCCCCCACACAAACAACCGATCAAGTAATAAGTGTGTCATGGGCTCTACCCCAGGTCCTAACGTGAGACACATAGAAACTTTACTAAACCAAAGTTAGACCATCACTTGACCTATGATATATCCACCCAACACAAACCATTCTCCTAGCTTGCACTGACATCATTATAGGATTTTGAGACACTTTCTCATGGTGTACGCCCTTGGTAATTTCCAGTGTAGGAAATTATGGGAACGAGACCCACCAGTAGGAAATCCACATCTGCGGACATGTATATTGATCCTTAGACTTTAAGATTATTATTAATGGATTTTATGAGTCGTGTACTTTGATGTATTGACAAAAACCGTGACGACATATGTTCGCGGAGAAGTAAGATATGTTGGGTGCGTCACGAGTAATACTTCATTAATGAATAATGCGGGAAAAGAATTTGCCCCTTCTGTTCTTTAACATAAGTTGATATCTCATATCATTTGATAGTAATGATATAACCTAAATAAATCCATGACCATGGTGCTTTATAGACAAATTCATTTTCAGAAATTCAAAGAAAGAGACATTATGCATATAGGTTGATGACATCGACATGCAACTTGTTTGATTAGAGATATCACGATAAAAAGATTATATTATACAGTAAGCGTCAGTATGTGGTTTTATGTTGTTGTGACATTAACTTCTTTCTCTATGGGTGCCTTGACATGTTGTATCAATAATAATAATATTATTATTGATATGGGGTTCCGCAACAATTAAGAAAGATAATAAGGGCACATGCACAATTATTATTTTCTAATCGTAGCGGTATATAAACCTAATTTTTTTTTATTATAGCTATTTCCATTAGTTGTGCACAACGACACTCAGAGAGAATTTTCTCGAAGACCTAAAGAACTCCCTCTTCAAGAACACTCTCAAGAACGAAGAGCGATTATCCTCCACCATTAATCTTGAGTCTATATAGATAAAGAGAATCACTTTTCAAGCAATTCTTAGGGTGATTAAATGCGAACGATGCAAGCATTAAGATCTATCACACTAGCACCCAAAGATTCCTACAATGAAGTTCAGAGGTTCGTGGAACATGTGTGGATCACTGCTGGAGGGAATTCACTCTTAATTCCTACAATGCAACGTTGGTATGACGTAGAGACGTCGTCTGATTCACCAATGAAGAAAGAATTCATCACAAGGTAATTCTTATTTGTTTAAATTAATTATAAATAATATGTGATGATTCTGTGCTTTGATTCTGATGTTTTTCTCTAATCAATATTCTTTGATTTAATTTCGTTGATCAATCGATTAATTTTATGAATGAAATACATTCGAAGAACTCATCCGGAGGTGCCAAGGAGCCCGACCGGACAACACAAGAGTACATGCCGTGAAACTTGGAGCTACACACTTTATACCCGTGTTTAATGCACCCTGAATTAATTCAGAATTAATTATAGTCACGTGCATTTATTACACGCGTGTATATTTAAATACATCACATGTTGATTGGACCAGCCTGACGCACGACCAGTCAGACTACACATCGTGTAACATTCTTACATGATGTGTAGTCCATTAGTCTAAGATGGGCCATGTATTCTCTTACATGATCTACATGACCAGTGACTGTGTAAGTCGGAGACTACACACCGTGTAGCCCATGTACATGTCGTGTACCCCATAATTTTCCATGACATGATTACATGAGTCCCTAGGTGTGTGCCATAGATAGACGGTGAGAATGGCACACGTGTAGCTGGAATGTACAGGTCGTGTACTTTTACCAAATTATGAAAAATTAAGAATTAATTTATTATACCGCTTAAACCTTATCAACATGTGTTTTGTGTAGTCATTAAGTTGATAGAACACACCATGTAATAGGTAATATATATATATATATATAAATGTCTAATTGATTTCTGTGTAATGTTGAAAACTACATATCGTGTATAAGTCGTAATACAATTATTACTCTACGCGAATTGAAATATAACATGCTACATAAATACCATGTGTTTCGTATGGTCATTAAGTTGGCAGTACACACCATGAAATTACATGATAAATCGTGTGTGCTATATATTGCATGAGTAAATGTATACAAATATAATACACGTTGGGTAGTTCGGATGGGTACTCACTGTGTTACCTCCAAGGTACATTTTTGTACATAGTTATTTTTAAATAAATTTATTTAATTTGTTTAAAATTACGATGGATGAGAATCTCAAGAAATTTCAGATGAGAATTAAGATAAAAGAATTGATTAATTAAAGAAGATAATTAATTAATTCGAGAGTGATTTATCTTAAATAAGAATGATTAGAATTTAATGTTGTTTTATTAAATATGCAATTCATTGCATATATGTGGATGATCATGATCATAGACCGGACCTTGTATGTGAATGGTTTCTTTTAATTTATTATTAAATTAAATTGATGGTATGTGAGTCATCCCTCCTCTCATTATGTAAGGGTATGTGTGCCTATGGTTTCTTTTGTAAACCCCTTAACAAATCCTTTGGTTCCCCTCACCTGTGAGTGAGTAAAAGTATATGTAATGGATGAAGTTCCCAAGATAGTGATGGGGGTTCAAGTTTGGAGCTGAGTCGAAACCAATCCAAGAGAGATACATAGGTGGACAGGTGGAAAACAACAACACGAACCATAAAATGGTTCAGAGTGTTTCTCCCTAGGTCAATGGTTAGTTTATCATCCGCTAGATAAAATAACCATTAGTAAAATCTCATGATCATACCACATTATTATTTTATTTCAGTCAAGTTGCATGGTTATTCCATTATAGATGTTTATTAATGAGCATGCAAGATAGAACTAAAATAAATTTGATCACACATACATTTTATCTAAGACATGGTTAATCACTTAAGTAAATCCAATTAATATTAACAAGCATGTAATAAAGATAAATTAGGTAACTTACACATAAATATAATGTCACGACCCAACCCAATTGGGGCTCGAGTCGCAACTACCCCAAGCCCACCTCCATAGGCCAGGGGGTGGTGATAAGCACCGAAAGGCATACCTAAATGGGAGGCCTTTGCCTAATGTACCTGTACGCACACACCCGACCATCTCAATGTAGTAGTGCAGTGGAATAATAAAATAAAAGATGCAACAACTAGAATATAAACCAAACATGCAAAACCTCTAGGATGTATAAGAGTACGACAATGTAAACTGAAAAGTAAATGGGAAAAATA
Organism: Viscum album; assembly: GCA_963277665.1. Classification (NCBI taxonomy): domain Eukaryota; kingdom Viridiplantae; phylum Streptophyta; class Magnoliopsida; order Santalales; family Viscaceae; genus Viscum; species Viscum album. The sequence continues at coordinate 903,807,069 of OY728142.1, read as the reverse complement.
CATGCCCAACCAGAAAGATGTCCCAACCTGACAAAACTAGAAAGTAAAAGTGCTAAGAGAGAGCATTTTCTGATCTCCAAGCTTTGACCACCGTACGCAGTCCAATGCACCAAGTATCCCTATGCTCATCCGAAGTCGCCACCGACCTGTTCGTCGTTTGCATAAGACACAACATGTGTGGGAAAATCCCATGCAAGGGTGAGTATATACATATCTAGTAGGATGCCTAGAAAGCTGAAGGAGGAGCAGTAAGAGACATGGTTGGAATATATAGTAAACAACTCAACCCAAAGAAAGAGATTAAACAGAATCCAACAACATGGATACAGATAGATATATATGCTCAAACCAAAGAAAACCAAATGAGAGAGAAGGGGATCTCCATCTCACAACCCACCTAGAAAAAGGGTGCCAATAGTTCCAGAATTCCATCAACGATGCCGAGTATCTCATGCATCTTCCCAACATAAAACATCCAAGTCAAGCCACACCTCGCCACTATGTCATACAATCAAGGGGAAACAATATCAAGATAGAGGACCCATTCCCTAGTATAATAGGAGGGTTCCACTTAGTAGATAGCTAGAGGATCCATGCTCTATCCCGACAGGAGGGTGCCACTCTGATGGTCAAGGACCCATGCCCTGTCTCTGTAGGAGAGTGCCACTCAATAATCGATAGAGGACCCATGCCCAGCCCAAAAAAGGGTTCCACTCTAGTAGTCTACAGAGGACCCATGCCCATCCTAGTTGGAGGGTTCCACTCTAGTAGTTGAGGACTCATGCCCTACCCAATAGGAGAGTGCCACTCAGATAGCAGATAGATGACCCATAACCTACCCAGCAGGAGGGTGCTACTCTAATAGCTAGTTAAGGACCCAATCCCTACCTAGCAGGAGGGTACCACTCAAGGAGTGGATTGAGGCTCCATTACCACACCGTTTAGAGGGTTCCACTCTATGGATAGGTAGAGGACCCATGATCAATCCCAGTAGGAGGGTGCCACTCTAGAATCCTCTAGTGATCCTGTGGGAACACTGCCGTCATCAGGCATTGACTAAATAAGTATCATGCCTGGAACATCTCACATCGTATCTCAAAGGACAATACAGAGACCACCATTGTATTCTATGTGGAAATACATTCAAGATAGGCTACTCAAAGACCAAAATCTAAGTTCAAACGAAGAAGATATGAGATGTTAAAGTGTCCTAAAATGGAAATGATAAGTACACGATGTGTGAGGGGACCCACACAACATGTGGTCCCACTCCATAATATGGATGTGTCCCTGCAAGTACATGGATTCCTTACTATGTAACCATACATGACGTGTAGAGGGTCTACACAACGTGTCGAGCTACTTGGGGTCCTGCTAGTGCTCTCTGGCCGTGTTTGTGTACTTTGCATGTGTCCGTGTACTATGGTACATGACATGTCCTTCCACACAAGGTTACACCTACCCTATCTGTATCCATGTACATCGACACATGCTGTGTGCCTAGCTGTTATGTGCCTGTGTATTCCTAGAGTACACATCAGGCTAGCAACAAAAGGTCACATAGCATGTGGGACCCCCACACAATGTGTGATACTTATAATTCTTCAAAATCCTAGCCGCCTCAGCCAAGGCCCTATACGTCATGTGTTCTTGGGGCTACAAGACATGTAGTTTTGTTTTTCCTAGAAATCCAGATCCATGCCCGTGCATCCATATTTGGATTTACCACTTCGAATCAAGCCTCGTCTTTACCCAAAAATGGTGGATCTTGACGTTGTTTATCATTTCTGGCCATCCAATGGCCATAAGTTGGTTTTCCGTTGGCTCGCTTGAAGCCGGATGCACCACACATGTATTATGTTCTGTTCCATATCTGTTATCGATTTTGATCATCAAATCAATCACCCACAACCTATAATCCAACTGAATCCATCACAGATTTGTTGATCCATCTCTCATATGAAAATCCGCCTCAAATCTAGGGGTCTGATAAGGCTCGATCCTGCCCAAAAATGTCAAACCAATACCTCATAGGCTGATCAATGAAGAACGTGAATAATTTGTGGGAGAAATTTAAAAAAATAAATTTTTAACAATCATTTTACAAGATTTCTTTCCCAATGAATACAATTGGTAGATCCAAGGTTAGAAAAAAATTGAATAATAAATTTAATTTCAATACGTGGGTGATGCAATTATCCGTAATTGGCACAGATCAAATAAAGGAATTGATCATGCTCAATAATTTAATCAAATAAGGAAAAAAAAACACAAATGACGAGTCCTACATGGAGATCAGCTCATTTTTCATTGAAGAACATGCTCGTTAATGATTGAGAGGAGTCGTTGCATTCACTACGTCTCAATCTACCCAAATCCGGAGTTTTGTCATTGTCTGAATTCGATTCACCAATGGAAGGAGAAGAAGAATGCTCTCGATCCACCCGAGATTTATGCGGCTAATCCTGGAAGATTTTCCTTAACAATGGATTTATAGAAATTTAGATTAGGTTAATTTAATTAAAATAAATAAATTTAATTATTTATTTTACCTAAAGGTACCTGCTAACAATCACTATATCTGAACACCCTATGATGACCTATTTTAGGTTGCACCTAGGGTAAAATCGTGTTCCAGACTCAACTGTGGTATCAGATTTCTGATCTAAGATTTAATTTAAGAGTTATCTCATTTTCTTTGAGAAACTATACACGTGCAATATAAAATATATTTAATATTTTTATAAAATTAATTCTAGGCAAACCTGGCCTCAGAATCGGACACCGTCTCAGCGCATAGCTCTGAAAATATATATAGAAATATTTCAAATTCTTAAAAGGGAAAAATGGGTCTCTACATCATTCCCTCATTCAATATTTTCATCCATGAAAATAAAAACAACAAAAAAATCTTGGGATACTAAGCCCGCATCTTACTCTCCCACTCTGAGGATCTCTCTTGCACGCTCCCATGCTACCACGACACACGAACCAAAGGGATGGTCCCTTCATGCAGGGTCCTCTCCTACCAATCCTCGATTGCCATTGGGTTCTCCACAAAAGTGGATTTATCCTTGATGTTCGACTCTCCCCAGTCAATAATGTACATCATGCACACATCTCTTCAGCTGTGATATATGGAAGATTCCATGAACCCACTCCATATACGATGGTAGGGTGAGGTGATAAGAAACCTTTCCAACCCTCTACAGGATCTCAAATGACCAGATAAACCTTGGGGATAGTTTGCCTACCTGGATGAATCTTCATAATCCTCATCATGGAGATACTCTCAGGAAAACATGGTCTACCTTCTTGAACTCAAAGGGACTATGACGTCGATCTATATAAGATTTCTACCTACTTCGAGCTTTCCTCATCTACTCACAGATGACCTGTACTTTCTCTGTTATCATCTGCACTAACTATGGACCCATAAGAGATGTATTTCCAATATATTTCTAGTATAAGGGTGACCTATAGGGTCTCCCGTACATGGCCTCAAAAGGTGCCACGTCGATAGTAGAGTGGTATCTATTATAGTACATGAACTTTACTAAGGGTAAGTGATCCTCCTAGCTTCAACCAAAGTCTAACATGAAATCCCTCAACATATACTCCAACACTTGGATAGTGTGCTTGGTCTTCCCATCTATTTAGGGGTGAAAGGATGTACTCATCCTCATCTGGGTCCCGAATGCCTCCTATAGGCCTCTCCACAATCTTGATGTAAACCGTGAATCACGACCAGAGACAATAACTGAGTGAACCCCATGAAGGTGAAAAATCTCCCTTACATACATCGTCCCCAACCTATCCAACAAAATCTGCTCCCTAATAGAAAGGAAGTGTTTCGACTTTGTGAGTCGGTCAATTATCAACCAGATGGTGTCATGAACCTTAGCTATCTACGAAATACCTATTAAAAAGTCCATGGATATTTTTCCCCACTTCAACTTCGGGATATCAAGGGACTGCAAACAAACCTTCTATAACCTGGTGCTCATCTTTCACCTACTGATATGTGATCCATTGAGAGATGAACTCATCCATGCTCCATCTCATGCCAAACCACCAAAATTGCTGCTGAAGGTCTCTGTACATCTTCCCCACATTGGAATGTATAACCAAAAGAGAAATGTGAAACTCCCTCATCACCTCCTCCCACACCATATCTGGGACCACTGTCCGTCCCTGGAAAAGGATGATCTGATTTCATCCTTCATAATATCTATCTTGTGAATCCTATGTAGATATTTGGTAAAGCAATACTTCACAGTCGATGTATCCCAGTTGGGATTCTCTCACATGCTCGAGAATCAGAGGAGTAAACACCATCTACTGAATAAAAGCTGCACCCTCCTGATCAACCAGGGTCAGCTGTAAGGAAGTTAATTACTCTGAAGACTCCTACACCAAGGGAGTTTGATACTTCCTTATAAGGGAATATGCTACCAATTTTCCCTTACCCAAATTATAGAAAATCTCTAAGTCATAGTTTTGTAGGAACTCCAACATGCACTGCTATCTCAGGTTCAAGTCCCTCTACATGAAGACATAATCGAGACTTTAATGGTATGAGTAAACCATAAATCTCTATCCTAGAAGATAATGTCTCCACATTATCAGGGAAAAGACTGCTGATTTCATCTCTAGGTAGTGAGTAGCATAGTTATGCTCGTGGGGTCTCAACTACCTTAACCCGTATGCAATAACTGATTGCCCCTGCATCAACATACAGCCAAACCCAGCTCCTGATGCGTCATAATACACTATATACTACACTCCCTCCTCCAATAGTCTCAACACAGGAGTAATAATTATCCCCAACATAACTCCTCAAAAGACCTTTGGCATAGCTCAATCTAGGTAAAAGTTTTCCCTTTCCACATCAAGGTGGTTAATGGGGATGCTATCCTGGAGAATTTCACCACAAACCTCCTGTAGTACCCCACCAAGCAAAGAAAACTCTGCACCTATGACATTCTCCTAATAGGACCCCAAGAAAGCACTACATAAATCCTCACTAGATCCATAGCTAAACCATTCTCATAAATGACATGCCCTAGAAAGTGAATATTATGAATCCAAAACTAGCACTTCGAGAGCTTACCATAAAGACGGTTCTCCTGAAGCAAATCTAGGACTATCCTCAAGTGATCTACATGATCCTCTACTGACGCAGAGTATATGAGTATTTCTTTAATGAAGAAAACCAAAAACTGGTCCAAGTACGGATGGAAGAACCAGTTCATCAAATCTATAAACATGGAAGGGGAATTCATCACACCAAAGGGAATCACCAAGAACTCATAGTGTCTATAGCGATATCGAAAATGTAAGCTTCAGAATATCATCCTTGAAAACCCTCAATTGGTGGTAGCCTAACCTAATATCAATCTTCAGGAACCATCTCACACCTCACAACTAGTCAAAGAGGTCATCAATCCTTGGAAAGGGGTACTTTTTCTTTATTGTGGTTTGGTTTAGGTGATGATAATCCACACAAATCCACAAGATCCCATCCTTATTTTTCACAAACAACATTGGAGCTTCCTAGGGGACACACTAGGCCTGATGAAACCCTTATCTTGAAGGTCCTATAACTATAACCACAGCTCTTAGTGTAACATCCGGGTCCCGGTGACAGAACAACCACCCCGCCTAAACATGGCCGTCGGGTCCTGGCCCACCAGGTACCACTAGTTGCCCCGCAGACACGTGGGGCCCACCCCAGGGTTCACCCACATGCCTGAACGGGTCATCTGACTAATGACAGTCTCCACAAGCCAACACATGTCCTTTCCATTGTGTTTTGTCCTCACTCACACACACCCTGGGAAACTTCCCAGAAGGTCACCCATCCTGATCACTATGCTTAACTGTGGAGTTCTAATCAGACAGGCTCCTGAAAAGGAAGGTGCACCTTGTTGACATGAGTCATATCATTTAGTCATTTAACCCTTTATCATTTGGGGATGTTACAATCACCCCCCCTTTAGAGCACAACGCCCTCGTTGTGGGCCCTACATCTCAACCCAGGCAGTGCACCACGCACTTAAGGCTGGGTTCCTCCTCTGATACCAAATGTCACAACCAGGTCCTGGTGACAGCACAGCCACCCCGCCTTAACATGGCCGTCGGGTCCTGGCCCACGAGGCACCACCAGTTGCCCGGAAAACACATGGGGCCCACCCCATGGTCCACCCACATGCCTGAACGGGTCATCTGACTAATGAAAGTCCCCATAGGCCAACACATGTCCTTTCCAGTGTGTTTTGTCCTCACTCACACACACCTTGGGAAACTTCCCAAAAGGTCACCCATCCTAATCACTACTCCAGGCCAAGCACGCTTAACTGTGGAGTTCTAATCAGACAGGCTCCCGAAAAGGAAGGTGCACCTTGTTGACATGAGTCATATCATTTAGTCATTTAACCCTTTATCATTTGGGGATGTTACACTTAGAGCTTGGTAGGGCCCATCTAATATACCGAAGAAGATATCAGAGCATTCTTGGGATGCAAGTCAATAAAAAACTCCATCTCCTACCTCAGTGGTAGTCCCAGAACATCCTTGAGGAAGATGTCCATAAAATCCTCCATAACTAAAGGAATCCAGATTTTTGAAGAGCCTATTTCACAAAGGGATACACTCACAAACTGATGGGTGATGGGATGCATCCTCCTTCTCACAGAACCCACTCATCTCACCATGATATCTCTATCACCAAAAAAGGAGAATCACATCCCATCAGTGCGAAGACATATGACTTGTCTACGGTGATAGTGAATCTAGGATTAGACCATAGATAACCAATCCATACCCAAGATGACATCATAGGGTTCCATCATGATGACCAAAAGGTCCCACAGGAACCTCTCTCCACCAAACGATAACTATCACTACTAGAAGATAAATGATACAAAAGAATAATTCCCTGTAGGAACCTAAAGATGAAGCTGCTAGGCTAAATCCTTTACTGGGAGCTCCATTTCTCTCACCAGGAGTATAGAGATGAAGGAATGACTCACACCTGTTTCTACTAATACTAAGGCAAGAGTAGAATAAACACATATCTTACATCTAATAATCTCATGTGCCTCTGATTCGTATGCCTCCATAGGTGGTATTGGAAGGATCTCAGAGAATTTCCCACCATCCTCATATCCTCCTCCTAGAGATCCACCTGCTCCTCTATCATACCCGCCTCCCTGGGGGCCTCCCTGCCCTCTCTTGGGAGATCCCCGATCACCGCATTGCCTCTACCATGATGGTCCTTATACTATCCACCAACACTCCTCAGTACATATGGTTGGGTATTCATAAAACATGTGACCATAACCATCATAATCATAGCACCATCCCTCTCTGAGCTACCCTGGTCCTTTGTGATGCCCCTGAACACATGCCCAAGCATGATCTTGGGAAGACCTCCTGCACTGAGATCCTGCTGACTAATGTATTCTAGATGCTATAGATGACCCATATCTATAACACCTAGTGAAATATCCATCTACTTTGTGTCCCTATGATAGAAAAATCTCTGTCGCTAGTGACCACTCCAACACCCCAACATAGGCGGGAATTCAAAAGGGCACCATGCTGGTATAGATCTCTCTATGGATTCCCTGCTTAAAATTCCATGCTCAAAAAGCAGCCATCCCATATCATGTCAAGGGAGTACCATGTAAGGTTTGTGAACCTCACCACATAATCATCCACTATAATACCTCTCTACCATAGCACCAGAAGCTCTTAAATAATAATTGAGTACAAACAAGAGGGGTAATACTCCTCAGAGAACAACTACTAGAAGTCAGGTAATGAGAGTGCCGACTCATCATGCATCTGAGTAACAAGAATCCACCAGTGCCCAACTGCTCTATGGAAAAGGTTAGCTACCAGCACAACCACCTGATTCATTAGTTTCCAAATAATCCTAAAGATACGGACCACCAACTCTAGCTAATCCTCTACTGCTTGGGGATCTGTCTCTTTGAAAAACCTTAGCACCCTCTGGTGTTGGAACTCGTGGAGTGTGCTAAACCTAAAATCATCCTCAACTTTTCCTACTGGTATGATATATTTCTCAAGAGGTGGGGGTGATGCTACCTATCTACATGTAGGAAGGATCTCATGGTATGGACCCTGAAATGAAGTCTCATCACTCATCAGATCATCGTCATGATCTGAAACTAGTATCCTGGCTAGCTGTCATCACAAAGGCATTCTAAAAATTTAATCAAGACACAAAACAATCAAATGAGCATTTATACACACACAATAAGGATCTGAATCATGAATAATAGTCAAAGAATAAATCCTATATGATGCATGTACCATTGATCCCTGTAACCAATGTCTCAGTTTACCGAGTTGACAAGCAGGTTGTCAAGGTCCTAGTGAATGGATATGTCTTCTGTCTATACCATTGCTAGGTTTCTTGGCTCAAGAGATGCACTCAAGACACTTTGACACTATTTCCCTAAATAATAACCAAATCCCCATAAGGGGACTACACCAAACACCATCCCAAGGAATGAACTACTTTGATACCAATCTTTAACGACCTAACCCAACCGGGGCTTGAGCCGAAACTACCCCAAGCCCGCCTCCATAGTCCAGGGGGTGAAAAAAAGCACTGAAAGACATATCCTAAATGGGAGGCCTTTTCTTAATGTACCTGTATGCACACACTCAACCATATCAATGCAATAGTGTAGAGGAATAATAAAAGAAAAAGATGAAACTACTAGAATATAAACGAAGCATGAAAAACCTGTAGGCTGTACAAGATTATGACAATGCAAACTTAAAAGTAAAGGGAAAAAATACACACCCAAACAAAAATATGTCCCAACCTGAAAAAACTAGAAATTAAATGTGCTGAGATAGACCATTCTCCTAATCTCCAAACTTCGACCACCGTACATGGTCCAATGCACCAAGTATCCCTATTATCCTCTGAAGTTACCACCGACCATTCTGTTCTCTTAATAATATACGACATGTGCAGGAAAATCCAATGCGAGGATGAGTATATACATACACAATAGGATGCCCTAAAAGCTGAAGTGGGAGAAATAAAGACATGATAGGAATAAACAGTAAACATATCAACCCAAAGTAAGTGAGTAAACCAAATATAACAATATGGATACAAATAGATATATATGACCAAACTAAAGAAACCCAAATGTGAGAGAGGAGGATATCCATCTCACAGACCAACCAAAAAAAAGGGTTCCAACAGTTCCAGAAGTCCATTAATGATGCCCAACATCTCATGCGTATGCCTAGAAGAAAACATCCAAGTCAAGACAAACCTTACCACTGTGCCACAAAATTGAGGGGAAACAATATCTAGATGGAGGAACCATGCCATATTACAATAAGAGGGTTCCAATTAGTTTATAGCTAGAGGACCCATGCCATGTCTCGGTAGGAGGGTGCCACTCTGATGGTTGAGGACCCATGCCCTGTCTCCGTAGGAGGTGGCCACTCAATAGTGGATAGAGGACCCATGCCCAGCCCAGTTAGAGGGTGACACTTTAGTAGTCTATATAGGACCCATGCCTATCCTAACTGGAGGGTTCCACTCTAGTATTTGAGGACCCATGCACTTCCTAGAAAGAGGGTTCTACTCAAATAGTAGATAGAGGACCCATGCCCTACCTAGCAGGAGGGTGCCACTCCAATAGTTAGTCAAGGACCCATGCCCTGCCTAGCATGGGGTGCCACTTTAGGAGTATATAGAGGATCTATACCTAGCCTGGTTGGAGGGTTCCACCCTATGGATAGGTAAAGGACCCATGCTTTATCCCAATAGGAGGGCGCTACTCTAGAAGCCTCTGGTGATCTTATAGGATCACTATTGTCATTGAGTGTCACCTAAATAAGCATCATGCTTGGAACATCTCTCATCACATATAAAAATCCACTAAAGAGGCCACCATCGCATTCTCTATAAAAAATACTCATGATAGGATACTCATGGGATAAAATACGAGTTCAAACGAAGGATATATGAGAGGTTGAATTTTCCTAAAAAGGAAACAAAGAGTATACGGTGTGTGAGGGGACCCACACAAGGTGTGGTCCCACTCCATCTTCTGGATATGTCCCTGAAAGTACATGACTCACTACCATGTAACCATACATGGCATTTAGTGGTTCTACATGGTGCGTCCAAGCCACCCGGGGTCATTCCCATGATCTCTGGCCATGTCCATGTACTTTTCTCATGTCCATGTACTATGGTACATGATGTGCCCTTCTACATGGGGTTCCACCCGTGTCCTTGACTATGTCCATGTACATCGGCACATGGCATGTGCCTGGACGTACCCATGCTCATGTAATCTCAGATTACATGTCGGGCAACCTTTACAAGGTCACACAACATGCAGGGATCCACACAACGTGTGATAATTATAATTATGTGAAAATCTATCCACCACAACCAAGGCCCTACACGCCATGTGTTCTTGGGACTACACAACATGTAATCATGTTTTTCATAGAAATAAAGATATGTTCCCACACATCTAGATCTGGATTATCCACTTCAAATCAAGCCTTTTATTCACCCAAAAATAGTGTATCTTTCCATGTTCTTTATTTCCAACCATCTGGTGGCTGGAAGTTGGTTTTCCGTCGGCCCGCTCGAAGCCCGATGCACTGAGTGCGTATTCTATACTGCGCCATCTTCATTATTGATTATGATAATCAAATAGATAACCTTAAACCCACAATAAAACTGAATCCATCCCTCACACATGAATCTATTGTGAATCCGGAGGTCCGATCGGGTTCAGTCCCGCCTGACAATGTCAAACTGATACCCCGTAGGCTGATCGGTGAAGAACGGAAAGAATTTATGGGGGAAAGGCATAAAAAAAATGTTTAAATTTTTTTGGAAAAGAATTATTGAAAAAAGAATACAATTGGGTGATCCAGGGTTAGAAAACAATTGAATAATAAATTTAATTTCAATACGTGGGCACATGTAATTGTCCACAATTAGCGCAAATCAAAGAAATGAATTGATCATGCTAAAAAATTTAATCAAATGAGCCATAAAACAAAAATGATGAGTCCTACCTAGATATTGGATCATTTTTCATCAAAGAATGTTCTCACCAATGATTGAGAGGAGTCATTGCGTTTTCTCCATCTCGATCTTCCCCGATTCAGAGTTCCATCATCGCCTGAATTTGATTCTCTAAAGGAAGGAGAAGAAGAACGATCTTGATCCACACAGGGTTTATGTAGATAAACCTAGAGGATTCACCATAACAGTGGATTTATAAAAATTTATATTAGGTTAATTTAATTAAAATAAATAAATTTAATTATTTATTTTAACTAAATTCACCCACCAACAGTCGCTATATCCAAACACCCTGTGCCAACCTATTTTAGGTCACACCTAGGGTAAATATCACATTCTGGACTCAATGGTGGCATCAAATTTCTGATATGAGATTCCATTTAAGATTTATCCCATTTTCTTTAAGAAACTATATGCGTGTAATATATATATATTTAATATTTTTATAAAAATAATGCCGGGTATACTAGGCCACGAAATCACATGCCGTCTCAGTGCCTAGATCTGAAAATATATATAGAAATATTTCAAAGTATTACAAGGAAAAATGGATCTCTACATATAAAATCCCTCAATTATATATATATATATATATATATATATTAATTTTTTATATCCTTCCACTACTAAAGTTAAAATCAAACCATAGTTTAAAGTGCTTGACCGACCAAAGATGGGGTGCTTTTAATTATCAAGGAATTCTAACTTGATGTTTTGGGTTGACTTAACTTAGTTCACATAGTTTTGAATTCCAAAGCATGACTTGGTGTAATTGAGAGTAAAAGGTTAAGGAAATACATTTAAGGATTTATGTATTGGGGATTCCACTCAACAAATAAAGGAATTGTGAGTTAATGTAGTTGGAATTTGGAATGCCTACCTAAAACCCTTAAAATTGCCTAACCAGCCAAATTTGGGGTGGTGAGAAGGGGAATATGAATCCTTTCCACCAGAATATCCAAGCAATGGGATATTCCGAAGCCAATGGAAAGGGATAGCAGGTTTTGATAAAATAGTGGGATATTAATAAATATAAAATTTATTTATTTGTCTAATTTTATATAATAAAGTACTAAAATTATGTTTTTATTATTTTTAGAAACAATAATAAGTATGACTTTAAACATATCACTGTGATCCATACTTAAGAAGGATAACCTTACCACAAGAATAAATTTCCAAGAGTGGAAAAGGAACTTATTCATTTTCCTATGCCATGAAAGAAAATTGAATGTGCTTGACGAACCTATTCCAGAAGCTCTTGGTAAAGAGGATAGTGGGGAAGAGTTATCTCTCTATGAGAAACATTTTAATGATTCCAAAAATGTTCAGTGTTTCATGCTATCATCCATGACCAATGAGATTTTAAAGCAACATGAGGACATGGATGTGTATAACATGATGCCTCACCTTTGAGATCTCTATCATGGTAAGGCGAGACAAGAGAGATATAAGATCTGCAATGCTATGTTTATAAATAATCTTGTAGATTAAGTTCCAACCAGGCCCCATATAGTCAAGTTTATTGGCTACATTGAACCCTTAAACATATTAGGGATTAAATTCCCATATGATTTGTGAATAGATATCATAATTTAATCACATATCCAAGCCCTTCTCTAGTTTTATTATTAATTATAACATGATAAATAATGAGAAGAGTCTTTCAAAACTCATTACACTGATTCTCCATGTGGAAAAGGACACGGGGCAAGAAAAACTCATAGTCCTTATGGTGAATAAGAAAAGGAAGAATAAGGAAAAGGGCCCAAGAATCATAAAAAGTATAAATCTCCCAAGTACCATCCTTCTAAGAAGTGTAAAATCTAGAGGAAGGGAAAGGAAAATGAATCAGTATATTTTATATATGGAAAGTAAGGCCACTGGAAGAGGAAATTCACCCAAAATAAAGGGGAAGATAAAGTTGTGTTTGTAATCAAGTATAATACTTCAATATCTATAAATTGGGTATTAGATATAGATTTTAGTTCCCACACCCGTATCCAAATGAAGAAAACAAGTAGATTCCAAAATATTTCTAGAGGAGAGGTGGATTTGAAAGTTGGCAATGGTGCAAGGTTGGATACTCTAGCCATTGGAGACTAACACCTTTCATTAAAAACAAGAATGGTATTGGTTTTAAGAGATTGTTATTATGTACAAACTATTAACAAGAAAATAATTTCTGTATCATGCCTAGATAAAAATGGTTTTATTTTCTTAAGTTCCCAAAAGGATTGAGATCACTAGGTGGGGGGGGGGGTGAATCAGTGATCACTTTTTCTTTTATAAGAAATTTTCTTAACTTCTACTTAAGAAAATTTTCTTAACCTCTAAAAACTTTTTAGAGCTACAATCCACTCAAATATAAATCTCAACCTCAGCTTTTGTATACAAAAAATATAAAGAGAAATAAGTACATGATATTTATATGGTTTGGTACAAATACCTACTCCTTACCATGTTGGTTATTTCCCCCAACATGGATTCCTATACTAACTTATTTTCAGAATACAAAGGCACAAGAAAAAAATAGTTATACAAACCAATAGTCAACTTTACTACTATAGTTGGTTATACTCACAAAATACCCTTTTTGTATCCTCCTTCACAGCTGGTTATACACCCCAAAAAACAAGCCTCTTCATCAACTGGTTATACCCCCAAGCTACAAGCTTCTTTCTTATTATTTTATGATCCACTTCATAAAGTTATTTAATTCCTCCACAAGTAAGATACATCAATTTCAAATGTGTATAATCTTCAAGAAATTCAACAATTATTTTAAGAATTTTTTGGTCTTGAAACTTACTCTAGATCTTTAACAAATCTAAATATGATCAATCTAAAATTTATAAAATTTCTATCCAGAAAACTTACTTAGAAGAAGTCAGTAAATTCAACCTTCATCTAGTAACCTCTATCCAATGATCTCTATCAGATATAGAAATATTGAACCTATGCACTTCCTGCTTCAACTGAGTAGAAACTCAATCAATAACTCACAAATTCTCTAATGAATAAAACCCTTTCTAATGGAACTTCGTCTGATGGATCTCGCTATAATAGATCTCATTTTGATGGATCTACATCCAATGGAACACACTCTGATGGATATTTCTCCAATGGATCTCTCTCTGATGGATCTCACTTCAATGGATCTCACTCTGGTTATCTCAACTTCAACCTGAATGAAAACTTTGATTGGGATTTCAATTTATTTTCCTATTCAATAAAATTCAAAAATCTTGAATTTCACGTTTATTTGAACCTCATATTTAACCAATTAAACTCTTTTCAACTATTATGAGGACTTCTCAAAACTTCTTGAATCTTCACAACTTTTCTAAAATTTTAAAACATCAGTCCACATTCTGCAAATAAAAATGTGTTTGATGGATTTTCTATATCCAATGGATCAGTGTCAAATGTTCATATGATAAATCATTTTCAAATATTTTCCTATTAATATTGACACAATTAAAAGAATTCATAACTTGTTATCTTGACCTAGTGAAATAAAAACAATTTAAATTATAACTATGATGCTTTGATCTAAATGAAAATGGTTGACTACATTTTTTCAACTTATAAATACTTCATTTTACTACAAACAATTTAGTAGCAACTCAACACACCTGACAATTTTTTTTCTAGTGACTCCATCCACTCATTAGTATCTAATCACCCAGTATCTAACCAATTCTATCTTAGGGATACATTTTGATGGAACTTGATCTCCCCCTATGTATTTTCTCATGTATTCTACATCTGATGACCTATCAGTGTTAAATGATCATCTGATAAATCAGTGTTATCATCTCGCTTGATTGATCAGTGTCAATAAATATGGTCTATCCAATATAATTAGGACAGTCTGATGTGATGCATTCGATGAAACTCTAATGCCGAGGGATTATCAGTGTAACCAAAAACCACAACTTTGATTTCTATCATTATTCATATTCAGATAATTCTATCTCTCTGAGACCGATGAATCATCTAATGGTGCATCTGATTAGCAAACCGATGGTGCATCCGATCAAAAACTCTTACAACTCATCAAACTTCGGTAAATGAAAACTTCCATAAAATTATAAATATGATGATATGCATCCATAAGAGTTCATTTTTAGAGACTTTAGATTTTTTTAATTCTCTTTTCTCCTTTAAAATTTAGCTCATATCATGACTTATTTAAGTTTTAGGAACTTTAAAGAAAAACAAAGCATCATCATTTTTTTTTCTCATGACCTATGTCCAATGTTAAGCCTCTAAAAATCCATTTTCAAAAGGTTTATTTGAAAAACATTTTTACATTTCTCATAATTTATAACTTCCAACATTATACATATTGATCTTATTGACAAAAAATACAACCAAAATATAACTTATTCTTTACAATCTCCCACTTTGTGTTTGTTTTCAATACCCACACAATACATAATCAATATTTTTTTCTCATATTTCTCCTCAAATGTTGTTTTCATTTTCATGATCCCTTATTTTTCTTCTCCCCCTTATTAATAATCAAATTCAAAGGGGAAACTCATGAATATTGAAAATTTATTTCTAGAGAACAAATGTATCACATGAGTTTCTCAACAAAGAGACTTTAAATAAACATATCTAAGTCTATATGGCCGAACTTGGTGTAGAAAACAAGAGTGTGTAATTAAAGTGATCAATGTTGTCCATAACAAAACTTTTCATGTAATAATTTTCATATGATCCATTCAATATTCTCATATCTAGGGAAATCTGAGAAAAAAATTATTAAGATAAAAACAACCTACACCCATCTCAACAAAAATATCATAAAAGTTCAAGTGTATAAACACAACTTTCCCATAGTATCTTCTTTCTTAACCTTATTACTTTATTTTTCAAGAAAAGTAAGAGAATCATACCTCAGCTTAAAATTTTCTCCCCCTAAAGGGTAGCAATTCATTTCTCATCATGGTTGGAAGAGTTCCATTATGTTCATTTTACTTATGCTATAAAACTTTCACAACACTCACCCATCTTCCTAAGTTTAACTCCTTCAACTACCTACAAGTTAATAAAAATATAAAAAATATTTTGCGAATAAGGAGGAACCTATGTAGTTTCTTAAAATAAAAATTCAAACTTAGAACCTTTTCTTAGTATTTCCTTTTTCTTCTTTTTCTTTTATTTTTCATTGGATGTGTTTTCTTATTTATATTCAAACTTCTTAAATTTAGTAAATAGATTTATTTTCATCTATAGAACCTTCTGATAAAGATGTCAACTATACTTCAACTTTTGTATCATATTTTTTACAAGTAGTTTGTAAAATATTCTTCATGTTTTCCTCTTGAGTTGGAAGGATAGTCATAAAAATTTTAGTAACATGCCCATATTTTTCACATCTCTTACACTTTTTTTGAATCTTCAAATCATGACCCGTTGATGTCTTTTTATCAACTTTTTTCTCATCTTCAGAAACCTTTTTCTTCCCCTTTTATTCAACTGATTTTTGTGATTTTTATAAATTTCTGTCCATGGAAACTTGATCTGGACAAATAAATAAGAATTATTTCTTTTCATGATCATATTTTTTTACTTCGCTTAACTTTCTTAAAGTACTCAAATTTCTTCAGTTTTTCATTTTTCTTTGTTGAGGCTTCAACATTCTTCACCTTTGGAATCTTCTTTTTTGGTTCTATAAGTTTTTTTAATAAAATTTGATATTATTTTCTCATCATATATCAACCCCTTGGTTCATACCTATTTCCTAGTAGAGACATGTTTTACCAACATGAATAAGATCTGTGTCCACAGATTCTACAACACCAATAGTGACCTCTGGATCTTGATCTTTTGGACTCATAGTAAAATTGATCATAACTTTTTTGTTGTTGTTTCTTCATAAATCATGAAAAAATTTACTTAGAGAGATACTTTATTGAATAATTCCTCTCTTTCTCAGTGGATGATGATTTTTTAAAAATCTTCATTTTTGAACCTATAGTGTTAGTAAAAATAGATTTACATTGTGATTTTTTAGGAGAAGAAACAACCTGCTTATGTAAAACCTTATTTTCACCATCTTCATAAGTTTTATATTTAATGCCAACTACATTAGTGAAGTCATATATCATTTTTCTTATCTAACTTTTTTTTAAGAATAATTAATTGTGTTTCTAACAAATACTCTTCTTTCTTAGCCAAAATATCTTTCAGAACATTTATCATCTTCTCAAATTCATCCATCTTCAACTTGTTATTCTTACTTTCTTTAACAAGTGTAGATTCTATCATATTGAGATTCTCATTTCTAGCTTATTTTTCTTCACAAATTTTCATTTTTATTTCAAACTCACCAATCTTCATTTTTTATCTCTAACCAAATTAAGGTTAATTTCCTCTTTATTGATTCCATCACTATTCTCAAAAGTTACATCTTTAACATCTTTATTTAACTTCCTTATTTCTTTATTGAGTTGAATATTCTAATCAAGTGCTATTTCCAAATTTTCTTTATGAATCCACTAAAGTTTTGTTCTCTATTCACAATTATCATCACTGCTTGATGAAATACCTTCATTTATAGCTCAATTAAGGAATTTGAATTGATGATGAGATTCATCACTGGATGAGGAATTATCTTTGTTTCTTATTCTAAGATAACTTATCTTCTTCTTGTCATAAGGAAATTAATCCTTATATTTCTTACAATTTTGTTTCTAAGATTTCTTATCAACTTATTCATACTCTTACTCTTTGATTTTCTTCCTAGGAAAATTTTATGCAAAATTTACTTTCCCTTCACAATTCCAACATTTAAGAGAATTTTTACCTTTTCCCTTTTAATCGCCTTGGTTGAATATTTTAGAAAGGATAGAAAAAAATTATGTTGAATATTCCAATTCTTCTCATTCTTCTGAATCACTCAATTCCTCTAAAAATTATTTATCCCTATTATTTCCCTTTAAAAAGGATTTAAAGGAAATTTCTTTCTCAGCCTTTTTCTAGAATTTTTTTTCTCATTTATTATGCCATAAGAATATTCTGAAGTTCATACAAGGATAAAGCTTCATGATCTTATAAAGCTAAAACTTTTTCATCAAATATATTTAGAAAATTTCTCATCCATTTCTTAATAATAGTAGAATCTAATAGCTTCTCACCAAAACTTCTGATGTTTCTCACAACCTCATTTACTCTTATAAATAAATCATAAACACTTTATTCATCAACCATTTTTATATATTCAAATAAAATCCTCTTGATTTATAACTTGGCTTCTTTAAATTTCTCATTTCCTTCATAGCTACTTCTCAACTTATCCCACATTTTACTAGCTATTGGAAACCCCATAATATTTGTATAAAAATTTTCTGTGAGAGCTATCATCATGAAATTCTAAGATTTTCCATTAGATTATAAACTTCTTTTATCAGAATATATCTTAGAGAAAATTTATTGATGGAAGTAAATACCATTGTTTCTTCATCTATAACTTCAATTCTAATAGATATAAGATAGGGTAACATCCTATTATTTTAATTGTGGTAGTTTCTAGCATCAAAAAAAGAAAAACCCCTATTTTTCACTAAATTGAAGTTATCCATTCTCAGAGATGGATATTTCAGAGGGAACCTGGCTCTGATACTAATTGAAGTTCCTAAAAGGATCGAGATCACTGGGGGGTGGGGGGGGGGGGTGAATCAGTGATCACTTTTTATTTTACAATAAATTTTCTTAACTTCTTTTTAAGAAAAATTACTTAACCTTTTAAAGCATGTTAGAGTTAAGATATACTCAAATATAAATCTCAACCTCAAATTTCATATAAAACAAATATAAAGAGAAAGAAACACATGATATTTTCATGTTTTGGTATAAATACATACCTTTTTCCATGTTGGTTAGTTCCCCCAATATGGATTCCTTTACTAACTTATTTTTGGAATACAAAGGCACAAGCAACAAATAGTTCTACAAAACAGTAATAAAATTTCCTACTATAGTTGGTTATACCCCCAACTATCCTTTTCATATCCTCATTATTCATAGTTGTTTATACACCCCATCAAACAAGACTCTTTAGCAACTAGTCATACCTCCCAACTACAAGCTTCTTTCTTCTTTTTTTCTGATCCACTTAAGATAGTTCTTCACTTCCTCTATTAGTAAAATAGATCAACTTCACCTATGTAAAATCTTTAAGAAATTCAAAAATTCTCTTAATAATTTTTTGGTCTTGAAACTTCCTCCAGATCTTTAATTTTTTTGAATATTCTCAATCTCAACTTTCCAAAATTTCTATCCAAAAAACTTACATAGAAAAAGTCAGTCCATTCGACCTCTATTTAGTAACCTCTGTCAGATGGTCTCTGTCCAATGTAGCAAGATTGACCCTATGATCTTCCTACTTCAATCGAGTAAAAACTTAATAAGGAAATCACAACTTATCCAACCGATAGAACTCTATCCAATGGAACTCCATCTAATGGATCTCACTCTGATGGATATCACTCTGATCGATCTCTGACCAATTGAACTCACTCTAACGGATCTTTCTCATATGGATCTCACTCTAATGGATTTCACTCCGATGGATCTCACTCCAGTTATCTCAATTTCAACCTAAAAGTAAACTTTTGCTGGGAACTCAATCTATCACAAAATCATTAGTGTTAGCTTTTTACACACATAAACAATTACATTGTATGATGTATCATGTACTTATATTTATTGGTTCTCTAAAAATGAATTTGTTTGGATACCAATTTCTTTTCCCGCTTACTAAAATTACAAAATACTGAATTTCAAGTTCATTTGAGCTTCATCTTTTAACAATCCAAATATTTTCAACTCTTCTGATGGATTATCGAAAATTCTTGAATCTTTATAACTCTTTTTTAATTCTAGAACATCAGTCTAATTTATGTAAACAAAAATGTCTTCAATGGATTTTCTTCATCTAATGGATTAGTGTCAAATGTTCATCTGATGAATCAGTTTCAAAGATTTTCCAATGAATCTTGACCCAATTAAAAGAATTCACAACTTTTTCTCTTGACCCATTGAAAGAAAAACAATTTGAATTATCACTCTAATTCTTCAAGCCAATGAAAATGGTTGACTACATTATTGTAACTTCTAAAGACTTCAGTTTACCACAACCACTTAAGTATAAACTCAACACACCTAACAATTTTTTTGTCTGGAGACTCTATCCACTTATCTGTATCCAATCAATCAGTATCAAATCAACTCTATCCGAGGAATGCAGTTTGATGGAACTTGATCTCCCTCTATGTCTTTACTCTGGAATTTTGTATCCAATGACCTACATCTGATGACCTATTAGTGTCAAATTCTCATCCAATAAACTAGTTTCATCAACTCACCTAATTGATCAGGTTCAAAAACTATGGTTCATCTGATACAATTAGGATAGTTCGATGTGCAACATCTGATGAAACTCTGATGTTGATGGATTATAGGTGTGAATAAAAACCACAATTTTGATTTCTGTCATTCTTCATCTTCAAAGAATTATGTCTCTCTGAGATTGATGGATCATCTGATGTGCATCTGATTAGAAAACTGATGGTCCATCTGATCAAAATTTTTTACAACTTATAAAACTTCATCAAATGAAAACTTCCAAAAAGTTCTATATCTATTGATCTATGTTTAGAAGACTTCATTTTTGGAGACTTCAAAATTTTTTACTTCTCTTTTCTACTTTAAAATTCAGCTCGTGTCATGTATTCTTTATTATGTTTTAGGAACTTGAAAGAATAGAAAATCATCATCATATTTTTTTCTTGTAACCTGTGTTTGATCTTATACATCCAAAAATATATGCCTATAAGGTTTTTACAATTTTTTTTACCATTTCTCCTCATTTACAACTTACAACATTCTACATATTGATATTATTGACTACAAATACAACCAAAACACAACTTGGGGATTACAATTTCAAATTTGGAAATAAAATTTATTTCTTTTATAAAGTTAACATATTCTATGGTATGAAACTTTTAAATAATATTATTTATATATTAAATTATAAAAACCAAGTATTGTAAATAAATAATGATTCATATTCTCAGAACTCATATAACACCCAACTATGTAATCACCATCTTGGTCATGTAAATGAGAAGCATTTGACAAAGCTCTATCAAGATGGTCATTTTGAATCTTTTAAACTAAAACCACTTGAAAGATTTCATGCTTGTTTACAAGGAAAATGAACAAAGAAACATTCGGTTGACAGGGTGAAAGGGCCATAGATATTCTAGGTTTGATACACACCAATGTGTAGACCATTTCTAGTAGATACTAGAGGTGGGTATTCTTACTTCATAACTTTTACTGATGACTTGAGTAGATATGGATATGCATACTTGATGAGGTATAAGTTTGAGTCCTTTGAGAAATTCAAAGAATTAAAGAATGAAGTAGAGAATAAACTTAGAAAGAAGATAAAGAAGTTTTTATCAGATCAAGGTGGTGAATATCTCAACCAAGAGTTTATCAGATTTTTATTGGAGTTTGGGATTCTATCTCAACTCACCCTAACTTTTACACTAGAATGGAATGGCATTAGTGAAAGAGGAACCATACCTTGTCAGATATGGTAAGGTTGATGATAATTCATGTAGATCTTCCATTATACTTTTTGGAATATGTATTAAAAACTAAAGTATACACATTAAATCTAGTACCAAATAAAGTGGAAAATGGAATCCCCTTTGAGTTATGGAGTGGAAAGAAACCCCTTTTTTCACATACACATGTATGAAGTTGCGAGGAATTTGTTAAGTCCTTATTCAGAAACAAATTAGCACCCCATGGAACAAAGAATATCATTATAGGATATCCTAAGGAAACAAAGGGATACTACCTATACAACTCCTTAAACAAGAAAGTGACTGTCACCAGACAAGCCATATTTCTTGACAGGGATCACTTCCTCAAGAAGGATAGTGGGAGAAATATTGACTTTGATGAATTTGATGCTCAAGATACATAAGAGTTGGTATGGGAATAGATTCCAAAAGGCCCTATAGAAGAATTTGTTCATGAAACACAAGTACTACATAGGAGAACTGTATAAATAAAAGAACCAAAGAGATATGGTTTTCTAGTCATTGAATATGGTGAATCATTATTGGTTGAAAATGATAAACCTATCTCCTATAAAGAGGCAGTAGAGTGATCAGAAGCTGCAAGATAAAAATAATCCATAAATTCTAAAATGGATTTCATGTATTAGAGCCAAGTTTGGGTTATATTCAATATGCTAGTTGATGTAAATACTAATGGTTGTAAATGGGTATTCAAGAGAAAATTGGACATGGAAGGTAAATTAAATACCTATAAATCAAGGCTTTTGGATAAAGGTTTTAAACAATGACAAGTCATTGACTATGATGAAAATTTTTCTCTAGTTTCCATGTTTAAATCCATCAAAATTATACTTACTATAACATCTTACTATTACTATGAAATTTTGTAGATGGATTTCAAAACAACTTTCCTTAATTGAAACCTTTAGGAAGATGTCTACATGACAAAACTAGAAGGATTAATGACTCTAGGTGATTCCAACAAGATATTAAAGTTATAGAGATCCATTTATAGATTAAACAAAGAATCCAGGTCATGAAAAATTCGATTCAATGAAGCCATAAAAGGTTTTGGATTTATTATGAATGAATATGAGCCATGTGTTTATAAGTGTTTTAGTCATAATGTGGTCATTATACCAGTAGTATATGCTGATGACATATACCTTATTGGAAATTAAATACCAATTTTAGAGTATATTAAGGATTGGTTAAAAAAATGTTTCTCCATAAAAGAATTAGGCGAAACAACCTATATTCTAGGGATCAATGTCATTCATGATATATCCAAAAGGATTATTAGAGTAAGACAAAGTACATACATTGACCAGATACTAAAGAGATTCAGTATGGAACAATCCAAGATGTGATTGGTTATAGTGTCACATGGTATACATATTTCTAAGAAAATGTGTCCTCATACATATCAAGAGAAAGAGAGAATGAGTAATATCCCATACTCTTTAGAAATAGGATAAATCATGTATTCCATGTTATTTACCAGACTTGATGTTACCTACACATTGAGTATGGTAGGAAGATGTCACGCTAATCCAGAAGAACAACACTGGTCCATTATTAAGGTTATCCTTAAGTATTTAATAAGAACTAAGGATATGTTCCTAGTGTATAGAGGATACGAGGAGTTATTTATAAATGTTTATACTGATTCTAGTTTTCAAATAGATCATAATGATCTGAAGTCACAGTGATGATATATTTTCAGTCTCAGTAGAGGATCTATGAGCTGGAAGGGTTCAAAGAATCTGGTTATTTCCAATTATATAGCGGAGTCTGGGTATATAGAGACTTATGATGTAGCCAAGGAACCTATTTAGATACAAAAATTTGTTTAGGATCTTGATGTGGAACTTAGTATTAAAGAACCTATCACATTGTATTGTGATAATACTAAAACAATATATCTTGAAAAAGGGCCAATATCACACCAAAGAACAAAGAAAATAATCTAGAAGTATTACCTCTTGATGTATTTTTCTCAGAGGGGTGAAGTTACAGTAAATAGAGTTCCCACAAAAGAAAATGTAGAGGACCCCTTGACTAAAGGAAAACTTAGCAGAATCATGAGTATCACGTGAGAGCTAGCGAACTGAGGTTGTTAGCAGTTGGATCTATTGCAAGCGGGATTCTGTTGGATTTGGTTACCTAGAACCAAATTATATGTACTTTATGATAAAATTTATTCATTATTTTGGATATTAATAAACTCTTTATCACATCATGATTACTCTTCTATATTACATAGTATGCGATAGTGTCCTAAGAGTAGTTTTTGTAATGAAAGGTCATAATAGTTCCCTGCTATGATGATAATCCAGAAGTTCCACAACAGTATTATTAAATATACATTTTATAGCTGGATGAAATCATTTAAGGGAAAAAAATGATACAGGCTATCAGGGGTGGAGACTCATAGGACTTTGAGGCACCTTCTCATGGTGTACACCCTTGATAATTTCCATTGTAGGAAATTATGAGAACAAGACCCACTAGTAGGAAATCCACATTTATATGTGTCATTGGATGTTCATATCTATGAATGTGTGTATTTACCCTTATAATTTAACATTATTATTAATAGATTTTATGATTCATGTACTTTGATGTATTGATGAAAATTTTAATGACATATGTTTACGATGAAGTAGGATACGTTGGGTTCACCCCGAGTAATACTTCATTAATGAATAATTTGAGAAATAATTTATACCTTTTATTCTTTAAAAAATATTGATATCTCATTACCTTTGATGTAAATGATATATCCTAAATAAATCCATGGCCATATTGTTTTATAGGTAAGTTCATTTATAGAAATTCAAAGAAAGAGACACTAAACATATAGGTTGACAACAATTACATGCAACCTTCTTGATTAGAGATATCATGATAAAGGGATTATATTACATAGTAAGCATCTGTATGTGTTTTTATGTCATTATGACATTAAATTATTTCTCTATGGGTGCCTTGATGTGTTGTCAGATGCTAACCTTAGACTTTGGGATGCTTTGCATAATTCCATTGAGGAAGAAGCCTAGAGGGTCACAAACTAAGTATATCCAGAATCTCAATTAAATAATAATATTATTTATTATTTAACAAGTTGAATAAATATTATCCCCACATGTGGTTTAATAATTATTCATTTTTTCTTGATCAAAAATATTCCATCACCATTTCTTTGAGAGAATATTTTGTGAGAAAAATATTTAATAAATATTTATTTTCAATTTAGTGAATATAATATTCATTTATTTATGGGTGAATAATGTAGTGATATTTATTTATTAAATAAATAGTAATTATTTAAGGATTGATAAATATTGTGGAGGAATGGGAGACTGAGTTTAATGCTTCGGTGAGAAATAATATATATTGAATATATTTGAATAAATAATATTTAATTGAATTCACGAGTTTAGTGCATGTTAATAATAATAATTATTATTATTATTATTGACATGGGGTGTTTCAAGAATTAAGAAAGATAATATGGGAACATGTACAATTATTATTTTATAATCCTAGTGGTATATAAATGTAATGACCCATCCCCCGGGGCCTGTACCATGACTACCCCAAGCCCACCTCCCATAGACCAAGGGTTGCCGACTAGTGATGAGTAGACATATACCACAAAGGAGAGACATTTTCCTAAGTACCTATACACACACACACACGTATCCAAGAGTAAGTACTGAAACTGAAAACACTGAGTAAACAGGTATGCATCCCACTAATACAACCACTAAGAGTAAAAATACAAAACAGAAAAGTAAACGGGCTAGAATAAAATCCAAACTGAATAGAAAAGTACAATCTCCTTGATCATGTTCATAGAAAACCCTACCTGAAGAGTAGGTACAATAATCTATATGAATGTCGGTGAAGTGTACCATGTCCGTCGAGTCACCCCGCAACACCACATTTCTCTGGCCCACCAAGGACTTTGTCAAAGATGTCGATTGTCTGCACAAGACAAGAAACGTGCAGGCAAAGAACGTGTAGGGTTGAGTAAAAAAATACTCAGTAGGGACCCCAGAACACAAAGGTAAAGCTCAAAACAAGACACAAGGTAGACTACTAAAGAGGTACATGAAGTGTGGCCTCTAAGAAGTACAGTTAAGAGAGTCACTTGAAGCATCTCACACCAGGATACATATACTAAGAAAGTCTATGCATATCCAAATCCATCGAGACATAAGGTCTCCATAAGAGACCTACTCTGCACCCTCACAGGAGACCAACTCTGCATCTTTGTAGGAGACAAACTCCGCACCCTCATAGGAGACCAACATCATGTCTTCATAGGAGACAAACTTCACATATTTATAGAAGATAGAATCTGCACCCTCTCAGGAGACTAACTTTACATCTTCATAGGAGGCCAAATCCATGCTCTCATAGGAGACCAACTCTGCGTCTTCACAGGAGGTGAACTCTATGCCCTCGCAGGAGACCAACTCTATGTCTTCGTAGGATACCAACTCCACGTCTTTTCCATAGCTAGTCATAGGATTCTGTCCTTAGTGTGATTGCTATGGGAGCACCTAATACTCGATCCAATAGGCTGTATGAAAACCTCCATGAAAAATTGCATAGAGTATCTCAAAAGGACCGTCTCATCACGAGAGTCCCAATGTCGCAAACGAATCATCAAACAGACACACAGTTTGAGAGTTATGGTTATTTAAGTAAAAAAGGGGCTAGTTGGGTGCGGGTCTAGTCCGATCCGGTCAGACCGACTAGACCCGACCCGCTACCGACTCAGCCCTCTGCCGGTCTTATCTACTGGCTATAGATCAGCCCACTTGAGTGGTCCATTTCATCCGCTTGGGATGCGACGGGCGCCACGTCCCTGCCTAGTCAATGCGACCGACTACCACATGACCCACCCTACGGCAGTCCCACTAGATCATGACCCTCCACCACGTGACACATCCTCATTCCGTATCCCACCATCAGCTGTTGAGCTGACGACATTGTCTGCCGCCCGCGACTACTGTGTCATGGGTTCCTCCTGTCGGGTGGCCGCGCCGCTATGTGCCGCCACATGCCGGCGGTGACAGATCCTCTTCTACGGACCGCCACTATCACCGTGGTGGTCCATTCTTCAAACCGGGAGAGTTTTTTCCAACCTTCAGTCATCACCATCACTTACATTGGCTCAAGATCATCTTTCCATCACTCTAGGGGTCCGGTAACATTCAGAACCTCCCGAAAAATCCTGACGTGACCACATGGCTCCGTCTGTGAAGAACGCAAGAATGAGGGAGAAAAAGTGCATAAAAACACCCTTAGAATGGACCTTTTCCTTGTTCATGTCAACCCTGGTCTATTCATGTTAGTGGAATTATGAAATAGAAACAAAATAATATTTAACAAGATCCATCACATTTAATCCTTCATTTTTAACCATCCCGAAATAACAATCGAACTGTGGATCAACTTGTTTGTGGGTTGGTCCACATTCGTCGTTGGAAACAAGAATGGGTAAAGGAATAATGAAGAAAATAAACCCCCTACCTAGAAAGAGGATCATTCATAGGAGAGAATTATTCATTGATGGATATCCTTCCATGAACTTCCTCGATCCGTCGTTCGTCAGTGCTTGATTTGAGCTCTGATCTCCAAATCATCATCCCCAGCAAGATAGATTCCTTATCCTTCCTCAAGGAAACTTCTGGGATCTAGGGAAAATCTCAACTGTTATGAATTCTAACATTGGTCCTTGCCTTTGATTAATGGAGGAAACACGTTAACAAATTTCAGTGTTTTAAACATGTTTCAACGTTGTTATGACGCTGTGCTGCAGCATTGTCACGACACTGTATTGCAGTGTTGATGAGTTGCTGTATCCCAGTGCTGTTGAGTCATTACATAATGTTGAATAAATAAAATAAATTAACCTTTTAAGTATATTTTATTTTTATCTTAAAATTTCTATAAATTAACTTTTGCAGCTGACCCACACCGGCCAATGTTAGACCCCACCTAAGGTAAAATCACTATTTTGAGCTCAACGATGCCCTTATATTTCTGATCTGAGCACCAGTTTAAAAGTTACGAAAACCAAACATGCACGCTATTTTTAATAAACTTATAAATGACACAAATATTTATTCCAGGCACCCTAGGAATTGAAATCATGAGTCATCTCAGCGCCTAGTCTCTAAATAATCCCATATAATTTTCAAAAAATTTTATATGGAAAATCAGAGACATTATAATTAATCTAATTATATTATTTTCTTTATTGTAGTTATTTCCATTTTTTATGAACAAAAAAACCCAGAGATAATTCTCTCGAAGTCCTAGAGAGATCCCTATCCAAGAGCACTCTCTAGAACAGAGAACGATACTCCTCCACCACAACTCTTGAGTCTAGAGAGATCAAGATAATCCTTCTTCAAGTGATTCTCAGGGAAATAAAAGACGAATGGCGCAAGCATTAGGATATACTATGCTAGCACTCAAAAATTCCTATGACAACAAGGGAGGAATAAAAACCCTTAAGCAACCTCATAAAATTACATGATCTATAACCTTGGGTGAAAAAAATATAAGGATGGGTTAAAAACTAGATCACCACCTTATGATAGATCCAAAAAATCCAAATCCAAACACTAGCTAGTGTATAATCTCAATTGACGAATCACTTACCCTTGTTCCCCAAATGCGAATCCAAGGCCCTCACTCATTCCTAACTAGCATAATCTCAATCCTTAACACAACCAACCATCACAAACCCAAAAACCTAAAAAGATATTCACCCAAACAAGAAGGCACAAAAAACAGTATTAACATTCATAACCATCCATAAAATAACATTGCACTAGATTCTAAAGGATACAATAGTAGAAACCAAAAATATAAAACTATTCCATATCCATAAAAAATATACCCAAAATATGAAATCATCCACTAACATATAAAACTCAGGGATTCTTCTAAAAACCTAGCATACAAAACTTCTAAAGATAAACTAGACATCCACAACAGAGAAAAGTACTTAGTGATTTAAAGAAGAAAGGTTTAGAGTTCCCTGAATCCCCACAATGGAGGGATATGAGGATTATATTATTCATTTGAGGGATATTTACTTCTAATATAATCTCATCTTGCTTTTGGTCCACCATTGTCAAGCTAACTCATTCCCATATGATGGGACCAAGGAATCACCCAACACTAATTACCTAAACTGGTTAAATTCCACTTGAACAAACTCCTTGATGACCTCCTAAAAGGATGTTAGTACATATGAAAGCACAACTGAACTAAAATCTAGGTAAAGGCCACCTATGAAGAAATTATATTTCTCATAATTGTTGACAACCATCTTTGGAGAGAATATGACTAACTCTGAGAAGTGATCAACATACTCCTTCATTAACCATTCACCTTGACAAGGGATCATGCACTTAAGATCTCTCTCTTCCCTCACGTCCTTAGGATATAACCACTAGATAACCATAATATTGATGAAATCCCAAGATATACCCATGTGTAGCTGAGAAGGTACCATCGACTCCCACCACACTCAGCTAGGTTCGACAATAAAACTTGTGACAGTTCTCACCCATGAAGCTTTAAGTGTTTCAAGTGAATTGAGGATTACTTCAATACTTTACCACTACCCCACTACTTTGATCGAACCTTTATCACCACTAAAATAAGGTGGATGTTGATCCAAGAAGTTAAAAATTAGATCTGAGAGTAGAGAAGGTTCCAATTCTACCACTCTATTTAGAGTCTAGGTATAATATGAAACTTAAGAAACTTATTCCAAGTAATGGGAGGATTTACCAAGAGGATCATACTCAAAGAAAAGCCTTGCAATTTATTTTTTAACCTTATGTGAGGCTTTTTCGAAATTATAAAATACATGAAACTCATTAATTCATGAATTAAAACTTAAATAAAAAAGTCCTATCACAAAACATGGAACAATTTCTAAAATAACATTTCACTATAAAAAAAACCAATTCCACACTATAAAAGAAATATTTTATATTTAAAATCATAAACTTCCAAAAAAGAGTTTTAAAAAACTTTTCACTAGGGCCTGTACATACAAAATAGATCAAGACTTATTTGAAAACAAACAAACCTTGGTGATGCATCAATTCATTTTAAAGTTAAATAAAACCATTTCAAGAATCAATTATAAATTTATAATCATTAATAAATCAGTTTCATTCATTTTGAACATATAAAAACCCACTTTAGAAAACAATTCAACCATGGTAAAATATTTTAACTCATTTTAAAATCAATCAAATACCTTATCAAATCATTCAAAACCTCTACCACTCCATTTTTAAACCAAATAAAACCATTTCAGAATTCTATTCCCATTCAAAAACATTTCCAAACTAATTAAATCCATTTTCATGTGCTTATATTAAAACCCCATTTTCCTTTTAAAAATCATTTTCTAAATTCCATTATGAAATCATATACTTAATAAAATATTTCATAAAAACAAAAGGATACTTTTTCAATCAAGCCTTTTATAAACCACTCCATTTTGACACAAAGAAAATATTTAAAGACCAAACACAACAATTCACCACACAAAACATTAAAAAAATCCATTACAACAACATATAAGCACCATCAAGACTCCATTCATTTCATCCACAATAAGTGAAAATCACCTTAGGAGCAATCCAGAATCAAGATGATTCAGAATAGCTCAATCAAGGAAGAAGCATGGATGTGCATGGTTTTACTAAATGACTTGGGAAATTGTGTTACAACAATGAAATAGGCTCTATGAAGGCAACATGCCCAAGTGAACATGAATCATATGGTTGTCTAGACCATGTGAGTTAATCGTTCTGCTCAATTTCTCCTTATTTTTACCCTAAAACTCAAGAGATAAACCCTACAATCACTATCATACTAAAAGGGGATCAAAATATCATCATTCCATATCGAAATCCATACAAAAAACAAAAAAATCTTGAATTCACAATTAAAAACCAGACTACCCTTGTAAACTTGAGGATTGATATGAGTAAGAGCTAGCTAGACTCTCCCCACCCTTACCTATCAAATATTGATGAACCTAATCTCTTTTCTACCATGACACACCCTAAATAAAAAGAGGATTACTCAAGATCCTAGGACCCATTTCAATTACTTAGGCTCTGATACCATTTATAACGAACCGACCCAGGATTCAACCTACACCAGCACCTTAACCGATCGCCACTTGGCCTGAAGGGCATTCCTGATCCCCTATGGGCTAGAAAATAGTGCTTGGGAATCAAAGTAACTATAAAAGGAGTTATTTTACCCTAAAATTAGAGTTAGAGATAAAAAATCAATTAATGATCATTTGATAAGAACCATCCATACCTGGGATGTCTATGTAACATTAAATAAGCAGAAGCAGATGCATAAATAAAACAAATGATCATATCAAGATAAAAATACATCAAAAGGAATACAAATGTATTAAATAAATGACATAATATGGAAGAATAAACAAATTTACATTAGTCCAAGAAATCTGATACAATAATAACCAAAAATAAATTGAACTCAAGCCAAGCCCAAATCCCACTCCATGAAACCTATGGTTGCTCACTACCTCACAACTCACCCATCATCCACCCAAAGAACAAAACCCTGATCTAGTTAGAACCTAGATCCTGTAATATATATGTATGAGCTATATAACTCAGTAGATCTCCCCCACTGAGTTTATACAATTTTTTCATAATGCAATCCATGGATGCTAGTTTGTAAATAAAATTGGAAAGCAGAATTTTTAAACATAACAATGTGAAAGCCAACATCAAGTCCAATAATATCTTATAAACTTTAGTTTTTTTTATCTCTTTTAAATAAAAACAATCATTTTAAATCATTTCTCAGCCTAATCCATTTTTAACAAAACAATTATTTCGAAACCACTTTTAAAACCATAAAAGGAGCACCTTTCATTCAAAATGATTTCCCCAAATTTATTTAAAACCATTTAAAAGGATATTACCCAAACATAATGGATCAAGCATACCAAAATGTTGACATCAAAAGTTAGGAGATAATAAATTAAAATATACAAGAATAAAGTGCTAAAAAAATACCTCCAAAAGGGGATACAATCAAGAACAAGATAAGTATCCCCTAAATAAACCAACAATCAAGTAATAAGTGTTTCATGGGATTTAGCCTAGGTCCTAATTTGAGATGCATCTAAAATTTTCTAAACCAAAGTTGGAATATAACATGACCTATGATATATCCACCCAACACAATTTAATCACCTAGCTCACACCGATATCATCAAGACGGAACTCCACACCCAGTCCTATCTCACACTATAGGGGACACTAACTGTATGTGTACCAACTAGTGTAGCATAAATATATACCTCTCATTTAGTACTTGGGTTCTAATGACTAAATAAAAATGGAGGCGAGTGAATAAGCAACCCAATATCAACACATAAGGCATAAGAAAAAAATTTACCTTACCTCTATCACCCTCACATAGAACAAACCCTTTTCACATTATATGTCATGAACCGTCCCCCAGGGCCCATGCCATGACTACCCCAAGCCCACATTCCATAGGACGGGGATTGACGACTAGCACCAGAAAAGAGTATCACTAAAATGGGAAGGCATTGCCTTTGAACTTTCAAACACACAGACCAAGAACACGACAGGATGAAAACCACGTAGTAAAAACTGCAGTAGTAAAAGTGTGTACTGAAAGTAAAGGGTCTGGAATACAAGACCAACTAAAAGATACAAGAAAAAAAAATAGAAAATAGCTCCTGAGATCATCCACCAAGGATCCTACCTGAAGGGTAGGTACAACTCGTCTCCATAGCTCTCCATGTCAACCAGTTACCTCCGTGTACCACCTGATCCTGGATCCTATAGTCTCAGCTGAGATGCTCATCATCTTCCCAAGACACAACAAGGTGCAGGAAAAGCCCATGTAGGGGTGAGTATAACAATACCCAGTAGGGACCCCGAGACACTCGAAGGTCTCTCAGAATTCCACAAAGGAAAAACCATAAGGCATGACCTCAATAACAAAGAAAAAAGTAAAAGACTCAGCTCAAACAAGGTATGAACTTAGAGATCAGGAATAAAGATGACCAGTCTTAAGCTATATCATTTTATACCATTAGGAAGTTCCAAAACTGAACCATAAGGAAGTTGTTCCATTGTCAATCCTCACAGGTTCGTATGTCACTGATCCACGATGGGCTGATCTAAGGCCGGTCCTCATCGGGTTGCACACTGCTGATCCACACAGGGTTTCTAGATAACTGATCCACATAGGGTTTCTATAATGTTGATCCACATAGGTTCTCTAGAATGGTGATCCACAAAGGGTCACTATGATGTGGATCCACACAGGGTCGCTAGAATGATGATCCACAAAGGGTCGCTATGGTGCTAATCCACACGGGGTCGCTAGAATGATGATCCACACAGGGTCGCTAGAATGATGATCCGCACATGGTCTCTATTATGATAATACACACAGGGTCTCTAGAATGGTGATCTACATAGGGTTTCTATGATACTGATCCATACAGGGTCGCTCTTCAATTGACATCCAACCACAGGATTCCCCTCACCCGGTGCGCTTGAGTTCCGTAGTATCTTCTCCTCAAGTTATAGGTTGTTCCCTAACTTTTACGAAGTTTCACAAAGGAGTAACCAAAATCGCCACCATGTCATAAGGGTTCTAATGTGATAGACGACGCGTCAATCAGACACATGGTCTACGAGTTATAAGCGTTTTAGTACCGAGTCCCCAGTTGGATTCGGGTTCGATCCAACACGGCCATACTCTAAATTTCTCCAAAACTTAGGTGGAGTAACTCAAAAGAACTATATCATTCCAAGGATTCCAGTGCCATAGACAGTTTGTCAAACGGACGTCTGGTTTGTGAGATATGACCTTTTAAGCGTATCTGGGCCGAAAAGGCTCTGGGCCCGGTCCAACCCTGTCAGACCGACCCCACCCGTCTCGTCCTGGGCCGACCCAACCCGGTTCGAGTCGACCCGACCCGACCTGGTTCAGGTCAACCCGAACTAGTACAGGTCCAACCTAGGTCTGACCCGGCATGGCCTGAACCGGCTGGGTCGACCCGAGTGGGCTGGACCGCGGGCTCGACCCGCAGGGCCGTAGATTAGCCTGGCCCGCCTTGGCTATGCGCAAAACACTGGGCGGCCCAACATGCTGGCTAGTGTGGCTCCCAGCTGGGTGGCCCGTGTGGGGGGTGTCACTCCCCCTTTCTGAACGGCTAAAATCCATTCAGTTTTGCAACAGCAGCACCACGTGGTGCTGACCTCCTATCAATGGGACCCACGGGGCATGGGTCCCCTTCGCTATAGCTCGATGCTGTGGTTTCACTCCACGACGTGCGATGGAATGCCGCCTTCCGCTGACATGGCTGGCCGAGGGCCGACCACCCCTTCTGACCGCCGCAACTCGATGCCGCGACTTCCCTCTGTGGCGCGCGATGGTGCACCGCCTGCTGCCACTACGACCTGTCAACGCCAGCTGTTGCCGTCGCCCTCCGGCGCCGCCACGTTGGTGCTGTGCTTATGAAACTTTTGCGGGCCACCGGGTGAGTTCCGGTGGTCTATTTTACCTTCCAAATGTGCCTATGGGCCTCTCGAGTTTCTGGCGTCACTGTGTGGCTCCTAGATTCAGGATTCTGTCGATTTGAAAATCCGCCTCCAAAGAACGCGATAAAAACCAAAGCGGTGGAGGGTCCGGGCCTTGTTCGTTTAGCCTGCGCCCTCTGCGTTAGCATCATAACAAGTTCTTAATAATTAAATCATCAAGATAAAATAGAACCCATTCAATACTTCCTCAATTCGTCATGATTTTCAATAATGAGGGAAAGGAACAAATTCTCATGAATTTAAAGATAAACAACCCCTACCTTGGATTCGGAGGAGACGTCGTGGTTGTGGAAGAAGAATCCATGTTTGAAGAAGCTGTCGACGTTTTTCATTCCCAGTTTTATTCCTCCAACATTGCCATCCAAGCCTTTGTTCTTCATTGGTGGAAGGCGCCACGACACTTCATCAGAGGTTCCTCCCTTCTCAAAAACCCAAGCTCGAGCCTCGTTTAAATAGAGGGGAAGGGTGATTAATGCAACAAAAGATTAATGATGTTCATTAATGAATGAACCTATTAACTCATAGTGGTGTGGTTACAAAACAGAAGAGTCAAGCCATTAAATGGATTGAAAACTTAGCGGTACCGCCACCACTTATCAACAGTTAGTAGAAAAATAAAATAACAATTTTATGTTATTTTATTATTATTTAAAAATCTGTAAAACTAACCTTTTCTCCCAACCTACTCGGTCAAAGTTAAGCCTCCCTTAAATGAATCCCGGCGCTACGGATTCAACAGTGCCCTCAAATTTTTAATCCAAGCACCGGTTCAAAAGATATAATTTTCCCACTCACATGTTTACTAAACGTACCTTAAAAAAAGTTCAAAAATCTATTCCAGGCACACTGGGCCTCAGAATCAAGCGCATTTAATTTTTGCAGACTCGTAATAATCCCAAATAATTTAAAAAAAACTTATATGGAATTTCCGGGTCTTTACATTCTCCCCACCTTAGGGATTTTCATCCTTGAAAGCTATAAAACAACTAGGGGAGAAAAAGGGGGTACTGAGCACGTATTTGAGCCTCCTGATCCCATGTGCTCTCCTAAAGATTCTCGTGCTACCAACAAAATCACACCAGATGAATCGACTACCCACAAAGGACCCAGTCATGTCGATCCTCTATCTCCGCTGGGAACTCTATAAACATCGCCCTATCATTGATGTCCAACTCACCCCATTCGATAACATGTGATGGATCAGGTACATAACTCATCAACTGTGACACATGGAAGACATTATGCACTTAGTGCATCAGTGTGGGGAAGAGCTAGATGGTATGCCACCTCGCCTACTTTGTTGAGGATCTGGAAAGGTCCGATGAACCTCATAGATAGCTTGATAATGGTTGAGTGATAACTGTTGTTGTAAGTGAACTCCACCAGTGGCAGGTGGTCCTCCCAATTGTGGCCAAAATCAAGGACACAAACACGAAGCATTTCCTCAAGTGTCTGAATAGTTTGCTCCATCTGACCATCTATCTGAGGATGAAAGGTAGTGCTCATGTGTAGCTGATTCCCGAATTCCTCTTGTAATCCCTTCTACAAGCAGGATGTAAAACGAGCATTACGATCTGAGACAATCGTTGATGGAACCCCGTGAATCCATACAATCTTCTGTATGTAGAGACATCTGAATCTCTCTACTGATCCCTACTCTCAGATGGGTAGAAAGTGATCCAACTTGGTGAGTCGGTCAACAATCACCCAGATGGAATCATGGCCCCTAGACATATGTGGTAGACCTATAATGAAGTCCATAGAGATACCATCCCACTTCTACTCTAGTACCTCAAGTGGTTGAGCTAAGCCTGATGGTACCTGATGCTCAGCCTTCACTTACTAATAAGTGAGGCATCGAGAAATGAACTCCGCCACTACTTTCTTCATCCCTGGCCACCAGTACTAATGCTAAAGATACTGGTACATCTTCGCCACTCCAGGATATACCTCCAAATGGGATGTGTGGAACTCCATCAACACCTCCTCTCATAGCGTCACTGGTACCATGGTGTGTCCTCTGAAGAGGATGACGTGCTCTCCACCTTTAGAAAATCCATCAGGAGCCTGTCCTGAGGATATATGGGCACGTCAGGCCTCACAGTCTACATCCCCAAGCTGTGAACCCCTGAATCACTGAAGGAGTGTGGGAGTAACTATCATAGAATGGAGATAAGATGCCCCATCACTATCCACAAAGGATAACTGCAATGTGTCTAGATGCTCTGTCTCCTCACTCAACAACTGTAGACCAGACCTCTTGCTGAGTGGGTTTTCCACCACGTTCTCCTTCCCAGGAGTGTAGACTATCTCAAAGTCATAGTCCTGAAGGAACTCTAGCCATCGTCACTATCTTAGGTTCAGATCCTTCTGTGAGAAGATATACCTGAGACTCTTGTGATTAGAGTAGACTGTAAAAAATTCACCCATCAAGTAGTGCCACCACATATTCAGTGCAAAGACCACTGCTGCTAACTCCAGGTCATGGGTAGCATAGTTATGCTCATGCTGTCTCAAATACCGTGAGTCATAGGCAATCATCGCTCGCTCTTGCATCAGGACACAACCTAGTCTAGTCCCTGATGCGTCGCAATAGACTACATACTCAACACCCTCTTCTGGTAGACTCAAGATGGGGGCACTCCTCAGTCTCCGCCTTAGCTCCTAGAATCTCTACTAGCATCTCTCCATCCACACTAAGGTATGTCCCTTATTTTTCAAAGCTGACAAGGGTGTCACAACCCTAGAAAAGTCATGTACAAATATCCGATAATACCCATCCAATCCCAGGAAACTCCGCACCTCAGTCACACTCTTAGGTGGCTCCCAAGAAAGCACTACCTCTATCTTCACTGGATCCATTAAAACTCCAGCCTCTGAGATAACGTGCCCTAGGAAGTGGAATTCCCGTATCTAGAACTGGAATTTGGAGAGCTTTCCATAAAGATGGTGCTCTCAGAGTGTATCTAGAACTATCTTCAAGTGTGTGGCATGCTCCTCCTCCGACGTTGAGTATATCAAGATGTTGTCAATGAAGACTACCACATAGCGGTCGAGGTAAGGCTGGAAGATTCTGTTCATGAGCCCCACGAACACTTCCATAGCATTGGTCAAGAAGAAGGGCATTACCAATAACTCATAATAGCCATATCGACATCTAAAGGCTCTCTTCGGTACATCCTCCTCATGTACCCTGAGCTGATGATAGCCTGATCTGAGGTCTATCTTTGAAAACCACCGTGATCCCTCCAGCTGGTCAAAGAGATCATCAATCCTCGGTAGAGGATACTTGTTCTTCATAATCACCTGGTTCAGGCGCCAATAGTCCAAAAAAATCCTCAGACTCTCATCTACCTTCTTGGCAAACAAAATCAGGGATGACTATGGAGAAACACTGGGCCTTATGAACCCCTTCCTCTGTAAGTCCTCCAACTATACCCGCAACTCACAAATCTCCGTGGGAGCCATCCGATATGCTGGTGTATATATCGGTGCCATCTTGGGGTACAGGTCAATGTATAAGTCTACCTCTTTACAAGGAGGTAGTCCTGGAACATCATCAGGAAAGACATCAACATATTGGTCCACCACTATAGGATAACTCAGGCTCCTCATGTCAACTGCTCCAAGGGTAAGGCTAGAAAACTGATGAGTGATCGGCTATACCCTCCTCCAAGAAAGTCCATCCTGAGCTGCAAAGTTTCCCTTTTCGTCGGTGAAGGAAAACCTGATCCCATCCTCATGGGCACACCACACTTTGCACCTAAAAAAGTCAATCTGAGCATGGATTGTGGAAAACCAGTCCATACCCAAGATGACATCATAAGGATTCGACATTGCTACTAGGAGATCCCAGCCAAAGCTCTTGCCTTCTAGAGTAAGCTCACACTGCTGACACCAGTGTGTAATCATTGAATTCTCTCATGTAGGAGTCTCTAAATGTAAGGATCGAGCCAATGTCTCTACTAGAATCTCTGAGTTCTAAAAGAGAGCCATGGAAATAAAAGAGTGACTGGAACATGTGTCTATAAGTACTACAGCTAGGGTGGAGTAGACACAGATCGCACCTCAAATCATCTCTGGAGCACCGTAGTTG
The DNA here is from genome assembly GCA_963277665.1 of Viscum album. Lineage (NCBI taxonomy): Eukaryota > Viridiplantae > Streptophyta > Magnoliopsida > Santalales > Viscaceae > Viscum > Viscum album. Next base: position 903,768,540 of record OY728142.1, on the reverse strand, counting down.
TAGGCCTCAGCTACCTAAAGCTGAGCTCGTCCCTTCCTGCCTGTTCCCTGAGGTCAGGGTGGACCACCAAGAGGTGGTGACGATAGAACCTCAAATTTCTTCCCACCACCTGCTACACGACCTGCTCCTCTGCCACGTCCGCCACCCTATGGACCTCCTCACTTGAATCTCTGCCTCTTCCTTGATGGTTCCTCGACTATCTTCTGATCATCAGTATAGTGGGTTGAGCAATCGAGAGCCATGTGGCCCTGCCCACCGCACGTGAAACACAGTCTGCTCCTCTACTGGCATGCTCTAACTTGTGATCTCTTCACCTCCGACCCTACGTCTGGGGGTTGTCCTCTGGAAGGTCTGGCCCACTTGGACCTCTGCATCATCTGCATGCTACCTGCTGTAGATAACTCATCTACCTGTCGTCCGGTGGTGGCTCTCACCGTCGATGCCTGCTCAGCTAAGAATATCTCCACCAATAACGCCCACTCAATCACTCCAGCCTATGTCTGGATATTGAGTGATATCATCAATGCTCTGATATCCTATCAAATACCCTGATCAAAGGTTCAATCCCTAAAGAAAGGGTCTCGTACCATGTCGGTGGAGTAGCGTGAGAGATTAGTGAATCCCGCTGAGTACTGGGCTAATGTCAGGCTTCCTTACTGTAAGTGTAAGAGCTCCTGAATAAGCATAAAGAACAGTGTCACTGGAATGAACTCCACCCTAAAGAGGTTCTCAAAGTCCATCCAGGTGAGGGTCGCCTTGTCGTGTAACTAGAGCGTCAGGCTCCACCATCTCCCTGCTGTGCACTGGAAAAGGCTAGAAAATAGGATCACCATATGCTCTTCTGGTGTCTCAACTAAGACAAAAACTCATTCCATAGCCTCCATCCAGTCCTCAGATACCTGAGGATATGTCTCGCCTCGAAACCTCAGTGGTCTCTGCCATTGGAACTTGTGCAATGCACTCAGTCGGCATGCACTATTCGCTAGTGGGGCTAGTGGAAAATGATGCCCAACTGGTGGTGGTGCTGTTGGTGCACCACCCAAAGGTGCTATCTCTGTAAGAGGGCCCTCCACCAAAGCCTCATCGCTTGGTGGGCCATCATCATGAACTCTTTTTGGAATCCTGGATGGTTGTCTATGTGGTGGCATCCTGAAAAGAAAAAAGTGCACCATGACCAATAAGTTATATCTGTTGAGCTAACTCAAGAGATTCTAAAATACACACAATCAGTTTTTTCGTGCATCGAGTCAGAAATCAGGATTCAGGGTCCTGGTGTATGGATATGTTGATCACCGCACCAACACTAGACTCCCCAAACTGAAAACCACACTCAAAACACTTAACACTATTGCTCTATTGGAAAGATTAGAGTCCTAGTTCTTCAGTAGAACCGACTCCTTTGATACCACTTTGTCACGACCTGTCCCTCGGGGCCCATGCCGTGACTACCCCAAGCCCGCCTTCTATAGGCCAGGGATTGATGACTAGCACTGGAAAGGAATATCCCTAAAATAGGAAGAAATTGCCTTTGAGCCTGAAAACACACAGACCAAGAACATGATAGGATGCAAACCACGTAGTAAAAACTACAGTAGTAAAAGTGTGTAATGAAAGTAAAGGGGTTGGAATACAAGTCCAACTAAAAGATACAATACAAAAAAAATAAAAAATAGCTTTTAATATCATCCACCAAGGATCCTACCTGAAGGGTAGGTACAACTCATCTCCATAGCTCTCCATGTCAACCAGTCACCTCTGTGTACCGCCTAATCCTGGCTCTTATAGTCTCAGCTGAGATGCTCGTCTGCACAAGACACAACAAGGTGTGAGCAAAGCCTGTGCAGGGGTGAGTATAACAATGCCTAGTAGGGACCCTGAGACCCCTAAAGATCACTCATAATTTAAAAAAGGAAAAACTATAAGGCATGATCTCAATCACAAAACACAAAGAAAAAGACTCAACTCAAACCAGGTATACAACTCAGAGATCATGAAAAAATATGATTAGTCTTAAGATATATCATTTTATTCCATTAGGAAGTTCCATAACTAAACCATGAGGAAGTTGTTACATTGTTGATCCTCACAGGGTCGTATGTTGATAATCCGTGTGGGATGCTCTAAGGTTGGTCCTCAATGGGTCATGCACTGCTGATCCACAAAGGGCCGCTAGAATGCTACAGGGTCACCATGATGCTGATCCACACATGGTCACTAGAATGCTGATCCACAAAGGGTTGCTATGATGCTGATCCACACAGGGTCACTAGAATGCTGATCCACAGGGTCTCTAGAATGCTGATCCACATAGGGTCTCTATGATGTAGATACACACAGGGTAGTTAGAATGTTGATTCACATAGGGTCGCTATGATGCTGATCTACACAGGGTCACTCTTCAATTGACAACCACCCAAAGGATTCCCCGCACCTGGTGCACTTGAGTTATGTAGTATATGCTCCTCAAGATATAGGTTGTTCCCCAACTTCCATGAAGTTCCAAAAAAAAGTAACCCAAAGGACCGCCATGTCGTAAGGGTTCCAACTCGACAGATGGCGCGTCAATCGGATGCCTGGTCTGTGAGTTACAAGCATTTTAGTACCAAGGGCCCGGTTGGATTCAAGTTCGATCCAACCCAGCCATACTCCAAATTTCTCCAAAACCCAGGTGGAGTATCTTAAAAGGACCGTCTTGTTCCAAGGATTCCGGCACCGTAGAAGGTTCGTCAAACAAACATCTGGTTTGTGAGATACAACCTTTTAAGCGTATCTGATCCAGAAAGGGACTGGGTCCAATCTGACCCGGTCGGACCGACTCGACCCACCCCGTTCTGGGCCGCCCTGACCCGGTTTGGGTCGAACCAACCCAGGTCTGACCAGGCCCAGCCCAAACTGACTGGTCCGGCCCAAGTGGGCTGGGTTGCGAGCTCGACCCGCTAGGCCGTGGATCGGCCCCGACCCGCCTTGGCTGGGCGCGGCCCTCTAGGCTGCTCGGTCTACTGGCTGGCACGACCCCCAGCTGGGTGACCTACACGGGGGGTGTCACTCCCCCTTTCTGAATGGATGAAAGTCGTTCAGTTTTGCAATGACAGCGCCACTTGGCGCCACCGCTGCTGTCAGCGGGAACCATAGGGCGCATGTCCCCTTCTCCATGGCTCGATGTTGTGGTTTCCCTCCACGGTGTGCGACGACATGCCAACTTCCACTAATGCATCCATTCAAGGACCGAACACCCCTGATGACCATTGCAGCTTGATGCCGCGACTTCCCTCCGTGGCAAGTGATGGCGCGTCGCCTGCTGCCACCACGGTAGGCCGGCGCTGGTTGCTGCCGTCGCCCGCCGGCGCCACCGCGTCGGCGGAACTTCCGCGAGCCACTAATTGAGTCCCGGTGGTCCATTTTCCCTTCTGAACACGCCTACAGGCCTCCTGGGTTTCTGGCATCACTGCATGGCTCCTAGATTCAGGATTCTGTTGAGTTGAAAATCCACCTCTGAAGAACGTGATAAAAACCAAAGCCGCAGAGGGTCCGAGCCTTGTTCGTTTGGCCCGCACCCTCTACGTTAACATCGTAAAAAGCAGTTAGTAATTAAATCATCATGATAAAATATAACCCATTCAATACTTTCGTGATTCATCATGAATTTCAATAATTAAGAAAAGGAACAAATTCTCATGAATTTAAACATAAACAACCCCTACCTTGGATTCGGAGGAGACGTCAAGGTTGTAGAAGAAGAATCCACATTTGATGAAGCTGTCCGCATTTGTCGTTCCTGATTTGATTCATCCAATGTTTCCATCCAAGCCTCTATTCTTCGTTGGTGGAAGACGCCGCAACACTTCATCAGAGGTTCCCCACTTCCGTCTAAAAAACCCAAGCCTGAGCCTCATTTAAATAGAGGGGAAGGGTGATTAACGCAACGAAAGATTAATGAGGTTCATTAATGAATGAACCTCTTAACTCTCAATGGAGTGGTTACAAAACATAAGAGTCAAGCCATTAAATGTCTTGATAACTCAGTGGTCCCACCACCACTTCTCAACAGTTGGTAGAAAAATAAAATAACAATTTTATGTTATTTTATTATTCTTTAAAAAGAAATAAAACTAACCTTTTCTCCTAACCTACTACGGTCGAAGTTAATCCTCCATTAAATGAATCCCGGATCTACAGATTCAATGGTGCCCTCATATTTTTAATTCGAGCACCGGTTTAAAATATTGAATTTTCCCACTCGTACGTTTACAGAACGTATCTTAAAAAAAGTTAAAAAATCCGTTTAAGGCACACCGGGCTCGAAATCAAGCACTGCCAATTTTCAAAGACTCCTAATAATCCCAAATAATTTAAAAAAAATTATATGGAATTTAGGAGTCTTTATATCATATATCTATAGAATATAAATAAACGGCCCATCACTGGGTAAAAAAAGGGAAATCAATGAAGACCCCTCATGAAATAAACTATTTAACTTATAAAGTTCCAAATATACCTTTAAACAGAACCTAACTTGAGTTTCTGATCCATTTATCATTCCTTAATATTATACTTTAAATATATTTTAGAAAACCATTAAAACCACACACACCATTTATTTTTCAAAAACCACTTTAAATCATGAATTTTTTCTTAAAAATAAAAATAAGTTTAAATTATTTCCTTTCCATCAAAATCATTTTAAAGATCCAGTAAGGAATTTTCATAAAGGGTATGAAAATCATTTAGTTCTAATAAACATTTTAAATTCATTATAAAACCCCTTTATATAAATAATTTAAAGGACAACACCTCATTGTAAAATAAAATACCTATTTAAAACATAGTTTTCACCCTTATAAAATCAAAATGAGATCAAAATCCAATAGACACCCTTAAAACCATTTCTAAGAGCCTTATATAAATTTCAAAAATTATTGGAACATGAAAAAAATTCTATTTCAATATGTGATAATGAGATTCATAAGGTACACCCTTTATGCCAATTCCAAATTTAATAGAAACCATTTGAAAAAACTACATAGATATCAAATATTCTCATACTTTTGATAAAAATAGATTTATAAATATCAATCATTTACATTAATTATATAATAAAGGTAAATTATAGACACACCTACCTTGAAGAAGTGGAAATAGAGTTAAAACAAATCGGAATGTTCCGCCTTTGGTGGAGAGAACCCAAACATGGATGAAGACGATGTCTATAGTCTATATACATCATAATATCTATCAGTAGGTCCACCCTTAGTACCCTAAATTGACTAATAAAACCCATAGGGTTCACATGAGAAATCAAAATCAAGATAAAAGAGGAAAGGGAAGAGATAAAAATGGATTACCTTGATAAATCTAGTCTAAACATGGTTGGAATCAATGATAAATGCCATAAGTGAGGATAAGGACAAGAGGGAGTAACATTCATAAGGAAGGATTAACAGAGTGGGAGTAGGAGAGGGATTACAAGGGTTAAATTAGGTAGGTAAAAGAGGCAATTTCCAAAAATTTTAAAAATTGAGCATAACACATGGTTTAGATGCCCATGCATGTGTTACCATATTCTAATTGTGCAGGTTATTATGACACCCCAAACTAATCCACACAATATCCAAGGAAGCTATTTATGATCGGAAAAACCATGTAGAGATCATGAAAAACTATTCTATCACATGACAGTTCCATTCATAAATTTGTCATATGGTTACTCCTAACTATTCCAGATAAATATGTGATACACAAAAAAACTTCAAATTTAGATCCCAAAAATCCCCAAAACTCAAGGAACTCAAAATAGTATAAAAATAGTATAAAATAATCACCACAATAACATGTGGGTGTTACATAACATCTTTTGTAGCTACCTCTACATAATCCTATGTGATAGGTGGTGGATCCAAAGTCTCTTCATCTGTACCCCATTATGGTTGGAAGGAAAGTGGCGGCTGACCAGAACTCTATCCTAAATGTGTATCATATGGCCGCTGTGTAGTGGGTATCTACTCAATAGGGAAAATGTAGAATTAAAATTCACTCCAGTTTCTCACTATTACTACAACATAATTTGAATAAGAAATTTTTCATTATAATTACTAAAAAATGCACTACGAACCTATGTAAGGATAGCCTGTGGCTATGGATCGTTTGTGATAGGAAGTGGAGAAGCATCTAACTAATCATGATAGACATCCTAGGGGTTTATAATACAAATGATTTATTGAAGAAACATATTTACCTACATTCTTAGAGAGAGGTATGATGTGTAGGTCATCAACAAATAAATAAATAAATGTAATTATCACAAATTATATAAACAAATAAAAAATGATTAAAAATTATGCCCTATAGTTGGTGGTGGGGTGGTGGGGGTTTAGTGGGGGTGGGGGGGGGGTGAGGGGAAGGTTTTGAGGTCAAGTCCCTGAGCTTGCATGTTTACTATGATTTTCATCCTTTCATTGTGTTCCATAGAGAAATATGTAATCAACACATTAAATAAAAAATGATTAAAACATATAATTCCCATTAAACATTTGTTTGTCATCTCTGTTAGATTTGGTGTCCTGAGAACCAAATTTTTGTACTTTGATTACATGAATGTACACTTATTATATACTGTTCATTGTTCTGCACGACTATAATATAATAATGTCCTAGAATATTTGTTGCATTAATAAGGTCATGGAAGATCCCCACTATGATGAGAACCTTGAAATGCTATAACAATATTCTTAAATAAAGTTCTACGGTTGGATGAAATATTATGATAGGACAAATAGTATACAAACCATCATGTGCGAGTACTCGTAAGAATACGAGACTCTCTCTCATGGAGTTCGCACTTGGTAATCTCCAAGATGGGAGATTATGAGAACAGACCTGCCAGTAGTAATTCTGCATGTCTTGGTATCATCAGACATTACTATCTACAAGACCGTGTAATGGTCCTTATACTGAAAGATTATCATTAACTCATGTCATGAATCGTACACTTATATTTTCTGACGAAAACCGTCATGAAGACAGTTGGCGGGAAGTAGGGTACGTTGGGTGCATCATGAATAACATGTTGTTAATGGATAAGTTGAGGAAGGATTTTTCCCTTCCATATTTATGGAAGTAGATATCTTAGGCCCTTTTATTGAAATAGAACTGTCACCCAAATTCCATGGCCATGGTGTAACAAAGAGTTTATTTCTGGAAGTCAAAGAATGACAGATCAAACATATAGGTTTATGATACTGCCATCAAACCTGCATGACGAGATATTGAGACAAAGGGATTAAATTACATGGTAAGTGTTCGTATGAGTTGATACATCAATACGGCGTCAAATTCTTTCTCTTGGGTGCCTTGACCCATTTCTAGACAGTAATATTGGACTTTAGGCAAGATCGCCTAATGCCAATGATAAAGAGGCCTAGAGGGTCACACACTAAGTGTATCCAAGTATCTCAAGTAGAATAAAGATTATTCCCATATATGGTTTAATAATTATTCAAGGAAGCCTAAATTGTTTTAATGTTGGAGGAAGAATAAAATAAGTACACGTCGTGTATTAATGATTACATGCTGTGTAGTTCTCATTTTGGAAATAAAATGAAAACATGTACATGCCGTGTATTAATGATTACATGCCATGCGGTTTTTATTTTGGAAAGGAAATGAAAAACAAGTACATGACGTGTATTAATGATTACACATCGTGTAATTTTCATTTTGGAAAACAAGTACACGCTGTGTATTAATGATTACACGCCGTGTAGTTTTTCCTGTCGGGATTTTGAGGAAATTTATTATAATTAGTGTGGGTGCATGTCAAGGAATTAATTATTCGACATGGGGTTTTAAATAAGAGTTAATTAAATAAATAAAATGCGTAACACATTTATTTATTGTCATAACTCTATAACCTCAAACCTGATTATAAATATCCTCACAACCCAACACTTTTCCCAATCATTGTGCACAAAAATTCTGGAGAATTCTTTCAAGGCTGAGAGAACTCCTTCCTCCAAGAACGCTCTCAAGAATGAGAGAGATCCTCCTCCATTGGATCAAGACGATCTAAGGCGGACAACACAAGCAAAGGCTTCTCCATGCTAGCACCCGAAGATTCCTTTGGCGACGTCCATATATATGTGGTGCACGTGTGGATCACCGCTAGAGGAAGTCTACACTTGGATTCTAGGACGCAATGACGAATCACATCAGAACGTGATCAGAAATATCAACGAAGAAATAACGCCATAAAAGATACTTCTTGTCAATTAATTAAATTAATTATAATCAACCTGTGACAATCCTCATTTGTGGTTCTGGGACTATTATTCTTCTTTGTCTATTTCTGTGATTCGATCCATGGAGTCTGGCATTTATCATTATATTGATCCCAGATTGATCATTGCTAATGATAAAAATCCAAGTGGGCACATCCACCCATGAGCTTCCATTGCGCCCAGAACCTTCAAATTGTATCAGAGGGAGGTTACAATGTTGATTATAGTTATTTAATTTTAGTTGATAATTTATGCATTTATATTTGATTCAATTCAAGATAAATCGATCTATAAATATGAATGAATGAGATCTATTCTTCCTCCCACGTTTCTCGATTCAAATCACAGAAATGAACTTTTAATTTTAAGTTTGATTAAAATAAAAATGAGGAACTCATTTGGAGGAGCCGCTATTTATGTCTGTACAACACAAGAATACACGACGTATAGTGAAAAATACACGTAGTGTACTTAGGTTCAACAAAATGGTACCTGTTCCTCCAAACCACGCTGTGTGAATTGAGTATACCTAATTATTTATTACACTATGTTGACCAGAAATGAACATCACGTGGAAACTGTAATACATGACGTGTATGTTGAATCAACACGCCATGTAGTCCAATCCGGCCCAGGTGAAACCATGTACAAGGAGAAGCCGTGTACCTCGTACAGGGGATTTCTAGGTCGGTAACTACGTAACAAGGAAGTAAATTCCATGTTATATTAATCTACACACCGTGTACTACAAAATTTCCAATGTATAGAAAACACGCCAAAGCCCCGGCGTATACTTTGGATAAAGGGTGAAAACAAATACATGCTGTGTAATATGGCCTACACGCCATGTACTTTCCAAAAATGGAATTTCTCTAGGTTTTCTCTAAAAGTACAAAGACACCGTATAAAGAATATGGATGAGAAGAATCTCAAGGAAATTTAGAAATGAATTTAAGATAAAGAATTGATTAATTATAATATCATAATTAATTGAATTCAAGCGTGACTTATCTTGTATAATAGAACGATTAAAATAATTTGAATTCTAAATATGCATAAATGTTGTTGCATGCTATGGATGATCATGAGCTAGACCAAAGACCCTTTGTGTGCATATGGTTTCATTTAAATTTATTTAAATTCGTTGGCCTGTGAGCCTTCTTCCAATAAAATGTAGGGCCTGCGTGCCCATGGTTTCTTTAATGTAAACCCCATGTAATGAAGGATCTCCAAAGTCAGAGGAGACAGTTCAAAACCCGAAGCTGAGGCGAAACCAACCCAAGAAGATACAAAGGTGGACAAGTGGAAGCTGCAAAACACGAACCATCGGTTAAAGGTATTTTTCCCTAGGTCCAGGTTAGCTTATCAAAACCAATAAATAATATAACCAATATAATCTCATGATCATTCCATTTAATTTATTTCTGTATGATTGCATGGTTTATTTATTATGTATGTGTTGTCGTGATCACATAATTAATGGAATAAACAATCATGCAAAGATGGAATAAAATAAAAACCAGACTATGCGTAAAAATTATCAGAACATGGTCAATCACTTAATCAAGCATCACTTAATATTAACAAGCATGTGATAATGAAAAACTATGCATAAAGAATAAAATACCTCAAATACCATATTAAGTCAGACCAATCCTTCCATTACTTGATTAAGGGAAAGACTCAATAAAACTATGTGTTTGACCAACCCTTGTTGGGACACTTACTTTTATAAAAGAAGCTCTTATGAAAGTTTCAGGTTGACTTAAACATTTTACATCAATAGGAGTATCCCTTTCTAGAATTTTTGTAAAATGGAGGCAAGTGTTGAGGAAATCCAAGTCAGGATTTCAGGATTGGGGAGTCCACTCAACAGATCAAGGAACTGTAAGCTCACAGTTGGCAAAGACCTGCCTACCTAAATACCTTCTAATAGCTTGACCAACCCTTGTTGGGGTTATGCGAAGGGGAATATGGATCCTTAACACTATAATTTCAAAGCAACTGGATATTCTGAGTTCAATGGTGAGGGCCATTAGGAGTTGATAAAATAGTGGGAGACTTAATAAAATTTATTATTTCTCATAAAATGTAATCAAGAAAGTACTAATAAATATACTTTTTAATTTGTAGAATCAATATGAAAAACTTGTAAACCACATTTTCTATTTGATCAATTCTGGAGAAAGACAATATCCTCACTAGCCATAACTTTCAGGAACAGTTTAGGCGCCTTCGGGTTATCCTATGCCATGAATGAAATTTTTACATGTTGGAGTCCTCACTTCCTGATTCGCCTGCCCAAGGGGCGAGTGATGAAGATTTTATGGTCTATGATCAACATTTGAGCGATGCACTTGACGTTCAATGTTTGATGCTATCATCAATGTCAAGTGAGCTCATGAATTATCATGAAGACATGGATTCCTACAGCATGCTCGAGCACCTCTATGGTCTATACCAGGAGAGAGAAAGATAGGAAAGGTTTGAGATCTCTAAGGCTCTATTTCAGAGCAATATTAGAGAGGGTTCCCCAGATGGGCCTCATGTAGTCAAGATCATTAGCTACATTGAGTGCTTGGAGGTTCTAGGGTTTAAACTCCCCGAAGAACTGGGTACTGATCTCATTCTTGCATCACTCCCCTAGAGTTTCTCTAATTTTTTTTGTAAATTTCAACATGAACAACATTGAGAAGTATCTATTTGATATTATTATCCTTATTCACCAAGTGGACAATGATATGAAGCGTGAAAATCCTTCTGTCCTTATGCTGAATAAAAGGAAAGGGAAGAAAAAGATCTTTAATCCCAAAACTTCTTCAAGGCCTTCCAAGAAAAGGAAGATCAAAGGGGAGGCAAGAGAACATGAGGTTGTTTGTTTCACATGTGGCAAGAAGGGACACTGGAAGAAAAACTACACCCAACCAAGGAAGCAATGGGAAGCTTCAGATGCATTTATTATCAAATGCAATCTACCTATTTCTACTAATTGGGTATTAGATACTGCTTTTGTTTCTCACATCTATATCCAAATATAGGAACCAAGTAGATTTAGAAAGATTGACCGAGGTGAGGTAGATCTGCGAGCAGCCAACGGAGCCAGACTCACTACTGTAGCTGTCATATACTACCACCTCACATTGCCTACTGGGATGGTCTTAGTATTAAAAGGATGTTATTATGTACCCTCTGTAACCAAAAACATTATTTTAATATCCAAATTAGATATTGATGGATTCATCTTCAATTTTGGAATTGAATGTTGCTACTTTTATAAAGATAACATTTGTTTTGGTAGGGAACATTTATATAACGGCCTTTATGTGTTAGACTACACAAACCAAGTAATGACAATCGATGAAAAAGTTAATTCACATGACTCATACCACACCCAACTTTGGAATCACCGGCTAGGTCATGTTAATGAGAAACGTTTGATAAAATTACATCAATATGGGTATTTAGATTCTTTCAAACTAAAACCACTTGGTGTATGTCATGTGTGTCTACAAGGCAAAATGACCAAATCCCCATTTAGTGGGAAAGGTGAAAGGGCTAAAGCGCTTCTAGAATTAGTTCACACAGATGTGTGTGGACCATTTCCAATTTAAGCAAGGTGTGGGTTCTTGTACTTCATAACCTTTACTGATGATTTTAGTAGATATGGATATATTTACTTAATGAAGTATAATTCAGATTATTTTGATCGGTTCAAAGAATACAAGAATGAAGTTGAGAACCAGCTTGGTAAGAAGATTAAGAAACTTCACTTTGACAGAGGAGGAGAATATCTTAATCAGGACTTCATTGATTTATTACAGGAGTTTGAGATTCTATCTCAACTCACTCCTCCTTACACGCCTCAGTGGAATGGTGTAAGTGAAATGAGGAACCACACCCTGTTGTACATGGTGAGATCAATGATGAGTCATACAAGTCTTCCATTATCCTTTTGGGGATATGAATTACAAACAACAACACACATACTAAACCAAGTACAAACTAAATTGATAAATGGAATTTCATACGAGTTATGGAGTGGACGCAAATCCATTTTATCAAATTTACATGTGTGGGGTAGTGAAGCATTTGTTGAGGCCTCTTTAGGTAACAGAATTGCACCCCAAGGCACAAAGTGTACCTTTATAGGATATCCCAAGGAAACAAGGGGATATTACCTATACAACCCCTCAAATAAAAAGGTTACAGTGTCAAGACATTCCATATTCCTTGATAGGGATCACATCTCCAAAAGAGATAGTGGGAGAGAGATAGACTTTGATAAAGTCGAGGCTCAAGATACACAGGAGTTGGTACAAGAACAGATTCCACAAAGCCTCATGTAAGAACAATCTGTTCCAGAGACACAACAACTGCTTAGGAGCACGAGAGAGGTGAGAGAACCAGAAAGATATGGTTTTATTGTCACCGAGGATGGTGACTCATTATTGGTTGACAATGATGATCCTCTTACCTACAAGGAAGTAGTTGAAGGCACAAATGTTGCCAAGTGGCAAGAATCCATGAATTCTGAAATGGATTCTATGTACCAAAACCAAGTCTGGATTTTGGTAGATCCTCCAGTTGATGTAAATATTTTTGGTAATAAATGGGTATTCAAGAAGAAACTGGACATAGAGGGACAAGTAAGCACCTATAAGGCACGACTGGTTGTAAAAGGTTTTAGACAACGTCAAGGAATTGACTATGATGAAACATTTTCACCGGTTATGATGCTGAATTCCATCAGAATCCTATTGGCCATTTCTGCTTACCATGACTATGAAATTTGAAAAATGGATGTCAAAACAACCTTCCTTAACGGGAACCTCTAAGAATATGTCTACATGACACAACCTGAAGGTTTTGTGACTCCAAAGGATGCCATCAAGGTATGAGAATTGTAGAAATCCATTTATGGATTAAAGAAAGCATCAAGGTCATGGAACATTCATTTTGATGTAGCCGTAATGAAATTTGGCTTTGTTAAGAACGAATGTGAGCCTTGTGTCTAAAAAAGGTTTAGTGGAAGTGAAATCGTTTTCCTAATAGTATATGTTAATGACATATTACTAATTGGAAACTAAGTACCCATATTACAGTCAGTTAAGGTATGGTTGGATAAATGCTTCTCTATGAAAGACTTGGGCGAGGCAACATATATTCTTGGGATCAAGATCCATCACGATAGATCCAAGAGAATGCTGGGCCTAAGTCAAAGTATATACATTGATAAGATACTAAAGAGATTCAGTATGGAACAGTCCAAGAGGGGATTGTTTCCAGTGTCACATGGCATTCATATTTCTAAGAAAATGTGTCCTCAGACACATGAGGAAAGAAAGAAAATGGAAAGGACCCCTTATGCATACGCGATTGGGTCAGTCATGTATGCTATGCTATGTACAAGGATAGATGTTGCTTATGCATTAAGTGTGGTAGGAAAATATCAAGCTGATTCAGGAGACCGCCATTGGATGGCAGTCAAGACTATCCTTAAGTATCTGAGGCATACTAAGGATATGTTCCTGGTTTATGGAGGAGATGAGGAACTAATCATCAGAGGACATGTAGATGCTAGTTTCTAGACTGATCAAGATGACATGAAGTCACAAACTAGATACATCTTCAGTTTGAATGGAGGTTCAGTGAGCTGAAAGAGCTCATAGCAAGGTGTGGTGGCAGATTCTACAGTAGAGTTCGAGTATATTGCAGCTCCTAAGGTAGCTAAAGAAGCAGTATGGATGTGAAGCTTTGTCCAAGAGTTGGATGTAGTACCTAGCATTAAAGATCCTATCATACACTATTGTGATAATACTGTAGCGGTGACACTTGCAAAAGATCCAAGGTCACATCAGCAGACAAAGCACATACTTCAGGAGTATCATCTCTTGAGGGATTTTTCTCAGAGAGGTTAATTTGCAGTGAGAAATATTTCCATGGAAGACAACGTGGCAGACCCCTTGACTAAAGCCTTGACTCAGCAGAAATATGATCATCATGTGAGGTCTAGCAGACTAAAAGTCATAGGTAGTTGGCTCTAGTACAAGTGGGAGTTTGTTAGAGTTGATTTCTTGAGAACCAAATTTTTTTACTTTGATTACATGAATGTACACTTATTATATATTTTTCATTGTTCTGCATGACTATAATATAATAATGTCCTAGAATATTTGTTGTATTAATAAGGTTATAGAAGATCCCCGCTATGATGAGAACCTTAAAATTCTATAACAATATTATTAAATAAAGTTCTACTATTGGATGACATACTATGATAGGACACATAGTATACAAAACGTCATGTGTGAGTACTCATAAGAAGATGAGACTCTCTCTCACGGAGTTCGCACTTGGTAATCTCTAAGATGAGAGATTATGAGAACATACCCTCCAATAGTAATTCCGCATGTCTTGGTGTCATAAGACATTACTATCTATGAGCCTGTGTAATGGTCCTTATACTAGAAGATTATCATTAACTCATGTCATGAATCGCACACTTAGATTTTCTGATGAAAACCGTCATGAAGACAGTTGGTGGGAAGTAGAGTACGTTGGGTGCATCATGAATGACATGTTGTTAATGGATAAGTCAAGGAAGTATTTGTCCCTTCCATATTTATGGAAGTAGATATCTCAGGCCCTTTGATTGAAATAGAACTGTCGCCCAAATTCCATGGCCATGGTGTAACGTCGAGTTTATTTCTAGAAGTCAAAGAATGACAGATCAAGCATATAGGTTTATGAAACTGCCATGAAGCCTGCTTGATGAGATATTGAGACAAAGGGATTAAATTACACGGTAATAATTTTTATGAGGTGATACGTCAATGCGGCTTCAACTTCTTTCTCTTGTTTGCATTGACTCATTGCTAGACAGTAATCTTGAACTTTAGGCAAGCCCGCCTAATGCCAACGAGAAAGAGGCCTAGAGGGTCACACACTAAGTGTATCCAAGTATCTCAAGTAGAATAAAGATTATTCCCGTATGTGGTTTAATAATTATTCAAGGAATCCTAAATTGTTTTAATGTTGGAGGAAGAATAAAATGAGTACACACTGTGTATTAATGATTACACGCTGTGTAGTTCTCATTTTGGAAATAAAATGAAAACATGTACACGCCATGTATTAATGATTACACGCCGTGTAGTTTTCAATTTGGAAAGGAAATGAAAAAAAGTACATGCCATGTATTAATGATTACACTTCGTGTAGTTTTCATTTTGGAAAACAAGTACACACCGTGTATTAATGATTACACGCCGTGTAGTTTTTCCAGTTGGGATTTTGAGGAAATTTATTATAATCAGCGTGGGCGCATGTCAAGGAATTAATTATTCCACATGGGGTTTTCAATAAGAGTTAATAAAATAAATAAAATACGTAACGTGTTTATTTATTTTCATAACTCTATAACCTCAAACCCAATTATAAATATCCTCACAACCCCAACACTTTTCCCAATCATTGTGCACAATAATTCTGGAGAATTCTTTCAAGGCCGAAAAAACTCCTTCCTCCAAGAATTCTCTCAAGACCAAGAGAGATCCTCCTCCATCAGATCAAGATGATCTAAGGTGGACAATGCAAGCAAAGGATTCTCCATGCTAGCACCCGAAGATTCCTTTGGCGATGTCCAGAGATACGTGGTGCACGTGTGGATCACCGCTAGAGGAAGTCTACACTTGGCTTCTGCAATGCAATTACAAATCACATCAGAATGTGATCGGAAATATCAACAAAGAAAGAAGGACATAAAAGGTAATTCTTGTTAATTAATTAAATTAATTATAATCAACCTGTGACGATCCTCATTTGTAGTTTCATGACTATTCTTCTTCTTTTTCTATTTCTGTGATTCGATCCGTGGAGCCTGGTGTTTATTTTCGTATTGATCCTAGATTGATCATTTATAATGACAAAAATCCAAGTGAGCACATCCAACCACGAGCTTCCACTGCACCCAGAACCTTCAATCTCAAGATCAATCATCAATCAATGCACTTACACAGTTTTTAATGTGTAATTTTTATAGTCTACACATAGTAAACACATAGTAATAATATTTTTAAATTTAAATATATTGATTACTATATACTTATGCAATTATTGATATTATTTACATATAAATAATAAATTGTTTCATATTATTAATAATATTTATATATATCTAATTATTATTTAAATATAAAATAAGATATTTATACTTTGATTAACAATAATGATAATAATATTTATATACATAACTGATAATATATTGTAAATTTATATATATTTATACTACATCATGAGATTCTTAATAAATTTTAATTATTTCTTATTAAATAATTGTGAATTTATCTTGAGACTTTCTCTATGGAATGGTTTATTATTATTTTATAAACCATCTAAAACCTAGGGTGAGACTCTTTGATCCTTCATTGTCTCAGATTTGAGCAACAACCATTATACTTTCATTCATGGTATAGAAATCTTGCATTGAACATTAACACCACTTATAAAACCTCCTTTTATTGCAATATTTCTCACATACAAGTGAGGGGTTTTAAGGGTTTAGAATACATAACAATTTACCATAGACACACAAGTCCTTACTTTCTTAGAGAGTGGGATAACACATACATCATCAACAAATAAAGTAAATATAATTATTATAAATAATATAACCAAATACAAAATGACTAAAATATAAAATTCCAATAAAAAATTGGTTAGTCATCTTAAGAGCAGTCATTAAACTGTTCACTTACCATGTTTTTTTATAAGAATTTATTATTTTATACATATATTAAACATATAGTAATAATATTTATAAATATAATTATATATATCAATATATAATTATATAATTAATGATATTATTTACACATAAATAATAACATTTATTATATTAGTAATATATATATATATATAGAATTATTGATTTAAATTTGCAATATTACATGTATATTACCAATAATATATTATAAATTTAATTACGTTTTAATATAATAATACACACACACACACATATATATATATAGATATTCAATTATAGTTATTAATATTTTTAAAAATAATTATATATATACATTTTTGTAACCAATTATATTTTCCTAAATATAAATAATATTATTTTATACATAATTACTCATAATATTATATGTTATTAATTAATATTTTTTAATAAATATTATTAATATTAGATTTATTTAATTTAATTATTGAAAATAATATTATATATATACATGTTTATATTCAAAAGTAGTTTTTAATATTTTTAAATATAATTATATAAAGATACATACATACATAAATTTTTATAGGTAATTATATTTTTCAAAATATAATTAATTTTATTCTATACATAATTAATAATAATATTATTTATTTATAGTTAATATTATTTAAAAAATATTATCAATAGTAATTTTTTTACTTTCATTAATGGAAATAATATTATATATCTATTATTGAATAATATATTGTGAATTTAATTATATTTAAATATGAAAGAGAATATATATATATATATAATATCTTTAAATATAGCTAAAAATATTTTTTACAAAATATTAATAATAATAAAATTTTTACCAATTATTTAGATACAATAATTTTATTTATGTATATATACAATAATATATTAAAAATTTATTTTAATTTAAATATACTATAATATATATAAATATAAATATTTTCAAATGTAGTTATCAATATTTTAAAATATAATTATATATATATATTACTATAATTAATGATATTTTCAAAATATAAATAATATTATTTTTACATAATTAATAATAATTCAACACAATTTAAATTATCTAAACATCATATTTTAATTTGTTAAATCATTTAACACAATCTAAATCATATAAAGAACATATAACTTAAATCATACATCATACATTCATACGTTCATACAATCATACAATTTAAATAAATAAATCATTCATACAATCTATAAATAAAATAATTGGAAAACTAAATATTTTAAAAATAAATTTTACTTTCTCAAAAACCCCAAATAAATAAGTTGAGAAAGAGAAATCAATTCTCTATAGCTTTGCTGCAAAATTCCAGGTGGAAAATAGAAAAAATGAGGGGGGATGTAACACCCTGAGAATTTAGAATATATTTATCTTTAGATAAATTCAATCTCTTTGATAGCTTTAGATACACACAACACCAGTTTTAAACAAAACCTGACACTCTATTAAAATATTATTATTTAAACATGATCATTAAAACATAGCCATTAAGTTGGCGGGTATGAATAAGACTAACTGAATTATGAAAATTATATGGTTTAAATATGTATAAAATTAATTCAATGGTTATCTATTGATTAGAAATAAAATAATAACCATTTAAAATAAAAAGAAATGTTTTATGAAAAATTGTATTTTTCAAAAAGGTAGTTTAGTCACGTTTTGTGCACATAATTTAAAATTAATTTTTACCAATTTTAGAAAGTTTATTTGAAAAAAAAATTAATTTTTAAATAATCATGTCAATATTAAATTATGGTGAAATTTTGGTATTTTTTTTTGAAAAAATATCACTTTTTAGTGAATAGTAGAAATATCGATTTTTATAAAATTGTCATTTTTTAATAAATTAAGTCTCGTAATTATTTTAATTTAATTTAAAATTAACATAAGTACTATTTAATTATATTAAAAACAATTAATTACATTTAAATCATCTTTATTGTAGATTTTAGTATAAGTTTATCTTTAGGATTTAAAACACTTTTTTTCTTCTGAAAACTGTTTTAAAGTGTATAATGTTTCTCCATTTTAAATAATTAAAATAAAACTAATTAGAAATGTTTTAAATAAAATTTATATATTATATATATAAATATTAATTTAAATTCATCTAATTATTATTACTTTTCATATAGTTAATATGTGATCATCTTTTCCTTAAAAAATGCATTTCGTGAAAAACCGTTGTTTTGACATGTCTGGGGATTTAATTTTAAATTGATTTTTTTCCACTTATGTGAGTTGAATTTTTAAAAATGGATTACATATTTGGAATCATAATAATTTATATTATCTAATAATTTAAAGTTAATTTTTGACCATAATGAATAGTAAAAACAATAAAAATTATTTACCACGGTTAAGGTAAAAACGGGTTTACCGGGGGGTTAAACTAAAAAAAGGGGTTAAAAATGAAAAAAACTTGTATAATTCATATTGGATGGTCATATTTAGACCTTATATATTATAAGGTTTTAAAATGTCTCATTTTTTATCCTTCTGACATGGAAAAAATGTGTGTGGAGTTTTTTCTTTTAAAAAATTCCAAGTGTTTCCTCTCCACTAATTATAAAAGGACACCCACTCTCCTCTCCATTAAACTCTCCAAAAACCAATTTTATTGAAAAAAAACTACCTGAATCAATTTCCTAATTCCCTCCCCTCATCCTAGAATCCTTTTTTTGGGTCATACATCCAACCTAGGAAGGATTTTGGTGCAAACCAAAAGAAGTTGTCTGAAGAAGAGGTAACGTCCTTAACCGAGCGTTTTATTTTATTTATTCCTCTACCTATTTAAAATATTATTAAACCATGATGATATAATAACCAAAATATATTCCATATACTGAGATTTTTTTATGTAAAGTTCACGACTTATAGTTATCTCTTCGTCCCTCAAATGGGAAACAAAATCGTTGATTGTGTGTATGGAGGACTGCTATCTCACGAACCGACGTAATTATTTTTCCATCACCACTTATCATAGATGGATATAATGATGTATTTAATGATTATATATTATATTTATGATATAATTATTCATTTTTAATTATAATATTACATATACCTTCTTACTTTACATTCCGTAGAGAATATGGCAACGTTGCTCGTGTGTACGACAGACTA
The DNA here is from genome assembly GCA_963277665.1 of Viscum album. Classification (NCBI taxonomy): domain Eukaryota; kingdom Viridiplantae; phylum Streptophyta; class Magnoliopsida; order Santalales; family Viscaceae; genus Viscum; species Viscum album. The sequence continues at coordinate 903,748,379 of OY728142.1, read as the reverse complement.
CCACATCATGAAGTGATGTGATTAATTTTTCATTAACACTTTACATGGAAGGTAATAAAGGATAAATTTAATGAAAATATGTGACATATATAAAATTATATTGATTCTGAAAAATCAATATATAATTCACTTCCTCACCCTTTCACCCATTAAGGAAATGATAACGTCGCTCGTGTGTACGTATGACCTACCGTCTCTACGAAGCGATGTGATTCATTCTCCATGTTCAAAATTAAATAATGATTATAAAGATTTATCTAATGAAAAAAATTATATTTATAACATTAATATTATTTTAGATATTATGTAATTGTATCCTATGTTCAATATCTGAAACTTTCATGACAAAAGATGCATGAGAAAATAAGATAATTAACATCCAAAACAATAACGATAATGAAATATTGTTGACAAACAGGTGATAAGATGTTATATAAGGGATAATATATGATATTATAAATAATAGTATGATTCTAATCCAAAGGTAAGTGTGAGGTAAGGAGTTTCTTAGCTCAACTTCTATTTATTGGGTTATACGACTACTTTATTGATTATATTATGCCAAAATTATGTGCGAAATGAATTTTGATTGATTTATGATGTATTTACACTTGTATTTTATAGATATAATTTTTTTACACATAATCACCCCACATATTAACTCTCACCTCAATGATATGAACTTTGTAAGGGTTTCATCTCAAACTTCCTTCTTTGGGACACATGTTCTTTTATACACCTAATTTATTTTGAATGGTGTATATAATGAACATTTAAATAATATATCATTAATCTTTAAAAAATAATGATATATTAAGTTTCAATTCATTTAATTAATTCATGGTAAATTATGATTCAAAGTTACTAAAATGTTAAGGATTTATGCTTCAATATCATTTTAATCGAGATTGCTTATACTTAAATTAACATTGAAGGAAATTATTTGATCATTATCTAATAAGACCCTTTAATTTTATTATACTATATTTATTCATGAATTTTAAAGTAATAGTACCATTTTACTATCTTTGGTTCTTAAAATGATTGAGAAAATGTTTTAATAAAACCCAACTTCATTTATCTCTTTGGTTGAAAATCCTTTTTCTTCTAAATCTATGTTTTCTAAAATTGTTTTCAAAAATGTTTTACTATAATTGTTTAAAGTTAATTTTACCATTAATTTCATTTTTAATTTTTTTTGAAATTAACATTCCTATCATTTTCTAAACAAGGTACCTTTTGACTTTTCATACCTAAATGTGAAAGGAATCTTATTTCTTTTAATATATTCGGCATGATTGAAACTCTTACGTCGTCATGACCACTCAATGTTTTCAAGATTACTTTTTAAGTTTAAAATTTTATTTTCAAAAAAATGTTTTCTTTAATGTTTTATAAATTTTTATATTTTAAATAAGTTTTTTGAAAATGAAAAGGATATTTTCCTCAAGAAATATTTAAAGCGATCTTTCAAAATAATTTTCCATCTAAGATGAAATCCTTTGATGTTACTCAATGTGAAAAGGTTATTTTCCTCAAGAATGTTTTTAATATTTTTTAAAGTATATTCATTAATTAAAACAACATTTGATATTATTTATTACTTATAAATTATGTATATATGTCTCTCATATATATACCTAGTTTATTCTCCCTTCCTTTGACTAGGTAATTCATGCCTTCTGATCATTTCTCAATTTTCTTCATTATGAAATTTCCTTTGAATATGACAAGAATAAATATTATACAACCCATTTTCTTTCCATGGTAACTTATTATGTTATGAATTATGATTGATTACCTTTTTTTGGAACTGATAGATCACGAACATGTTATAATGGGTGTTCCCAGATATTGATCTAATTCATTGAGTAAAGCTTTAATCACATGGGACGTCATGTATGAGATTAGGGATTAAACCTAATCCATTATGGGACTTATGATATTTGTAGGAAGTTATCCTTGAATTAGGTTTATGTCATGTTATATATTGCCGCCACATTTCCTATGCTACCATGATCTTATGATACCATGTTCTTTGTGATATGATTCTATATAATTACTCATGTTCCTTATATTTTATGATATCATGTTATACATTTGAATCAAATGTTATGATTCCTTATCATGTTTATTTCCTTTCTGGGATTTCTAGATCACCCATTTCTTTTATGCATTCCTCAGGTTATCCCATATATATTTATGATCTCGAATTTATTTTAGGATATAACTATGGAAAATAAAATAAGGATGCCATATTTTATGTATTATGAACCTAGTATTCCAAAGACACTAGGAATTTACGATCCTTATGTTGTAATTATTTGATATTTATGTTTAAAAATCATGTAATATTATGTGTAAAAGGCTTGGGTCACCATAGTTGGTATCAAAGGAAAGGTTTAGTTAACCATTAGAAATTAGGATGAGAAAAATTTAGTGATAACCCTAAGGATAAGTATAAGGATAATACTAAGTATAAAAAAATATCTCATAATCATGGTAAAGTATAGAGAGAGTTGTTTCTGAGTAATTACATTCCTATTTGGATACTATAAGTGGATGTGGTTTTGGAATAGATTTACCTAGGGGTAATAAATTTGAAAAGGTGCATTGGGCTTAACTCGAGCATTACCTAGTACATGAAAATAGGCCTTACTATACACCTGGTTTGGAACTCCTAGGGGATATTCTTTGGAAATTCACAATATATTTATGAACCATTATGAAGGACTAGAATGAATTGTTATATTAGAAAAAATAATAGAAATAATTACCATGGATAATGTATAATGAAACCTAGAGGCCCATAATTCCGGACATACGTATCATTTATAAGTTTCCCTTTGGTATTTTAATGCATTATCATCTTATTTCTTTTAATTTTTTAGCCAATGGTAGAACCATAAGGAATTGGTTTAACATTGAATGTGATAGACAACGTGTTGATGAGAAACCAAATGGGATGATGACCAGAGTAAAGGATATTATGATTATTCCTAATAATTTATCATTATATATGATTAAAAAATTTATCCTTAACCATATATTAGACTCACCAAATAAGATAAATATAGATTCCACTGAGAGTTTGGGTGGTAGAGACCATGGAGTAAAGAAGATTCAGTTTCCTATATATTGAGATTGTGGGAAGAATAAATCAAGGGAATGTCTCAAAGGAATAAAAAGATGTTTTTTGTGTGGAGAATAAGGGAAAAAATTAAGTAATTTATGAGGAAAAATTAAAAGTTTAGTTAATGAAATGGATGATCATAATGGTTTCCCAAAGGCATCATAAATGGTGGAATGTTGTAAATGTGCTATGAATAGTAATTATGAAAATAGATGTCATTGGAGGAAATATCAAGGATATGATCAACAAGGTTGTATGAGTAAAGGTTTTTCTATTGATTATAAAGAGACTACAAATTAAATATTAAAGTAAGGAGGTATTAAGGAATAAGATGACGAAGCCTAGTTAATGGTTTAATAATGAAATGGAATGATTGAAATGTTTATGTATTGGAATTAAATAATTATATGAATCATGAAATATATATACAAGGATTGTTCTGTAGAAGTTTTTCATTAAAGATTTCAACAATATATTGAATGACCTAGAAAGATAATTTAATGGAAATGTGATACTATATGAAAAAAAACATAATTGAGTAAAATATAATCTTGGAGATGTACTTTATGTGGAGGTAATTAGTTGATTTTTTTGGAAAAGAATGAGTTGTATAGAAAACCTTAGTGGTTAAAAAAAGTGATTTTATGACTGATGTTGTTTTTTAATATGATCATTATATTATTGATAATGTTATAGGATCATATAAAATTATGAATATTATCATCATATAATTTTTTCCATAGTTTTAGAAAATGGAAAACTCACATTTTGGGTGACAACACATCACATATAGTAAGGTCGTGGGGCTTGAACCCACATCCAAAGGGAAATAAGTGTGAAGTGCCTACCACCAACCTATGTGATGTACTGGTTAGTATGAAATTATTTTAACTTAAATTATTTGATCAATAAATACTAAACTGATAAAATATTTTTGAGGTGATTAATGATATTTTAGGAGATGTTTTATTAGGTAGAAGTATATATAACCTTGATGTTTAACATAAAGGATTATTTGGGATGAATTCTATTATGTTTTTGGAGATTTAAGATTAATTTTTTTAAGGGTAGATACTTATTTAATGGATCAAGTTGAACTTTGGGAGTTACTATTGAGGTATTAGATATTAATGTATAGAAAAACACTTGCTAACCATTTTGGTTTTAATAAAGATTAGAGGAATATATTGCTTTTATTTTATAGAATACATGATCCATTAGAAGTTTATTTTAGTGCTTTAGGAATGAAAAAATCATCTTGAATACTCATCATTTGGAGAAAAATCTGAGATATTAGTGGAAATTGGTCAAAGGATGAAATTATACTTATCAAATAAGCATATTTCTTTTATCCTTAGTATAGAGAGTAAAATAATCCCTCAAATATAAGAAAAGGATCTTGAAAAAAAAATTATCCTATTACCTACATGTTCAATGAATCAATAGTCTTTTATCTCATCACATATTTATGGGTTTTAGGTCCTTAACTTTACCTTGATTATTCACTTTATTATGATCAATGATCTTTACCACTCTCCATAATTATTCACTCTTTTCTTCCATGACCATATCCCCAATTTCCACCAATATTATCCTATATGGAAACCTTGTTATGTCATGAACTTCGTATTTCCCTTTCCATCTTTTTAAGTGGAAGTTTTATTATCCCATTTTGTGATGTGGATTTTTCATAAAGGATTTTTTTAAAACACAAAACCCTTGATTACTTAGTATAAGTTCAAATTGTGAGGATGAAATTTATTTAAGAGGTTAGAATGTAACACCCTGATAATTTAGAATAAATTTATCTTTAAATAAATTCAATCTCTTCAATATCTTGTGTTGCCTTTAACACTGGTTTTAAATAAAACATGATACTCTATTAAAATATTATTATTAAAACATAACCATTATAACCCATATGTTAAGTTGGTGAGAATGAATAAGAATAAATATATTATGAAAATTATATGGTTTACACATGTATAAAATAAATTAAATGGTTATCTATTGATTATAAATAAAATAAGAACCATTTGAAAAAAAGAAATATTTTCTGAAAAATTGTGTTTTTTTAAAAGGCCGTTTAGTCGCACTTTTCTCACATAAGATAAAATTAATTTTTACCACTATTAAAAAATTTATTTGAAAAAAATTAATTTTTGAAATGATCATATCAATATTAACTTATAGTGAAATTTTTGGATTTTTCATAAAATATTACCTTTTCAGTAAATAGTGAAAATACTGATTTTTATAAAAATGTCATTTATTTTTAATAAATTAAGTCCCATTATTTTAATTTGATTTAAAATAAACATAATTATTATTTAGTTATATTAAATACAATTAATTACATTTAAATTATCTTTATAGTAGATTTTAGCATAAGTTTATCTTTTGGATTTAAAACACATTTTTTCCCTGAAAACTGTTTTAAAGTGTTTAATTTTTATCCATTTTAAATAATTAAAATAACCCTAATGAGGAATTTTTTTAATGAAATTTATAGATTATATTTCTATAAATATGAATTTAAATTCATATAATTATTATTACTTGTCATATAGTTAATATGAGATCATCTTTTCCTTAAAAAAATGAATTTCATGGAAAACCATTTTTTTGACATGTTTACAGGTTTAATTTTAAATTTAATTCTACCAGTTATGTGATTTTAATTTGAAAAAATAGATTCCATATTTATAATTATAATAATTTATATCATCTAACAAGTTCAACTTAATTTTTGACTATAATGAATAGTGTAAACAATAAAAATTATTTACTATGGTAAAGATAAAAACGGGTTTATCAAGGGTTAAACTATACAATAAGGGTTAAAAATGACCTAAAACTTTTCTAATTACTATTTAATGGTAATATTTTGACCTTATATATTCTATTTATTTAAATTGGTCCATTTTAGATCCTCTTTTCATGATAAAAACATGGGTGGAATTATTTCTTTTCAAAAATTCTAAGTGTGTCCTCTCCCCCATTTATAAAAGGCCACCCTATCCTCTTATTTAAACACTTAAAAAAACCCATTATTTCAAAAAATACCTAAATAAATAACCTCAATACTTCCCTATACTCATATTATAAGCCTTGGTTTAGTCAGAAAGGTAACCTAGTAAAGATTTTGGTGCAAACCAAAAGAAGTTGTCTGAACATGAAGTAACATCCTTAACCAAGCGTTTTATTTTATTTATTCCTTCACCAAATTAAAATATTATTTAACCATGATTATATAATAAAATTATTATCTTAAATATAATGATATTTTTTATGTAAATTTCATGAACTAAAATCATCTCCTCCTACCTCAAATGGGAAACGAAACCGTTGACCGTGTGTACGACAGACCGCCACCTCACGAACTGATGTAATTCATTTTCCATAACCCCTTCTCACAACTGGATATAATGATGTATTTAATGTTTATATATTATATTTATGATATAATTATATCTCTTTAATTATAATATAACATATACCTTCTTACTTTCTATTTCATAGAGAATACGATAGTGTCGCTCGTGTATACGGCGGACTACCGGCTCGTGAAGTGATGTGACTTATTTTTCACTAATGATTTACATGGAAGGTAATAAAATATAAATTTAATGAATATATATGATATATATTTCATGATATTTATTCTTTAAAATTAATATATAATCCACTTCCTTACCCTTTCACTTGTTAAGGAATGATAACGTCACTCGTGCATATGTACGACCTACCGTTTCCATGAAGAGCTGTGATTCATTATCCATGTTCAAAATTAAATAATGATTATAAATATATATCTAATGAAAAAAAATTATATTTATAAAATTAATATCATTATAGAGATGATGTAACTATATCCTATGTTTGAGATCTAGAACTTTCACAACAAAACATGCATGAGAAAACAAGATAATTAACACCCACAAAAATAATGATAATGAAAGATTGTTAACAAATGAGTGATAAGATATTATAAAAGGGATCATATATGATTTTAAAAATAATAATATTATTCTTTTATAAGTTAATAACATGTTTAGAAACACTATACATGATTTTAAGGAGTGGTCAATTTAAGGAAAGTATGAGCTAAGGGGTTTCTTAACTCAACTTCCATTCATTGGGTTATATGACTAATTAGTTGATTATATTATGAAAAAATTATGCGTGAAATGAATTTTTATTTCTTTATTTTTTATTTACACTTTTATTTGTGTGGATCTACATTTGTTACACATAATCACCCCATTTATTAACTCTTATCTCAATGATATGAAATTTGTAAGGGTTTCATCTCAAACTTCCTTCTTCGAGACTCATGTTATTTTATGAACCCAATTTATTTTGAATAGTTTATATACCCAATTTTATGGAATATATCATGAATCCTTCCTACAACATGATATTTTAAGTTAAAATTTATTTAATTCATTCATGGGAAGTTGTTATTCAATGTTAACAAAGCGGTAAGGATTTATGTTTCAAACTAATTTTAATTGGGATTGCTTATGCTTAAACTAACATTAAAGTAAATTATTTTATCATTTTATAATAATCCCATTTTATTTTATTCTTCTATTATTATTCATGATTTTTTCAAGTAGTATCACCATTTTCCTCTCTTTGGTACTTAAAATTATTGAGAAAATATTTTAAGAAAATTTGACTTTATTTCTCTCTTCAGTTGAAAATAATTTTTTTATAAATCCATGTTTTATAAAATTATTTACTAAGATTTTTTAAAGTTATTTTTACCATTAATTTTATTTTTAAAAAATGTTTTAAAAGTAATATTACCATCATTTTTCTAACAAGGTTCTTTTTGAATTTTCTTACCAAAATGTTAAAAAAATATTTGTTCTTTTAATGTATTCAATATGAAAGGAACTCTTCTTACATAATGAAAACTCAATGTTTTAAATCTTTATTTTTTAAGTTTCAAAGTTTATTTTCAAATAAATTCTTTTTAAATGTTTGAGAAAGTTTTAGATTTTAAATAAGTGTTTTCAAAATGGAAAGGATATTTTCCTCAAGAAATGTTAAAATTGATCTTTCAAAATAATTTTCCATCTAAGATGACATCCTTTGATGTTACTCAAAGTGAAAAAGGTTATTTTACTAAAGATTTTTTTAATATTTTTAAAAGTTTTTTCATCAATGAAAAACCCATCAAAAAGTTCTTATGAACATCCCATGTGAAAATGTGGTGAAATGTAAGAGAGAATAAAAAAAAAGGGTATTATACCTCCATCACTAGATACCTATTTAATAGGAAATTATTCTCATTAAAAGACCAATATTATTCATGTAAAGGATTATTATTTTAGTTCACAACATCATTTTCATGTTGGGGGAGGAGTAGGATGAAGTTGTGTTGTGAATTTTGAGGTTAATTTCTATCTAAATTGAAAATCATGACATAGTGGGTTACATTACATATTTATTTTTTTTGTGGTGGATATTTTTATTTAAGTGTTGGAGATAAAGAAAGGTATCCCCACTAGTTATTATGACTTATAAATTGCACGATAGTTTTTTAGTTACATTGTAGCCATTATTATTACATCGCAGTGAGACATAGGGGAAGATTTTGGTGTCACATTTGGTTATTGGGGGGAGGATATTAGGTTGTACTTTTAAACCATGATTTTTAGAAGCTTTTGAATTATTCTGTAGTAATATCTATTGAATCATGATGAATTTTGGATAGGTTCTAGTTTAAAATAGAAGGTATGTATAGAAATTGATGATTAAATTTGGTTCTACCATGAATTTCATGTAAATAACTTGGATTGGGTTATTATGATGTAATGATATACATTAAACTGTAATATTATTTGAAACCATCAAATTTGAAAGAAGTTTTATTTTGAGATTTAAGGTGTAATTAAGGGTTTTTGTGCTGTGATTTTTAGATCCTCTATTGACTAACTCTTGTTGCACTATAATGAATGTTATTACACCATGATTTTTTATTATTCCTTTTTTTATTTGAAAAATTGGTCTGTTTACCTCATACACTCGGTTACTTCACATATTTTATGTCTCCTGGCGTTGGTGGGAGTTTTCTAGACACCCTTGAGAGACTATTATACAACTCTTGATTTTATTCCTTTGAGAGGTCGAATCTACATGAATCAAGGTAATAATTCCTTGTCTCTACCTTCTTTTATATATCTTCATTTTCTCCTTTTAAGTTTAGGTTCCAAAGGATCGAATAATAACTAAGAAGGGGGGGGGGTCTGAATTAGTTATTCACTTTTTATAAGTTTCAACACCTTTTAAAACTTAACATCTAAAACCTATTAAAGTTCATATCCTTATAATATTTTTTTAAAAACTTATGCATGAAAATAGTAAAACAAGTAAAGAAAATGAGATTTAAAAGGTTTAGTCTCAATGTGAGAACCTATATCCTTTCCATATCCACCCCCTTGGTTCTATGTAAATTTACTATTAGGAAGAAGTGAATACAACTTGTGTCAAATCCCATTAGACACATTTTATCTTATAATAGAAAATATTATACTGAATCCCATTAGTTTAAAAAAATTTCTTATAAAACAATTGATCCAAAATAAAAGTAAAAAAATATTTTTTTCAATTTTCTCTAAAAAAATTCTTGGGTGCGATGACCCTAAATCCGATGACCTTAAGTCCGATGAACCAAGTTCAATTGAAAGATTAGAAGTCTGCAAATTCTCAGCACTTGATATAATCTCCTATGAAAGAGGTGAAAAACCCTGGTCCTTATTTGATCTTAAACAATGAATTTCGCATTGCTAGAGCTTCTTTAACTAGCAATTGATTCCTCTTAGAAAGTGGTATTTTCATCTTATATTGCAGAAGAAAGAAGAACTGAACACGATTCAGCGACTTGGTACCCTCAACCTAAAACTGGGGGTATTTCGTCTCTTGGAATGGGATGTGAATTTTAACCCATATAAATAGAAACAATCCATAGCGCAAGTATGGGCGAGAATTCATGGCCTACCATGGATTTATCGGCATCCTAAAATCCTCAATGACCTTGCCTCTGGAATTGGTACGCCTTTGAGGATTGATCAGTGCACGATTAATGGTGATCTTGGGTTATATGACAGAGTTCTTATAGAGATTGATATAGAAACATCACATCCTAAATGAATATCCCTGGATGTCAACGAACAACTCATCGAGGTCATGCTTGAATTTGAGAATGTGCCTAAATACTGCAAGCACTGCAGGATGGTTGGCCATAGCATTGATAAGTGTCGTGTTGTTTAGAAAATTTTCTAGCCACCATCATCTACAACCTCATGAAAGGAAGTCCCACAAAGGAAATCCACTGTGACAAAGTAGTATGTGAAAAAGAATAATAAGGTGACCTCAACTGATCTAGCATGCGAGCATCCAGCCAGTTCTAGAAAGTCCTAGGCGGACCTAGCTGAAGAAGAACAGTAGGATTGCCTTCACAAAACCATTCAAACAAGTGTCTCATCAGATTACAGAAATGAGGGGTTGGATGACCAAAAGAAGTTCACAGAAGATATTTTTTCTCTTGTGCTCAATACAGAATATGAAGTTCTCACCCTGGATTTAATCACCTCAAAGGTATATGAGGCCCTTGATATTGATAATATAGCTTCTGAAATTATTAATCTTCCTTCCAAGAAGGTGAAAGATGATACAATGACTCATCATGAATCTAACAAGTTGGCTATTGACACTTCCTCAGAAGCATAAGACAGACAAAAGAGGGATATTTCTGTTCAAGATAGCATTGAATCTACCCCGAAGAAAGAATTCCCAAATGTGGCTTCCAAAAATGTGGATCCGAGGAGATCTAGAAGAAACAAGACAATAGAGTTGAAGTAAAAAGGGGGTACCACCCCCAAGAAAAAATTAAAATGAGGATCTTATATTGGAACTGTCAGGGACTAGCTAACCCTGGCACATTAAGTTCCCTTAGGATGATTGTGAGTAAGCACAGACTTGATATTATTGGGATCTATGAACCCAAAACCAGGTGTACAAGCTACATATCCCCTATTGAAAGTAGTGGATACTCACTGTTAAGTTATTTTCAAGACTATGAGAGAGACAGATTATGGTTTCTTGTTCATAATAGAGTTTCTAACCCTACTATTGTTTCTATGGATCAGTAGGTAATCACTTTCAGGTTCTCTAAGTCTGGTCACAATACTTTCTGCTCGATGGTCTACGCCTCCAATAATTATACTATTAGAAGATATCTCTGGGGGAAAATTAAAAACCTACACATTTACATCTCTGATTCATGGATTATAATGGGGGATTTCAATGCTATCCTCAATGCTGATGAAAATATGGGGCATGTTTCTAGTAGTATTTCCATCAAAGAATTCAGATCCTGTGTCGATGAATCTAATCTGTTTGATATAAACCTTCTTGGAGCCAAGTACACCTGGTACAAGAAGCACATGAATAGCATGAGGGCAAGTAATATTGATCGAGATTTTTTCAATAGACACTTGCTTGAGAGTTGGAAAACCATTTCATGCGTCATGCCTGCAAGGAACAATTTATACCATCATCTAATCATGAAAAATTTTATTGAGAAAGAGGAGAGGCAACCTCTACCCTTCAGGTTCAATAATGCTTGGACTACTCTCCTAGATTGCTCTTAGCTTGTTAAAGATACATGGGCCACTGGTAATTATGGTCACAATCCTTTAGCTTGTGTTTTCAAGCTCAAGGCTCTCAAGATTAGATTAAAGTAATGGAGTAAAACAGGTTCATTCTCCTTGATTAGGAAATTGAATCTCTTGAAGATGTACTTTATGAGATCTAGAAATCAATGACCATAAGTAACTTCTCTTGCGATGATGAGAAGGAAAATACTGTCTCCTCAGAACTTAACAAGCTTATTGTCCTAAGAGATAATATTGAAGAAGACCTTTTCAAGGTTAAGTGGCTCACGGATGGAGACATGAATACTAATTTCTTCAATGCACTTCAAATAACCAAGAAAGCCAACATGCCCCTCTCTCTCTTTTGAAAAACGGAGACACTATACTTGATGATAGGCAAAGTCTCTCAAATCATATTGTTTCCTTTTACAAGTATCTCTTTAATGTCCCTAGAAGTTATAAGAACTTAAGGGCAGGCATCATCCCAAAATTGTTCATTGACATTGACAATACTACTCTCACCTCGATGCCTACAGATATTGAAATCAGGGAAGCGGTTCTCGGGATGAATAAAGGAAGCTCACCAGGACCACATGGTTTCACTAACCACTTCTTCCAACATTACTGGGATGTCATATAAGAGGATGTTTGTAAATTGGTTAAGCAATTTTTCACTAACGGTTCTATCCTTCATGTATTTAATGCTCAATTTATTGCCTTAATCCCTAAGGTGGATAATGCAAGTGATATTGGTCAATTTCAGCCGGTGGATTTGATCAATACTACCCAGAATATCCTCACCAAAATTCTTGCTAATCGTCTTGCCCATATCTCTTCAAGAATAATTTCTTAAAATCAATTTGGTTATGTCAAGAGTAGAAGAATCCAGGATTGTCTTCTGACTACCTCTAAATGCATTAATCTCCTTTAGAAGACTATAAGGGGAGGAAATATTGCTCTCAAACTCGACATCAGAAAATCCTTTGATACCATTTATTGGGGATTCATTGGTTTATTTTTTCATGACTTTGGATTTAACATGATATTCATTAATTGGATTCGTAATCTGATATGCTCTTCTCACATATCAATTCTTATTAATGACTCACTAGAAGGATATTTCAAATTCTCTAGAGGAGTGAGGAAAGGGACCCTCTATCTGCTATCATTTTTTCTTTTTCTGAAGATTATCTTAGTCAAATGATTACTCATAAAGTAAACAAAGGTGAAATCAAAACAATTCACGTAGCCAGAGGTATATCTACCCCCTCTCACCTTCTTTTTACTGAAGAAATTATTCTTTTCACTCAAGGAGATAAGAAAAATATTCAAAATATCAAGAGAACCCTTCTCCATTATGAAAAGGCCTCTTGACAAGAAGTCAAATGGAGCAATTCATTTATTTTCTTTGGAAAAAATATCTCAGCTTCCAAGAAGCATAGAATGATTCATGAACTCAGTATAAGATAGGGGTCCCTCCCATTTACATATATTGGAGTCCCTATGTTTCTTGGAAGGCCTCTCTCCTCTTATTTTGTTGATGTGGTGAGTAAAGTTAGAAGAATGCTATCCACCTGGAAGGGAAAATCACTTTCAATGGCGAGAAGACTCTGTTTAGTTAAACATGTGATTGTCTACAAATTGGTTTACTCCTTCATGGTGTATTCTTGGCCTACCTCCACTATCAAGTCTGTTAATTCTCTCATGAGAAACTTTCTGTGGAGTGGTAGCATTATGGAATGTAAAGTTATTAAAGCCCCTTGGAAGAAATGTTGCTTACCATACACAATGGGTGGGCTTGTCATTAAAAACATTGAGCTCTTCAATCAATATCTTCAAGATCAATTTATCTGGAGACTCATTAATGAAAATTATCAGTCCCTTGAATTTCTCAGAACCAAACTCCTTAGTAGATTTATTTAAGGGAGGAATGCTTACATACAATCCTCGATGTGGTCAGGCCTCAAAAATATTTTCCAGAAAATTGATATGCACTCTCACTGGTTAGTTACTGCTCACTCCAATCTGAAATTCTAGATGGATAACTGGGCAGGTTCTCCTTTGATTGATAATGTTAGGACTCAAGAGTCAGATATAGATTACAATGCTACTATTAAAGAACAAATCTAGCAAGTTAATTACCTGCCACCTCATATAACTCTCAAAGTTTCTTCTTATGATTTTCTGTACATAGACGATATTATGATATGGGAACCAAGTACAAATGGGATTCTTGACTCTAAGTTCTTTTAAAATCATCTTCTACAAGGCAGCAATATTGGAGTTTTGAATTTCAACAAAAAGTGGCTTCAACCTTCCAGATTCATGCTACTATGGAACCTCTACTAGAACAAAATTCTAGTGGACTGTAACTTGAAAAAAGTTGGTATTTCTTTGTGCTCTAGGTGTATGCTGTGTCATCAATACTATGATGATCTTAATCATCTGTTCCTATCTTGCAAGACCACTGTCTCTCTCTGGAATATGGTCTTTGATCTCTTTGAAATTCCTCCTCTGCAAGTCTCCATTATAGTGGACCTATTGCTACATATTTCAGCGATGCGGCTATCAAAACATGTTTGTCTACTAATCTTCGTGGCATGCACTGAAACAATTCATATTATTTGGAAGAGCAGAAATAAGAGAAGATATGAAAACATAAGTTTCAAGCATAATGTTTCTCTATCTGAGATCCTGTTAGTGAATCAAATGGATAATAACTTACATGATAAACATTTTGACAATTTAGTTAGGGACTTTGTAGTACTGCACAAGCTAAAATTGCATAGAAATTACCCCAAACCCCTGGTCACTATTGAAATTTTTTGGACTCCACCTTTCGTAGGATGGATTAAATGTAATTCAGATGGTGTGTCGAAAGGAAACCCTGGAAATTCTGGATATGGAATTGCATTCAGAGATCACAATGGAGACTTCTTAGAAGGAATTCATGGTTCATGTGGACAATCCACTACTTTGGAAGCTGAAATGATGGCTCTCATTAAGGCAATTGATGTTTCTCAACAACGTAATTAGAATAATATCTAGTTTGAAAGTGACTCATTCACAATTGTGCAAGTAGTAAGAATGGGTCAGATTCATCTCTCTTGGAATCTCACATCAAAATGGATAAAGTGTCTTGATATTCTGGCTTCAATGCATTATATTATAACACATGTCTATCATGATGCCAATTGACTTGCTGACTTTCTTGCAAATATTGGAACCACTGAAGACACTTTCATTAACCTATCTAGTGCTACAGGAGACATGATCACTATTATTCAACGAGATAAATGTAAATTTCCTTCCTTCCAACTCTTGTAACTCTGTTTTTTCATATTATGAAGCTTCAATGCTTGTCCTTAAAAAAACTCAAATCCTTCAAAAGTATGCCTTTTATGCTTATATAAAAAAGTTTCAAAATATGATTGAAATCTTCTTCTATTTATAGGACACTTAGAAAAGAAAATTTGAGAAACTTGAAAACTTTCCCCACTCTCTAAAATTAAAAAAACTATGAGATCTATGCATAATTTAATTTCATGTTTGACCACTTCAAGTTTGACTTCTTCAAATCTTATTAATATTTCTTTGAGATCAGTCTTCTTGAACAAACTAAATTTTATTCATTCAAATATAAATTCCACAACTTTATCTTCCTCTTATCATTATGGTATGCCTTTATTTCTTAGGTCATTCTGATTTTCCTTTCTTTCTCAGCTCATTATGATCCGACTATCTTCCTTAGCTCATTATAATGAACTTCCTCAGTAGATGACTTATTGGGGTCACAATATTATTAGATTGAAAACTTGAAATCTCCCTTTGTTTTTTCTCAATAAAACACAACTATATTAGAATATTCACTTATTTTCATAACTAATCCCCCTTTGATGGATTATCACCATCAACTCTGATCACTCCAATGTTCTGCATCCAATGTGTTATCGATGTGCGACATTAATTTAATTAATCAGTGCCTATTCCTAATCTAATTAATCTGCTTCCTTAGATTAATTTTGGTTAAAAACCTCATAATGATGGAATTATCATTATGATGTAATTATCATTATTATGTTCTTCATCAAATGATGACTCCAATTAGAAAATCTAAAAAACTTCAAACTTCATAATCTTTACAAATTATGACTTTTGATAACTTATCAATCTGGTACTTATGGATCCAATCTTCTATTTTCAGATTTTTGGAACCGATAAAAACTTTATGATTCCTTCATTTCTTCAAAATATTTTATCATGATAGTTTTCATGATTTGTGAGAATTTCATGACCAGTAAGGCATCGTCTGATTTTCGGTTAGAAAGTATAAAAACCTTAAAACTTTTGAATTCACTATCTTCTTTCAAAACTCTTCAACAACATTACAAATTATTCACTTAGTAACTGATGAATTTATAAAAAACACCATGTCCAATGTATCTTGAACTTCATACTGATGGATCGAAGACTGATGGCGCATCTGATCAATAACTTCATTATTCTAACCACTTAAGCGTCCGATGCTGCTCGGTCCAATAACTTGAGTCCAAAAACCTTTGTTTGGAAAATATATTTATTAAGGATAAAACTTTTCTCTCCATTTATGTTTGTATTAAAAAACATTTAGAAAAATTTATATTTCTTATGAAAACTCATTATTATGGACTTGGTCCGATCCTGACAAAAAAAACATTATCATAAAAAAGGTTAGTTGTCAACAAATACAAAAACTTTGTTAAATTTTTTTTTTCACAAATATTATTTAGAATTATATGATAATAGATGAAAAGAATTGATGTGAGGTTTAGGGATTGTAGAAACATTTGAAAATCTTTATAAGAATGTGGTAATTTGAGCATTATACCCATTCCTTCATGGCATGATGATTGAAACATTAGATTGAGGTAGGTGATTTAGAAACTCTCATTCCATTTACTTTTATTGACATAGAATTTCCATGATTTTGATTCATTTAGTAAGTAGTTGATATTGACTTAATTATATGAATTAAATTTAAACTTAGGATGGGGTGAGTTTTATACAATATATGTGATATAATGACCTTCTGCCCCATACCAATCGATTGTTTTCTGAATCACTAGTCTCTAATTGACCTTAGAAATTCCTCCCTATACACCAGTGACTGAAGAATAGAAATATGAGTCCAGGGTGTTATCACCAGGAGATAATACCCCGATATTAGTATGCACAACAAAAAATAAAAATAAACCAAGCATCAACCACAATAATAAATCAGAGTATATATAATCTAATAAACAAGAAATCATGCTATATAAAATGTCATGTGGAATTAATTAGTTATAAAGACCCATGATAATTCTAGCATATAACAACACTGATCACTCAATAGTTTGATCACATATACATGATAAATAAATGAATAAAATACACTGAGGCTCTATTTCCATCCCTGAGCCCCACCTCATCCCATTCTCCAATCCTGTCTAATATATCTGGATGAATGACCACTCTCAAGCCTCTAACCAACTAGAACCTATGATCAGTGATGGATTCTTGGGTAGCCAAGTATCATGGCTTTCTAAGTAGGGTGTGAGTACAACTTAGTAGGGAACCGCCAAAGAAGTTCCTAATATAACCAGTAAATTCAGTGTATATATGTTATGTATTAATAAAATAAATAAAAAATTATGGAAGCATAAATAAATTATAATTATTTATCCTTAGGTTTTAATGTAACACTCAGGGTCTAAAATACCCACTTTATCCAGTACCATAGTGTCTCTAAGAAGATCATGTGACCATACCAACCAATACTAGGCCTAAAAACCATATAGTAATAAGAGTGAACACCAAATATTTGGAAGTTTCTAAAGGCACCCCTATAATAGCAGGGTGAAATATGATCTCTATGAGATGATCCTAGGTGATAAATATCTATCAGGCACAACGCTGATCCATAGGAGGAAATCCTAGGAAATCCATAATATCAGGCATAAACCCAATTCATATAAGGTAATCCTAGGCAATAAATCATCATCAAGAATCATCATAGATTACTGGCAAGTGATCCTAGGAAATAAATAGTCATTAAGTATCATAAATGATTCTAAGGAGGTGATCCTAGGAAATTAATAATCATCAGGCATTATCATCGATCCATAAAAGGAAATCCTATGAAATCAATAGTCATCAAGCATCTTCACCGATCCCCATGAGGTAAACCTAGGTTATCCAATAATAATCAATCACTATCACTTATCCCTAGTAGGTAATCCTATGAAATAAAATAATCATCATACATCATCTCCAATACTTAGGAGGTAATCCTAGGTGATCCTATAGTCACCAAGAGCCATTGATGATCTCTATGAGGTAATCCTAGGTGATCCAATAATCATTATGTGTTATCACTGGTCCTTATGAGGTAATACTAGGTGATACATTAGAGAAGACACAAGGATGGATCCAAGGTGAACATCTACGACATACCATGTATCTCAATACATCTCAATGGGTATTGCGTCCCATTGAGATCACATCATCGATTCAGGTTCTAATGTAACACCCATGATCATCATTACCCATTTCCCATACACCCTTACTAGGTTCAACATATCATTGGGCTACCCATTGTTCCCATAGGTATCATTAATAATGAACACCCTTCATGGGTACCCTTACCTCAAACACATTTCTTAGGTCAACACCTGTCACTTGGAGGTTACTGTAGTCGCACTGTAGTGTACTGTAGTAGTGGAGATACTGTAGCACTGGTGGGAACTATAGTAGTGATAGGTTACTGTAGCGGAATTAGGGTATTGTAGCAGCAGAAGGTACTGTGCAATACTTTAGCAGTGTGGGTACTGTAGCAGTACTATTCAAAGAATGGACCTTGGGCAAAAAAAAGGGCTTACGGGCCATATAATGGGATAAATTCCCACCGGGCCTTCGGGCTATGTAATGGGTCTCCCTCTACCTAGTTAAAGAGGTATTTTATTTGCTTTAATAATAAATGAGGCTTCGGCCCCAACCTTTAAAAAAAACTTGGAGGGCATAAATTCCCTCAGCATCATTAAAATCTCACCAAGGTCTTATTAAACTCCTAAGAAAATACATATTGAAACTTCTCTATAGAGATGGATTAATGCCCATCTCAATACCCAATCTATCACTAGGTTGGTCCCCACACCCAACCTATCCATAAATCTCCACAAGATTTACCCACTTAGGTAATCACAATCTCAATGGGGGAGGAACATTTTCCCCATAGTAATCCTGACTATCCTAAAGTCTCTAAGGTGTCATAAGGTTATTACATGGCCTACAATGGTCAGTCATCCCCATTCATTATTTATATCTACTTGGAGGTCACCTAGGAACTTATAATGAGGGCCACTTTGTTCACTTAATTCATTTAAGGTTCACCCCTCTAGGTATGTATCTCATAAGGCACACAATCAAAGTTAAGGCCTCATCTATTGATGATCGAAATATCAAGATAGTGCACAAGGGACAATCATATCCCTTGGAAGTTTGTTTAGTATAGAAATTTTATTTTAAATAAAATAATTCATTTAATAAAGGGATCAACCACCTTCATGGTGAGACCATATATCACATGCCATAATAATAATGTATAATACCATAAGGGTATATACAAGGGATCACCTACCTCAATTCAGAGTTATTTCATTCTGATCATAACCCATCAAATTTTTCCTGAGATCACCCAAGTCCATCTGACCATCACCCATCATCACGAGACCCAAGTGACATCCAATCACTGAAACCTTAAGCAACATGGTAAAAATCACTCTCATCACACCCCTGAACCCAAGATACATAAAATACCCAACAAAAAGAGCCCAATAAATGACCAATTTAATTTAATCTCTCCAAAACCCTAATAAATATTTCCATGAGATATACCATAACCTAAATGATGAGTAATGGTATATATAAATTATACTAGGATATACTATATACACACCATATTAAATCCCCATCAATTTTGGATGATTTCACTATGATTCAGTGAAATCATCACCAACAATTATCCAATTACTAAACAAAAATAAATAGACAGAAATAGGGAATCAATAATGGATAAAAAATAGAGGATCATACCTTATATAACCATCAAAACTCACTCAGAATCTCCCCAAATAGAGGGGAATAAAGAGAGGGAATTGGGAGAGTAGGATCAAATGAAATGGTCTCCTCTTGTCACTAAAATCCCCCCAAACCCCCTAATACCAATAAAAAAGGCATTTTTCCCCTATCTAAAAACACACCCATCACCATTCACAGTGCGAATCACTATAGGAAGAGTATACATCCCTCTACCTAGATACTTTTATAGTGTGAAACCCTAGTTCTCAGTGTGAATAACACAAGGAAGGGGCTTCTTCTTCATCCACCATATTCATGGCCTGAAAGGAAACCATGAAACATATTTCATGGATTGAACCACTGGTTCACAGTGTGGAAACTCTTAGATAGAATCCCTCCCTAATGATACCCTATTTAGAGATTGAAATCACCCCACTAATGGTCCTTAATATTTTTAATGACTCATGTCATGTTGTGAATTTCCTACAATTGCAATTTTTAGTAGACTTCCCATCCAAACACTTCTCTGATGTTTTCTCAAACCCATGAGGCATTCATTGAGCCTCAAAACACATTAAAAATATATTTTAAGGGCATCTAAATGCTTGAAATCTAGATCAAATTATTGATTCTCATATCTCACCCCTCACTAACTAAAAAAATTAAAATTCCCTTAGAAATTTACAACCTAAAAAGGCATAGGGTCTTACAACCCCCACCATAGAAATTATTATCCCAAAGAAGCCCCAAGTGCACTTAACCAAAAAACCATACCTATTTTAGTCATAAATCCATACTCATTCTCCATTCTCTACTTTGTAACATTGTATGATCTCTTATTGCAAAACTCTAATCTTGAGGTGCACTATTCATTAAAGACTAAGCCAAAACTCACCAGCATCACCAAAAAATCTATATGATACTCACTCATTCCCATCTATCCCAAGACACCATAGTGCTATCAACTGATTAATCTATAGCCTTATGGAACTCTACACTTTAAGACTCTTCTTATAAGGACATATTTTAACCCATGGTTCTCCCCACCATTGAAATTATCTATTGAAACACATTTCTAAGGGTCCAAAAACCTGATCGGTGTTGTTTCTAACCCACTACACCCAATTATATGCAAAAACACTGGTTAGACCTCCTATGGATGACTATTCTTATAAATTCTCGACCGTACCCACCGACATGTTGTCTCATCACCTGATCATGATAATTTAACTCCTAAAGTCATCTTAAGATTATACAAACTCTCAAAAAGAATTCAAAATATGACTTCTAGTGTAATTAAATAATTGCTTCCCCATTCAACTAAATCAACCATCCTAATCTCACCTAAGCACCACACACCATCAATCTGACTCACACTCGAATTATATCAAACCATCCTGAGCCTGATGCCAATGCATTAACTCCATCCAATACTATATCCAAATTTCAAAAATGATATTCACCAAGGAACCAAATAAAATTAGATTCACCTATAAAATAATATCATAGTACCATATCAACCATCTAACAAATATCCCCATATATCTAAGATCTTTATGATTCAAGGTTAGTTTCTCCATGGACTATTCTATGTGCATCACCGCATGTAATGACTACATGTGACTAACCCACCAATAACTGAGTGACAATGTGAAAAATCAATTAATACCCATTCTAAGATCATGGGAGAATCATATTTAACACCCATCATAATTTATCCATAACATGGTTCACACCCTCAATTATCCAATGGTGTACTCCCTACTATATTAATTCATTTATACCACTCCTCAAGTACAACCCCAATAGGTTCCATCATCACATAAAACCACTAATCTTGATCCACATTCACTACTATCAACTCCTAACACTATTACAACCATGGTGTTATCATCATAATAGAGGTATCACCTCTCATCCATATGAAAAATTTGGGTTTCCAAGCACATAATCATTCCAACATCTCACGTCCCTAACAATATGGGCTAAGGAACAACCTTGGGTCGACCACATCATGACACCCTTATCCATATCTAATACTAACTCTCACTTTAGAGGGAAATTTACCATTTTATAAAACTCTTTTGAAATCATGATTATAAATATTCATCAAGTTCTTTAGTCTTTGGCTCTTACATGGTCATGTAATGACCTAAAAAAAATAAAATTATGAATAATTAGCATGTGTAGCACCTTTGTATCATCTAAAACCAATGGGTGTATTATTCTATACCACTTGATCACATAAACTAACTCATGCTCCCATGATTCACATGTTTCATCAAACCAAGGCTCACACACCTAAACCAATGACCATTCTCACACTCAAGTCAACCTTATATATCATAATCACCCTCAGTGATCCTCTTCAAAATCATGCATTTTCCCCATACCAAGCCTATTTCATGAACTCTTGACAATTTAATTTATTACTAAACTAGAAGCATGAATCATGATCTATTCATACTATATATAAAATTCTAGGATCATAATTCTGTATCTCATTAGAAACCATACCTAAAATAAATAGGGCCAGACACTTGACTGATCCTGCCCTTTAAACCAAAACCTTAATACCAGATCACAAGTATTCAAGGTTCTTTCCTCATAAAAATTACCATGTAACTCCATGCTTGTACCATATACTTGATAACACCTCACTTGTACCAATATCATAACTCAAATCATTCTTCCATGATTCCTGTTTCTAAGTTAGTCATAACCCTGGGCTAACTCTTCCCTTAGGTTACCCTCAAATACATCACTCAGATCACCAATACCCTGAGCTATATCTCATAGGTGTTGGGATATACCACTTAGCCTATAAACCACATATCACATAGGTTACAGGTCATAGTGTAGGACCTATACACCTATCACCAATATCACATGAAAATTCACATCCAAAACACCCACTATAGAGTCTCACACATAACCATATATATCTCAGCCATCACATGAAAAATAATTTGCCTTCTATCAATTGATCCCCATTGGGAATCTATATAAAACTTGAGGTCCATGATCTATCTCTCACACACACATTCACACACACATATAATGACATCATCCTATCGCAATCTGCATCAAGTAACCCATAGTTTGATAGTTTGGTTAAGTAGAATGCCAACAAGATGATATATGGGAAAGTGTTAGTTGGCACTTTAAACTATCAATCCTTTTTTTTCAGAACTAGTACTATAATCACCCACTAGGGTTCTATTACTAAGGAATCAAATTCCTATATTGATGTAATAGGGTCGCTACACATCCCTTACTAGAGGGAATGCATAGTTTTCATCAAGGATTATTCTTCCATAGATCCACATAAAATATCACTAGAAGTAAATATATCATGGTTTAGCTGAGTAGAAGGGAAATAAAAAGTTATATGATAAAAAACCATATAATATATTAACACTTTAAATAGTTAAACCCTCATTTTTACTGATATAAATCACACATAGTCATGCACATGTCATATTAATCCTACATACTAAAAAATGATGCATAAACATAGGCCTATTTCCAATAGGACATGAGCCAAAGGCCCATAAATAATAAATATAAAAAACTCAAGTGCATCGTAATAGGTGAAATCATCCAATTTTAAATTTGGTAACCAAGAATAGAAACCCCCTAACCTTAGTAACCTAGACTTCCCATAAAAAAGGTGTTTATGATGCACTAGTTTGAGGTCTATCACAAGCACCAACACATTACTATGTCACCTATCTACCATCACCCCAAATAGTAATACAAAATAAAACTCTGATACACTCTTTGATATCAGTCACATAAATTATTTAAAACCACTTTGTAACATCCTGTCACCATAGAACACTCAACCAGTGTCTAAAAAGATGATTTCTACTTGACCTAAGGCATGCCTCCCAGTACACGAGAGGCTTTTAACTAAAAACAAGGGTGTAGGGTGCTACCATGGGGGAGACTATACATCCATATCAGAGTGTGAAATGACTGATAACAATAAAATAACCATCATCCATGATAAAAAATCAGAGTAATTATAATTCAATAAATAAGAAATCATTCTATATCAATTGTCAAATGGATGCAAGCAGTCATACATACCCACAATCATGCCAATATACAACAACACTGATCGCTCCCTAGGAACATCATATATACATAATAAGTAAAATAATAAGAGACACTAAGGTTATACTTATATAATCAAGCCTCACATTGTCCCAGTCTCCAATCTTGTCTAAGCTATCCAACTGAACAATCAATCCCAGACCTCTACCCCAGCTAAACTACGACCAGTGAAGGATACTTACGTACTCATGTGATATGGATGCCCAATAAGGGAATGATTACAAATTAATAGGGAACCACCAATGTGATCCCTGACATAACTAGTAAATGCAGTGTATACATGTGATATCCTCAAAAAATAAATAAATCACTATAGAAGTGTAAATAAATAACCATCGAAGATCCTCAAGTTTTAACATGGTACTCATGATCGATAATACTAGCTTTATCCAATTCCAAAGTGTCTATGAGCACATCAAATAACCATTAAAACCTATACTAGGCCCAAAATCCATATATTAGTAGGAATAAAAGACGGATCCTTGAAAGTATACAAAGAAATACCCATAGTATCAGACTGTAAGCTAATATTTAGGAGGTTATCCTTGGTGAACAATAGTCATCAAGTGAAACACTGACCCTTATGAGGTAATACTAGGTTATTTATAGTATCAGGTACAAATCCAATCTATAGAAGGTAATCCTAGGTGAACAACAATCATCAAGAATCATCGTAAAATTTTAGGTGGTGATCCCAGGAAATCAATAGTTATTAGGAATCATCACCGATTCCTAGGAGGTGATCCTTGGTAATAAACATTCATTAGGAATTATCACTGATCCCAAGGATGCAATCCCAAGTGACCCAATAATCATCAAGAATCATCAAAAATCACTAGAAGGCAATCCAAGGTGATTTAATAATCATCAGGAATAATTTTTGATCCCTATAAGGTAATATTAGGTGATCCCATAGTCATCAAGAATAATCATCGATCCCTAAGAGGTAATCCTAGGTGATCCAATAATCACTAGGTTACATTTTCGACCCCTAAGAGGTAGTCCTAGGTGATCCATAGTATTAGTCATGAAGGCTAGATCCAAGGAGAATATCCAAGGCATCCCATGTATCTTAATATATCTTATTGGGCTATGCATCCCACCCAAACAATATCATGTCATAGTCACTACAACCACTTTGAGTTCACATCATTGATATAGTAACTAAGAAGACAACCATGATCATCACTACCAATTTCTCATACACCCTCACTAAGATCAACATATCATCAGGGAACCCACTAGGATCTCCTGGACCTCATTAAGTATAAACACTCTTCATGGACACCCTTACCTCAAAAACATATATTGGGTAAAATCCCATTACTTAGAGTGCTAGCTTCGCTCAACATCATCAAAATATCATTAAGGACTTATTTACATCCTAGTCAAAGCCATAAAAGCACCACTCTATGGAGATGGTTTAATTCCCATATCAATACTCAAGTTATCATTAGGTCAGTCACCACACCCAACCTATCCATAAATCTCCATAGGGTATACCCACCCAGGTAATCATAATCTTAGTGGGGGAGGAACACTCACCCCACATTCATACCTACTAGCCCAAAGGCTCTAAGGAATCACAAGGTTCACACATAGACTACATGTGCTAATCATCCCAATTCATTAATTCCATCTACTCAGAGGCCACTAAGTCTCTTATACTAAGGGAAACTATGTTAATTTAATTCATTTAAGGTTTACCCCTTTGGGTCCATATCTTGATAGGTACACAATTATAATCAAGGCCTCGACCGTCAGTGGCTATAACATCAAGCCTGTGCATAATGATCCATTATAGCCCTTTACAATTTGTTCAGTATATACATTTCATTTTAAATAAAATAATTAATTTTAAAAAGGTTTTGATCACCCTCATGGTGAGACCACATATAAAATTCCATAATAATAATGTATAATACCATAGGGGGTATGTACATGGTACCACATACCTTAATTTAGAATTATTTCATTTTGATCATAGCCTGGAAAATATTGCTTGAGATCTTTCAAGTCCATATAGACATCGCCTATCATCCTGAGGCCTGTGAAACAAATAATCATCAAAACCTTGAGCATTAGGGTGTGGAACATTTCTAGAACACCCCCGAACCTAAGTTTCATAAAATTCCCAACAAAAAACACCCAATCAATGTCCAATTTAATTTAATCTCACTAAAAAACCTAAGAAAAATCACTAGGAGACATACCTAAACCAAAAAAGTTGGTAAAATGTGCATACATCATCTCAGTATGTCCTCTAACCATTCCATACAAAATCACCATCAATATCAAATAATTTCTCCATTAATTAGTGAAATTGTCACCAATCCCTACCCCAAAACCAAATCGAAATCAAGGGATAGAAAAGAGGAATAAATAATGAATTTAAAACAAAGGATAAAACCTTTTATCACCATTGAAACACACCCAGAATCACCTCAAATGGAGGGGGACCAAGAGAGGGAAGTGGGAGAAGAAGACAGTCTAAAATTCCCTCTTCTCATCACTCTAACCCCTCAACCCCCCAGAGACTGAGAATAAAAATATTACTTTCCTCCATCTAAAAACACCTATTATTATTCATATAATAAACCATATGGTTCATGGTGTGAAACAATCAAGCTATTTGATCATCCATCTACCTCAGAATTTCATGCGGTAAACCCTAGGTTTATAGTGTGAATAGCTTAAGGCAAAGGCTCCTCCCTCAGCTACCCCATGCATTGCTTTAAAGGAACCCTGAAAACATTTTTCATGGTGTGAACCACTAGTTCACAACAAGTAAGCTCCTAAATAGAACCCCCCTCTTAGGATACCCAATTAATGGCCTAAAAACACTCTATAAATGATTAGTTATAGCTGAATGACCTCTTTCATGGCATGAATAAGCCACAATTGCAAATTTTCAGCTGCCTATCCACCCAACCACTTCTCTGATGTCCTCCCGAACCATTTAGGCATACAAAAAAACAAAAAAAAAACATTAAAAACAAATTTTAATGGCATAAAAATGCTTAGAATCTAAATATGAGTCTCAATTATTAAAATAAAAACATCACCAACTCAAAATTTTTAATTCCATCAAAATTCAAAACTTGAAAAGGCATAGGGGTTTATATATAACTTCTTATTGTTATTTATTTCAAGATTATTATGACATATGCTATTATGGTAGTTGGAGGTAACATTGATCATGTGGTCATATGATATATATATATATGATAATGTAATAAGGTTTTTGTAGTTATATTGATGAGGTAGTTATGACTTGAATATATATATAGAATTAATGAATGAATGATTCAAAGAAGATAAAGGGGAAGGAAAAATTTATGTGAAATGAATTAACATGATACTGAAATTAATCATTTGATGGGGTTTATGAATTTTGTTAAAATTTTATAATAAATCATGTTAAAATTGGTAAATTACTATGAAGTGGAAGGAATGATAAGGTAAATTTTTAAATTGAAATGTGTGGTTAATGTGTTGAATTCTAAGGTGTATGGTTAGAGTAAGTGGTGGTTGTTGTGTAGCAGTGACACTGTGTGTGGTGGGATAATTGTAGAAAATGACTCAATAGTATGTATACCCTAGGATGATATTTTTGAGCTTCCATATATCATTTTATGTTTTGTTATTTTCTACACATCACCACCTGATGTGGATCATTTTTAATTCTCTTTTCCACATCCTTTTTTACATTTTTGTTGACTTTTTAATATCAAACTATTGTATTTTGTGTAATATTTATCAATTATTGTATTTTGTAATTTACATTATGAAAAATGTCTTTATGTATTAAAAGTGTGTTTTAGGGAAAATTTATGTGAAATGAATTAACATGATACTGAAATTAATCATTTGATGAGGTTTATGAATTTTTTGAAAATTTTATAACAAATCATGTTAAAATTGGTAAATTACTATGAAGTGGAAGGAACAATAAGGTAAATTTTTAAATTAAAATGCGTGGTTAATGTGTTGAATTATAAGGTGCATGGTTAGAGTAAGTGGTGGTTATTGTGTAGCAGTGACACTATGTGTGGTGGGATAATTGTAGAAAATGACTCGATAGGACGTCTACCCTAGGATGATATTTGTGAGCTTCCATATATCATTTTATGTTTTGTTATTTTCTACACATCACCACCTGATGTGGCTCATTTTTAATGCTCTTTTCCACATCCTTTTTTATATTTTTGTTGACTTTTTAATATCAAACTATTGTATTTTGTGTAATATTTATCAATTGTTGAATTTTGTAAATTACATTATTAAAAATGTGTTTATGTATTAAAAGTTTGATTTTTTGTTTATTTTTTATTGTTTTTCAATAATAAAATTAAGTTGTTATTTTAATTTCATTTAATTAATTCTTTTTGTTATTAGTTTCAATAATTTTTAATTCATTAATTAAATTAATTAATTATTTATTCTTTAAATTATAAATAAATAACGCATTTTAGTTTTTTATTCTTTTAAGAATTTAATTAGTTTTAACATTTTAATATTATTCAATTAATAATTTTATTTTTTAATTTAATGAGTTCTTTAGTTAATTAATTGGTTAAATAATTTAAGCAAGTAACTATAATTATTTTGATTTGTTCTTTAATTAATTTCTTCATAATTTTTAAGACAAATAAATTCATTCTATTAAATAATGAATAATTAATTTTATTATTTAAGCTTGTTTTATTTACTTAGTTTTTAATTATATTCTATTTAATTTAATTGATTAATTTTTAGTTGTATTAAAGTTTTAATTAATTTAATTTTTGTTTTGTTTTCAGGTGTTACGGTCGCACGGTCCTCTGCCACTGTTTTCTACTCACGGTGGAACCATTTCACAATTACTGTTCCACACTCATGGTGCCACCGGTTCCTTCATGCACCATTTCACACTTACGGTCTCACTGTGAGCATCATTCACAACGCCTCCTTCTTGCTTTGCCACTGTTGCACCCCCACTTTCCACTTCCTCTATTCCTTCACAGTGCCACAGTCTCCCCATCATTTTCACGGTGCCAACATCTTGCTGCCATCCCACCTTCTTTCCTCTGTTCCGGCTCTAACAACACAACAAAACCTTTCTACCCTTCTCTCATCCTCCATCGCCCAACAGCAACACAACCCACCCGCAACACAAAACAGCTTGAACATCAATTTTCACAGCCGCCGTGACCCTCTCCCTACCTCTGTTCCTCTTCCAACACCAGCAATGAAACAATCAAATTCACCCAACTACAAATTGAAAATTGAATTCAAGAAATTAAAACTTTAGAAACATTGTGAGAACTCAGAACTAAAAATTGGATTTCTGAAGGCTGCGTGTTTTTGAATCCGAACCTTTTATAAGATCACTCCGTCACTGAACCCGTTCACCTGCTAAGGACCTCAACATTCCAAATCTACTAACCTCTAACTGATGCTTATATTTCTGATCCTCGCACCCCTGTGCTACTCGGACCAAGTCCTGCTCGCTGACGAGCCACCTGAAGCCCGCACAGCCATCTCGACCCTCTCCCTCATCCTCCTCCTTGCGCAATCTCGACCTCGAAGCCCTCAGCCTCGAACCACTGCATGCCTCCCCTCTTCGGCTTCATCGTCTCTGCATCCACAACCCTAGTGACTCACCACCACACCCTGTTCTCCTCTCCCCGCATCGCCTTTCTCGCCTGTGCCGCACGAACAAACCCCCTCCCCTCTTCGTTTCTTTCTTTTTAAATTTTTTTAATCTATTTTATTATATCATATAATATATATATATATATATATTTATTATGTTTTATATACAATATAATAATAATAATAGGTATATTAATAAAATTATATAAGCTTATATATATCATATACAATATTAATTTCTTATTAAATAATATATGTTATTAATTAAATACAATAGTTATTGTATTAATAATAGTATTAGGTATTACAAAATATATATTCTAGTAAGTATTTTTAAGTAGTAGTATATGTATATAATTACATAATTGTTTCATTCTGACTCACATGCATTCTTTTGGTTTTGGACAGGGGGAGTTGGGTGTGCGAAGCAATTTATGGGCACTGCGCAGGAAAAGCGTTAAAGGATTCACAAGTTGTTGCAAGGGGTCATATTATTTCACTTGAAGTTCACTAAAAATATGGTGACGTGATCATACAAGCACACCATGTGGAACCTGTTGCCTGTGAGGAATTTCTAGGACTATTGTTTCATTTCCGAATAATAAGACCCCGACTCCTCTCTACACAAGAAGAAAAGAGACCAGGGGGAAACATTCCAAAGTGGGGGAGGAGACTCCACCACAATCCACTATCACCATCAATTCCATCCACATATCATGGAATGGGACCATCTTCGACTTGGATATGGGACCTTCTCCTCCATTCTCCACCTCTTCCCCTATTGCTCTGTTTTAGTTTTGATTTCAATTGTGTCTGTAAATACTTGTGTTGCATGTTTTGTAATTAGAATTGTGATGTTCATTATGTTTGATTGTTCATGTCATACATTCTTTCTCATCTCGTGTAGTGATCTCCAATATCCAGAAATGGAGATATAATTTGAGAGGCTTGATCCAGATTATGAAATTCGACGCACCTTGGAGATCCGATCATCGGCGCGATCATCTTTTCTCTTTTTTCTCCTTGGTTGATCGCGTCTGCGAGTTAGATTGTGCAAGAGAAAAATCTTTCACTGGCCGATTGATTACTTTATTTCTTAATCTCTTATCCCATTCCTTTCTCTATTTCTCAAAATAAGAATTTGAAATAGGTTGTGCAATGTGACGATCTTAGTGGAATCATTCTAGCTTGTGAGAAATTCTTTCCAGAATGACTTTGTTGAGTGAATCACCTTGTAGTTCGGAGGAACGCTTGAGTATTGAAGAACTACGATATTTGAGTGTTCAAATTTTAGGCGATATTGGTTTGTGATCCAAGACATCAGTCATGCACTGAGCAAAGTTGAGAATTGTTGATTAATTTCTTAAGTTGATCTAAGTGTGGGGGTAGAGGGTGGATTAACCTGGGTCTGAACTTTGTCTCACTAACTATTATATTCTGTGTCTTGGTGTCATCTGTTTATTCTGTGCCTTGTGTTGTGTCTGTGCCTGCTTTCTTTTCTTGGTTTTATCCTGTGTCTCTATATTTTTGCATTTTTCCATCACTGTTTCTCTCTCCACTATGCTCTTCAGCACTGATTAGTGATTTTTTAGGAGTTGTGTTTTTCTGTTTTCAAAATATTTAAAAAAATATAAAAATATTTTCAGAACGACCACTTAGTCATTTGACACTGCTTCCTTGAGAGAAACCCCGAGGTTAGACACTGTGTTATATCTTGGTTCTTTATAAATGTAAACTTGACCTTCCTCGCGACAAGTACACACGTCAAATTTTGGCACCATTTTTGGGGAAGCAACGAGTGTCTAAGTGGTTTTCTTAATTTTTATTTTATTTTAAAACAAAAAAAAAACAAAAACAAAAACAAAAAAAAACATATAAAAAAATCATTAAAAAACACACACACACACACAATAGTGATGAACTCTAATGAAGTTGATATAGTGTCACTGTTTGACCCAATTCAAGATCTTGAGGAGGCTATTTCTAAATTTCAAAGTTGGATGCATGAAAGACAACATCGAGAACTTACTAATGAGGAGACAAATTATTCTCATGAGATCATGTAGTTGATGAAACAATCCATGGATAAGGTCAAGGGATACTAAGAAGATAGTGCAGTACCACTACCTCCCACTGAAGCTCAATATTTTGGAAAGAAGTTGAAAAGGAAAAAGTAAAGAAATAGAAGAAAGAAAAAATTGGAGTTTCCCGACTTTGATATAGAGTTTCCCCTCGATTCAAAGATAGAAATTCAAGAACCAATTTCTGAGGATGTTTTCAAGGGCTAGAAGGAGATGGAACTTGTAAAGAATCATGATGCTGAGCATTTCTTTGATGATCATTTTCCCACTGATTTCCATTCTAACGACTTTGCTTGCAATAACCATTTTAATGATTTTTCAATGCTTCAACAGGTAGAACCATCACATGACATCATATCACTCTCCTTGGAAGATTCAGAAACTGAGGTGGTGTGTTTTAAAGAGAGGTTTGAGGAGGTTGACTACCTCTCTCTTACCCCGGACCCTCTCCCAGGATCACTATTCCTACAAGAGGAGGAACAAAATACACTGCTAAAGGGAGTTGATAATTTTATGGAAGAAACTGTATTTTTGTTCAACTTGGATTACATCGAAGTTGATTTTAATTGTGTTGTTCCCTATGCTAGTTTTGAAGATGCATCTCACTTTTGTGATTTTCTGGAGAGTGAGGAATTTTCAGTTGCATCTGCTGAAGAGTTAATGGAACTCCCAATTCTGGATAACACTTCCAGTTTGGGAGTTACTTTTGAAGAGGAATTTTTGGAGCTGTGCACAAGTTTAAAAGTGGATGATGACGAAGTCATTGTTGCTCAAGATAAAATAATTTATTGGAATGAATGAGAATACAAGTCACATACAAGTTTTCCAACATTAATACTTGTGCACCCTCAACCTCAAGAAGTAGAAAAAGTAGGTAAGTACGCCTATATCATATTACCCCCCCACCATTCAACATAAAGTACTTCATTGCAAAGGAGGGAAATTTTATTAAAGCTTCACATGGGGTACTCAAAAGATGGAAAAGCAATGAAGTTGGACGGAATTGATTCTAGTGGTTCTTAAGCAAGAAGCTAAATACCCCATCTGACTAGGGTTGATCCGAGGACTTTCCAGCGGTGGATAGTCAAACTATAGAACCCCCTGGGGGGTTATCCCAAGATTATCCCTTTTCATTTCCTGCTTTAGTTTCTTTTTTTCATGTTGTTTTAATTTGAGTGTTGATTTCTTAGGACAATAAACATGCAGTAGATTCCACATGGATATCATTCAAGTCTTAGGGGGGAAAAATCATTGGATTAATGGATAAAACTCCCTAACTCTCACTTTGTAGATTCTTTTTATTTTAACTTAAAATCTAGAACAATAATGTTAAACTGTTTCATCATGTAGGTTCCAAACTGGAGTATCCAGAGTTCATACACAAGGAAAATAAAGGGAGGCATTTAAAAAAATGAATTAAAGCTTCCATTCAGGGAAGTAATGTTTTAATTCTACAAGTTTTTTCAATATGATCATTCATTTTTGTGTGCTACTGTGAATTAAGTGTGGGGGAGTCCCCTGATTTTCTGTGAAAATTAAATTGTGTTTCTTTCTTGGGTGTTATCGTGTTAATATCTAATTAGTTAAAAAAAATTATTTTGAGATGATTTTTGAAACATGATGCACCCACTTCTTTCAATTTCATTATGCTACTGCTGCACATCACTGCTAATCATGCTACTACTGAAGTATATTGAGTAATCTTTTGTCTGCTCTTAAAATTCAAAGCCTGAACTTTTCAAAAGAAAATACACTTTTTTGCTGGTGATGGTTGGTGGGGTTGGGTTCTTCTGTTTTTTTGTTTGTGTTTTTATTTTCTTTCACTTTTTGTGTGGCAAAGAAAATTTTTAAACCTCATTGCTACCTCTTCATATCCTTTTTAAGCTGAAATTTATATCTGTTTTGAACTTAAACTGTCTTCTACCTTAGAACTCAACATTGGGGACAATGTTGGGTTTTAAGTGTGGGGGAGAGGGGCCATTCTAGTGTTATGTCAAATTCACCCTTCTTGAACCTGAAGAACCTGAAGTTGTTTAAAAAATGGTCAATTTTTTTTCAAAATTATTAGAATTCCTTCAAAAAAATTCAAATTATTTCATTACATGATGGTCATTGGAGGTTCACTGGTACTTCAATTCTTTTCTGTTTAGTGGATAACTATTTTCTGGTTGTTGAGAGTAACACTTAGTCAATAATTGTTAAGAATTAGTGATTGTTTAGTGTAATTGTTCATTGCCTTTATGAACCTTTTTGTTTAGGAACTAATGATGGGAGTGTGACATGATAGGTTTTGTGGGATGATGATCATGACTTAGAGTAACTAGAAGTTATCACTAGAACCTAGGGGACTCACACTTTTTAAAAAATAATAATATTCAATCACTTTAAGAATCCAACTCGATTGATTATTAATTAATTCTTTTGTAACTAGAGTAAAATGGGAAAATGGGATCCCATGGTGAGTATCTGAGACAAGGCGCACTGGGTGAGTTTCTGTGAATAAATAAAGCCAATTTCAATCTTAATAAGTCCTATGCACAGTGCTCTGCACATAAAATATGGCTGGGAAAAATGGAAATAAAGTTCCCTTGTCAAACATGAACTCATTAAGGTGAGGGGAATTTTGAAACCAGATGAAGAAGGGATCAATTGACCTGGTTAATATTCATTTAAGTTGAATCAGTAAAGTGATCAAATTAATGGACTTTAATTTTTGGAACTTGGGAGAAAGTGATAATGAAAGGCACCCTTGGTTAAGTTTTAAGTTCCAATTCATCTAACCTTTCATCACTCCTTGAATCAGAACTTAAATTGAAAATTGAAGTAGGAAAGTTAATGAGTACCTATAGGAGGCATGACATACTTGACAGTGTATGAATCTGTGATGATTTTGACTTCCAGTGAGTTTTTTAAGCTAGGAAGGACATCATTTTTGAACACCTTTGAAAAGCTTAACCCACTATTTGGTCTTTCTCCTCTGAGTATTAATGCTTAATCATGCACTTTTTGAACTGAAACTCACAAATCATCTTTCTGTTTTAAAGTCAAAGACATGAACTTGTTTGAGGACAAAAAAAGTTTTAAGTGTAGGGGTGTGATGTGGCTCATTTTTAATGCTCTTTTCCACATATTTTTTTTATATTTTTGTTGACTTTTTAATATCAAACTATTGTATTTTGTGTAATATTTATCAATTGTTGTATTTTGTAAATTACATTATGAAAAATGTGTTTATGTATTAAAAGTGTGTTTTTGTTGTTTATTATTTATTGTTTTTCAATAATAAAATTAAGTTGTTATTTTAATTTCATTTAATTAATTATTTTTTTATTAGTTTCAATAATTTTTAATTCATTAATTAAATTAATTAATTATTTATTCTTTAAGATGTAAATAAATAAATCATTTAGTTTATTATTCTTTTAAGAATTTAATTAGTTTTAAAATTTTAATATTATTCAATTAATAATTTTATTCTTTAATTTAATGAGTTCTTTAGTTAATTAATTGGTTAAATAATTTAAGCAAGTAACTGTAATTATTTTGATTTGTTCTTTAATTAATTTCTTCGTAATTTTTAAGACAAATAAATTCACTCTCTTAAATAAAGCATACTTAATTTTATTATTTAATCTTATTTTATTTACTTAGTTTTTAATTATATTCTATTTAATTTAATTGATTAATTTTAATTGTATTAATGTTTTAATTAATTTAATTTTTGTTTTGTTTGTAGGTGTTACGGTCGCACGGTCCTCTGCCACTATTTTCAGCTCACAGTGGCACCATTTCACAATTACTGTTCCACACTCACGGTGCCACCAGTTCCTTCACGCACCATTTCACACTTACTGTCTCACCATGAGCATCATTCATGGTGCCTTCTTCCTGATTTTCCACTATTGAAACCCCACTCACCACTTCCTCTATTCCTTCACGGTGCCACAATCTCCCCATCATTTTCATGGTGCCACCGTCTCACTACCATCCCACATTCTTTCCTCTATTCCAGCTCCACCAACACAGTAAAACCTCCCTACCCTTCTATCATCCTCTGTCACACAACAGCAACGCAACAAAACAACTTCAACATCAATTTTCACAGCCGTCGTGACCCTCTCCCTACCTCTGTTCTTCTTCCAACACCAGCAATGCAACAATAAAATTCACCCAACCGCAAATTGAAAATTGAATTCAAGAAATCAAAACATTAGAAACATTGTGAGAACTTAGAACTGGAAATTGGATTTCCAAAGGCTACGTGTTGTTGAATCCGAAACTTTTACAAGCCTACTCCATTGCTGAACCCGTTCACCTACTTAGGACCTCACCATTCCAGATCTTCTAACCTTAAACCGCTGCTTATATTTCCGGTCCCCGCACCCCTGCGCTGCTTGGACCAATCCCTCCTCACCAGCGAGCCACCCAAAGCCTGCATGGCCATCATGACCCTCTCCCTCATCCTCCTCCTTGCACCATCTCAACCTCAAATCCCTCGGCCTCAAACCACTACTTTCCTCCCCTCTTCAACTTCATCGTCTCCGCATCCGCGACCCCAGCGAATCGCCGCCACGCCCTATTCTCTTCTCCCCGCATCACCTTTCTCCCCTGCGCCGCATGAACAAACCCCCTCCCCTCTTCATTTCTTTCTTCTTCTTTTTTTAATTTTTATTCTATTTTATTATATCATATAATATATATCTATATATATATATATATATATATTTATTATGTGTTATATACAATATAATAATAATAATAGGTATATTAATAAAATTATATAAACTTATATATATCTTATACAATATTAATTTCTTATTATAATAATATATGTTATTAATTAAATAAAATAGTTATTATATTAATAATAGTATTAGGTATTACAAAATATATATTCTAATAAGTATTTTTAAGTATTGGTATATATATATAATTACATAATTGTTTCATTCCGACTCACGTGCATTCTTTTGGTTTTGGATAGGGGGAGTTGGGCATTCGAAGCAATTTATGGGCACTGCATGGGAAAAGCATTAAAGGATTCACAAGTTGTTGCAAGGGGTTAGCTTCTTTCACTTAAAGTTCACTAAAAATATGGTGAAGTGCTCATGAAAGAATGCCACGTAGAACCTGTTGCCTGTGAGGAATTGCTAGGACTGTTGTTTCATTTACAAATAATAAGACCCTGAATCCTCTCTACACAGGAGGACATGAGACCAAGGAGGAATCATTCCAAAGTAGGGGAGGAGACTCCACCACAATCCATTATCACCATCCATTCCATCCACATCTCACGAACTGGGACCATCTTCGACTTAGAGATGGGACCTGCTTCTCCATTCTCCACCTCATCCCCCGTTGCTCTGTTTTAGTTTTTATTTCAATTGTGTTTGTAAATACTTGTGTTGCATGTTTTGTAATTAGAATTGTGATGCTTGTTATGTTTGATTGTTCGTGTTTTACATTCTTTCTCTTCTTGTGTTGTGATCTCCAATCTCTAGAAATGAAGATCTAATTTGCGGGGCTTGATCCATATTATGAAATCTGATGCACCCCGGAGATCCAATCATCAGTGTGATCATATTATCTCTTTATTCTCTTTGGTTGATACTGTCTATGAGTTAGATTGAGCGATAGAAAAATCTTGCACATTCCGATCAGTTACTTTATTGCTTAATCTCTTATCCCCTTACTTTATCTATTTATCGAAATGAGAATTTGAAATAGGTTGTGCGATGTGACGATCTTAGTGGAATCATTTTGGTTTGTGAGAAATTCTTTCCAGAATGACTTTGCTGAGTGAATCACTTTACAGTTCATAGGAACACTTGAGTATTGAATAACTTCGATATTTGAGTGTTCAATTTTTAGTCAAGATTGGTGTGTGATCCGAGACATCAGTCATGTACTGAGCGAAGTTGAGAATTTTTGATTAATTTCTTAAGTGGATTTAAGTGTGGGGGTAGAGGGTGGATTAACCTGGGTCCGGCCTTTGTCTCACTGACTATTGTATTATGTGTCTTGGTGTCATATATTTATTTTGTGCCTTGTGTTGCATCTGTGCCTGCTTTCTTTTCTTGGGTTTGTCCTGTGTCTCTATATTTTTGCATTTTTCCATCATTGTTTTTCTCTCCACTGTGCTCTTCAGCACTGATTAGTGATTTATTCGGAATTGTGTTTTTTTTGTTTTCAAAATATTTAAAAAAATACAAAAATATTTTTGGAATGACCACTTAGTCATTTGACACTGCTTCCTTGAGAGCGACCCTGAGGTTAGCCACTGTGTTATATCTTGGGTCTTCATAAATGTAAACTTGACCATCCTCGCGACAAGGACACACATCATGGGATAATTGGAGAAAATGAATCAATAGGATGTCTACCCAAGGATGATATTTGTGAGCTTCCATATATCATTTTATGTTTTGTTATTTTCTACACATCACCACCTGATTCAAATAACCTAACCAATTCCCATATGAGGTTTTGGGTACTGGGTGGACCCTCAATATTTATGATATAGTGGTAATAGACGATTAATCCCTCTCTCCCACTCTCTATTCCATCATTAGTTGTAGTTGTGTGGTTGTGGTATGAGGTGGAATGACATGTGGCTATGATATGTGGTTGTGGTTGTGGTATTAAGTGAATTTTGAATATGGGAAGGGATGTAATCACTAATGCATATGCTGTTAGAAATTTAGGGAGACTACATTAGTGGGGAAGTGTGTGAAGGGTTTGCTTATTTATAGAGTAGACTTTGGTGAGATGGGTTTTTAAATTATCTAGGATGAGACTACACGACGATTTTAATTTTTATTTCTAAAAATTTAATATACTTATTCTATATTTACATGAGAGTTTCTAGGGAAGAACCTACTAAGTATTACTGTATGCCTATCCCTACTTCAATATTCAATTTTTATATATTTACACGGTGGTGTTGGGGGAATGGAAAAGACTGTAGACCCTGGAAAACGCATTCCTGAAATTTCCCAAATGTTTCCATACATGATCCAAGATCGTAGAACTTTTCTTAAGCTTCGATTTGGTAGGTCGCAGGGCCCGAACGGAGCTACGGAATAGGAGTTATGGACATTTGAAGTTGGGCTGGAAATCTGGTTCGCGAAGCCCATTCGCGAAGCCCCCCTCCGTGATCGCGGAGCGCCGCCGCGAAGTAATGAGGCGAGAGGCTCCGCGAACCTGTTTGACGTTCGCGATGCACCGCAAAGACCCCTCGCGAGGCACGAACGCGAAGCACCAATGCGAAGCACCTGAGCATCGCGGTCTCGCGAAGATCCGGAGGCGGTAACTCTCCGCGAACGAATTTGACGTTCGCGAGCGCGCCGCAAAACTCCTGAGGCGGCGCGGGAGGTCTGCTTCGCGGCGCCCCTTGCCTATAAATACCCAGATCACCCCCCTTCTCCAGAAGGACGGCCACGGCCACTTCGCCCCTTGGGTGACCGAGCGGAGCTCCGCATTGCGGCTCCGCGAAGCCATGCTCCGCGAGCAGCTTCCTTCGCGTTGCTGCTCCGCGAGCGGAGGATCCGCGAGTCCATGCTCCGCAAGCCTATGCTCTGCGATGCTGCTCCGCGATGCTGCTCCGCGAGACCGAGCTTCGCGAGATCCCATGATCCGCGATGCTGCTCCACGAGACCAAGCTCCGCGAGACCCCTTTGCTCCGCGAGACCCATTTGCTCCGCGAGACCCCTTTGCTCCGCGAGAGATCATTGCTCCGCGAGGCCATGCTTCGCGAAGTTACTTTGCGAAGACCTATCCTTCGCGAGGATCCTACCTTCGTGCCCACCGGTCCATACCGTGGGGGCTGCGCCCCCGCACCCCCGCTCGGGGTCAGTGCCGGGCTGCGGTCCCAGCCCTCCGGGCCGGTCCCTTCGCTACCGTCACAGACCCCCATGAAAAATGGAGAGTCGCACCGCGACCTTTTCGGGCCAGGATGTCGGGATTTTCCATTGCGCACTTATTCACTCCCACCTTCCACCTATGTAATACCATGATTTGATACACTCCTCCACACACCATGAAACACCTTGAGTTGATGTCTTCCTATTGGTTTGTTTCCATGTCGTGAGTTGAGATTCTCATCATCAATTCCCCGAGTACCTTGAGTCGAACCATTCCTCAGGCAACTCCTCCAAACCCAATCACTTGGCTCCTATGCCAGGTTGAACCAGAAAGGGCCGCCCTTGCGTAAGTCCCAAAACCAACCATTTCTAGGCACCTTCTGCCTAATAGTCCTATCTACAAGACTATAAACTGTAGCACTCCCTATCTAACAAATGATAGGATGCCTCTTGCCCTATACGAGAGATTCCTTGTGCTCCTAGCATGAGATGCCAACAGTCCTTTCTACATGACTCTAAACTGTAGTAATCCTTATGTTTCAAACATAGGATGCCTCTTGCCCTATACGAGAGATGCCTTATGCTCCAAGCATGAGATGCTAATAGTCCTATCTACATGACTATAAACTGTAGTACACCCTATCTAACAAATGATAGGATGCCTCTTGCCCTATACAAGAGATGCCTTATGCTCCAAGCGTAAGATGCTCAATGCCATGACTACAATGGCATGATTCCAATGCCCCTTGGCATTATCCCTCTTGTGCACCAGTGCATAGGTGAAGGCCTCAATTCATCAGTGAGTTGGGATGCCCTCATGGCCAGACATGAGGAAGACATCCGGGCAGCTTCCTAGCGTAAGCCCCATTCACCAGTGCCGCTCCATGGCGGCACCCGGGCAGCTCCTTGCGTAAGCCCCATTCGCCATTGCCGCTCCATAGCGGCACCCAGAAAGCTTTCTAGCGTAAGCCCCATTCACCAGTGCCGCTCCATAGCGGCACCCGGGCAGCTTTCTAGCATAAGCCCCAGTCACAATTTCCCCTCCTTAGCGGCACCCGGGCAGCTTCCTAGCGTAAGCCCCATCCACAATTGCCGCTCCATAGCAGCACCCGGGCAGCTCCTTGCATAAGCCCCATCCACCGTTGCCGCTCCATAGCGGCACCCGGGCAGCTTCTAGCGTAAGCCCCATTCACCAGTGCCGCTCCATAGCGGCACCCAGGAAGCTTTCTAGCGTAAGCCCCATTCACCAGTTCCGCTCCATAGAGGCACCCGGGTAGCTTCCTAGCGTAAGCCCCATTCACCATTTTCGCTCCATAGCGGCACCCGGGCAGCTTCCTAGCGTAATCCCCATTCACCAGTGCCGCTCCATAGCAGCACCCG
The DNA here is from genome assembly GCA_963277665.1 of Viscum album. Lineage (NCBI taxonomy): Eukaryota > Viridiplantae > Streptophyta > Magnoliopsida > Santalales > Viscaceae > Viscum > Viscum album. Next base: position 903,707,398 of record OY728142.1, on the reverse strand, counting down.
GGCAGCTTCCTAGCGTAAGCCCCATTCACCATTTCTGCTCCATAGCGGCACCCGAGCAACTCCTTGCATAAGCCCCATTCACCACTGTCGCTCCATAGCGGCACCCGGGCAGCTCCTTGCATAAGCCCCATGCACCGTTGCCGCTCCTTAGCAGCACCCGGGCAGCTTCCTCGCGTAAGCCCCATCCACTGTTGTGATCCCAATCAGCGGTAAGCCGTTGTGACCCAATCCAGCGGTAAGCCGTTGCGACCCCATTCAACGGTAAGCCGTTCACATCCTTATCCAACGGTAAGCCGTTGTGACCCAATCCAGTGGTAAGCCATTGCGACCCCATTTAGCGGAAAGCCGTTCACATCCTTATCCAGCGGTAAGCCGTTGTGACCCAATCCAGCGGTAAGCGATTGCGACCCCATTTAGCGGTAAGACATTCACATCCTTATCCAGCGGTAAGCCGTTGTGACCCAATCCAGCGGTAAGCTGTTGCGACCCCATTCAGCGGTAAGCCGTTCACATCCTTATCCATCGGTAAGCCATTGTGACCCAATCCAGCGGTAAGCTGTTGCGACCCCATTTAACGGTAATTCGTTCACATCCTTATCCAGCGGTAAGCCGTTATGACCCAATCCAGCGGTAAGACGTTGAAACCCCCAACCGGCGGTAAGCCGTCATCAGAAGAACTACGTGGTCTTTGATCCTTGTCAAGGCATGGTATGTAGGAAGCCTCTTCAAGGCTCAAGCCCGAAACTATCGTCATCCTTTTCCATGGGCCTCCATCCTGGAGTAAGTCCCAGCATCATGGGCCGCCTAACGCGTAAGCCCCTCTTCGCTTCTCACGGACGCATCCTTCACGACGTGATCGTCAGGTCCTTGCAACCTCTTGTTTCTCACACCGAGCATGACTCACGTGGGCTTAGAGTGAGCACCGACCCTGACCCCCATTCCCAGTGAACTATGAGGACTTTGATCCATGTCAAGGCATGGTACGTAGGAAGCCTTCATGAGGTTCAAGCCACATTGCTCGGTCGCTCATTCACGTCGAGTTTCGCCTTTGTCCAGCATGACGTTAAACTGTATGCCCTTGTCCCGCATGACATTAAACTGCACACCCATTCTAACCTGAACTACGAGGTCTTTGATCCGTGTCAAGGCATGGTACGTAGGAAGCCTTCCGGAGGTTCAAGCCCACCACTCATTGGACCAAGGTCCACCTTTACGTCGGTTCGCCGACAAATCCCCATTTGAACTACGAGGTCTTTGATCCATGTCAAGGCGTGGTACGTAGGAAGCCTCCATGAGGTTCAGTCCCACCCATCATCCAATTCACGTCGAGTTCTACCTACGTCCAGCATGACGTTGAACTGCAATTCCAGTCCGACGGCAAGCCGTTGTGACTAACCCGAACTACGAGGTCTTTGATCCATGTCAAGGCATGGTACATAGGAAGCCTCTACGAGGTTTAAACCCACCATCCAGTCGTTCCGACCTCATTCACGTCGGTTCACCCCCGTCCCGCATGACGTTAAACTGTATTCCCCAATCCGAACTACGAGGACTTTTATCCGTGTCAAGGCATGGTACGTAGGAAGCCTCCTTGAGGTTCAAGCCCAACAATCATTGGCCCAGACCGTCTCCTTGTCGGTGTGCCAATCCCCCATTTTCACCCGAACTACGAGGACTTTGATCCATGTCAAGGCATGGTACGTAGGAAGCCTCCCAGAGGTTCAAGACCATCTCCCATCGGACCAAGGTCCCTCATTTACGTCAGTTCGCCGACACCCAACACCCATCGTTTATTCACGTCAGGGTTCACTATCGTCCCGCATGACGTTAAACTGTATTCCATCAATCCCACCACTAGTGGACCCACAGGTCTACTTTCACGTCAGTTCACCGATGAAACCCTTTGAACTACAAAGTCTTTGATCCATGTCAAGGCATGGTACGTAGGAAGCCTCCCCGAGGTTCAAGCCCATCTCTCATCGGACCAAGGTCCACCTTCACGTCGGTACGCTGGCGATGCTCATCGGACCAAGGTCCACCTTCACGTCGGTACGCTGACGATGCCCATCTCTCATCGGACCAAGGTCCACCTTCACGTCGGTACGCTGACGATGCTCATCGGACCAAGGTTCACCTTCACGTTGGTACGCTGACGATGCCCATCGGACCAAGGTCCACCTTCATGTCGGTATGCTGACGATGCCCATCGGACCAAGGTCGACCTTCACGTCGGTACACTGACGATGCCCATCGGACCAAGGTCCACCTTCACGTTGGTTCGATGAAGACATTCATCGGGACAAGGTCCACCTTCACGTCGGTTTACCGACACCATCCCGAACTACGCAGACTTTGATTCCTTGCCACGGGGATACGTCGGAAGCCTCTTCAAGGCTCAAGCCCAACTTCACCGTCGCCCCTGTGATGGTCCCATTTCACTCCCCATCCACTTCATTCATCCATCCATCAACCATCTTGATTCTCACCCGGGCCGCCACATCCCGGTGGGATCATGCCATCCACCTCCTCGCTGCTCCTAGCAGCGCATGGGCCACTTTCCACGTGTAAGCCCCAGCATATCTCTGGGTTGTTGTCCTCTGTGTACACCCCGATTCATCACCCTTTAGAACTACGTGGGTTTTGATCCCTATCCTCTACACAGGGTACTTAGGAAACCTCCAAGAGGTTCAATCCCAACCAATGGTAATCCGTGGTGTACCCCATCCTGGGGTGCACTTCCCCTGATCCTCCCTCAGTGGTGTTCAGATCAGCCATTACGGTGTGACATCTCCCCTCTAGGGAGTGCACCACCTCGGATCCGTCCTAATTGGGTGTTCTGATCCATCCATCTTCCAGGTGTTCTCTCCTCGGAATATACCAATCTGATCCGTCTCTATGGGACGTTCTGATCACCCTCATTCCGTCTCCGCAAGACGTTAAACTCGTGGCCTACCTCGTGATAAACATGAGATGCCTGAGGAAAACCTCGAATGACACGCCTTTGGTGTAACCGTCTCTGCTAGACGTTAATCTTGCAACATAACTTGTGTTAAACACGAGAATCTGAGGAAAACCTCAGATACATGCCTCGGGTTCTGCACCCTTGAGATTCCCTCTTCTGAGGAAGAATACAGGTTCCCCTATGTCCACGCACCCAGAGATGCCCCGACATACCTTATGTTGCCGTCTACTCCGACCGAAGGTCTCTACCATGTCAAGACCCTATGGAAAGTCTTGACAGAAGTAGTGTAATTAACCGGCGTCCATGAAGATATGGCACCGGGAATGAGATTCACGAACAACATATTAAATCTATGAGGTAGACCCGGACTAGGTGATGAGTTCTGAGGAGGAATCCACGGAAGGAAGAATCGACATCCCATCATCCCATTTCGATCAAGGAGAAAACGTCCCTGAACAAGGAGCAAATGCTGCCCACCTTTGGAAAGCGGGAATGCGGGGCAACAGCTGCGCGTCCTCCTCCTCCACAGACGGATGCACGCGCCCCGACGAAAGCGTCGGAAACAAAGACCTTATTAGATTATGATATGGGGATTGGATGACATTGGTGTACCATTTTATATTTTCTTAGAAGTAGTCACATAGTCCAAACATTTATGTACTGTAAGATCATAGAACATTCATCATATCAAAACCCATGAAAAGAAATGGATTCCATAAAATATATCATCATACCATAACCCTTAGAAAAGAAATAGGGTTCATAATAATTTTATCATTTCATCATAACATAACCCATGAAAAAGATATGGATTTAATAAAAATTTCATCATATTATAACCTGTGGAAAATAGATAGGTTTCATAATCATTTCATCATCTCATCAAAGCATAACCCATGGAAAAAGAAATGAGTTTCATAATAATTTTTTCATGGTATAACCCATGGAATAGAAACAAATTTCATAAACATATTTTCATCATAAACCACTCATAGAAAGAATAATAATGCTATCCTAGCTTCATATCCTCAGTAAAGTATAAATTACATCAAAGGATTTCATCTTATATAGAAAATGATTTTGAAAGATAAATCACTTGGAAACTTTCTTGAGGAGGATAAATATTATTTGAATTTTTTTTAAAACATTATATAAATCATTTTATTTGAAAATAAACATAAAATATTATAAATGAAGATTCAAATAAAATAATGTTTGATGGATGGAAATTCTGTTCATTCCATACACAAATATTACTTTGACGTTTTCGATAAAAGGCAAATGAGCATTGTTTTTGAAAATGACATGAAGATTCATTTTAATTTTTTTGTAAAAAAATAAACATGGGTAACAATGTCTTTAATAAATCATTTTAAAAAAATTATTAATTTTTTTTGAATTTTTTTATAGAAATCATGGTTTTGTAATAAAAAGGTTTTTCGATTGAAAGTATAATTTTTCTTAAAAACATTATTTTTGAACTCTTTAGTACATAAAGAGAGAAAAATAAAGGAAAAATGTATTATCATGATATAAAAATAAGAAAATGAAATTCATTATTTTCTTTAGAGATGGATCATACTATTCCATTATCATAAAAACAATCATAAATAATCCAAATAAATGATGAGATTGTAATATAAAATATTTACCACTTTGGTAACTTTGAAACATAAGCCCAATAAAAGAATATCATTAAATGAAACTTAAAATATCATGAAGATAAATAAAATCATGATATTACCTATGAAAGGGGCTGTATATACAAATTTCATAAGAAGATAGATATATAACATAATCATATTTCTCAAAGAAGGAAAATTGAGATTAAAATCCCTTACCCATTTGGAAACTTTTGAATTGTTAACACAATGAAATATAGATCCTAAAATGGATATTTAAATACCAATAATTTTAATTATAAGAATGATAAAATAAATTCATGGGAATTATATACACCATATAAAATAAACACTTGGTGAATATGGCATGTGTCTCATAGAAAAATAAAAGTGATATGTAAATTCCTTACCACATTAGTAATATTTTGAATTATAAATACCATTAAATAATAACATAAAAAATTTAAATATCATGAAAATAGGTATATTCATGATATAACATGTAAATGAGTAAGTATATACACCACACAAATAAAAAAAGCGGTGAATATGGAACATGTCTCTTAGAAATAAAAGAGAGACTAGAAATCCCTTACCTTAAGTCTCAACTTCCTTCATACACATTCAAACCTATAGTATAATAAATATAAGCTTATAATTAATATATTTTAGAAACATAATTGTATATATAATATCATATATGATTTAATTATGACCTTTTATTACCCATTTATTAACAATTACTTGTTAAAATCACGTTTCGTGTAATAATCACTTCGTTTTTTATATATATTTTGATTTATTATTTTCAGTAATCTTACTTTGATCATGTTTCCATCATCTCTAAAATAATAATCATGAAATAATCATAATATTTATACATAAATTATACTTTTAATACTAATAATGAAATATGGTTTTGAGAAATGAAGCACATTACGATCATGGAGATGGTGGGCTATATGTACGCATGAGTAACGTTTCCATTTTACAATGATCATTATGGAAAAGTGGTAAGTCATATTTTATATTAAAATAGTAATCATAATATCATATTATTTATTTAAATATACTTATACATATCATACATGTGGTTTGGTGATGAAAATAGAGAGTCACATCACTTCATGAAGGTAGTAGTCTACACATACATGAACGACGCTGTGATCTTTAAGTGAGTGAAATGGTAATAAATAGAATGATATATCATATTTTAAGAATGATAAATATTTTATTAATATAATAATTATGTCATGTATATCACATATACTTATCCTTTTATCTACCATGAAAACCATTAAAGAAAAATGAATCACATTGCTTCGTGAGGTGGTAGTCCCCTGTACACACGAGTGACGCTATCATATCCCCTATGGAATAAAAAGAAAAAAAGTTATATATGATATAATGAAAAAATAGGTATAATTATGTTATAAATATAATATATATACCTTTTATCCATCATCATACCCAACCATGAGAGGTGGTAATGTAAAAACAAACGACATTAGTTCGCGAGGCAGTTTTCCACCGTACACACGAATGATGATTTCGTAACCCATTTGATGGAAGTAGAGATGGTTATAGTTCATGAACTAAACATAAAAATATCTAAGTATATGGAATATAATTAGGTTATTATATTATTATTTTTTAATAATAATCTAATGTGTTATAAGAACTAATAAAATAAAAGCACTCATTGAAGAGCATTACCTCTTCTTCGGGTAACCTCCTTAGGTTTGCACTAAAATCCTCACTAGGTTTGATTTTTTTAAAAAATAAGGATTTTAGGATGATATAAAGGAATTTTTAAATTAATTTGGGCTGGTATTTTACAAACCAATTTTTTTTGAAGGTGTGAAGTGGAAAGGAGCGGGGGTGGACTTTTATAAGTGAGGTGAGTGACACACTTGTAATTTTTGAAAAGAAAAAGGTGTGCCCAGGTTTTTATCATGAAACAATGCTAAAAAATAGTGTATTATATAGAGTTAGACATTATAGGGTCTAAATATTTCCATAAAATATATTTTATATAAGTTTTTAGGTCATTTTAACTCTTATCTTTTTATTTTGACCCCTGGTAAACCCATTTTTACATTAACCGTGGTAATTAATTTTTACTGTTTTAACTATTCATTTTGGTCAAAAATTAAGTTAAAATTATTATGATTTAAAATATGGAATAAATTTTTAAAAAATCAATTCATAGAAGTGGAAAAATTTTATTTAAAATTAATCCCATATACGTGATGAGAAAGCGGGTTTTCAAAGAGAAATGTTTTAAAAGTTTACAAAGTTTTTATATCTAATTTCAATATTAAATTGATTCTAATATGAATCTTCCATTCCTCAAACAAACCATATGAATCTTCCATTCAAATGACCTAAATTATATTAATAGATATATAACTACACTAATTTTACATTAAAATATATTTAAAATATAATTTAACTTTATAAATAATTTAAACAAAAAGGTAGTCTTCAATTAATATTTAGTATTTTTTCACTATTCATCCAAAAATCAATCTTTTCAGAAAATTCTCAAAAATTCACCCTAAGATAATTTTGATATGATGATTTCATAAATGAAGTTTATTTTTTCAAATAAATATTCAAAAATTTTCAAAAATTAGTTTTAAAATAAGTGTGAAAAGGGCAAAAAATGTTTTTTTAGAAAAATACAGTTTTTAAGTTTAAAATTGGATTTATTCATATATCTTGTCTAAATAACACATAAGATTAATGTTAATCAATTGATTGAATATATACTATATAAATTTCATTAAATTGCTTAATCAAAACTAGATTTTTTAATTTATTGATGTAAAACATGTTTATTTCATAAAAATAGTTTTTAGAAAATGATTTCCATTATGTTCAAATAGTTTTTATTTTCATTTTTAATTAACTGGTAACCAAAGAATTCATTATATATACATGTGTAAACCATATATTTTCATAATTTAGTTAATCTTATTTATACTCTCCATTCCAATGGCTATGTGATAACTATCATATTAAATAATAATATTTTAATAATAAGTCATGTTTCATTTAAACTCAGTGTTATGTGTAACACAAGTTAAAATCAGTGATGCGTGTAATGAAAGATAAAATCAATATTGTATACAATGAAAAATATAGATAAGATTAACTTTATTTGAAAAAAAATTCACAAAATCTTGGGGTGTTATAGGTCATGTACCAATTCTTTTGTACCTTGAGTCTGGATTTTATCAAATCATATCTCACTCCCACTATCTCTTTTATAGATGTGATCTATCTCAAGGAATATGGTGTTTCTTTCCACTATTTCATTTTTTAATGAGGGGTCATATAGGTAATATCTCTCTGTTTACTTGTTTTATCCTATAAAGTTAACTTTGTGCCTTAGGGTGAAATTTTTTAGCCTGAAGAGGCCTTAGAAAATGATTTACAGACCTGTAAATGCATGTATGATAATATGGGTTTCTTTATACTCCATAATTGATATGGAACACCATTTATCACTTTAGTTGGAACCCGGTTAAGTACTTTTTCTACTCTCTGTAACGTGTATCCTTAAAAGAATAATATAATACTCGCATGAATCATCATCAATGTCACCATGTCCAATAGGGTGTAGTTACTCCTTTTTCTTACACTATTCCATTGTGGTGTATAAGTAGGAGTGTGTTTAGATAAAATTGCAAAATCCTATAAATAATATATGAAGTCTTGATTAAGATATTCTACACCATGGTTTGAGTGTATTTTCTTAATCTTCTTACAAAGATTGTTTTCAACTTTATTCTTGTATTCCTTAAATCTATCAATGAAATCTAACTTATACATCATTAAGTAAACATATCCATATCTAAATAAATCATCAGTAAAAGTTATTAAGTTTTATTACCCACCCATTTATTCAATTAGAAATGGTCCACACACATCGGTATAAACTAATTTAATAATCTCTTTGGACCTTCCACCTTTTCCACTAAAAGGGGATTTTTCATTTTACCATGTAAACATGTATGAAATACACCAAGTGGTTTTAGTTCAAAGTAATATAAATATCCATATTAGGGTAATTTTTTAAATGCTTTTCATTTACATAACCTTGCATGTAATTCCATAGTTGGGTGTGGTATGAGTCATGTGAAGTAGTTTCATTACTGATTTCCATTACTTGTTTTGTTTAATACAACACATAAAGTCCACTATTTAAATATTCCTTACCATTAAAAATGATATTATTATAAAATAAGAAAAATTTATTCTCAAAATTGAAAATAAATCCATCTATATCAAGTCTGGATATAGAAATATATTTTTTGGTAATATATGACACATAAAATAAATATTTTAAAACTAAGATCATTCATGATGGAAATGTAAGGTGGTAGTACCTGATGGCGATGATAGTAATTTTTCCTCTGTTGGATGATCATAGATCTACCTCCCCTAGGTTAATATTTTAAAATATACTTAGTTATTGTATTTGAATACATATGTGAGAACCACATATTTTATCTTATACCTATTTTTTTTGAAATATATAAATTTCAATCAATAAAAATCACACCTGAAGCTTTCCCTTTCTTATTGGGTGCAATTTTTCATTGGTGGCCCTTATTTCCACATAAAAAACTGATAACATCTTCTCCCTTTATTACTCCATGATCTTTCTCTTCTTGGAAGGGTGTTTTGAAGAAGATTTGGACTTAGATATTTTCACCTTTTATTTCTTATTATTCACTGTAAGGAAGAAAGGTTTTTAACACTTCATGCCCTTGTCAACTTGGTGAAGTAGTGTAAGAAGATCTCGGAGATAATTCTTAATGCTTTTCAAATTGAAATTAACAAAAAATATATAGAAGATTTGAGGAAGTGATGAAATAATGAGATTTATGCATAGGTTTTCAGGTAGTTTAAAACCTATAACTTATAGATTCTAAATTTATCCAATGAGTTAGACTATGTAAGGCCCAATTAGTGCACCTTCTTAAAGCTTACTCTGAAAGAGAACCTTGGATATCTCAAACTATTCCTGTCTAGATCTCTCCTAATATAGACCATGAATATTCTAGATAATTCTATAATAATACATGTATTTATGAGACTTCATGATTTCAACTCACATATATTAAATCATTAAGCATTGGATGTAAAATGAATCACTCAAGTGTTTATCATAAACAACAAACTCTTTATCACTCTCCACCTTTACATGTGGATCAAGTAGTGAGGATTCTATCATGTAATATTTCTACTCATGGTTCAACACAACCTATAAGCATCTGAACCATTCCTATAAGTTACTTTTAGTAAGAAGATTATATTTCTCTAATATTGATTATAGGGATAATATAATTGATGAACTATACATTTATTTTATAATTATAAAAGACCAGATTATTAGTACTTCATTTTATTACAATTTATGTGAGACATAATAATAATTTTAATTTTATTAAGCCTCAAACTATTTTATCAAGTCTCATCAACCATCCCCATTGGACTTAGAATCCCTTTTTTTGTTTGGCCATGCTAGTGTAAAGGATCAATATTCACCTTATCATAATCCAAGGGATGTCTTGATCAATTAATCAAAGATATTTAGGTAGGAAGGTCTTTACAAACTATGGGCTTGCAACTCCTTAATCTCCTGAGTGGACTCTACAATCCAGAAACCCTTACTCATATTTTCTGAACACTTTCATCCAAGTTGCACCAAGTCTAGAGAGGGATACTTATCTTAATTTAAATTGGTTAAGTCAACCCAAAACTTTCATAAGAACTCCTTGAAAAAAGTAAGTGTTATAATAAGGGATGTTCAAACACTTAGTTCTATGGGTTTCATTCTTAATTAAGTGATGGACGGTTTATTCTGTATTAATATAAATTTGATGAATTTTATTTATTATGCATAAATTTTTCTTGTTTTATCCATTACATATCTTTTTAATATTAAGTGGGTTTTTTTAATCGATTAATCATGTTTTATTAAAACATTAACACATAATACATTTATTTAAATTTCATATTTTAATGTCAGTCCATTTATTTATGTGATCATGGTCTTGAATCTATAAAAAAATAATTTATATAATATAAATAAATAAATAAATGACCCAATCATGATATTATCTAATACTTTATTTTTTGAGTAGATAATAAATCAACCTATAACCTAGGGTAAAACTCATTGTACCATTCTTGGAACGAGTTGAAGAAGTCCACTTGTATATCACATGGCTCAACATTAACTCATTTACTTCTTGAACAGCCTCCAAGAAACTTAGTATACTCCTTTTATTATATATATTTATAACTCACATATAAGCGAGTGGAACCAAAAGATTGGGTAAGGGGAATTACATAAATCACCATGGAAACATAGGTAAAACATAATAAAAGAGGGTGGGATGACTCACAAGCCATCATATTTAATTTAATATTAATAATTTTAAAATCATAAAAATAAATCAAATTAAATACAACATACACATGCACAAGTCTTGGTTAAGCTCATGATCAGTCATAAAAATGAAACAAATATGCAAATGTACACTGGAAATCATTCATTTCTATTTATTAATATTTATTAAGATAAAAACACTTGTATTAATGAATTAATTAATTCATTAATCAATTCCCTTCATCTTTAATGACCATCCGAAGTATATTGAAGATACCCATCATAAATTCATTTATATAAAATAAATGGAATGACCAATAATTATAGATAATTACAATAAATAAATTGATCATTTTTAATACTTCAAAACCTTTATTACATGGTAAAATACATCTTATTCTAATTAGTGTAATTAAGTTTTAATGCTATAATTAATTATTTTAATGTAATTTAATTCCATCCATTTTTGGGAGACTACATGGTGTGTACTTACGAGTTACACACCATGTAATTTGATTTTCATGTATCCTAGATAAATGTTTGGGGCTTCGGCATGTACCTCATCTAGACTACATGGCCTGTACTAACCATCCACACACCATGTGTTCTATTTTTCATCTGTCCATGTAACCTTCCAAAGGACTTGGTGTGTTCTCTTTATGTAATCACACGACATATACTATGGATACAAAATGTGTGTTCTTATTTGTAATATGTCCATGTAACGTATTGATTGGCTCAGTGTATACTTCATACATAAGAATTAATGGGTTGGACAATGTGTATGCTGGCTACATGCTATGTGCCCCATTAATTATCCAGGTTGTTAGTCTCATGAATCTAGAAAATATGTATTTAACCATATAGTTAATGAGAATTTAATCACTATACCATGTATACTACACAATGCGTACATCGACTAGACATCGTGTAATCTAACAAGTTGCATGCTAAATAAGCCCGGTCAACACATGATGTACAATAAATGCACAATGTGTTATTAATTCTTGGAACACTATGTATCCTACAACACATCCAGGTATATTTCAATTGGGTACAAAACATGTACTTCAACTACACATCATGTAACCCAGTCTACCAGGCATAATTATTGACACTTCCCAATGACATCTTCGATCATTCTTTATCTATTCTTAGGCCTTAAGAAAATATGAATCTTGAATGAAAAATATTAAAATTTAAAAGATGTGTCAATTAAAATTCATATTTAAAGAATGAATAATTTGAAATAAAATATCTGACCACTATTGTGAAAAATTGATCCACAATTGATCAACAATCAAATAAATAATTATAAATTTAAAACATGACCCCTATGATACCGTATGATGGTTTTAGATGTTGAGAAAGTTCCCAGTGGGTGAATAATCATTAAGGTTATTATCAGATTCAATTGATCATTCTATAATTGTGCAAGTTATAAATGTAATGACAAATAAAATTTTCCATTGAATATTGACATAGAATGCCTAGAACACGAAGAAGATATTTTTCATGTTAAATTTATAAATATTTTATATTAGATCTAAATAAAGTATACCTGATCTCAGGATCTTTCTTCAATAAATATATTGATCTTATGAAACCCTTTTTAGATTACCTTTATTTCATAAGGAGGACCCAAAGTAGATCCCCTCTAGTGATGATCCATAGGTGGCCATTTGTTCTCCAAACAATCACTAATGGAACGTCAGGTGGTAGTGTAGTGGATCAATCATCTTGTGTTGTTTATCTTTATCACTACAAAATCCTTCAGGCTTTAAGGATTCTATCCTGTTCTTGAGAGGAAGCGAGGAGGAGGAATCTACATATAATACTTTTATATGAAATGATTCTAAATTCTTGATTAACCCTACACAATAAACATAGAAATATATTTATAGAGTTAGGGTTTAGGTTAAAGTATAATTTAATCACACAAAGTCCTTTAAATAATATAATAAACTTTATCATACCCCATTCCATACAATAATAATAATATTATTTTATGGAATACACTAACTAACATGATAATAAATACTATTTTACTGGATTGTAAATTAATATTCATCACTGGACATGATCTTGGTCCCCTCAACCTCCACATAATTTATTAAATACCCAAATAAATATTTACTAAAATATTAGTCATGAATAAATATTTTATTCAAAATCTGGAGAATAAATATTTATAAAATATTTAATAAATAAAATAAATATTTTATTCATAGTCCAAAGAATAATTTTTTATTAAATATTTTGAAATCAATAAAACTTGAATAAAACTATTCTTTAGTCTTAGGAATAATATTTATTCCACAAATTAAATTGAAATATAATTTAATTGAGATCAATGGAAACACTTAGTGTGCAACCCTCTAGGCTTCTTTCTCATTTACATTAGGTAGGCTTACCTAAAGTCCAAGATTACTGTCTATAAAAGGGTAATGGAACCCAAGATAAATAATTTAAAGTCACAACATCAAAAACCACATATGATTTATCATTTTTTTATATAATTACTTTGTCATAATATCTCAACAAGAAGGTTGCACATTTGAGTCATCAACCTATATGATTGATAAGTCTTTCTTCGACAATATAAAATAAACATGTATTCACACTAAAGTCATGGAATTTAATGCAGCAGTTCCATTTCAATCAAAGGGTCAAGATATCATCTTCCATAAATATAGAAGAGAAAAATCATTCATTGACTTATCTATTAATAACGTTCCATTTGTGACACACCTAATATACACTAATTCCCGTGAATATATGGCATCACAATTTTGGTCAGTACATCTAAGTTAACGAGTTATGAAATGAATTAATAATAATCTTAAAGACTAAATACCATTACACATACTCATAGTTAGGATGTCATGAACCAACCCAAGCCAACCCTAAACTGGTCACCCGAGTCATCCCACGACATGACCTGAGGGGCGTTCCCGATCCCCACGGAATGAAAACTAGTGTTGAGCATCAAAATTAAATAGGGGGGGGGGACAATTTCTATCATAAGTAAAAGAAAAATAAATAAATAAAAACTGAACAATTAAAAAGAAAACTAGCAGCGATGAGAAAATAAAACTGTTCATACCTCCATGTGACCCTACGAGTCACCACTGACCTCAAACCAATGTCACACTACGACTATAGAATCCGAGAAAGAAGCAACACTTGGAGCTAAAAATAAAAAAAAACTATAGGCATGAGTATTAAAACTCATTATTTTATACCTATAAAATATTCCCAATACACTTACTTTAAAATAAAAGAAACATCAATTTTCAAGTTTGAAGTACAATATATCAAAGTATGCTTTTCTACTCATTTTACTCAAAAAAAATACAAATCATTGCCCTTATTCATTTCCAAAATCAAGTTCATTATACTAGTGTTCTGTTAACATTTTAAAAAAAGGGAAGTGATGATTTCATTTTTTATGGAAAGAAAGACCATAAAACACTTTGACTTTAAAACCTTTTTCACAAACTTTTAGAGACCAACACATCACTTCCAAGTAAACACTACACAACCAAGCACCCCAATAGTCATATAACAGGGGAAATGAAAATATAAATACAAGTACCACATTTAATACTATAAGAAACTAAGAGATAATAGTCATAGGTGAACTCAGGAGATCAAGAATAATCTAGAACATAGTAATACATGAGACCCCATCCCCCATAGCATTCCACACACAATGAAATCAAAACAACCAAATGCCCGACCACCCTAACTCAGGGCAGACTGAGAGGCCCAAACCCATAGAAATAAACCCAGATATAACCATATCAATATTCTAGGTTCCCATGTCTCATGTAAATAACAGGGGTGAGCCAACTGATGCCAGCCGGACATCCAATCAAAAAATATATATAATAATAATTATTCACAACAGGCCTCACCCTGAGTCTCCCCAAGGACTAATCTCATGCATTAAAACAAATAGAACACAAAGGGTTCCAACCAAGGAACCCTGATAATGGATCCCGAGGATTCCACAGCAAGAAAATCTCATCCATTATTCGAGACAAGGCATGAGAACATCCAACCGAGGTTTTCAAAATAATTTTTTTCATAATTTTCAAAAAGTAGCTAAATGGGCCCTTAAACATTTCACAAAACCAACCTTTACCAAAAATGTAATCCATCTTTCAAGAAGATGTGTCAAACACACCATTTCCATATAAATACATTTATATAAATACTTAAAAATATCTCCATCTCACTTTCAAACCAAAACCATTTTATATGAAAGTGACAACCAGACCATAATTCATCATCACATGTCAAACCGATTTCAAAAGCTAAATACACACTTCTTTTAACTTAAAAAAAATTTAAAAAATTATTTCATGAAACCCCAAATAATCATTTCACATGCTACATAGTTATTAACAAAGCCAAATTTCACTTTACATATCGTAATTTACTCACAAAATCCAACCGGGTATTTCATCGAACATTTGGTGTGCACTAATTTAGCAAAACAAGTATAGCTATCACAAAACAAGGCTAAAAACTACCATTTTCATACAAAAAATTTAGATCAAGAATCACATATCAATATTTATTATTGATAGAAGGTGAGAAGAGAATGAAACTAATGATTCTTAAATTAAAAAGGCAAGTGTACGGGAAAACCAACCTCAAAGGATGACCAATCCAAAGCTTTCTAACTCAAGAAGCATCCCGCTCGCACACACACAGACACACTTCCATATATATATATTCTTAAATTGATGCTCATGTTCCCCACTCCATGAGGGAACATGCACACAGAAGATATATATATATATATATATATATATAGATACACACACACACACACATACATATCCATACCTGGGGATATGCGTGCACGCCTTCAAAATCGACCACAACTCCTTACAATAAAACCTCAGGACTCAAAAACACCATAAATTCCTAAAATAAAATTAATCCAAATATATAAATCAAGATATGATTCAAAAACCAATAAAACATTTAATAAAAACAAGGCCAAGTCTTTGATCTCAAACACACACCCATTTCATATAAATTTTCATAAACATAAACAAGTAATTTCTTAAAAACCCATTTTTAACAAATTCTATCAACATGGAAAAACCAAAAAGAACTAATCATATGTTTCCCCAAGGTGTGAATCACATTAGAAAAATTATTAAAATATAATTTGGCATTAAATTAAACAAATTTGACACATGCATTCATAGGAATAATTAAAGATTCACATCAAAAGCTATTTTTAACAAGCTTTAAAAATTTATAAACACCATAATAGAATAATTAGGCATATTATGAAGCTATGAATAAAGTAAAAATAATAATTTGATGGAATAAAATATCAATGGGATGCTTTGGGAGGGTAAAACATGGATACCCCTACCTCAAACATGTGCGGATGCAACAATGCTTCAACAGAAGGAAGAACTGAGCCTCATGGACCCATCGAACACCCGAAAATCCAAGAAAACTGAGATACACATCAACCCTGATATCTAGGTTTTGTCCAAACAAGAAAAAATATATAGTTACCCTATAAATTGAGATAAGAGAGGAGAATATGAGGAAGATAAGTCACTAGAGGAAACCATAATGGTCGTCGAAGGGAGAAGGGGACGCACCGACTGGAGGTGCGGACAGGGGGTAGCGATGTAGGTCACTGGAGGGTCATGTGAGAGGGAGTGAGAAGGGGGGTGAAGAGGGAAGAGTGATGCAAGGATATGGTGTGAGGAGGTGGTCCGGCAGGAGATTGAGGTGGTGGATGGTTTGGTCACATAGGGAAGGAGAAATACAGGGGTGCCGTGGAAGAGAAAGGGGAGAGGTAGGGGGCAGTGTGCTAGGGTAAAAAAAGATAAAAAAAAACTAAAACCAAAAATAATAATAATACTCTTCATAATAATAATAATAATAATATTCATAATATTAATAATATTAATTTCTTTTTTTAAATAATAATAACATTAATAACAATTTAATAATAAAAATATTAATAAAACTTTTAATAATAATAATATTATTATCTACCACAATAATAATATTATTATTATGGTTTAAACATTTACTCTATTTTTTTCATAAATTTTTTATTTATTTTAAAAAATTGGGCAACCACACATTCACCTGTGCCAACCGAAAGGTTACCACTAACCGTGCGGTGCCCATAAACTGGTCTGAAACCCACCAAAATTATTAAACTTCAAAACTTTTAAACTAGAAATCAACCCGAACCTCGATGAGAAAAATCCAAATATAATAAATAATAAAATAAAATAATTTTAAAGTTCGTGGTGTGAAAATTATCTCCACCACAGACATTTTATGCCCCTAGAAAGTCACCAAGCCGATTATTAACCAAAACTCGAGTCCATGTCCAGACAAAACTGAGGAAAACTGTGAATCATGAGATGAACTTACTCTCCACAGGTCACACCTGACTAATTCAAGTGGAAACCAAAGCCCAATATTGAGGGGGGGGGGCATGAGAGGGTTCTCCCCACCACAATAATTCTACTAACACAAAAACTTTAAAATCTGAACACACCACCCCAGGGAGGGGATAACACGAGAACTCCCAACTCAAACCTACCCAAAAAGTGGCCTTACCGCAACCTAAAACTAAGGAACTCTTAACCCAAAATCAACCAACATAATGCTAACAAAACAACTCCACCACTAGGATTTAAACAAGAGGCCTATTACAAGGCAACCCAACATATTGGAATGTTGGAACAAGGGAGATATCCTATAAAAACTGAAATCCCTCCACACATGGGCAAACAAAAACACCACCAAACCCATGAAAAAAAACTTGAACTAGACAATAGACCAGAAATATTGTCCACACATCTCACAACACCCAAACATCTCCAAACAAATACAGTTGAAACCGAAACCAAAATGGACCCATTCATCCATGGGACAAACACCCCTCAGGGAAAAAATGATTTAGAGATGCCACACTTAGAACATACACAATCGCTTAGATTGTGATAAAGTGAGTTCATCACACCACTGTAACAAAGGACGAACATACAATTACAACAAGACTAAAACAAGTAAATTTTAGATATTTCCACTCTAAAGCTGGAAACATAACCTGAATCGGGATTTCACACATCCTCGACATCTCTTGTATGTGTGCGAGCTTCACCCCGAGACCTGTGGCTAGGGATATAATGGACGAAGAATCTCCTGCCTCATAGTCAGGCACTAGCATCCCCTGATCAGAACTCCTTCCTCAAATGACACTTCATATAGAACTTTCCATGGTGAACCAAACAACCACAATGATGGAAAGACTTTGGAGGGATGTGATAAGACAAATTGGAATTTCCGAATTGGCCATACTGATGGCACACCAGAAAGCGGTATGATGAACTAGGTTCCAAAACCAACAAGGATATATTTTTATAGATTGGTTCCTTAGGCATGTGCTCCTCTCCAGATGGGGAACCTTTACAAAATTTGACCACTATTAACTACACCCTAAGAACTGACCCCGCTAAAAATGACCCATCCCCCAACCTCTTGAAATAGGTTTCACTGTATAGGAGAACCTTTCCCATAATATATGGATGAGAACTCCAAATGAAAAGAGGAACCATCTCTTTAAAGTGGTCAACATAAACTTTTACTGACCATTGGCCCTACCAAACATCCCAAAACTTTTCCACCTTCCTTAACTTTACCTCCTTAGGTATAACCCTTGGAGGAAGGTGGCCATGGATATTTCCCATGTCACTCAAAATTCCAACGATGATGAGACATCCAACCTCCACCGGTCCAAAACTAGACCCTCAAACAAACCCAAAACGACATGAAATTTAACAACCTCAGGAGTTCCTAACAACCTGAAGACACACTCTACTTCCTTCAGACCACTTCACTGCCTCTAACAGTCCTATATCACTTAAAAGAAAAGGAGACACATGAAAAGAACCAGAAATTGGGCATGAATCATTGGAAACATTAGGGACCTTTCTGGGCGGCATACTCTGAACAACACGAGGAACAACAAACCAAAACTTTCATCAAGCCAAAACATAATCAAAATAACACCCCGAATTGAGACAACCGGCCCAAAATCCAAAAAAATACCAACACAACCAAAATCCTCTTTTTCAAAATCACCATTTTTCATTTAATTCCAAAACTACCTTATCCCAAGGCCATTTTTCAAATACAAAAGTCACTTTTTACAAGTCGAAAATCTACTCCTCAAGGAAAAACAAATTTCCCAACCCTTTATATCTAAAAAACTCACCCATGACATACTATGAATCATCACATGTGTGTACATCCATTTCCATCCACATCTTCCATGAACAAGTTCCCCACACACTTTCCGTACATAGCCACACACATGTGATCCTCTAAAAGGAATACCAAGGGTCACATCCTTCATTTCCTCATCAAAACCCAATCATTTACCAACTTTTCAATCTAAAAAACTTCCAATTTTAGAACTCACATTACCAATTTAAATCCATTTTAGAGAAAAAATTTTCATTTAAAAATCCACTTTCATTTTCAAAATCACACTAACACCAACTAGAACCAAATGGAATAAAAATCACAACAAACCACCAGAATGAGGAACTAGCAGTTATGGTTAACCCAACGACATGGTAGTGAGCCGCAACCCAAGTAAGAAACAATGACTAGGAGAATCTTAAACCATGTACTCATACTCCACATGGGTCACCACTCCATGTAAAATCACAATGTAACACCAGATTACTTCTGTTGTTGTCCCTCAATCCAAAACAATAACACAAGACTCAAAACCTAGACTACCCTTGGAAACCCAAGGTTCAGAAAAAGCAATGGTTCATGATTCCCTTCCCGTACTTACCTCTTGAGTCCCAATAGTCCTAATCTCTAACTACCGGACACCCCAAATAACAAGGTCCTCCTTTGATATCATTTTGTAACAAACCAACCTGGGTCGACCCTGAACCAGTCACCCAAGTCAGCCCATGACATGGCCCGAGGGGCGTTCCCGATCCCCACAGGATGAAAACTAGTGCCAGTCATCAAAATTAAATAGATGGGAATTACTTTTCCCATAAGTGAAAGACAAATAAATAAATAAAAACTGAACAATGAAAGAAAAAAATAGTAGTGGTGATAAAATGAAACTGTACATACCTCCATGTGACCCTACAAGTCACCACTGACCTCAAACCAATGTCTCACTATGAAAACAAAATTCAATAAATAAGCAGAACCCGAAGCTAAAAACAAAAATAAAATATAGGCATGGGTATTAAAACTCAGAAAGCTAGCTCGATAACATATTCCCAATACAGTTCTATTAAAATAAAAGAAACATCATTTTTCAAGTTTGAACTATAATATATCAAAGTATTCTTTTCTACTCATATTACTCAAAAAATACAACTCCTTTACCTTATTCATTTCCAAAACCAAGTTCGTTCTATTATTTTTCCATTAACATTTTAAAAAAAGGGAAGTGATGCTTTCATTTTTGATGGTAAGAAAGATCATAAAAAACTTTGAATTCAAAACCTTTTTCAAAAACTTTTAGAGACTAACGCATCACTTCCAAGTAAACATTACACAAGCAAGAACCAAAATATTTATATAACAAGGGAAATGAAAATATACATACAAGTACCATATTCATTACTGCAAGAAACTAAGAGTTAATCGACACATGTGAACCTAGGAGATCAAGAATAATCTAGAACATACTAATACATGAGACCCCATCCTCGATAGCATGCCACAAATGATAGAATTAAAACTCCCAAATGTCCAACCACCCAAAATCAAGATAGACCGATGGGCCCAACCCCATATCAATAAACCCAGATATAACCACCTACTATGGGCCACTGGTCAGTACATCAACTACCAGTGCAACAAACATTCTCAGATAATTCTCTCAATATTCCAGGTTCCTATGTCTCATGTATATAATGGGGGTGAGCCAACTGATTCCAACTGAGCATCCAATAATAAGATATATATAATAATAATAATTTACAATAGGCCTCACCCCGAGTCTCCCCATGAAACAATCTCATTACTTAAAACAAATAGAAAACAAAGGGTTCTAAATGAGGAATCCTGATAATGGATCCCAAGGATTCCACAGTGAGGAAATCCCATCCATTATTCGAGATAAGGAATGAGAATTATCCAATGAAGGTTTTCATAATAAACATTTTTCATCATTTTCACAAAGTGGCCAAACGGGCCTTTAAACATTTCGAAAAACCAAACTTTACCAAAAATGAAATCCATCTTTCAAGAAGAGGTGTCAAACACACCATTTCCATATAAATACATTTATATAACTTCTTCAAAATATCTCTATCTCACTTTCAAACCAAAAACATTTTCTATGAAAGTGCCAACCGAGCCATAATTCATCATCACATGTCAAACCGATTTCAAAAGATAACTAAACACTTATTTTAACTTAAAACCAGTTGAAAAACTCTTTCAAAAAACCCCAAATAATCATTTCACATGCTATATTGTTATTAATAAATCCAAACCACACTTTACATACCGTAATGTACTCATAAAATCCAACCGAACATTTTGTGTGAACTAATTTAGCAAAACAAGTCTAGATATCACAAAATAAGGCTTAAAACTACCATTTTCATACCAAAAATTTAGAACAAGAATCAAATATCAATATTTATTAATTATAGAAGGTGTGAAGAGCATGAAACTAATAATTATTAAAATAAAAAGGCAAGTGCATGGGAAAACCAACCTTAAAGGATGGCCAAGACAAAGCTTTCTAACTCAAGAAGCATCCCACTCGCACACACACACACTTCCCTATATATATATATATATTCATACATACATACATACATACATACATACATACATACATACATACATACATACATACATACATACACACATACATACATACATACATACATACATACATACATACATACATACATACATACATACATACATACATACATACATACATACATACATACATACATACATACATACATACATACATACATATATATACATCCTTAAACCAATGCATGTGTTCCTCATTCCATGAGGGAACACGCACACAGAATATATATATATATATATATACATATACATACTTGGGGATATGCATATGTTCCTTCGAAACCGACAGAAACTCCTTATAATAAAACCCCAGGACTCAACAACACCATATATCCCTAAAATAAAATTAAGCCAAAAAAAGGAATCAAGATACAATTCAAAAAACAATGAAACATTTAAGAAAAAGAAGGCTAAGTATTTGATCTCAAACAGACACCCATTTCATATAAATTCTCATAAACATAAACAAGGAACACTACAGGAAAATTTGCAACTCGTGGTGATTTTTTTGGGTATGGCGGTGGTTTAAACCACCACTATATGCTTCTGCGGTGGTTTCTAAAAACCACCGCTACATTGTGTATCAAGAAACTATTTTCGGCGGTTATAGGTGTTTAGCAGCGTTTTATAGGAACCATCGTAGTTTGTGCATTTGCGGAGATTATGATGTTTTTTAGCGGCTGTTTTTCTAGGCAGGGGATTAGTTTTTTTAGAAGTGGTTAAAACCGCCGCTCAAAAAATGTAAGACCCTGGCCAGGAAAACCGCCGCTAAAAACATCATAATCGCCGCAAACTTCACGCGGAAGATGGGCCACTGTAGCGGCTGTTAAAACCACCACTAATAGAAAAATTCTTCCATTTGGAGGCAGTTATAACCATCATTAATAGAAAAATTATGACATGTAGCAGTGGTTTAAACCATCGCTAAATGTTATATTTATAAAAAAAAACATCAACTTCTAAAGCTTTTGTACCAGTGCCCTGAAAAAAAAAACAATTACAAGAATACAAAAATATGCATACCACACTAATTTGGTATAATAAATGATTCAAAACTCACTGAGAACCACACATATCTAGTGTGTACTACCCTCATATAGCATGTATTTTTTTGGAATGAAAAACCAACACACACTCTCTTATTCCCACTGTAGAGTAATCCTCTGGGAACTGTCTCACTAGTTCTTTCCCGTAATCCTACTTAATATTGCCCAAACCTAATGGGTACACACTCCCATACTTCATGATCATAAAACTATAATCATGATCCAATGAATCATGTTTGGTCATATCTGGTTCATGTTCCCAACCCACTTACCATGAACCACTACATGTCAGTAAATTGAATATCCCAAAGCATCTTAGTCATACAAAGGCTAACCACATGATCACCCACTACATATGAGTCATTCTCAAAATGGAGATAATATACCTAATCTATTCTCAACCTTATCTTGATAACCTAAGATCTCAATCTATAAGGATTGTTATCCAATTGACCCTACCCTCTCCCCTGAACTAAATACCAAAACCACTCAGAGTGTTTCTCATCCCATGAAGAATGAATTACCATGAAATTCCTCAACCCTTTCATGGTTACCCGCATAACCACACTTTTTTGTTATGTATAATAACATAATTAATATATATGATAAAACACTATATAATATGCATACCATGACATTCCTCAACCCTTTCATTCCTAATTTTTTTCCTATTCTTCACTATGGTAAAGTTGTTGGAAAGAGAATGGTTGGTTCTGTTAATGCTTTGGTAGGGGACTGATGTAGGCTATTGTGTCCTAAATATGCATACCACACTCAAGAAATCAAGACATAAAAGGAAACATTAGAAATCAATAAAATACAAAAAAGGAAACATGAAAAATCAAGAAAATGTTAGGTAATGAAAATGTTTGGTGGCAACTATGTGCCACACATGATACATATACAAACCGATGATGAACACATATCATCACCCACTCCACCTCCAACATATCAATAATACAACTAATCACTGTTCGATGATGAACACATATCTTCACCCTCTCCACCTCCATCTCCACTTCTAGCTACCACCTGTAAGAACATTATATTGAAAATTAAATAGTGTTACATATTTATATTTAAACTTAAAACCAATAAAATATTTCAAACTAAATGATTTTGAATTTTTGTGATTTACCTACTCACCACTAGTCAAAACAGTACCACCGGGGGCATATCTGCTCATCTACTGATGTATTTCAGTCAACTCTTTCTGCAAAGTGGATATTTGATCCCCATACTCGTGAACCGTGTTTCATAGAGAAACAATCTCTTTCTTAGCATCTCCAGGTATGGTATGACTACAACCAGGAGTAGATGCAGCTGCCATCCCCAATGGCCTACTAAAAAACTCAGATGGTATGGGTCCCAAACCCATCCCGCACACTCTATTAGGATGCTTTTTCCCAAGGACTAGCAACCGGGTCATCCTGGGAGACTGAGTAGGACTGCTCAAGATTGGAATCCCTTAGTTCTTTAATTTTTACCTATAAATAAAATATCA
The DNA here is from genome assembly GCA_963277665.1 of Viscum album. Taxonomy (NCBI): domain Eukaryota; kingdom Viridiplantae; phylum Streptophyta; class Magnoliopsida; order Santalales; family Viscaceae; genus Viscum; species Viscum album. The sequence continues at coordinate 903,682,965 of OY728142.1, read as the reverse complement.
ATATATATTAACATATTAAAAACTGATAATAAGTTATTATTATGAAAAAATGAGTTCATACCCCAACTTCTTTGGAAGGCTCATTAATAAAACTTCCATTAGATTTTTTGTGAACATCCAACCACACTTCAGTTCGGGATGCTTCGTGCCCTAAAATCTGTGACTGCATTAAACAAAGATAAATAAAAAATTTAATATATTAAATAGATAATATTTTCATATAAATATTTAAACTAATGAAAATATTACTGGATTATATCGGCTTCTAGAAAAGATTTTTGACCCCGCAGTGTGAGGGATGACTTGCTTTGCTCGGCTTGATGCATTATTTCTTGAGAGATCCTAAAATAAATAAAATTCAATTTAATAGTAATTTATTCAATGTCATATACTCTTCATATACATTTATAAATGTAAAATGTGGTTAATATAATAATATATATTTAAATACCATTTGCTTCTCATCACGATGTCTGTCAACAAAAACTTTCCACTGTTATTTGGGTACCCCATTGGGTAGATTCTCATACATTTGTTGGATGGTAAATGAAGTATTGTTGAAATCTCCCCAAAATCTCCATTTTAAGTCTTTAAATTTCTTACTAAGATTTTTCAACATCCACTTTCGTGCTATCACATCAGCAATTGTAAAGTGGAAAAAAATCTGTATACAAAAATTCATTTTGAACATATTAATAAAATGACATTCAATTACACCATAATGTATTAAAATTAACTTTATTTAAGAATAAAAAACTTCATTTTTCCAACTTGGAGGCATATGCCTCTAATCATCATAAGAAATAGGAAGGGAAATGGGATCTGCTGCCAGCTGGCCTAGAATTTGGCCAAGTAATCCCAGGGCATCATTTGTAGGGACCCCATATGAATCGAATGGGATAACTATCTTCTCTCCATTAATATTCCACACATCTGAACTTTTTATATTTTTCTCCACAGTTTCATTTTTTTCATCTTTAATGAACAAAAAGTTAGTATAAAAAAAGTGCAATAAATTTATTTATATTAAAATTTGTACCTATAACAGGGACCCTCCAGTATGTCCATGATGAACTAGAAGTGGCGCGCGGCTACCCAACTGATGAGGCTGCTAAAGGGGGAGTCGATGACTCAGCTTCTAAAGGGATTCTCACAGAGGATGTGAGAGATGGTGCAGGGGGAGATGGTGTGGGGGGGCAGGCAGCTGGTGGATCAGATGCCATAGGGAGGGAGACGGATTTTATCATCATCTTTCACAGTAGTGGATGAAATAGTGTATCACTTCCTCCTTGGGATTCCTGTCATTTAATCAAATAAAATTAAGTTCAGAACATATATTTCAAAAAAATTATGTAGAAAAAAAATTAAAAATGATAATAGATACCCAGTACTAACAAACAAAATATACATAACAATGATAATGAATGACTGTATAAATGAAATAAGTGGTTGTTGAATGAATAAATAACTATACATAAAACCATTTCCCCCTTCAATCATGTCATTTTTCTACTACATTACTTCATCCACTTTATTCATCCTTTCTAGGCAAATATTTTCAATACCATGATGGAAAAATAATTCTGCTTCTTATTGTTGATGAGATTCAATTTTAGAGGTCAAATCTTCCACTTCATCACCCATATCATACAAATCTCTTTGTATTACATGAGAAACTACACTCCACCATTCATCCAAAATATCATTCACAAAATATACCATTTTTTCTTGTGATGATAAGATATATGGATCATGTAGTTCATGATCACCAATATCCATCAAGCGAGAGAAGTTCACAGAAGTAAATTGCAAGGAATCTCTTTTAACACCTTTGATAATATCGACCCAATTGCATTTGAATAAAACAAATGAAAAATGCTCATGGTAGTTTAATTCGATAATATCAGTCATCTTTCCATAGTATTCCATTTCAGTAAATGTAAATATTCCAATATTCTGTGTTTTCAAACCCTCTTCTCGATCGACTTTACGAAATCTAAAGTCATTCACGTTGTAAGCATCGAACTTTCTAACTTGTTTTAGAGAACCTCGAGTAAGAAAATTCAAATCTTCTGACACCTCTGCTCAAGTATCAATATTCATGATCTAAAAAAAGAAATATACTTTATCAGATTTACAAAATATATGTTTCAAACTAATATTCATATTTATTGCAATATTTATGAACTTAAACATCGTGCAAACCATTCTACAAGATCTTTATTAATAGATTTTGTTATATATTTATCATTTTGTGTTCGGACTCTCATTCATCTCTTTGTTTGTATCCTAAAATCTTTAATAAATGGATCTGTAATTTCACTATTCAGAAGCACATATCTATGTGCTTGTAATAATTCTAATTATGTCAGTGTCACATTTGAGGTCCTCCCAACTGATCGGCCAATAGCAGGAAATATTTTTTATTTCTGATGTATTTGAGATTTAGTGGATGTGTTATCAACACATCCAACTCAATTAAATCTTGTCTCAATATCATCCAAGTATCTAGAACAAAAGGTAAGACACTCCTCAGCCAAATAGCCTTCAACAATAGAGCCTTCTGGTTGAGATTTATTTTTCACGTATGATTTCAAATGCCCAAGATATCTGTGAAATAAAATAAACATAATTATGAATTTAATTAAGTTCAAAAAATTGTTTACTTAACTTAAAAACATATAAATAAAGTACCTCTCAATTTGATACATCCATCGATAATGAACGGGGCCTCCTAATTTAGCTTCCTCAACCAAATGCATAGTTAAATGCATCATTACAGTAAAAAACGATGGAGGAAAGATCATCTCCATTGCACAAAAGGTCAATAAAAACCTCTCCTGGAGGTTTTTAAGCTAAAATGGATATAGAGATTTTGCACAAAGTTGTCTGAAAAATGTGCAGAATTGGGGTACAACAACAATAATTTTTTCAGGTAATAATGTACGCAATGCCAATGGTAGTAACTATTGTAACAAAATATGTGAATCATGACTTTTCAATCCATGTAACTTACTATTCTTAAAGTCAACACACCTTGAGATGTTACTTGAATACCCAACAGATACCTTAAAATTCTTTAAAATTCGAAGGAATGTATCTTTATCCCTAATTTTCATTGCAAAAATTTCCATAGGATAATTTTCATTTTCATCTGGCTAGATATGACGTTTCATGTTCACTACTTGTAAGTCTTTGTGAGCATTGAGACGATCCTTCAACTTTCCATGCTCATAAAGCAATGTGAAAATCAAATTTTCATAGACATTCTTCTCAATACGAATCACATCAAGATTATGCCGCAACAAATTAAATTCACAATATGGAAGTTTGAAGAATATACTTTTTTTCCATTGTTGCGTTCTGATTTTGCTTAACGATGCACTTCAAACCTGTTTCCCACTATCATTCAAATGAAAAACCTTCCCAAATTCTATTTTATAATTTCCAAGTTGTGTCAATATTTCAAAACCAGTTAAAAACTTTAGAGGTGGTCTATGATCAATGAAACTGTTAAATTTTGATCTGTTCAGCCGAAATCTATGAGATGCATCGAGAAATCTTCTATGGAACAAGAAGCACCATTTTCTACTGTGAGGTAGCCATTTGGGTTCAAAATAAAAGTTACAAACAAGACAAGACAAACCCGTGTAAGTGTTCCAACTAGATAAATTCTCAAGCCCAGGGAAGTCACTAATTGTCCACATTAAAGCAGAAAGCATTTTGAACATTGTCTTAGAAGAAGCATCAAATGTATCAACATCGTTTCTCCACAAATCCTGTAATTATTCAATTAAAGGCTGCAAGTATACATCAATATCATTTACAGGCATTTGTTTTCCATGAATAATCATCAAAATGATAAAAGTAGTTTGTTGCATACACATCCACGGAGGCAGATTGTAAGGGATCAAAACAACTGGCCAAATGCTATAACTGGTACTGAAAGTCCCAAATGGGTTGAATCCATCAGTAGGAAATCCCAATCGAACATTCCTAGGATCAGCTGAGAAATCTTGATGTAATGAATCGAATTTCTTCCATGATTTTGAATCTTGTGGATGTCTCATTAACCCATCATTGTTATTATTTACAGATTGCCAATTCATGTCTTCGGTGGTTTTTATGACATGAATAATCTTTGTAATCAAGGCTTTAAAGGAAAGTAATGAAAAACCTTTGCAGGTGTGTTCCTTTTCTTCTTATTAATGAAAGTATATTGATTCAGACTTCTAACATCACCCATTGATTGCCATCTAGAAGAAGAATATTTTTTACAATCCCATCTACTTGAATCCTCTCTCCAATAAAGCATACAATCATTGGGACACACATGAATTTTTGTATAATTTAGAACAGACCTGTTAACAACTTTTTTCATATCATAAAAATACTCAGGGATTTTTGATTCAGGATATACATCATAAAACAATTCTAATATCATGGAAATTGCCTTATTTGTAATTCCACATATACATTTGATATGGTACAACTTCGACATAAAAGAAGGTTTTAAATATTTCAAACATCCACTATAAAACTCTTGATTTCCATAGTCAACTAAATCATGGAACATATTTTCCTCAGTGAAGTTTTCTCTTACATCAGTCTCCACAAAATCAAGAGGACGATCCACTAATATGTTACAATCTTGATATGGTTGTCCTATAGTCTCAAAAATATCACTTGTATCATTGCTATCTGTAGCACCCTCATCTGGTTGTTCTTATATGTTTTGATGTTGATGTTGGTCTCTTGCAGTGCCAAATACATCATTTATAAGGTTTTGAATTTCATTTTCCATTTTTGAAAAATTTGGGAGGTCATTCTATGGATTGACATCAGTGCTCAACCTTTCTGTAACATTCGATTATCCGTGCCAAATCCAATGAAAATATTGACCAGGGAATTGGTTCAATATTAAATGTTCATAAAATTCATCTCTCTTCAACCATCTTCTAAATTTACATTTAGGACATGGACATCTTATTCTCCCTTCAATGGATAAATTGGAAATTTCAAAATCTAAAATCTCATTAAAACCCTTAATATACTGAGGTGCGTTCCTCGGTAATGTGATCTAGCTTTTATCCATGTATATCACAATGTGCCTACACAATATTAAAAAAAATTAAAACACATAACTATTACTAAATAGGGAAATAGATTCAGATATACTAGTTGAAAAAATATATAAATATGTTACATAAGGTTTTCCTATATCAATACATATGGAAAATCACCCACTAGTGATGTCGTCTAAAGTAGTACCACCATAAAGGATTATAATTAAATTGGGAGATTAGGGTGAGTGAAAAAAATCTAACCACATTACCCAACTTAAGAAAGTTGGAGGTTCCCCTCTCCCATTAAATTAAATAATTCTAACCATTGTTTGAAGTGTCCCAATATTTAGGGGGATATATGATCCATGGGGTGTATGTGCTAATAAATTACATGTTATTCAGCTAAAGAAAGATCTAATTAAATCCAAAAAATGCATGAAATAAGTGATGTAATAATTATCTCAAGTCTCATTTGATATAAAATATGATCAAAACGTGTCATGGATGATCATGACTCAGCAAGTGGTGTTAAGAAACCACTTTTTTTCTTCAAAACTTAATCTAGAAGTTTCATGCTGAAGTAAAGTCACTTGTTGAATCTAGAATTACATAAAAAAAGGGATTATTCTAGAATAAAGGTTTCCAAGCCTTAACTAAGAGAATCAATGATGTTATATTGAATCTAGTTTATAACAAGGGATATCAAGCACTAAGTTTAGTAGAATTAGACCACTAATAAGGAAGAGGTACCATCCATACCATCTTGTAATAATGTTTGTAAATCTCTTTTTATGAAGGGAGCGGGTAGGAAAAAAATTATATACAAGCATGGATTTTGAAATGTTGGATGAAATATTCCACCTTAGCTAAGGTGGATAAGGAAATTAAGAAAGTTGGTTGCCCTTAAAGATCTAAAAAAGTTATAAACAAGACCTAATGTCATTATTTAAATGAAATAATATGATCATGGGTTGTGGATCAATGTTGGTGTTGCGACAAATTCATTTATTATGAATTAGATTATTGGTATAGACCGTTAAATGAAAAATTTGAAAGGAATCCAATTTTAGGGGATAGAAATCCAGATATGAAGAAGAAACATCCACAGGTTAAGAGAAACATGTATACATAAAAAATAATTGAAAATTTTGAAAATGTGTGTGATGTATGAAAAAGTAGTATTCATAGGATTGGTCTATATTCATATCAACCTATATATTAATAGAATGAGAAAATAAGGCCACATAAGTTATTGAATAAATAAAAATCATACGTAGGAAAAAGTGAAATAATATTGTAAGAAAAAAACCTCCTAAGAATATTTCACATTGGGAAGGTAAGAGGCCTTGGAATCTAAATTTAAGAATTTTATGAAAGGTTCATCATCTAAAAGAACTAATAAAAAGGATGGAAGTTAGAAGTATCCATTTTGAAAGTTATAACATTATACCAATGAAAAAAATGACATGTTAGTTATATAGATGGAAGTTATAAATAAAATATGGAAAATAAAATAAGCATAAGAAAAGTGTAGTAAAAAAGTAAAAGAATCGATTCCACATAAAGATAATTTAGTTCAATGTGTGTGGTGAAACACGGATGGACACACTCCTAGAGATTGTTATAAAATAATTCCATATTACCAACCACGCATAGAAATAAAACCTCATATAATACTATTTTTTAATGAGCCAACATGGGTCCCAAAGAGTATTCCTGATCACCATGGGCAAGCGACAAGAACCTAGGTATCAACACACATAACCATGGGAGTGATTTCGCACTAAAATAAAAAGACAATATCTCTCATATATAAGAAGATAAATATAATCAATCAGATTACATCATGGATGAAAAATTACATGACCATGAGATATAAATAAACCAATCTAGAAAGATAAACATGAAAAGATTCTAAAACAAAGTCTCCATGTGACTATCTATTACCACTATCAAAACCCACCATTAAAGTGAAAACAACCCAGAGATGCATTAAAGCTACATGAAACTGTTCTATTTATCTACATACTAAAAGACCATACCACCATACACCCAATAAAATATAAAAGGTTTGCAAAAAATTCATATTAATATACCACCATGAATCTATACAATGTTTATGACCATGAAAGTTTTTGTTCTATCTTAAAAATGAAACAAATTTGATTAAGAAATTTATTTTGAAAATAATTCCAATTAAACATCCATTGGTTTTATTTAAAACATTCCATATTCCAATAAATTCATAATATAAAAAAATTTAATGAAATTTAAATAAATTTAAATAAACAAAGCATCTATAAGATAAACATGTGATCATTAAAACATGAAACACTGCCATCATGAATGAAACCAAACAGAAAGCACGAATGGGATCTAGCCTATAAGAATACATTACTAAAACCCATAAGAAACACTAGACATGAAAATGTGTATCCCAATGAATCTGATTTCTTCCATATTCTAAAATTATCAAAACCATACCACTTAGTTGTGATACACTCACAAAAAGTTGAATATGTCTATAAACCTATGTACTAAAGGCTCCAAAAAAATATGAAAAACAATACCTACAACTATGAAAACCACTAGTGGTAGTGGAGGGGAGCCGAACTAGGGTAGGAAATCGACATGGTCAGGGGAGAAGGCGGCGTCACGGGTGTCGGAGGGAGAAGGGGGTCAGAAGCGACGAGTGACGAGGCCACCAGTGGCACAGAAGGGGAGTAGAGCTAGAGTTAGGGCTTGTCAGGGGGAGAAGCATCACAGGGAGAAGAGGGTTGGCTCGGGTGGGGGGGGGGGGAGTGTCTCCATTATAAAAAAATGGGTTTCGCGGCGGTTTTTAATAAACCGCCGCTAAAGGCGATTTATGTTGTAGTGAAATTACTTAAAAAACCATTTTAAAAAAATTATATCTACATGAAAACACCACAATGAGCTATCCACATGCATACCCAAGGTGATAATCACATTAGAAAAATTATTAAAACAAAATTTGGAATTAAATTAAACACATGCATTTATATTCATAATTAAAGATTCACATCAAAATATATTTTTAACAAGTTCTAAAAATTTTAAACACCATAATAGGCTAATTAGGTATATTAAGAAGCTATGAATCAAGTAAAAATAATAATTGTAAGGACAAAAATATCAACAGGATGCTTTAGGAGGGTAAAACATGGAGAAACCTTTCTTAAAAATGTGTGGATGAAACGACGCTTCAACAGAAGGAATAACCAAGCCTCGTGAACCCTTCACACACCCTAAAATCCAATAAAACTGAGATGTGAATCAACCCTAATATCTAGGGTTTGAACAAACAAGAAAACCTACATGGGAACCCTAGAAATTAAGAGAATAGAGGAGAAGATGAGGAAGAGAACTCACCAGAGGAAACCGCAACAACCGCTGGAGAGAGAAGGGGATGCGCTGGTCGGAGGTGCAGATAGGGGGTCGTGGTGCAGGACATTAGTGGATCATGTGAGAGGGAGTGAGGGGGGGGGGGGGGGAGGAGTGGCGTGAGGATCCGGTGTGAGGAGGAGGTCCGTCTGTAGATGGAAGTAACGTCTGTTTTAGTCGCGTAGGGAAGGTGGAATGAGGGGGGGGGGTGGAAGAGAAATAAGAGAGGTAGGGGGCGACATGCTAGGGTAAAAAAGAGAGAAAAGAAAACTAAAAATAAATTATAATACTCTTAATAACAACAACAACAACAACAACAACAACAATAATAATAATAATAATAATAATAATGATATAAATAATAATAATAATATTAATAATATTCATTTAGTTTTTTAAATAATAATATCATTAATAACAATTTAATAATAAAAACATTAATAACACTTTTAATAATAATAATAATAATATTATATACCATATTATTATTATTATTATGGTTTAAACATTTACTCTATTTTGTTTTCATAAAATTTTTATTTATTTTAAAAAATTGGACAACCGCACGATCATCTGGGATGACCATATGGTTACTGCTAACCGTGCGGTACCCGTGTATAAGACCAAAACCCACAAAAATTATTAAACTTCAAAACTTTTAAACATCACTCAACCTGAACCTTGACGAGAAAATCTAAAGCCAAGAAATAATAAAATAATTTAATTTTAAATTTCAGGGTGTGAAATAAGAATTTATGATGACACATAAACATGAAGAATTCCTACTGGTGGGTTTATTCTCATAACCACCCTTCTTGGAGAGTACCAAGTGAGAACTTCATGAGAAAAAGTTTCATCAACTTATGAGTACTCACATCTGATAGTCAATATTATAAGAACCCAATTTTTATCTCTAGTATATATAATTTTAAATCTAGTGTAATTATTTATTATGGACCTAATATAGATTCCTAATGAGTTTACAAAGGTTTCAAGAGTTTATAGGGCTTGTTCAGAGCTTAGAACCCCGACTGGTGGAAAAAAACACCGGGCTTCATGGTTAGTAGAAATCGTGCGCCCTAGCCCACATGGTCACTCCTAACTGTATGGGGCCAGATAGTGGAATGAAGTAGGGCACACAATTTTATCTAACCATATTCTAGAGGCCAAACACCAGTATAAAAATCGCAAACTTTTTATCAGAGGTTCACACTAGTATAAAAATTGTAAAATTTTTATCAGAGGTGTTTTTCATGGTTGGCGCATAGTTTCTATAACCGTGCAACCTAACCATGTGGGTTCCCCCATATCACAACAGAAGGAACACAATTGGCACATGGTTTTACCAACCATTCAACCAAACCATGCGACCTAGATATTTTTGGGTGAAATGTCAAATTCACCCTTAATGAAATGTTTTAACCTTTTTTCTTTCTCATTTTATCTTTCCAATGGACAACACATTCATTTCTACCTCTTTGATCTCCTTTGAATTTATTTTGTATATTTTGATCCCATTCATCTATCTGGAGTCCAATCAAAGTACTGTTCATCTCTTTGGATCCACAATGGTAAGATCTCATTTCCTTTTTAGCCGTTATTCGTTTATCTTTCTCTTGATGGAGTTATCAGGGTGAAGGATCATATGCCCTATTTTTAGGACATTCATCTTTTCTTCATATTTCTTTCAATATAGGCCAAACTAAAGGCTAATACTAGACAAGGAAATTTGTACAAGTACAAGGTAGGGGGTCTATAAATTACTCCTCATGTTTTTATGTTTTATAATATGTTCCATTGTGGTGCATTCCCGTTTCACCTCATGTTTCCCCTAAATTGTAATTTTACTTAAATTGGTTACCTTATTTGGAACCTAATGATATTATTATACCCCTTGAGATTGACTACCTTAGATGGAGACACCCCTTTGGGTGTGACCTCTTACATGCCTAAATGGTTTTAATGAGAATATGTCCAAAGCACCTATTGGGGTGTTTGGTCTTGATTATAAATTATAATATTATAAATGAAATGGATGGATGTAGTGTTGTATCATGGATAAAACTTTTAAAAATAATTGAATTTGATAGTGGTGAGTGGTAATCCCACACCATCTATTTTAAATTGAACAATGGTTACACCCTTGTTGATATTAAATGATAATTAGAAATGGATTATACCTTGGCTCATATTAAAGTCAATGGTTATTTATTAATGATATGACATAAGATCATGACGACCCTTTATAAACAAAATGAGTGGGAATGATGACCCTTATGCATGTATTATACCAAATGGAAATGAAAAACCTTTATACTTATACTAAATGGGCATGGAGACCCTAGTTATACCTAATTGGGGATGAAGACCCTTGGACATGTCATATCAATACGGGCATGGTGACCCTTATATAAATGTGATACTATATGGGAATGGAGTCCCTTATAATAATAATTTGGTATGGTGTCCCAAGTGATACTTTACAAGTATAGCACGCCTCACTAAAAAATGATCCAATCAGAGGGGGTTATTTTTTAGTTTAGAAGGGGTTATAACCCATTCTAAACACATTAGCGGTGGTTATGAGGAGCCACCACTAATGTGTTCACCTACTATTGTTAGAGGCAGTTTTGAGGAACCACTGGTAAAGTATTGAATAATTTAGCGATGGTTCAATTAAATGTGGTTATAACCCCCTCTAATTTCACCACAGAATCACAGTTTAAGGGGGGGGGGGGGGGTTTAACCCCCTCTAAATGATTGATCAAATTAGTGGCGGTTTCCAACCACCACTAGTTGATTTTCATGAGAAATATTAGAGGTAGTTCGCAAAACCACCTCTATTTAATACTCAATTATAGGGGGTTTTAACCCCTTCTAATTGAACCATATTAGAGGCGATTTCTAGAACCGCCTCTAAATAATTTTCTTGGTTTTTTTAAATCCTCCCATGCTGCCACCCCCTCCCCCTCCAATTCACGAAACCCACGCCGCCCCCTCCAGTTCACGACACACCCAACCCCCTCCTGTTCCAGTCACCGGTGTGGCCCCTCTCCCTTTCTAGTCCCACACCTATGCAAACCCTCTACCATTGCAATACCCATCACTTGCGTCCCTCCCCTCCTATTACACTTCAACCATGCAAGCCAAGCCTCCCCTCTAGTTCACACCAACTTCCATAAGGTTTTAAAATATAACCCTCAGGGATTTCGAGATCCAGACCTCCAGTATGTAGTCACAGTGCATATACCACTATGGAATTCAAATTTTGATAATATTTGTACATATTATGTGTGTGTATATATATATATATATTACTAAACTAATTCAAATAAATATTATTTCAATATATATTTAAATACATATATAATTATATAAATTAATATATACATTTTTATATTATATATTTATGTATTTCTATTATAATACATTTATATTATATTAAATTTATACATTTATATAAAATATATATTGTATATGTGTATTTATATATATTTGAGTATATATTTTATAATTCTATTTATGTTATGTACACAAACATATATTTATATATTTATAAATATATTTATGTAAACTTTTTATATACTTAAATATATATTTATATATTATGTACATGTTTATTTATATAATATATATATATATATATATATAAGTATTCATTTAGTATATTTATACAATTTCTTTAAAAATATATTTATATAATGTATTTCAATACATATATTTATTATTATGTAAATTAATATGTATTTATTTGTATAAATTGTATTATATTGTATATAATTAATATTATATGAAATACATATATATGAAATAAAATTTATACAAATATTTATATTATATATAATTAACATTACATCAAATACAATTTATAAAAATATTATATATGAAATAAAATTTATACAAATATTTATTTAATGTTATATGAAATAAAATTTAAAAATATATATAATTAATATTATATGAAATAAAATTTATACAAATATTTATATAATGTATTTTGATACATATATTTATTATTATGAACATTAATATATATGTATTTCAATAAATATAATTTTATAATATTATGTACATTAACATATATTTATTTTAATAAATACAGTTGTATAATATTGTTTACATTAATATATATTTATTTGTATAAACTCTATATCATATAATATTAATTATATATAATATAAAATCATAAACATATTATTTAAAAATATATTTATTATTATAATAATATAAATTATAAAAACTATAAGCTCTAGTTTTTATATGATTTATTTTTTAAATAAATTATATATATATATATATATAATATGTTTATGCTTTTATGTTATATATAATTAATATTATATGAAATACAATTTATACAAATAAAAATATATAAATGCACATAAAATTATATAATTATATTTATGTATACATATAAATACAATCATATAATTGGAAATATATAATATAATTAAATGATATATATATATATATTTACTAAATTAATTTATAGTTAATATGGTATAATGAAATATATATAAAATAATTATATAATATATATTAATTTATATATAATAAAATATTTATAGTATAATATATATAATATAAATAAATAAATACATACGTATACTGATATTTAATTTTGTCTATATTATATTTATTTGTATACATAATATAATATAAATGTATTTATACATAAATATACAATAAAAATGTATTTAATATAATATATGTATAATATAAATCATAATATAAATGTATAGTATTTATAAAACCATATATAAATTTTATATATTTGAATAAATATATTTATAATTACATTTATAGTATGTATGCCAATATTTATATATGTATACATTTTTGTTTATATGTATAATTATTTATTCAAAGTATTTATAGAATGTGTTTATATATATATATGTGTTTATAAAGCATTTAAATACATTTATATAATGTTTTTATGTAATATATATATATGTACACACACACAAGCTCACCCACACATATATATTATAAAATTTGAATTTATATGAGATTTATTTTAAAAAAACAAATAAAAATTAAGAGGGGATTAAAAAAACCCTCTAATCAAAGGGATTAGCAGTGGTTCAAGAACCCCTTCTAATGTCATAAATTATACGGGGTTCACAACCCCCTCTAATTTCTTAAATTAGCGGGGGTTCAAAATCCCCTCTAATGTCATAAATTAGATGGGGTTCACAACCCCCTATAATTTCTTAAATTAGAGAGGGTTCATAACCCCCTCTAATTTCTTAAATTATAAGGGGTTTAAAACCCCCTCTAATCTTATGGATTAACAAAAGTTCATGAACCCCCTCTAATTTAAGAGATTAGAGGGGTTGTAAACCCTCACTATTTCCTTTAATTTTTTTCCATGTTATATATATATATATATAGCCTCTAATATATATCCAAACTAATATTATATATATATATATATATATAGAACCTCTAAAATCCAAACGAACATATAGGGCCACTAATTGTTAAATTAGCAGTGGTTTGTACAAAAATGCCTCTAAAATCCAACCAAATATTATAAATAAAAAAATGATAAAAAATTTAGAGGGGGTTGTGAACCCCATCTAAAAAATTGCTTCTAATATGCTATTTTTTATAGTGCCTTGTGATAATATATGGGCATGTAATCCCTTACTGTGATACTAGGTATAGTGTCCCTAATAAAAGTGATACTGGGCATGACGTCTCCTATACTATTGTGATAATGGGTATGTAATCCCCTATACTACTGTGATGTTGGGCATGGAATCCCTTATAAATTTAATAGTAGGAATGATGTCCCTTATAAATATGATAACGGGCATTACCTCCCTTGATACTTATTCAGACATAGGCATAAGTAGGTAGTGTCATCATGGTTTCTTTTTAGGAACTAGAACCAACCCATTTACAATTGTTATTACTACTTTACATTGTTATACCTATGCAATTTCATATTGTATACACATACTCTTTATTTATAGACACCGTTGGTGGTGTACTACTGAGATTTATATCACACCCTATCCGGGCCGCCTATGGTACCCAGGTAGACTACATGCTTGTAGGTGAAAATAAGGGGAAGCATCCTCTTACGGATGCATGATTTCTGGCTTGACTTAGGATGGAGCTGGTAGGAGATGATCAGGCTGGAGCTTGGGATGCCGAATAGATTTCCCCCCTTTTGCCTTTTTTTGTATAGCTTTCATAGTACCATTGACTTCTTCTTGTATCCATGTCTTCCTACTTTGTAAGCATGACATTATCATCTATTGTCTATGATTCAATTACTAATTTTGAGTATCGATGTAACATCCCCAAATGATAAAGGGTTAAATGAATAAATGATATGACTCATGTCAACAAGGTGCACCTTCCTTTTCGGGAGCCTACCTAATTAGAACTCCACAGTTAAGCGTTCTTGGCCTGGAGTAGGGATCAGGATGGGTGACCTTTTGGGAAGTTTCCCAGGATGTGTGTGAGTGAGGACAAAGAACACTAGAAAGGACATGTGTTGGCCTGTGGGGACTGTCATTAGTCAGATGACCCATTCAGGCACGTGGGTGGACCCTAGGGTGGGCCCCACGTGTCTGCGGGGGCAACTGGTGGTACCTGGTGGGCTAGGACCCAACGGCCATGTTAAGGCGGGGAAGCTGTGCTGTCACCGGGACCCAGTTGTCACATTTGGTATCAGAGGTGGTACCCAGCCTTAAGTGCGGTGCACTGCCTGGGTTGAGATGTAGGGCCCACAACGAGGGCGTTGTGCTCTAAAGGGGGGGTGATTGTAACATCCCCAAATGATAAAGGGTTAAATGACTAAATGATATGACTCATATGTCAACAAGGTTCACCTTCCTTTTCGGGAGCCTACCTGATTAGAACTCCACAGTTAAGCGTGCTTGGCCTGGAGTAGGGATCAGGATGGGTGACCTTCTGGGAAGTTTCCCAGGATGTGTGTGAGTGAGGACAAAACACACTGGAAAGGACATGTGTTGGCCTGTGGGGACTGTCATTAGTCAGATGACCCATTCAGGCACATGGGTGGACCCTGGGGTGGGCCCCACATGTCTGCGGGGGCAACTGGTGGTACCTGGTGGGCCAGGACCCGATGACCATGTTAAGGCGGGGAAGTTGTGCTGTCACCGGGACCCAGTTGTCACAATCGATATCTTTTTCTTGGTTATTTAAATTTTCTTCCATTTTTTATCTGTTGATTGTACTGCTATGCTACTCTGGTAATAAAGGCATAGTCTCCTTACAGACACACCAAAGACCCTCACTATTAGTCAGTAGCCTCTGGCATTTGGGTAGATGTGTTTGAGGCCATGTGGTTCACCAGGCTCAGGGCACTATTGAGTGGAAACCAGGTTTGGGATGTCACAAATATTTTATGTGTCTAATCATAGTATGTTATCCAATCGTAGAATTATATTTAAGAATATCATCACAATATTTTAAGGTTCTCATTATATAAGGTAACCACTATGACCTTATCAATGTGATATATACTCTAGAACATTATTCCATTAAATTAATGCTCGATAATGAACAAAATATGTAATAAGTTGTTTTTTTAGTATTCAAATATTTTAATATACATGTAATCCAAAGTACAAAAATTGGTTCTAGAACACCAATTCTAATATATTTGACATGATTATTTTCAACTTGGTTCTATGAACCTATTGAAAAGAGTGCCAAAATCAAGAATTAAAATGATGATCTTTATCAAATACAATATAAGTTATTACTCAATGAAACCTTACCACTTCTTAGATATAAAAATTTAACAGATCCTCTACTGTGTAGGACTATAAAATTAGTAGAAATCATGCTGATTTTGTGTTTTGATCCACAATTACCCAAATAAAATCATGCTTTTGAAGAATCAGTGGTATAACTGTGAAAAATTTCATGTAAATATACACTAATTTCCAAAAAATCATAGGCATAAATTATAGTATACCAGTTAGATGTTGATTCTCAACCTTTACTTGTTGTAAAGCGAGATATTTTATGACATGATCAACAATATTTCACTTCATAAAAGACCATCATAAATGAGATTTAATTTCCTTATTAATGTTCTACATACCTGGGTGAATAACCCATTTCTAATAGTGGTACACTAAAAGAATCTATTCCTAGAAATACCTAGGAACCACAATTCAATTATGAAAATAAAATGAAAAGTTTTCCTCCACTATCCAACCATTCATGTTCTCCCCACCATTTAGGTTTAACCCAATGGTGATATAGTTAAGATATAATTATTGGTCACCTTTGAAAAAATCCAACAAATTGGGAACAAGAGTGGTAGGAAAGAAAAATATATTTTTATTCTATTCGGCACAGTCCAAATGCATGTTAGTAATAAATCTCATCAACTTCCATTGTTCACAAGCTTATCAAACCATTTAATTATAATAATTTTGAGTCAAAGTATTATCTCCCAAATTCCCTATCCTAGGTGTATACACCAATTTTAAGTAAAAAATATTGATATTCTCTATCTAATGACATTGCCTCAAGTTCATTTCTTTATGAGAGAATATATATTTCAAGATTTTATGATAAGTTAATTTCATGAACTTTCCCCCAAATAGATAGTGGTGCCATGTTTTTAATGAATAGACCAATGCAAATAATTCTAGGTCACATTTCAGATAATTATTTTGATGTCATTATAAATACCTCGAGCCATAGGCAAAAAAATGATCTTCCTATAGAAGAACACAGACCAGTCCCAATCCAAATGCATTATAATATACTATAGATCCCTAACTAGGTTTTAGTAAGACCATGATATGTGAAAAAGTTAGATGAGATTTTATCTTTTGAAAGGATTTATGATAATCTTTATTCTAATGGAAATTAATTACCTTTCTCATTAATGAAATCATGGGTGAAGTAAGCCTTGAGAAATCTAAAATGAAGATATGATAATAACTAGCTTATCCTAATTTTTTTTATCACAAAGACATTCTTGGGTGGCTTCCAAGAAATGACTACTCTGATCTTCCCATAGTAAACTGATATTCCTTGTTTATAAATAACATTATAGAAGAAAGTTGAATCCTTTTATCAATAATTCACACTTTGAAAATTTATCATAAAGTCTATGATCATGAAATTTTCTCAAAATAATCTTCAAGTGATCTTCATAGTTATTCCTACTTTGAGAGTAAGCCAAAATATCATAAAGAATACCACAATAAAGGAATAAAGACACCCTTGGAATATATGGTTCATCAATTCCATGAAAACTACATGTTTATTCATAAGACTAAAAGGAATGAAAACATATTATTAATGGTTGTATCAACATTGAAATTATATCTTTAGAATATTCCTTTTCTTAATTTTGAGTTGATGATATACTGATTATAGATCAATATTATAGAACCACTTGGATCCCTTCAATTCATAAAACAAATTTTCGATTCAAGGAAGAGGATACTGGTTAATGATTGTGACTTGGTTTTGTTTATTATAGAAAATAAATAATCAAATCAAACCATCTACCTTCTTTATGAATAAGAATAGAGTAGCCTAAGGTGATGTACATGGTCTAATAAAACCCTTTCTCCCCAATTCTTCTATTTGGTCCTTTAATTATCTGCACTTTATTGGATCCATTATATATTATTTAATAGAAATAGTGTTTGTTCCCATAATTTTATTAATAGAAAAATTTATTTCCCATTTAGGGGGTATCCTAGAGAAATAATTTAGAAAAATATACATGTATTGGTCCACTATTGTAGGAAGAATCCTATTTCTAATTTCATATATAGTTCCCAAAGTCATTAATTTCAGCTAACTAGGAAATATTCCATCTACTATAACCAAATTTACTACTCTAATAAAATTCATATCCCAATCACATTTGAATACATAAGCATCACCATCATGGGATGTGAAGGTTTCTTGTTGAGAAAAGTAGTCGATATAGTTTTTGAATTACAATAACTGGTCCATTCTAAAGATTACATAAAAAATATCCATCCCTAAGGTAGTAAATTCTCAATGAAACTATACCACATCAATGGTAATGGTACAAGTTGGGAAGTTGAATCATATGTATTCTTGTTGAATGAGAGGTGTCACAATACTCATGACATGTGGTATTATCTCCACACACAAGCCCAATTGTTTAACCACATGAGAAGAAATAAGATAATGTGATACACCAATACTAAACAAGACATTTATAAGGGTCAAATTTGGAAGAATGGTACCTCACACCATTGAGGGACCTGGTCGATAATTTGAGATAGCCTACCTAGCTTTATAAGACTATCAATCAATTCCCTTTTAATAGTCCTTATTCTATTATTGTGGTGTTTTCAATATAATCAAGGTGTTCTTGAAGTCATCCTGGTAGATCAGATTTTGAGGGAGAGAACTATTCTTATGAGATCATCCTGATTGAGCATGGGAGGTATAAGATTTATTTGATCCATCTCCTCCCCTTGAATTTGAGGATTTAAAGCAATATTTCTTATGATGCCCTATTTTTACATAGTTTTGAAAATATCATGGCGGTGCAGTACACTCCTTCATATGTTGAAGAGATACTTTAAAGACCCGTAAATTTCAAGGAAATTTTTTTTCTTAATTTTCTTTGGAATTTTACAAGAATGCAGTTTCTGACGACACCTGATTCTAAGGCCCGGTGTGCCCGGAATCATTTTCCGAAGTTTGGCTTGGGTACGTTCTGTGAAAGAACGAGCGGGTTTTTCTAACTCTTGAACCAGTGCTCGGAATCAAATTCTGAGGGCACCGATGGAATCGCAGCACCGATATTTGCTTATAAATTCCTCTTCCGAAGTTGCGTTTGCTCGGGTGTGGTTTTTAAATTTTGGTAGTTAAGTGAAGAAAATAAAATAAAGTGGTGGGACAACTTTATTTTATTTCACTTAAAGTCACTTAAAGCCACTTAAAGCTGCTTAAACTGAGTTGAAGCGGATAGGGTGTAATCCAAAATATCCTACCCTCTTGGTAGGATATTTGTGAGGTGGGGCCCGCACGAGCCCCACCGTTTCTTTTCCTCTAAGTAACACACATGCGAAAACTCCTCATGAATGAAAGTCAACTGGGGAGTTTTCTAAAACTCTTAAACACTCCTATTAAATGGAAGGTTAAGACGTTAACATTAATTCAACGAATTAATGGTTCGTTTCTTAACCTATTTTTCAAACTGTTGGCATAATAATAAAATAAGACCAACACACTTTCTTCTTGGGTGCGGTTTGTTGAGAGGATTTGGAGAAATCTCTGAAGCTAGAAGATCTTCATCTTTCTTCGTGAAGAACGCGAAGAACGCGAAGAATGCGAAGAACACAAAGAACGCGAAGAACGTGAAGAACGCGAAGAACGCGAAGAATTCCAGCCTTCGACGAAAGGCGACGAAGAACGCCGACGATTCTCCTTCCGTGACGCTTCTTCCGCGATGATTCTTTCCCCGCGACAAATCTTCGATCAACTACTTGAGGTAGGAGATTTCAAATCTTTAAAATTTTCCTTTGTGGATTTTATCCTTAACATGGATTTAATTCATGAAATTAAATCCGTGTGTTTTCTTTAAACCTCGGAGATCGTCGACGCGACGCCCTTCCGCGACGACGCGACGCCCTTCCGCGACGCGACGATCCTCTTCTTCTGTGGCGGTCAATTCCGCAAAGAACGCACGTTCGACGACTAAGACGAGGTAGGGGTTTTAATTCTTTAAATCTTTGTGGTTTATACCTGAGGCGTTTGATTAGAATTTGTTGTGAGATATTTTTAAAACTGCTAATGCGGTGGGCGCAGACCAACGAACAAGTCCGAACCCATCGCCCTTTTCGTTCTTGGTGTGCGAAATGGCGGACGTTGACAAAGCAGGCCGCATGGACGACGCGAGGTCCTCGCAGTGAAGGAAGGACCCCGGGAGGACGTTTGGCGAAGACGGTGCAAATTTCCGACCACCGGAACTTGTCCGGTGGCCCGCGGAGCAGACCGCCAGCGTGCCACGCCGGCACGGCAGTGCCGGCGGTAGATGGCGGCGACGCCCGAGGGAGCCGCGGCGGCAGCAGCGCGGTCCAGCGACCGCGCGGGACCGGAGGAGTGGGACGCGGCCGGCTGCCGCATCCACTGGCAAGGGCGGCCCCATGCGGGGATGCGGCTAGCTGCCACGTCCGCTGGCAAGGCCGGCCCCATGCGGGGCCGCAGTTCACTCACGCGGTGCAGCGCGCCCCCCGCCCGCGGCTCGGCCGTAACAGCCGAGCCGACCCGCCTGGCGGTCGGGCCGGGTCGCGCCCAGGCCAGGCCGGGACACCCCGGCCGGGCCGGGCCGCGCCGGCCGTGTCGGACCCGGACCCAGGTCGAGTCAACCCGGTTCGGTCCGACCCAGGGGGGGTTGGGCCGGGTCGGTCCGGGCCCAGACCCCCCGTTTTCGGACCTTTTCAATATTTTGCTCATAACTTGAGCTACGGGTCTCCGAACGACGCACCGTTAGTGGCGATGCGATACTTGGATCGAGACGATCGTTTCGGTATATCACACTCAAGGTTTCGAAATACCTTGGGTTCAGCCGGGTTGGTTCGTACACGAAACCAACCGGGCCCTCGGAGCGGAAACACTCATATCTTGAGCTTCAGACGTCCGATTGACGTGCCGTCGACTTTGTTGAATTCCTCTAAGTGATACGGATCTTTTGGCTTACTCAGCATGAGTTTTGGACATAGGTGGAGTACGGTCGGGTTGGTTTTTCCTTAAAAACCAACCGGGCCCCTGGAACGAAAAAGCCAATAACTCTCAGACGGGGCGTCCGATTGACGCGCCGTCTGCGACGTTGAGTTCCTGTTGACGATACAGAACTTTTGGATACATCAAATCTGGACTATGTGTCAGTTGATGTATCAACCTCTCGGCTCGTAGATCAGACCCTCCCGAATGAGCTTGCTGTGTGCGGGAACCCTAGAGCTGGCTGCGACTACGATGACGACGACAATGCAGATATCCTCAGTGGATTCGATGACGACTGTGCAGAGATCCTCAGTGGATTCGACGGTGACGACTACAGCACTCAGCGAACCTTTTCTGGGTCAGTGCTACCGATCCTGTGTGGGTCTGATCCTGTGTGGGTCAGCGCTCAGCGGTCCTGTGTGGGCCAGCGCCTACAGATCTTGTTTGGGTCCGATCCTGTGTGGGTCATTGCGGGGGTTAGTTACCTATCGATCCTGTGTGGGTCAGATCCTTTGTGGGTCATTGCGGGGGTTAATTACCTATCGATCCTTTGTGGGTCAGATCCTCTGTGGGTCATTGTGGGGGTTAGTACCTATCGATCCTTTGTGGGTCCGACGACTTAGATGAATCAGTGGCAATATCTGGTCATCTTTATCATCATACAAAGAAGTATTCCTGTGTGAGATGAATCCTGTATTGCTTTCCTATGTGGATTGTGTTGTGCTATCCTGTCTAGATTTACGTTTTTCTTTCCTGTGTGGATTTACGTTTTGCTTTCCTATGTGGAATGGGTTGTACTTGGGCTCGGATGTTGGAGCCGAATGAGAATTGATGACTTAGGTATATGTATGGGCATATACCTAAGACGTGTCGGATGTTACTTCGTGATTGTATCTTTCCTTTGTGGTTTATCCTTTGTGGATTCTGGGAGACCTTCGGGGGTCTTGTGGTCCCTACTGAGTAGCTTATACTCACCCCTTCATGGGCTATGCCCGCACTACGTTGTGTTGGTTGCAGACGACGGACATCGCTGATCGTGGTTGAGGCTTGCGGAGCAGGACGGTACCTGGAGGTGGACCACTGGGCGGGACGTACTCGGAGCGGTCGGCTGGACCAGAGGAGCAGTGGAGCCTATCTATACCCACCCTTCAGGTGGGATTCCCAATGGACAGCTCGACGTTGCGACTTTATTTTTCAGTTGTTGTTTTCCCTTTTCAGTTGTACTTTACTTTCAGTTTGGGTTTGTATACTGGCCCACTTACTTTATGCACTTACTGTTGTACCGGTTTTTACTTAGTGTTTACTTCCGCCTGCTTGCTCTGTGGTGTTTGTGGTTTACTTTACAAAGGTAATGCCTTCCCTTTTTACCGGGATTTACGCCTTGGTGCTAGTCGCCAGCCCCTGGCCTATGGAAGGCGGGCTTGGGGTAGTCACGACACGGGCCCCGAGGACGGGTCGTGACAAATTGGTATCAGAGGAGTTCAGTTTTACCACAGACTCTGATCTTTTTCTATGTGAAGCAATAGTGTTTAGCGTATTGGGTGTGGTTATCAGTCCATGGAGTCCAGTGTTGGTGCGGCGACCGACGTATTCGTACACCAGGACCCTGACTTTTGATTTCCGACTTAATGCATGAAAACATTGATTGCGTGTGTGTTTAAAGTTTTCTTTGTGATTACTTTGTGTCAGCTCACCAGGTATACTATTCTGACCGTGGCGCATCTGTTTCCTTTTTCAGTATGGCCCCACGATGGCAGCCAGCTAGGGTTCTGAGAGTTGAGCATGACGACATCCCACCGAACGACGAGGCCTTGGTGCAGGGCCCTTTGACAGCTGAGGCATCGGCGGTACCTTTACCCGCCAAGCCACCGATGCTTCCATCCCCAGCCGCTGATGATGCACGTCACCTTAGTGCACTGCATGAGTTCTAGCGCCAGCGACGGCCCAGGTTCCGCGGGGAGACGGACCCCCAGGCAGCCGAGGACTGGCTGGAGGCAGTGGTGCGAGTTTTTCAGTTAGTGAGGACACCAGCAGACCTCATGGTGATCCTCACAGCGAGCCTACTGCACGCAGCAGCGGGCCGATGGTGGAGGGTGATGCTCCAGGTGCACGATGAGGCATCTCTTCTCTGGACAGACTTTGAGGGCCTCTTCCGCTCAGAGTTCGTCCCAGCCACCCTCCGTGCGGTGCACATCCAGGAGCTTCTTCAGCTGCGGAAGGGCAGCTTGACGGTCGCCCAGTACTCGGCGAGTTTTACCGATCTCTCTCGCTACTTGACAGACATGGTACGGGACCCATTCTTCCGGGCCCGGACCTTTGAGTAGGGATTGAGACATGAGATCAGGGCATCGCTGATCTCCCTCAGCATTCCGACTCAGGAAGGAGTACTGGAGCGAGCCATTTTGATCGAGAGCTTCCTTGCTGAGCCTTCATCAGCAGTGAGACCTACCGCGGGGCGGCACGTAGCAGAGTCTTCTGTGGTAGGCAGTCGACAGATGACTCAGGGGTCCAGGAAGACCAGACCCTCACGCAGACGACCTCAGGACACTAGCTCAGCAGTGCGGGGCACACAGCGTGGAGCTAGTCTTTCGAGAGGCAGGCAGTGCTACACATGCGGCGGGCAGGGCCACATGGCTCGTGACTGCCCGACCCACCGTGCTGAGGAGCAGCAGACAGTTGGGGGGCCACCCAGGCAGAGGCATAGGGTCAACCGTGGCGGTCCGCAGGGAGGAGGCGGACGAGGCAGAGGAGCTGGCCGAGAAGCTTGTGGTGGTCGACGCTTTGAGGCTCTACCACCACCACCACCAGGAGGTCCACCCCGACCACAGGGAGCTGGCGGGCAGAGACAGGCACAGCTCCAGGTAGCGGATGCCTACGACCATGGCACGCCTGAGATGATTCGAGGTACGATCTGTGTCTTTTCCACCCTTGCTGTAGTTCTTATAGACACAGGAGCGAGTCACTCTTTCATAGCTGCTGCCCTGGTTCGGAGCTCGAAGATTCTGACAGAGCCGTTGGCTCGATCCTTACGGCTAGAGACTCCTACGGGAGCAGACTCGATGATTACGCACTGGTTCCGGCAGTGTGAGCTTACCCTAGGAGGCGAGAGCTTTGGCTGGGATCTTCTTGTAGCGGCGTCGAGGCCTTACGACGTCATCTTGGGCATGGATTGGTTATCTTCATTCTATGCACAAATTGACTGTATTAGGCGCAAGGTGTGATGTGTACGCACCGACGGAAGCATGTTCACCTTCACCGGTGAGAAGGGAGCCTTCACAGCACAGGATGGACTTCCGCAGAGGAGAGGACAACCCATCACTCATCAGTTGGCTAGCCTCATCCTAGGAGTAGTTGACGTGCGGAGTCCTAGTTTTTCTGTAGTGGTGGATCAGTATGAAGACATCTTTCCCGACGACGTTCCAGGGCTACCTCCTCGCAGAGAGGTAGACTTTTATATTGACCTGTACCCCAGGATAGCCCCGATATTGACTCCAGCATATCGGATGGCCCCCGCTGAGCTTCGAGAGCTACAGGTACAGTTGGAGGACTTACAGGGAAAGGGATTCATCTGACCCAGTGTTTCACCCTGGGCTTCCCCGATATTGTTCGCCAAGAAGGCAGATGGGAGCTTGCTACTTTGTGTCGACTATCGTCGCTTGAACTAGGTGACGGTGAGGAACAAGTATCCGCTACCGAGGATTGATGACCTCTTCGATCATCTAAAGGGAGCACGGTGGTTCTCGAAGATATACCTCAGGTCAGGCTATCATCAGCTCATAGTTTGGGACGAGGACGTGCAGAAGACGTCCTTAAGATGTCGGTATGACCACTATGAGTTCTTGGTTATGCCATTCGGCGTAACCAATGCTCCTGAAGTGTTCATGGGCCTCATGAACAGGATCTTTCAGCCATACCTCGATCGATTTGTCGTGGTCTTCATCGACGACATTTTTATATACTCGACGACTAAGGAGGAGCATGCCTACCACTTGCGGGTTGTACTAGACACACTCCAAGAGCACCAGATTTATGGTAAGCTCTCGAAGTGTCAGTTCTGGATGTGTGAGGTCCACTTCTTGGTACACGTCATCTCTGAGGCGGGAGTTTCAGTGGATCCTGCGAAGATTGAGGCAGTTCTAGCTTGGGATCCACCCAAGAGTGTGACAGAGGTGCAGAGTTTCTTGGGACTAGCTGGATACTATCGGAGATTTGTACCAGACTTCTCCAGAGTTGCAGCACCACTCTCAACTTTGAAGAAGAAGGGTAAACTCTTTGTGTGGTCAGACAGATGTCAGAAGAGCTTCCAGAAGCTGAGACAACGATTGACCAGCGCACCTATCTTGAGGTTGCCTGAGGAGGGAGTAGGGTACGTAGTCTACTGTGATGCATCAGGGACCAGACTCGGATGTGTCCTGATGTAGGAGTGGGCAGTGATCGCCTATGGATCACGTCAGTTGAGGCCGCATGAGCAGAACTACGCTACCCATGACCTGGAGTTAGCAGCAGTGGTCTTCGCTCTGAAGACATGGCGACACTATCTGATGGGCAAGCGCTTTACAGTATTTTCTGACCATCAGAGTCTCAGGTACATCTTCTCTCATAAGGACCTGAACCCGAGACAACGGTGATGACTCAAGTTCCTCCAGGACTATGAATTCGAGATAGTCTATACTCCTGGGAAGGGGAACGTGGTAGTCGATGCTCTCAGCCGGAGGACGGGCATTCAGCTACTCAAGGAGGCGACAGAGCAGCTATCCACTTTGCGGATATCCTTTGTGGATAGGGATGGAGCAACCTTCCTTCAGTCTCTCACAGTCACCCCTACACTACTACAGCGGGTCAAAGAGGCACAACGTGGGGACACTGACTGTGAGACGCAGCGTGCACAGATATCCTCAGGACATGCACCTGATGGATTCTCCTTTAGAGCAGAGCACGACGTCCTTTTCATAGGACGTACCTTGGTACCATTGGATTTACAGGAGGAGGTTCTAAGAGAGTTTCACACTTCTCCTTTGGTGGTACATCCTGGAGTGGTGAAGATATACCAGGATCTCAGACAACAACACTGGTGGCCAGGCATGAAGAAGGCTGTGGCGGAGTTCGTTTCTTGATGCCTCACCTGCCAGCAGGTGAAGGCAGAGCATCAGGTACCAGCAGGCTTGGTACAGCCCTTGGAGGTCCCGAAGTGGAAGTGGGACGGGATATCTATGGACTTCGTGACTGGACTTCCACGCACTTCCAAAGGTCATGACTCCATCTGGGTGATTGTCGACCGACTCACCAAGTCAGCTCACTTCTTACCCATCAGAGAGCAGAACTCAGTGGAGAGCTTGGGACGTCTCTATGTTCAAGAGATTGTACGGCTTCACGGTGTTCCATCATCTATCGTCTCCGATCGATATTCTCGCTTTACTTCCCGGCTTTGGAAGGGGTTGCAGGAAGCGTTCGGGACATAGCTACGTCTGAGCACTGCCTTTCACCCTCAGACGGATGTTCAGACGGAGAGGACCATTCAGACTCTCGAGGACATGCTCCGCACATGTGTCCTCGACTTTGGTCGTAGCTGGGAGGACCACCTAACCTTGGTGGATTTTGCGTACAACAACAGTTACCACTCCACCATCAGGATGACACCATACGAGGCGTTGTACGGCAGACCTTGTAGATCTCCTTTGTGCTGGACAGACCCTGTGGAGTCATCACTTGTGGGACCAGAGATGGTCCGGGCCACGACAGAGAAGGTCCAGGTCATCCAGGAGCGGATGAGGATAGCTCATAGCCGGCAGAAGTCTTATGCTGACAGGAGGCGAAGGCCACTAGAGTTCGAGGATGGCGACCACGTCTTCTTGCGGGTCTCACCTCGACGTGGTTTACAGAGATTTGGATGAGGCGGAAAGTTGTCTCCACGCTTCATCGGACCATTCCAGGTCCTCAGCAGGATTGGAGAGGTGTCTTATCACCTGGCTCTACCACCTCAGTAGCACCAGGTGCACGACATCTTCCACGTATCCTAGCCGAGGAGATACGTGCACGACCCGACACACATCATTGACCATGGGGAGCTAGACGTTGATGATGGGGCGACTTTTGCGGAAGTTCCAGTGGAGATCGAGGATCGACAGGAGTGGGTCCTACGTGGATGGTCGATTCCTCTAGTGCGCATCAGATGGTAGCATGGGAACCTCCAGGAGAGAACTTGGGAGTGGGAGGCTCAGATGCGTGCTCAGTACCTACATTTGTTTCCCTAGTTTATGATGTATCTTTATGGGGATGTAAAGTCCTGAGGTGGGAGTGATGTAAAGACCCGTAAATTTCAAGGGAATTTTTTTCTTAATTTTCTTTAGAATTTTACAAAAACACAGTTTCTGACGGTACCTGATTCTGAGGCCCGGTGTGCCCGGAATCATTTTCTGAAGTTTGGCTCGGGTACATTCAGTGAACGAACGAGCGGGTTTTTCTAACTCTTGAACCGGTGCTCGGAATCAAATTTTGAGGTCACCGATGGAATCGAAGCGCCGGTATTTGCTTAGAAATGCCTCTTCCGGAGTTGTGTTTTCTCGGGTGTGGTTTTTAAATTTTGGGAGTTAAGTGAAGAAAATAAAATAAAGTGGTGCGACAACTTTATTTTATTTCACTTAAAGCCACTTAAAGCCACTTAAAGCTGCTTAAGTTGAGTTTAAGCGGATAGGGTGCAATCCAAAATATCCTACCCTCTTGGTAGGATATTTGTGAGGTGGGGCCCTCACGAACCCCACCATTTCTTTTCCTCTAAGTAACGCACCCGCAAAAACTCCTCATGAATGAAAGTCAACTGGGGCGTTTTCTAAAACTCTTAAATGCTCCAATTAAATGGACTGTTAAGACGTTAACATTAATTCACCGAATTAATGGTTCGTTTCTTAACCTGTTTTTCAAACTGTTGGCATAATAATAAAATAAGACCAACACACTTTCTTCTTGGGTGCGGTTTGTTGAGAGGATTTGGAGAAATCTCTGAAGCTAGAAGATCTTCATCTTTCTTCGCGAAGAACGCGAAGAACACGAAGAACACAAAGAACGCGAAGAACATGAAGAACGTGAAGAACGTGAAGAACACCGGCCTTCGACGAAAGGCGACGAAGAACGCCGAAGATTCTCCTTCCGCGACGCTTCTTCCGCGACGATTCTTTCCCCGCGACAAATCTTCGATCAACTGCTTGAGGTAGTAGATTTCAAATCTTTAAAATTTTCCTTTGTGGATTTTATCCTTAACATGGATTTAATTCATGAAATTAAATCCGTGTGTTTTCTTTAAACCTCGGAGATCGTCGACGCGACGCCCTTCCGCGACGACGCGGCGCCCTTCCGCGACGCGACGATCCTCTTCTTCCGCGATGGTCAATTCTGTGAAGAACACACGTTCGACGACTACGACGAGGTAGGGGTTTTAATTCTTTAAATATTTGTGGTTTATACCTGAGGCGTTTGATTAGAATTTGTTGTGAGATATTTTTAAAACCGCTAAAGCGGTGGGCACGGACCAACGAACAAGTCCGAACCCACCGCCCCTTTCGTTCTTGGTGTGCGAAATGGCAGACGTCGACAAAGTAGGCCGCACGGACGACGCGGGGTCCTCACAGTGAAGGACGGACCCCAGGAGGACGTTTGGTGAAGACCGTGAAAATTTCCGACCACCGGAACTTGTTTGGTGGCCCACGGAGCAGACCGCCGGCGCCCGGCGCGCCGCCAGACGGAGCCGCCGCGACTTCAGCCGCGGCGGCAGCAGCGCGGTTTTACGACTGCGCGGGACCGAAGGAGCGGGACGCGACCAGCTACCGCGTCCGCTGGCAAGGGCGGCCCCATGCGGGGCCGCGGTTCACTCACGCGGGGGCAGTGCGCCCCCCACTCGCGGCTCGACCGTAACAGCCGAGCCGACCTGCCTGGCTGCCGGGCCGCGCCCGCGCCTGCCGGGCCGGGTCGCGCCCAGGCCGGGCCGGGCCGCGCCGCGCCGGCCGGGTCGAGCTGCGCCGGCCGGGTCGGGTCGACCCGGTTCGGGCCGACCCAGGGGGGTTGGGCCGGGTCGGTCCGGGCCCAGACCCCCCGTTTTCGGAAATTTTCGATCTTTTGCTCATAACTTGAGCTACGGGCCTCCGAACGACGCGTCGTCAGCGGCGATGCGATCCTTGGATCAAGATGGTCGTTTCGGTATATCACACTTAAGGTTTTGGAATACCTTGGGTTCGGCCAGGTTGGTTCGTACACGAAACCAACCGGGTCCTCAGAGCGGAAACACTCATATCTTGAGCTTCGGACATCCGATTGACGTGCCGTCGACTTTGTTGAATTCCTCTAAGTGAGACGGATCTTTTGGCTTACTACGCCCGAGGTTTGGATGCAGGTGGAGTACGGTCGGGTTGGTTTTTCCTTAAAAACCAACCGGGCCCCTGGAACGAAAAGGCCAATAACTCTCAGACCGGGCGTCCGATTGACGCGCCGTCTGCGACGTTGAGTTCCTGTTGACGATACAGAACTTTTGGATACATCAACTCTGGACTATGTGTCAGTTGATGTATCAACCTCTCGGCTCGTGGAGCAGACCCTCCCGAACGAGCTTGCTGTGTGCGGGAACCCTAGAGCTGGCTGTGACTACGATGACGACGACAGTACATAGATCATCAGTGGATTCGACGACGACTGTGCAAAGATCCTCAGTGGATTCGACGGCGACGACTACAACACTCAGCAACCCTTTTGTGGGTCAGTTCTACCGATCCTGTGTGGGTCCGATCCTGTGTGGGTCCGATCCTGTGTGGGTCAGTGCTCAGCGGTCCTGTGTGGGCCAGCGCCTAAAGATCCTGTGTGGGTCTGATCCTGTGTGGGTCATTGCGGGGGTTAGTTACCTATCGATCCTGTGTGGGTCAGATCCTTTGTGGGTCATTGCGGGGGTTAGTTACCTATCAATCCTTTGTGGGTCAGATCCTTTGTGGGTCATTGCGGGGGTTAGTACCTATCGATCCTTTGTGGGTCCGACGGCTTAGATGAATCAGTGCCAATATCTGGTCATTTATCGTCATACAAAGAAGTATTCCTATGTGAGCTGAATCCTGTATTGCTTTCCTATGTGGATTGTGTTGTGCTATCCTGTGTGGATTTACGTTTTGATTTCCTGTTTGGATTTATGTTTTGCTTTCCTGCGTGGACTGGGTTGTACTTGGGCTCGGATGTTGGAGCCAAACGAAAATTGATGACTTAGGTATATGTATGGGCATATACCTAAGCTGTGTTGAATGTTACTTCGTGATTGTATCTTTCCTTTTTGGTTTATCCTTTGTGGATTCTGGGAGACCTTCGGGGGTCTCGGGGTCCCTACTGAGTAGCTTATACTCACCCCTGCACGGGCTATGCCCGCACTACGTTGTGTTGGTTGCAGACGATGGACAACGCTGATCATGGTTGAGGCTTGCGGAGCAGGACGGTACCTGGAGGTGGACCACTGGGCGGGACGTACTCGGAGCGGTCGGCTGGACCCGAGGAGCAGTGGAGCCTATCTGTACCCACCCTTCAGGTGAGATTCCCAGTGGATAGCTCAATGTCGCGGCTTTATTTTTAAGTTGCTGTTTTCCCTTTTCAGTTGTACTTTACTTTCAGTTTGGGTTTGTATACTGGCCCACTTACTTTCCGAACTTACTTTTGTACCAGTTTTTACTTAGTGTTTACTTCCGCCTGCTTGCTCTATGGTGTTTGTGGTTTACTTTACAAAGGAAATGCCTTCCCTTTTTACCGGGATTTACGCCTTGGTGCTAGTCGCCAGCCCCTGGCCTATGGAAGGCGGGCTTGGGGTAGTCACGGCACGGGCCTTGAGGAAGGGTCGTGACAAATCCACACTAAAATCAACCTAGTACATTATTTCCTACACTTGAGTTCCCACCTATACTTGGATAGAAGAAGGTATACCCTCCACTAGGATTCCCTAAAAGATATCTCTCACCCACCAATACCATATTCGATATCTTTATATAATCTATAATATAGAAAATGACTACCTTAGAGTGAATATGAAGTCATAGACCTACCTAGAATATTCATGCCATTAGACTTTCACTAGAAGCTACGTTTGGTTAAGGGTGTAATTTTGGCCCGGCGGCCCGAAAAGCCTAGCCCGACAAAGCCCACATCAGGCCAGGCCGGGCTCGGGCCATAGGTTCAGCGGGTCAGGCCTGGGCCTTTCCAAGAAGGCCCGCGGGCCAGGCCGGGCCAGCCCGAAAAAGCCCAGCCCGCTGGCCCGCGCGAAGCCCAGCCCGCTGTAAAAAATTTAACGGGGAAACTGCGGGACCTCGAGCTCCCAAGGCTGCGCCTGTTAAATAATCTAAGGCCTATATATATATATATATATATATATATATATATATATATATCTATATATATATATATATATATCTGTATATATATATATATATATCTGTATATATACATATATACATACATACATATATATATATACCTATATATATATATATATGTATCTGTATACATATATATTTATCTATATATGTGTGTATATATTTATATTTTTATATATGTGTGCATATATCCTTATATATTAACAAAAAATAATATTATATATATACATATAATTATTATTATATATAATTATAATGTGTGTATAAATATATATATACAATGATATATAATTATATATATAAACAAAGCCATTAATAATATATATCAATTAAGTGTGGTTTTTAAAAATCTATTAATAATATATACACACACACATATATATATATATATGTATATGTATCTGATTTAATATAATATATATATAAACAAAGCTATTAATATATATATATATATCAATGATTTAATATTATATATATATAATAACTTTTTGTATATTAATAAAAAAATAACACTCACCTAATGATGTTCGTGCAAGTCCCTCAACTTCATTAATTTTTTTAAGTATGTTGCAACATGCATATATTATATATACTATACATATATAAATGTATTTAGAAAAAAAATAACTCACCCACTACAACACACCCCCAACCCCTGATTATTATTTTTATAATTTTATCAATATATATATATATCAATCATTTAATATTATATATATATAATAACTTATTATATATTAATAAAAAATAACACACTCATCCAATGATATTCACGCACACCCCCAACCTCACTAATTTTTTTAAATATGATGAAACTTGCATATTATACATATGTATATATAAAAACAAATCTATTAATAATATATATATATATCAATGATATGATAATATATATATGTAAACAAAGCCATTAATATTATATATAAAGCTATTAATAATATATATCAATTAAGTGTGGCTTTTAAAAATCCATTAATAATATATATGTGTGTCAATGATTTAATACTGTATAATAACTTATTTTATATTAACAAAAAAATGACACACTCCCCTAATGATGTTCGTGCACGTCCCCAACCTCATTAATTTTTTTAAATATGTTGCAACTTGCATATATTATATATAAATTTATTTAGAAAAAAAATTAACCCGCCCACTGCAGCGCACCCCCCAACCCCTAATTATTTTTTTTACAATTTTCTCAAATTATATATATATATATATATTATAACTT
Source organism: Viscum album (assembly GCA_963277665.1). Classification (NCBI taxonomy): domain Eukaryota; kingdom Viridiplantae; phylum Streptophyta; class Magnoliopsida; order Santalales; family Viscaceae; genus Viscum; species Viscum album. The sequence goes on along the minus strand of OY728142.1, from coordinate 903,650,152 downwards.
ATTATATATTAACAAAAAAATAACTACTCACCAAATGATATTCGTACACCCCCAACCTCATTAATTTTTTTAAAATATGATAAAACTTGCATATATTATATATACTATATATACATATATAAATCTATTTAGAAAAAAATTAACTCACCCACTGGTGCACACCCGCTAAGGGTGTAATTTCAGTCTAGACAGAGCCGCGATGGGCCTTCCTTGCAAAAAAATTAAAAAATGTGTTAAATTAAACAAACGCTTAAAAATAATTTTCATAAATAAGTTAAAAAAATAAATGTAAAAAAACGTTTTAAATAAATGATAAAAAACGTTTAAATAACAACACTTTAAACCCACCACCCACTACTGTGCACCCCCCAATAACTCATTATTTTTTTTAATTTGTACATAATATATATAAATTCACAAACATGTATAAATCTATTTATAAAAAAATAACATATCCACCCACTGTAAAATGTTTTTACATAAAATGTGTTAAATGTTTAAAAAAATACATGTAAAAAATAAGCGTTCAAAAAAACGTTTTAAATTAAACGTCTAAAAATAAATGTAAAAAACGTTTTAAACAGATGTTAAAAAATCGTTTAAATAAAAATGTTTAAATAAAAAATATTAACAAATGCTTAAAAAATTATAAATAAGTTAAAAAATAAATGTAAAAAATGTTTTAAAAACTTATTATAAAAATGTTTAAATGATAAGGGTTTAAACTCACCCACGGCAGCTGCGCACCCCTCATTATTTTTTTTACAATTTGAAAATAATATATATATATATATATATATATATATTCAAAATATATAAATCTATTTAGACAAAAAAACATATCCACCTACTGTAAAATGTTAATAAAAAATAAAATAAACGTTTTAAAAAAACATGCATTTAAAAATAAATGTAAAGAAACGTTTTAAATAAATGTTAAAAAAATGTTTAAATAAAAAAAAATTAAAAGAGACAATTATTTTGAAAATAATAAAATCCCACCATGGCCCGACTCGAAAAAGCCTGACCCAGCCCAAAAAATACAGGCCCGACCTGATGGTTTGGGTCGGCCTGAGGCCGGGCTCGGGCCGCCTCATGGGGTTGTTCGGGCCAGCCCGGCCTGACCCGAATAGTGGTCAGCGGCTCGAATCTTTGCATGGAAGGCCCGACCTGGGCCGGGCCGGGCCGAAATTACACCCCTACCTTTGGTGTGAAGCAAACAAAGTGCATGAATCGAGAATTATATTCAGTCATGGATATACTTCATTACTTCATCTTGAATAATTTTTTCATCTTCACCAGCTAGAAGTTGTGTGGATAAAATTTTCAATTGAACAACTCCTCAAATCCCACCCAAGTAAGACCCTGATTCATATTTTTCTTGAATAGTTAATTTCCCCATTGAAGTGTCAGGTCTTCATGCATGTATTTCACTAGCTTGACATTCATCTCACTAGGAGTTTGTAGGAAGTCAAATATTTTTTCCATACAACCCAACCACAGTTCGCCTTACTTAGCTCCTAAATCTCCATGAAATTTTGGTGGATTCTACTTCTATAATTTCAACGAGTGATTTACACAATGAGGTTCCTCTACCTGATGTACCTTATCAACATCCCAGAATGAGTACACATTACTCTAGACTACCTTCTATTTTTGTAGTGGTTTAGGTGGAACTAAATTATTTGTTAAACCCTTTTGTTAGTTTCTCATTCTCCTCACTGGTGGTATTTCCATTCTATAATCATATTGAAAATTTACAATTATTTTATTACTTCTCTATCCAAGGTTATATCTTACAGAATATCAAAATAATTAAAATCATAATAGCATAATACCAAAATAAAATAATCACGTGATAATGTAATCCTAGTGGGAAGTCTGTATACTATTACATGATACCAAATGCTCATCTCTAAACTCACAATGATGATATGACGAAACTCCTAGAAGAGTCTTAAAACATTTTTTGTTCCAAGACTACCCTGGTAACTTGAAGTTCAATATAAAGAGGTATGAAACATTTTTATGCTATACATTTCAAGTCCTGAAATGTCTTATCTCCTTACTACCATCTTGGATGATGGACCGACCTAAATGATACCATTTGGAACAACTCATCCATAACCATTAGTTTGGAAATATCCGAGGTACCACTAACCTTAAGTAACATCCCCCAGAAACCAAAGGCTTACAATAAATATAAAGGGCCTACTAAATCATTGGGGGATGATTATCCCTTCAAACATACACAACCTATCAATAAAATAATAGAAACAACTAAATTAATATTATATGATGCATGAAATAAATAAAATACAACACAAAATCCAATAACCAAACAATATAAAAGTAACTTTGGAAATAAAAAAATAATAAAACTAAGACTCCAAAATGAATCAAGTCTCAAGAATCAAGGGGGAACTACTTCTGACTCGAAAAACACTAATAAATACCAAGATCCACTTCCAATGTCCATGAAAACTACATCAATAAGAACTAAAAGAGAAATAATAAATCTTTAACTTTTATGTATTAGGAAAAAAATGTTTGCATATGCACAAAAGTTCATATAATAGGAGTGATAATAAAAAACAAGTTGGAAAGACCTGATATAATTTTCCCTCATGAAAATAAAACACAAATCATGTTAGCTCACAAATTAAGAAAAAGGAATCATATCAAAGAAGGTGATCAAAATTATAATTTTTATAAATAGAAACCATAAGTATTTTAAATCCACTTTGTGTCCATAGTTCAAGTTCTCACACACATAACCACCCATATAATAGTCCCTATACTCATGAGTAGTGATCCTTACTTCACTAATTCATCACTTGGTGATATAATTCATCATGCCTCCAATATAGAACTAAGAACCAATTCCATATGAACAACGAAAAATTTAATGAAAATATAAACAAATTCCACATCCATGATTTTTCCAAGTTTTCATAGCCCAAAATCAAATTTTATTTTAAGAAAAACCATTAAATCATTTTATTAAACATGTTTTTGGAATCACCCACAAACCAAGATTTAAAGATCAACCAAAAATAGAACAATCTAGTAGAGTACCGACATGATAATATAATTTCAAATAAAAATTAATTTATTTTATAATTCAAATAGCCTTCACATTCCAGAGAAAGTGGAAAGAGGTAAAGACCACCTACCTCGTAAATGTTTTAAATGAAGAATATTCACAAAATCTCATAAATATAGAGTATTTATTCCATTTATCTAATGAATCATAAGAAATTTTGATCAAAACTTTTATAATCCCATATATCTAGACATTTCATACCTAGTTCAGGGTTTTGTTCAAGAAAGAATGACCATATCATTATTAAAAGGGGAAAACAAAGACCTTACCTTTTGTTTCCAAGATCTAACACTTGAATAATTATAAGAAATAGAGTCTGGGAGATGAAGATCATCAGAAATAACCTATAGGAAGGCTAATGGTCAAGATACTAAGCCAAGGAAAAATGAATGAGGGTTTTAAGGTGAGTTTCATGTTTTAAATATATTTTTTAGAGTTAATTAATTATGTCCCATAGTTATCTCTCATGGTCAGAAAAACCATGTTCTGACCATGAAAATCACCATTATTTAACAATTTTAAAGAACCATGGTTTGACCACACTATTAATAAAACCATGTTCCAACTATGAACATTCCTAGTTACTCTCATATTCACTTCACATGGTTTCCTAGATAATATAAATAGTTTTTCTTAACTGTTTTCAAATCTTGCACCATTAAAAATGATTCAAAAACATTATAAAACCATATAGAAACTTCTTGAGACTTTTCCCAAACATTCTATAACTTTAAATACAGAATAAAACATAGAATTAACTCAAAATAAAGGTTTAAAAGTACCCATGGATGAAAAAAATAATCTATAAAGGAATATATCAATAGTATATCATTTCATGAGATAACAACCTCCAACATTATGTAGAACCTTAGGTCCAATGGTGGAAAAAAGATAGATAAATTCTTTTGAAAAGATATTTCAATTTTTGGGTTGTTCAGGGCATTATATGGTAACTCTTTCCATTTACCATCTTGAAGATGAAGTTAAAAAATGGTGGTCATTGATAAAGAACACCAAATATAAGAATTCCATTTGAAGAGGCCAAATGAAATATTTAAGAGTGAATGTTGTCATTTTTGTTACTATATCATAAAGTTAATATATAAAGAAGACTTAGATGAAGAGATGATAATAAAGTTCATAGGAATTCATGATTGATAAATCATACATTTAATTCCATGGAATTATTAAGGTAGTTACATGATCTATATAAAATGATTGTGAGGTTTTTATCTTGAATAAATTTGGTGAGTAATTTTAATTCATAGTGGAAATTTAATTGTGATGATTTTTGAAATGGTCTTAAAATATAAAATACATATGTTAAATAACTGACACATTGTTTGAAATAATAAATAAGGTGTGAACACCATGAAAATATTTATTTTCATAATGAAATGTATTATATAAGGGAATTAATTATCCCTATTATTACATGATGAGTTTTGAAGAATTATTTGAGGATTTTAGAAGAATAATAATTCAAATAAGTTTGAAGGAAGTTTTAAGACCATGAGAAATACTATTTTTCATGATGAATTTTTCATAAAAATATTTTTAAAGACTTTTGAGAATGGATTGGATATTCTATAATTAGAATAATATAAGTATTTTATGAGTGAGACTTAGTAAAAAAATAGGCCACCCCTTGGAAAACCAAGGACCCACCTCAACCATATATGGGACCTAGGTCATGAAATATGTGGAGAGAAGGTCAGCCTAGCCAACCACGGGTGGCAAGTTTGAGTGTGAGGATGAATAGTTCCCACAAAGAGTGTATGGGAGTATGGTGGGTGCATATCACCCGTAAGGATATGCATAGGTGGCATGATGGGGCATGTGGGTGCACACACTCCATGTGGTGTGTGTAATGTGTTTGGGTGCTAACATTGGTGTCATCTCAATCATTTTATGGTGTATATATTATTATTAAGTGGTGATCAAACAAGCGGTATACCAATGTAGGATCATGTAAAGAAGTTTACTAATTCTCCACTTAAAAACATACCGAAATAAGCAGGGTTACCTGATCAAGTTGATCTCTGTTATCTAATTGATCCTATGCTACGAGCCATTATCTTCAACCTTCAACCTTCATAGGATCGGCATGAGAACTGATGATAATCGATATCCAATTATCTATATTTATCAAGATGATAGAATAATACTTTTTCTATCACCCAAGACCTTGAGTGCAATCATTTTCTTTCATTTATGTGATAATTATAAGAATTTTCTCAAACAATGAGAATAAGAATCCATTGCATGAAGAAGATGACCACACCAAATACATTCTAAAAATCACCACAAAATCATGTGAAAAAGAATGTAAGTAAGAATATATCATCATAGAAAACCTTAGTCACATGATCATGTGTCCATCGAGCCGTCACATGATCTAGTGAATCTAATCGAGCGAAACTTCAGCGTCGCATGAGCATGGAGAAGATGATAGTTTTGGAATTAAATATCTTTAATATTTATTAATATCTTTGGGAATTTAATAATCCTTGACTCATTATAAAAATATGAGGCTATTTTAGTGTGTTCAGGTTTATAAATACCAAGTATACTAGATGATGACTAGCTATTACTCGATATTTGAGAGGAGCTCTTGAAATAGATCCTCCATGGGCTACCATTATCTCATGAAGAATAAACCTATGTGATACATTGTAACATCCTGTTACCTTGATCGGGTAAGTTTTTCCCTCTCTCTAAGTCCCCTTTGGGTTCAAAGTATTTAGAGGTGATTCTCTAGATTTTCTGTAGGCTTTAGAATAGTTACAGACCGTGTAACTATGTTAGACACTATGTAGTGGGTTCTGGATACATGTCAGAAAAGGGGAGATCATACAGTGAAGGGTTACATGACATGACTGAGGCTTACACGACATGACTTGCTAAAAGGTCAGTTTTAAGCTGAGGCAATAGGTTTTTTTGCATACTAATTTAGTGTGGACTTCATGATGTGACTAGGGGTTATATGTCATGACTTGGTCTGCGAACAGTTTTAAAACACATTATCAGGTGTTTTGTTTCAATCCTTTCACCATTTCTTCATTGATCTCGACCCAAGGCTCTTACTAGGCAATTTTTAGAGGTTTCTTTCCTTCCGGATAGGCTATTTTGACGTCTGATCTACATTGAAAGTATGATGTATCTCTCTAGGTGAGTAACCTTGCCAATACTTCCCTACTTTTTAAGACTATATCACCCTAGGGTTGCATTATCAGATACATTGATCTAAGTTGGATGTTACTTGTTTTATTTTTCTAGACTCGTTGTGAGATCTTGTTCCGGAGGCCGTTCCTTGGTTAGTTCTTGTATGGAGGTCATTCGTTCTCAAGGTACATGAGTTTTCTTCTATCTTCTACCCACTTTTCTTCTAAATTAAATCAATCCTAATATGTATAGGTTTTATTCTAGGGTCTCTGCTGGGGTGGTTGGTTTTCATTATTGGAGGATTCCATTGCGGGCGTGTGTGACCCAAGTTTTAAAGTAGGTGGTTCCATATCTAGCCTACATTGATGAACCTGATTGTTTTTCTTTATAAAATATTTTTTATATTGAAATTAGAATGATTTTTTTGTGTGTGTTGAAAAAGGTTTTTAGTGAAAAATAGTTTTTCCCTGGTCATTGATAAATGGAGAGAAAATGGGTATTTTCAAGAATTGAAATGGAAATTGTGAAATGGTTTTGAAATTATTTTTCAAATAATTGAAATGATTTGTGGAAAAGAGGAAATGGGTTATGTTGGGTACTTAGTTGGAAGTTTTATCTTGGGGACATCACCCATTTTTTTTATTTTCAAGGAGGTTTGTCTTGGGGATTTACTCTATTTTCTAGTCCCATTGTTCTAGGGGACTGATATTGACATTTTGGGGGGTTTACTCATGGGGTATTCCTATACTTTCTAGTCCTGTGTTCTAGGATCATATTTGTGCACTTGATTATTGTGGTATGAGTAGTATGCAACTAAGACCTATATTATTCCTTGGTGTTGTGATACCTACACTTATATTTTGTATTACTTGGATTTTCTGAGTTAGCCTTGATATGCATGTTTATGCTTATGGAAAATGATATTGAAAATTTTATTGAAATTGATATACCTGATTTTGTTTAGAAACATGGAAAAGGGAAATGTTTACCATTTTTTCTATAAAACTACTTTACTGCTTATCATTCCATGTTTTAATTTAAAATAAGCATAAAAGATTTTTTATACAAAGACTTGTTATGGAACAACTAGGTGGAATCCTATTGAGCCTATTAGCTCACACCCTACACACCTATCTGGTGGTGAGTAGACCTTTTTTATCTTCTAGTGTAGGGAAATACAAGGTGACATAGTGTGGTAGTGAGGTTCACGTTAGCTAGTGGTGAGATGGTGGGAGTCCATCCCTACCATCATTTGGAGTAGTTGTTTGGTTTTTATTCCTTTGTAGCTGGGATTGTCTTTTAGAGTTTTAGCTACTGTTACAGTTGTTATGGTTCTGCTATTTTTCTCACAGTTATGTCATATATATTTTTTTGTTTCTTCCACTATTTCTTTCTTTATATATAGATATGTATTCCATGTGGTTGTTCAGGTTGGGGAAAATTGTTCCCTCAGTTTTGTCATTTGATGCCTGTGTGCTTGTCACTAGCCCGTGGGGATCAGGAAATCCATTCGTTTATGTGACAGATCAGGTCCGATGCTAGGTTTGAGGGAAACTCGGGTCAGTTTGTTACAATTTAGTATTAAAAGAGGTCTTTCCTCAAGAGTCCTTATCTTGGGACATCTGTTAGACTGAAGATAGGATTTTCGGGACTTGAGAGGTATGTTTCGATAAGTTCCTAGCCAAATCTTGTCATAACGAGACTCAACTTTCCATTGGATGTTGGGATGTGTGTCTCTAGTATTGGTTTTTGTTTTAAAAATCTCAGTTTTTACTTATGGGTTTTCTAGTTTATACTAATATTTGTTCTGTTGTATGATCATTCTTGTGTTTTGGTGTGCAACAATATGCCTATGAGACGTCATCCATGAGTTCCTCAGGAAGGTGAAACTAATACTCCTCAAGGGAACCCACCTATAGATCAGAACCTCATCAAGACTATCATATGGGAAGTCTGTGCTATTGATCAATATGTTCCATGAGTTCAGAATGTAGTGGTTGAGGTACAATCGAGAGCTGGAGGAGAGAAAGATCGATCGTAGGAGTTCTTCTGTGAGAAGTCACTGTACTTTAAAAGAACAACTAAACCTCAAGAGGTGGAGGATTAGATGGACAAGATCGATCAAATATTTGACTTCCTGGAGACACTTGGTAATATCAGGGTGAAGTGTGTAGCATTCAGACTTGAGAGTTCTAGTAAGCATTGGTGGGATTCTATGGTCCAGGAAGACAGAAATGTGGGCTTGGATTGGAAGGGTTTTCAAAATACTATTCTTTCAGTAGTTTTTCCCAAAATATCTGATGTTGGTAAAGTCTCTAGAGTTTTAGTCATTGAAAAAACGATAGAATTAGATGTTGGAATACACCAATTGGTTTAATGAGATTGTCCATTTTGTTTCGAACGTGGAAAATAATGACCATCTAAAGGCACAAAAGTACTTACAAGGTTTGTGATCAAATATCATATCACATGTGTTTATATTGAAACTTTCTACCTATGAGGAGATAGTAGATAGAGCTATGATGACATAAATGAATATGTAAGACAAGGTTGTATTTTCCACCTATCCTCTTCCATTGAGTGGTAGTTTTAGTGGCGCACATGGGAATAAGAGGAATTGGAAAGATCATCACAGGAGTAGTAGAGGTGAGTCATAGTAGCAATCCTCCTATGCAACATCTATTACAATGGGTAATATTCCTCTAACTTGCTATCAGTATGGAAAGGGAGGACACACCAGATGTTATTTTCCTATGCTCACGAAGACATGCAATAGCTGTGGGTGTGTTGGTCACTTACAACACTTTTGTCAGGCTATGACTATGCATTATTATGGTCAGGGTTTGTTAGCTCCAAAGGCTACTATGGTGAAATCATAAGCTTCAAAGACTATAGGGCTCCAACCATAGGAATTAGGAGTGAATAATTTTCATTTAGTAGATGAGTGTCCAATAGAAATCGATGTAGGTCCAATAAAAGTGAGAGATACTATCCTTATTGAATCTTTAGTAACAATTGCTTTATTTGATACTGGTGCCTCCCACTCATTTATATCTTTGCAGTTTTTTGATGTTCTTGAAATTCCAATAGAACTTATTTCCTTTATAATGGAGTTATCAACATGTCTTGGAAAGAGGAATGATCAAGGGTTTCAATGTTCTTGTTTATTGATGATTTCCGGTATGGAGTTATTCTGGGATTTTCTCATTATTGATCTAGATCTGTTTGATGTCATCATCAGTATGGATTGGATTATTTCTCATCAAGATGAGGTTGATTGTTATCATTGACACATTTCATTTCTTTCTTCTGATGGGATCTATATTGTGTTTTAGGGGGAGTGGGACCCGAGGTCAGGTCATACAGGACCTTCCCGCCCAGAGCTCAAGAGTTTGTTGGTTGCTATTGCATTTGAGATTGATGAAGTTTCTTCTATTGATGATTTCCCTATTGTTGTTTGAGACTTTCCTAAAACTTTCCTATACAATTTATCTGGTCTTCCTCTAGAGAGAGATCTAGAGTTTATGATTAATCTAGTTTTAGGTACATAGCTAATATCAATACCTCCTTATCATATAGAACCAATAGAGTTGAAAGAGATCAAGATTTAGTTGGACAACCAGTTAGAAAAAGGTTTTTTTCACCCTAGAGTTTCAACTTGGGAAGCCCTAGTTTTCTTTGATAAGAAAGTAGATGGTTCAATTATTTTATGTTTCAACCATCAGAAATTGAACTGAGTAACAATTAAGAAAAAACATCCTTTGTTTCGCGTGGATAATCTGTTTGATTAGTTAAAAGTGAAAAAGTGGTTTTTGAAGATCGATATTTAGTTGGGTTATCATCAACTTAGAGTTCGAGAGTTTGATATTCCAAAAATGGATTTTAGGAGAAGGTATGGCCATTATGAATATCTTTTGATTCCTTTTGGTATAAATAATTCTCCTATAGTTTTTATGGATTTGATGAATCAGATATTCCACTAAATTCTCGGCACTTTTGTGGTAGTGTTCATGGATGATATTCTGGTTTATTCAAAATTTGAGCATGAGCATGAGCACCATCTGAGTTTGGTTATGGAAATCATAAGAAGTAACTATTTGTATAGAAATATTTCGAAATGTAGTTTCTGGATTTAAGAATTTAAGTTCTTGGGACACATAATTTCTAAGAATAGATTATCATTTGATCTAGAGAAGGTAAAGGCTAGTTTTTCATGGAAGGAAACACAGAATGCCTTTGAAATCAGAATATTTCTTGGTCTTGATGGATACTATCGAAGGTTCATCAAGTATTTCTCTAAGTTGGTATCAACTTTGACTACCCTCACCAAGAAAGTGATAAAATTAATATGGGATGAAAAGTGTCAGTCTTCTTTTGATGAACTGAAATAACTTCTGACAATGAAAACTATTCTGATCTTACCTCATCCCGGTAAGGGATATATGGTGTTTTGTGATGCATCTAACACTGGTTTGGGATGTGCGCTTATGAAGGATAACCATATGGTATATTACAAATATCATTAGATATGACCACATGAGAATAACTACCCCACTCATGATTTAGAGCTTGTAGCAGTCATCCATGCGATTAAGTGTTGGAGGAACTATATTTTTGGGAAAATTTTATGGTCTTCTCTGTGCATAAGAGTTTGATCTATATATTTTATAAAAAATACATGAATATATGATAAAGGCGATGGGTAGAATACCTTTATAGGATTGACTTTTATATCTCCTACACCCTAGGAAAGGGGAATATTGTTGAAGATTCTCTTAGCAGGAAAGTACCATCACAAGTTATCCTGGAATTGAAGGAGGAGTAGAACCTTATGAGGATTTTCGATCAGTTTCATCTAGATGATCAAGAGGATGTTTCAAGAATGGTTTTGGATAGTGTTCAGTTATCATCATCTCTCTTGGAGTCTATTTTGCAGAGTCAATAATAGGATGGTGAGTTTCAAAATACTCAATAAAGCCTTTATGTTGGGGAGACCGTATTGGATTGGTCACTCTCTTAAAATGGTATTCTTAACTTTGGGAAAAGGATTGTCATCCCATCATCTATGAGGAGTTTAGTATTTTTTGATTGTCATAGTTCTTTATAGGCTGTACATCCGGGAACTATAAAGATGTATTATGACATGAGGTGGAGATTATGGTGTCCAGGTATGAAGTGTGGAATCAGGGAGTTTGTGTCCCGCTGTTACACCTACCAACGAATAAATGTAGAGCACTTGAAACCATTTGGTTTTCTTCAGACTCTTGCAATTTCATTTTGGAAATGGGATGAGGTATCCATGGATTTTTGTTGTTGTATTTTCATAGAAACCCCAATGAAAGAATGCTATCTATGTGGTTGTTTATTAGTTGACAAAGTATTCTCATTTCATTTTGATCAGAGACACCACTAAGGTTGAAGATTTGGGTAAGCTATATGTATATGAGATTTCAAGGTTATAGAGGAGTCCTTCCATTGTTACATATAGGGATCCAAGGTTTACCTCAAGGTTTCAGACGAGTCTTAAATAAGGAATGAAAACTAAGATAAAATTAAGCATATCTTACCATCCACAGACAGATAGAAAAACTAAGCATATAATTCAGATCCTAGAGGAAATGCTTCATGCCTGCATCTTGGATTTTGGTGGATCATGGGATATCCATCTAGGACTGGTTGATTTTGTTTATAACAATAGTTATTAGTTTTCTATAATAATTGATCATTTTGATGAATTTTATGGTTACCCATGAAGATCACCTCTTTGTTGGGAAGAGGTGGGTGAAGTATCTTTAGTTGGACCATGTTTGGTTCAAGAAACACACGTGAAGATTCAGGACATGCACCGATTTCTAGTTATATACCAGAGTCAATAGAAATCATATACTGATCAAAGAAGTCATCCTTTGGAGTTTTTCTTAGGTGAACGGGTCTTCCTGAAAGTTTCTCCTCATTTGGGTCACCATCAAATTGGAAAATATGGAAAATTAGCTTTGAGATATGTTGAACTGTTTGAGATCACTAAATAGCTTGGACAAGTTTCTTATCAGTTAGAATTGTCGATTATGTTGACCAAAATTTATGATGTTTTCCATATATATCAGCTCAGGAAGTATCACCCTGATCCTAATGATATTCTAAGTTGGGAAGAAATTGAGTTGGATCCAGATGATTCTGTTTTGGAGGAACTAGTTGAGATCATTGAATCTCAGACAAAAGTCTTATGTGGGAAGTCGATTATGTTGATCAGAGTCCTATGTAAACAAGGATCAGATTCTCATGAGACTTGGGAACATGATTTTTTGATGACGGGGAAGTTGAATCATCTTTTTCTAGGGATTAAATCTTCCACATAACTTTATTGGGGTGGAAAGTATTTATGGTGGGGAGTTTGTAACATCCCGTTACCTTGATTGGGTAATTTTTTTTACTTTATCTAAGTTCCCTTTTAGTTAAAAGCCTTTAAAGGTAGTTTTCTAGATTTTCTATAGGTTGAAGAATAGTTACACCATGTTTAACTATGTTACACACCATGTAGTGGGTGCTGGATACAAGTCATGAAAGGGGATATCATGCTATGAAGGGTTACAAGACATGACTGAGGCTTACACGATGTGACTTGCAAAAAGGTCAGTTTTTAAGCTGAGACGATGGGTTTTTTAGTGTAATATTCTAGAATGGACTTCATGACGTGACCAGGGGTTACACATCATGACTCATCCCACACCCAATTTTAAAACATGAGCTTGGGTGTTTTGTTTCAGTACTTTCACCAGTTCTTCACTACTCTCAACCCAAGGCTCTTCCTAGGAAATTTTCAAAGGCACATTTCCTTCCAGATCGGCCTGTTTGACATCCGATCCCATTGAAAGTATGGTGAATCTCTCTGGGTGAGTAAAATTTCTGATCCTTCCTTGATTTTTATCATGATAGTGACATAGGGTTGCATTATCAAATCCGTTAATCTAAGTTGGATTTTCCTTTTTGTCTTCTTCTAGACCTGTTGTGAGATTTTATTCTAGAGGTCATTCCTCGGTTAGTTCTGGTGCGAAGGGTGTTCATTCTAGAGGTATGTTAGTTTTTTTCTACCCACTTCCAACTTGTCTTATAAGTTGAATCAATCCTAAGATTTATGGGTTTGATTATAGGGTCTCCGCTAGTGTGGTTGGTTTTCATTGTTGGTGGATTCCATTACGGGTGTGTACGATCCAAGTTTTGAAGTAGGTGGTTCCGTCACTAGCCTACATTGATGATCATGATTGTTTTTCTTTATAAACTATTTTTTATATTGAAATCTTCATCATTGTTTTGTGTGTGTTGAAAAAGGGTTTTTAGTGAAAAATGGTTTTCCCTGGTTATTGATAAATGGAGAGAAAATGGGTATTTTCAAGCATTGAAATGGAAATTGTGAAATGGTTATAAAATGATTTTTCAAATCATTGAAATTATTTGTTGAAAATAGCACATGGGTTACCTTGGGTACTTAGGTGGAAGGTTTAGCTTGGGGCCATCATCCATTGTTTTGTGATTATCAAGGAGGTTTGTCTTGGGGATTTACTCTATTTCCTAGTCCTTTTGTTCTAGGGGAATGATATTGAATTTTTTGGGGGTTTACTCATGGGATATTCCTCTGATTATTAGGCCTGTGTTCTAGGATCATATTTGTGCACTTGATTATTATGGTAAAAGTAGTCTTCGGCTGAGACCTATAGTATTCCTTGGTGTTGTGATACACGTACTTATGTTTTTTGTTGCTTGAATTTACGAGTTATCCTTGATATGAATGTTATTCTTATGGAAAATGATATAGAAAACGTGATTTGAAATTTATATACCTTATTTTGTTTAAAACTATAGAAAAGGGAAATTTTTACCATGTTTTCTATAAAACCAATTTACTACTTATCATGCCATGGTTTAATTCAAAATAAGCATACAAGATTTTTTATACAGAGACTTTTTATGGAACACTGGGGTGGAATCCTACTGATCCTGTTATCTCACACCTTGCGCACCTATCCGATGGTGCGTAGACCTTTATTTTTATTCTAGTGTAGGGAAAGGAAAGGCGCTGCAGTGAGGCAGTGAGGTTTGTGTCAGATGGTTGGGTAGATGGTGGTGAGATGGTGAGAGTTTGTAACTACCATCATTTAGAGTAGCTATTTTATTTTTAGTCCTTTGTATTTGGACTTTTCTTTTGGAGTTTTAGCTACTATTACGGTTTTTATGGTTATGCTGTTTTTCTCATAGTTATGGCATATATATTTTTTGTTTCTTCCATTATTTCTTTCTTGATATATAGATATGTATGCCATGTGGTTGTTCAAGTTGGGAAAAATTATTCCCTCAGTTTTGTCATTCGATGCTTGGGTTCTTGTTGCCAGCCTGTGGGGATCAAGAATTCCCTTAAGGTATGTGACAGATTGGGTCAGGTATTGGGTTTGATGGAAATCCGAGTTGGTTCGTTACATACCTTCACATGAAGAAGAAGATATCATAATCCTTATATAGCCTTTACAAAGAAGTGAAGGAGATACCGTGAACTTCCTAGGTTATATGAAAGAGAAAGAAGATCCTACAATCTACTTTAGTATCACGAAGGACATAAAAGATATTTTCATGATCCATTCACATGAACCTGACTAAGTATTTCTTATGAGTCATTAGGAAAAAAAGTACCAACCACCATTTATTTTATATGTGAAGAATTTTTAAAGGATATTTACATACATTGTTATATGAAAAAAATAAGAATATATCGATGATCCACCTAACATTAACGCGAGGAATAATGCAATACAATCACGCAAATGTGGATAAAAATGTATTATGTGGTGCACATGAAATTCTAAATGCATACATACAGTAAATATAGAAAATAGTGTGTGTTTATGAATAAACATGCTTTCACTTTCATTAAGGAATTCGATCCTAAGGTAGTAATTAGGAACATAAAATATTTATAATAATTATCAATTATATGTAAAGTATATGCACTCTTAATTTTTTCATGCATGCATGAAGTGATTTGAGAATTCAAAGATAGATTATCTTTGGGTCATGCAAGTTCTTCCATGAATAAAATAATATTGAATAAATTATGTGCATCACATGAAAACATTCAAATGAGGTTGGGAATTTATTTGAAGAAGGAATAATTCTTTTTGAATCATTTGACACTACTAAGGAAGATGTAATCATTCACTGATGGTCATAAGTAATTGAGACTAAAGATAGAATATTCTTGCAGGAGAATAATTTCAATTACGACCATTCAGTAAGCTATAAAGAACCAGATCATTCATGATCTGGTATGAATGTGTCTCAAGAACAATATTCTTATTCTAAGAAGATTTTTAATATCTTGAAGTTGTACATGAGTAGAGAAAATTTAATTCCCTGAAAATTCATTTATTTTATCACTATATATCTTCTTTTATAATGAATTTTTTATTATAATAATATGGAAATACTTTTAAATTTTCTAATAAATTTGAACATAATTTGTTTCTATGAACTAGTACTTCTAGGAATATCAAGGGTAAATAATACACATACTAGATTCTAGAAACACTTCATTTCATTAATTAAGAACATTGCATTCAGTCTAAAACAACACCCAATATCATACCAAATATTACAAAGGGAAGACAAATGGAGGATAAATAAATTCCAATATAAAACTCTAGGCTTATTTGATCCCCTAGAATCATTGCACCCATGAACATCACTATAATAGAGGAACAAAGAGTTAGTGATAAAATATCCATTTTGGAGATGATATTGAACCTTGTTTTAAATCGAAGTGAATGGCGAAGAATAAGAATGTTGGTGTATTTATAAGGAAACAAGATCATCATACTTTATGTTTTTAAACTAATATAGTTGATATAAATTATTACTATTAGTCAATAAAATAGTTGTTCATTATTATTTTTTGTTAGGTAGATGCATTTAAAAGATCATCAGGATTATTTAATGATATAATCAAAATTGTTTTATTTTGGGAGAATATAAACATATTATATTAATTTTTTATGATAAATATATAAATTTTAGATAAAATTAAATTTCATTAAATAATTATACAAAACACTTTTTACATAATAATATATTTTAATGAAGTCCTAAGTAATTTTTATAATGGTCAGAATGTTTGTTTTTCTATGAAATTGCTAAATTTTAATAAATAAGAATATTTGATTAAAATTTTAAATTCTCATATTTATAGAATTATATTGATAAAATAAACTTCACTTTTATACTAATCAAGTCAAAATTATCTAAGGATATTTTTTAAAAAGTTGATTTTTGGGTTAAAAAGAAAACATATTGTTTTTACAAAACACGACAACTCTTATGGTATTATTAGGATATGATAAAGATTTAATTTTTTTAATACTTATTATTAATAAAAAAATATTTAAGGAAAAACATTGTACACAATTCATTACTATATCACCCCTGAAAAAGTGATACATAAAAAGGCTAAATGTAACCACCCATGTCAACAAAGTGCACCTTCCTTTTTGGGAGCCTACCTGATTAGAACTCCACAGTTAAACGTGCTTGGCCTTGAGTAGTGATCAGGATGAGTGACCTTCTGGGAAGTTTCCCAGGTGTGTGTGAGTGAGGACAAAGCACACTGGAAAGGACATGTGTTGTCCTGTGAAGATTTTCATTAGTCTGATGACCCGTTCAGGCATGTGGGTGGACCCTAGGGTGGGCCCCACGTGTCTGCAGGGAAACTGGTGGTACCTGGTAGGCCAGGACCTGATGACCATGTTAAGGCGGGGTGTCTGTGCTGTCAACAGGACCCAGTTGTCAAATTTGGTATCAGAGGTGGTACCCAACCTTAAGTGTGGTGCACTGCCTGGGTTGATATGTAGGGCCCACAACAAGGACGTTGTGATCTAAGGGGGGTGATTGTAACACCCCAGAATGATAAAGGGTTAAATTACTAAATGATATTACTCATGTCAATAAGGTTCAAGACCCGGGGAGGCAGGTCGTGACAAATGGTATTAGAGCCAATACCCAGCCGGAAGTGCTTAGGCACTACCTGAGTTTGAGGCATGGGGTCCACAACGAGGGCGTTGTGCTTTAAAGGGGTGGATAATGTAACACCCCTGAAAAAGTGAGGCATAGAAAGGATAAATGTTACTACCCATGTCAACAAGGTGCACCTTTCTTTTCAGGAGCCTACCTGATTAGAACTCCACAGTTAAGCAGTCTTGGTCAGGGGTAATAATCAGAATGGGTGACCTTCTGGGAAGTTTTCCAGGGTGTGTGTGAGTGAGGCCAAAACACACTGAAAGAATATGTGTTGGCTTGTGGGGACAATCATTATTCTGATAAGCGACCCTAGTGAGTAATAGCCTATGGTGTGCTGGGAAGGCAACCAAGGTATTACAGGAGACCCATGAGGTCAGATGATAAGGTTCATGGCCCATGGAGGTGGGTTGGGACAAATGGTATTAGAGCCAATACCCAGCCATAAGTGCTTAGGCATTTCCTGGGTTTGAGGCTTGGGGTCCACAATGAGGGCGTTGTCCTTTAAAGGGGTGGATAATGTAGCACCCCTGAAAAAGTGAGACTTAAAAAGGATAGATGTTACTACCCATATCAACAAGGTACACCTTCCTTATCAGGAGCCTACCTGATTAGAACTCTATAGTTAAGCGTGCTTGACCTAGAGTAGTGATCAGGATGGGCGACCTTCTGGGAAGTTTCCCATGGTGTGTGTGATTGAGGAAAAAGCACACTGGAAAGGACATGTGTTGGCCTGTGGGGACTGTCATTAGTCTGATAAGAAACCCTAGTGAGTAATAACCTATGGTGTGCTGGGAAGGCAACCAAGGTATTACAGGAGACCCATGGGGTCAGATGATAAGGTTCATGGCCTGGGGAGGCGGGTTGTGACAAATAGTATCAGAGCCAAAACCCAGCCGGAAGTGCTTAGGCACTGCCCGGGTTTGACCTGGAGTAGTGCTCAGGATGGGTGAACTTCTGGAAAGTTTCCCAGGGTGTGTGTGAGTGAGGACAAAGCACACTGGAAAGGACATGTGTTGGCCTGTGGGGACTGTCATTTGTCTGATAAGCCACCCTAGTGAGTAATAGCCTATGGTGTGCTGGGAAGGCAACCAAGGTATTATAGGAGACCCATGGGGTCAGATGATATGGTTCATGGCTGGGGGAGGCGGGTTTTGATAAATAGTATCAGATCCAAAACCCAGCCAGAAGTGCTTAGGCACTGCCCGAGTTTGAGGCTTGGGGTCCACAACGATGGCGTTGTGCTTTAAATGGGTGGATAATGTAGCACCCCTGAAAAAGTGAGACTTAAAAAGGATAAATGTTACTTCCCATGTCAACAAAGTGCACCTTCCTTTTCGGGAGCTTACCTGATTAGAACTCCACAGTTAGGAATGCTTGGAAGGCAACCAAGGTATTACAGGAGACCCATGGGGTCAGATGATAAAGTTCATGGCCTGAGGAGGCGGGTTGTGACAAATAGTATCAGAGCCAAAACCCATCCGGAAGTGCTTAGGCACTGCCTGGGTTTGACCCGGAGTAGTGCTCAGGATGGGGGACCTTCTGGGAAGTTTCCTAGGGTGTGTGCGAGTGAGGACAAAGCACACTAGAAAGGACATGTGTTGGCCTGTGGGGACTGTCATTAGTCTGATAAGTGACCCTAGTGAGTAATAGCCTATGGTGTGTTGGGAAGGCAACCAAGGTATTATAGGAGACCCATGGAGTCAGATGATAAGGTTCATGGCCTGGGGAGGCAGGTTGTGACAAATAGTATCAGAGCCAAAACCCAGCTGGAAGTGCTTAGGCACTGCCCGGGTTTGACCTGGAGTAGTGCTCAGGATGGGTGACCTTCTAGGAAGTTTCCCAGGGTGTGTGTGAGTGAGGAGAAAGCACACTGGAAAGGACATGTGTTGTCCTATGGGGACTGTCATTAGTCTAATAAGAGACCCTACTGAGTTATAGCCTATGGTGTGCTGGGAAGGCAACCAAGGTATTATAGGAGACCCATGGGGTCAGATGATAAGGTTCATGGCTGGGGGAGGTGGGTTTTGACAAATAGTATCAGAGAAAAAACCCAGCCGGAAGTGCTTAGGCACTGCCCGGGTATGAGGCTTGGGGTCCACAATGATGGCGTTGTGCTTTAAAGGGGTGGATAATGTAGCACCCCTGAAAAAGTGAGACTTAAAAATGATAAATGTTACTTCCCATGTCAACAAGGTGAACCTTCCTTTTCGAGAGATTACCTGATTAGAACTCCACAGTTAGGCATGCCTGGAAGGCAACCAAGGTATTACAGGAGACCGATGGGGTCAGATGATAAAGTTCATGGCCTGGGGAGGCAAGTTGTGACAAATAGTATCAGAGTCAAAACCCATCTGGAAGTTCTTAGGCACTGCCCGGGTTTGACTTGGAGTAGTGCTCAGGATGGGTTACCTTTTAGGAAGTTTCCCAGGGTGTGTGCGAGTGAGGACAAAGCACACTGGAAAGGACATGTGTTGGCCTGTGGGGACTGTCATTAGTCTGATAAGCAACCCTAGTGAGTAATATCCTATGGTGTGTTGGGAAGGAAACCAAGGTATTATAGGACCCCATGGGGTAAGATGATAAGGTTCATGGCCTGGGGAGGCGGGTTGTGACAAATAGTATCAGAGCCAAAAACCAGCCGGAAGTGCTTAGGCAGTGCCCGGGTTTGAGGCTTGGGGTCCAAAACTATGGCGTTGTGCTTTAAAGGGGTGGATAATGTAGCACCCCTGAAAGAGTGAGACTTAAAAATGATAAATGTTACTTCCCATGTCAACAAGGTGCACCTTCCTTTTCAGGAGCTTACTGGATTAGAACTCCATAGTTTGGTATGCTTGGCTGGGAGTAGTGATCAGGATGGATGGCCTTCTGGAAAGTTTCCCAGGGTGTGTGTGAGTGAGGACAAAGCACACTGAAAAGGACATTTGTTGGCCTGTGGGGACTATCATTAGTCAGATGACCCATTCGGGTATGTTGGTGGGCCCTAGATACCCCGCCTTAAAATGGTCGTTGGGTCTCGGCCCGCCTGGATAATGTAGCACCCCTGAAAAAGTGAGACTTAAAAAGGCTAAATGTTACTGCCCATGTCAACAAGGTACACCTTCCTTTTCAGGAGCCTACCTGATTAGAACTCCATAGTTAAGCGTGCTTGGCCTGGAGTAGTGATCAGGATGGGTGACCTTCTGGGAAGTTTTCCAGGGTGTGTGTGAGTGAGGACAAAGCACACTGGAAATGACATGTGTTGGCCTGTGGGGACTGTCATTAGTATGATAAGAAACCCTAGTGAGTAATAGCCTATGGTGTGCTGGGAATGAAACCATGGTATTACAGGAGACCCGTGGGGTCAGATGATAAGGTTCATGGCCTGGGGAGGTGGGTCGTGACAAATAGTATCAGAGCCAAAACCCAGCTGGAAGTTCTTAGGCACTGCCCGGATTTGAAGCTTGAGGTCCACAATGAGGGTGTTGTGCTTTAAAGGGGTAGATGTTGTAGCACCCCTAAAAAAGTGAGACTTAATAAGGATAAATGTTACTTCCCATGTCAATAAGGTGCACCTTCCTTTTCGGGAGCCTACCTGATTAGAACTCCACAGTTAAGCATGCTTGGCCTGGAGTAGGGATCAGGATGGATGACCTTCTGGGATGTTTCCCAGGGTGTGTGTGAGTGAGGAAAAAGCACACTAGAAAGGACATGTGTTGGCCTATGAGGACTGTCATTAGTTAGATGACCCATTCGGGTACGTGGGTGGGCCCTAGATACCCCTCTTTAACATTGTCGTTAGGTCCCAGCCCGCCTGGATAATGTAACACCCCTGAAAAAGTGAGACTTAAACAGGCTAAATGTTACTGCCCATGTCAACAAGGTACACCTTCTTTTTCGGGAGCCTACCAGATTAGAACTCCACAGTTAAGCGTGCTTGACCTGGAGTAGTGATCAAGATGGGTGACCTTTTGGGAAGTTTCCCAGGGTATGTGTGAGTGAGGACAAAACACACTGGAAAGGACATGTGTTGGTCTGTGGAGACTGTCATTAGTCTGATAAGCGACCCTAGTGAGTAATAGCCTATGGTGTGCTGGGAAGGAAACCATGGTATTACAGGAGACCTGTGGGATCATATGATAAGGTTCATGGCCCGAAGAGGTGGGTCGTGACAAATAGTATCAGAGCCAAAACCTAGCTGGAAGTGCTTAGGCACTGCCTGGGTTTGAGTCTTGAGGTCTAAAACGAGGGTGTTGTGCTTTAAAGGGGTGGATAATGTAGCACCCTTGAAAAAGTGAG
This sequence comes from Viscum album, assembly GCA_963277665.1. Classification (NCBI taxonomy): domain Eukaryota; kingdom Viridiplantae; phylum Streptophyta; class Magnoliopsida; order Santalales; family Viscaceae; genus Viscum; species Viscum album. The sequence continues at coordinate 903,628,551 of OY728142.1, read as the reverse complement.
ACTTAAAAAGGATAAATGTTACTACCCATTTCAACAAGGTGCACCTCCCTTTTCGGGAGCCTACCTGATTAGAACTCCACAGTTAAGCATGCTTGGCCTGGAGTAGTGATCAGGATGGATGACCTTCTGGGAAGTTTCCCAGGGTGTGTGTGAGTGAGGAAAAAGCACACTGGAAAGGACATGTGTTGGCCTGTGGGGACTCTCATTAGTCAGATGACCCGTTCGGGTACATGGGTGGGCCCTAGATACCCCGCCTTAACATGGTAATTGGGCCCCAGACCGCCTGGAAAGGACATGTGTTGGCCTCTAGGGACTATCATTAGTCAGATGACCTGTTCCCAGGGTGTGTATGAGTGAGGAAAAAGCGCACTGTAAAGGACATGTGTTGGCCTATGGGGACTGTCATTAGTCTGATAAGAGACCCTAGTAAGTAATAGCCTATGGTGTGCTGGGAAGGCAACCGAGGTATTACAGGAGACCCATGGGGTCAGATGATAAGGTTCATGGCCCAGGTAGGCGGGTCGTCACAAATACTATCAGGGCTAATACCCAGCCGAAAGAGCTTAGGCTCTGCCTGATTAGAACTCCACAGTTAGGCATGCTTGGCCTGGAGTAGTGATCAGGATGGATGACCTTCTGGGAAGTTTCCCAGGGTGTGTGTGAGTGAGGACAAAGCACACTGGAAATGACATGTTTTGGCCTATGGGGACTTTCATTAGTCATATGACCCATTCAGGTACGTGGGTGGGCCCTAGATACCCCGCCTTAACATGGTCGTTGTGTCCCGGCCCACCTGGAAAGGACATGTGTTGGCCTGTGGGGACTGTTATTAGTCAGATGACCCGTTCCCAAGGTGTGTGTGAGTGAGGAAAAATCACACTAGAAAGGACATGTGTTGGACTATAGGGACTGTCATTAGTCTGATAAGAAACCCTAGTGAGTAATAGCCTATGGTGTGCTGGGAAGGAAACCAATGTATTACAGGAGACCCATGGGGTCAGATGATAAGGTTCATGGCCAGGGGAGGCGGGTCGTGACAAATATTATCAGAGCCAATACCCAGTTGGAAGTGCTTAGGCACTGCCTGGGTTCCAGGCTTGGGGTCCACAATGAGGGCGTTGTGCTTTATTGGGGTGGATAATGTAGCACCCCTGAAAAAGTGAGACTTAAAAAGGATAAATGTTACTACCCATGTCAACAAGGCGAACCTTCCTTTTCGAGAGCCTACCTGATTAGAACTCCACAGTTAAACGTGCTTGGCCTGGAGTAGTGATCAGGATGGGTGAACTTCTGGGAAGTTTCCCAGGGTGTGTGTGAGTGAGGACAAAACACAATGGAAAGTACATGTGTTGGCATGTGGGGAATTTCATTAGTCAGATGACCCGTTCATGCATGTGGGTGGGCCCAAGAGACCCATGGGGTTAGATGATGAGGTTCATGCCCCAGGGAGGCGGGTCGTGACAAATAGTAACAGAGCCAATACCCAACCGGAAGTGCTTAGGCACTGCTTGGGTTTGAGACTTGGCCTGTGGGGACTGTCATTAGTCAGATGACCCATTCAGGTACATGGGTGGGCCCTAGATACCCCACCTTAACATGGTCGTTGGGCCCCGGACCGCCTGGAAAGGACTTGTGTTGGCCTGTGGGGACTATCATTAGTCATATGACCCGTTCCCAGGGTGTGTATGAGTGAGGAAAAAGCGCACTGGAAAGGACATGTGTTGGCCTATGGGGACTGTCATTAGTCTGATAAGAGACCCTAGTGATTAATAGCGTATGGTGTGCTGGGAAGGCAACCAAGGTATTACAGGAGACCCATGGGGTCAGATGATAAGGTTCATGGCCCAGGGAGGCGGGTCGTCACAAATACTATCAGGGCTAATACCCAGCCGGAAGAGATTAGGCACTGCCTGATTAGAACTCCACAGTTAGGCATGCTTGGCCTGGAGTAGTGATCAGGATGGATGACCTTCTAGGAAGTTTCCCAGGGTGTGTTTGACTGAGGAAAAAGCACACTGGAAATGACATGTGTTGGCCTGTGTGGGACTTTCATTGGTCAGATGACCCATTCGGGTACATGGGTGGGCCCTAGATACCCCTCCTTAACATGGTCGTTGGGTCCCAGCCCGCCTGGAAAGGACATGTGTTGGCCTATGGAGACTGTCATTAGTCAGATGACCCGTTCCCAAGGTGTGTGTGAGTGAGGACAAAGAAAACTAGAAAGTACATGTGTTGGCCTATGGGGACTATCATTAGTCTGATAAGCGACCCTAGTGAGTAATAGCCTATGGTGTGCCGGGAAGGAAACCAATGTATTACAGGAGACCCATGGGGTCAGATGATAAGGTTCATGGCCTGGGGAGGCGGGTCGTGACAAATATTATCAGAGCCAATACCCAGTTGGAAGTGCTTTGGCACTGCCTGGGTTCCAGGCTTGGGGTCCACAATGTGGGCATTGTGCTTTAAAGGGGTGGATAATGTAGCACCCCTGAAAAAGTGAGACTTAAAAAGGATAAATGTTACTACCCATGTCAACAAGGTGAACCTTCTTTTTCAAGAGCCTACCTGATTAGAACTCCACAGTTAAACGTGCTTGGCCTGGAGTAGTGATCAGGATGGGTGACCTTCTGGGAAGTTTCCCAGGGTTTGTGTGAGTGAGGAAAAAGCACACTAGAAAGGACATGTGTTGGCATGTGGGGACTGTCATTAGTCAGATGACCCATTCAGGCATGTGGGTGGGCCCAAGAGACCCATGGGGTTAGATGATAAGGTTTATGGTCCAGGGAGGCGGGTCGTGACAAATAGTAACAGAGCCAATACCCAACCGGAAGTGCTTATGCACTACTTGGGTTTGAGGCTTGGGGTCCACAACGAGGGCGTTGTGCTTTAAAGGGGTGGATAATGTAGCACCCTTGAAAAATTAAGACTTAAAAAGGATAAATGTTACTACCCATTTCAACAAGGTGCACCTTCCTTTTCGGGAGCCTACCTGATTAGAACTCCACAGTTAAGCGTGCGTGGTCTGGAGTAGTGATCGGGATGGGTGACTTTCTAGGTAGTTTCCCAGGGTGTGTGTGAGTGAGGAAAAAACACACTAGAAAGGAAATGGGTTGGCCTTTGGGGACTGTTATTAGTCAGATGACCCGTTCAGGCATGTGGGTGGGCCATAGAGACCCATGGGGTCAGATGATAAGGTTCATGGTCTGGGGAGGCGGGTCGTGACAAATAGTATCAGAGCCAATACCCAACTGGAAGTGCTTAGGCACTACCTGGGTTTGAGTGTTGGGGTCCACAATGAGGGCGTTGTGCTTTAAAGGGGTGGATAATGTAGCACCCCTGAAAAAGTGAGACTTAAAAAGGATAAATGTTACTACCCATGTCAACAAGGCGCACCTTCCTTTTCGGGAGCCTACCTGATTAGAACTCCATAGTTAAGCATGATTGGCCTGGAGTAGTGATCAGGATGGGTGACCTTCTGAGAAGTTTCCCAGGGTGTGTGTGAGTGAGGACAAAGTACACTAGAAAGGACATTTGTTGGCCTGTGGGGACTGTCATTAGTCAGATGACTTGTTCAGGCACGTGGGTGGGTCCCAGATACCCTACCTTAACATGGTCGTTGGGTCCCAGTCTGCCAGGTACCCAGTTGCCTTGCAGACACGGGGTCCCCACCTTGGGGTCCACCCACATGCCCGAACGGGTCATCTGACTAATGACAATTCCCCTAGGCCAACACATTTCCTTTCCAGTGTGCTTTGTCCTCACTCACACACACCCTGAGAAACTTCCTAAAAGGTCACCCCTCCTGATCACTACTCCAGGCCAAGCATGCTTAGCTGTGGAGTTCTAATCAGATAGGCTCACGAAAAGGAAGGTGCACCTTGTTGACATGGGTAGTAACATTTATCCTTACTTCCTAAAAGGTCACCCATCCTGATCACTACTCCAGGCCAAGAACGCTTAGCTATGGAGTTCTAATCAGATAGGCTCCTGAAAAGGAAGGTGCACCTTGTTGACATGGGTAGTAACATTTAGCCTTTTTAAGTCTCACTTTTTCAGGGGTGTTACATTATCCAACCCTTTAAAGCACAATTCCTTCGTTGTGGACCCCAAGCCTCAAACCCAAGCATTGCCTAAGCACTTCCGGCTGGGTATTGGCTCTGATACCATTTGTCACGACCCGCCTCCCTGGGCCATGAACCTTATCATCTGACCCCATGGGTCTCTTGTAATACCTTGGTTTCATTCCCAGAACACCATAGGCTATTACTCACTAGGGTCACTTATCATACTAATGACTGTCCCCACAGACCAACACATGTTATTTCGGTGTGTTTTTTCCTCACTCACACACACCCTAGGAAACTTCCCAGAAGGTCACCCATCCTGATTACTACTCCAGGAAAAACCTTCTTAACTGTGGAGTTCTAATCAGGTAGGCTCCGGAAAAGAAAGATGAACCTTGTTGACATCAGTAGTAACATTTAGCCTTTATAAGATTCACTTTTCTAGTGGTGTTACAATTACATTTAGAAACACATGCCTAACATTTTGAAAACCATGATTTTACCTTTTCTAAAAAACTATTTTTATGAGTTATAGGAATATCACATCCGAATTTATTTTTACCACTTATATAAATTGAATAAATTAAAATGGATTCCATATTTTGAATTATAAGATAAAAATTAGTTAATAATTTAAATTTCATTTTTAGACATTAAAAAAGTTACAATGGTAAAAAAAGAGTTACCTTAGTATAGGTAAAATAATGTAAAAGGTTGGAATTAAAAGGTAAAAACATAATACAACTAAAAATAAAAACTTTAAATGGTTGGTTTAGATTTTTAAATTACTTATTTTTTTTCCAACATTAATTATCAACCAAATTTGTTGAAATTAATTCTACCCAAAAGTGGTTAGCTTTAAATACAAAATAATCATTATTTAATCACTTAAAACCACCCCTACTCAAGTATAAATACCCCAATTAACTCCACAATTCCCACAAAAAAAATCTATTGATAATGAATTATATATCAATTAATTTCCATATATTCTCTCCATGTTGGTTCCAAGGTTAAAATGAGTCCCTCTCTAGCTTGAATAAGCATCTTCACAAGGTAACTGATCTTTTCCTCCACTTCTTACTATTCAAGTTCCTAATTTGTACAAGCCTTATATTATCAATTTATTATATTGTAAATTGATTTTAAATAACACTATTACTGTTAATATGATTTATTTTTAATGAGTGAATTAATTTCCCTCTCATTATAGATTTTTTCTAAGCCGTTACTATGCTGAAATTTTGTAAGGGACCAATCTCCCTTCTTTTCTATTCAAGCACCTTATTTATTTTATACCTTTAATTTATAATAAATAACATTGGGATATATTTTTACACATGAAAAATAATTTATTTTTTATATAAAAATTACCAAATACCAATTTTTCTCTCATTAAACCATTTTACAAATCTTCAAGTATGGTGGTTATGTTGCCAAAATTTCACTACGATTTTTCATACCAAAATTTTATTCAAACACAATTTTTTGCCTTATGATTTTTAATTACCAATTTTTCATGTTGGATTATATTCTTAAATATTCATATTACCTCACTTATTACAAAAAAGTGATGATATACCCCTTTAAATCTCATTAATGCCTCCCATGAACCTTTATATGCCCTCATTATGCTGCCAAAATTATCCTACGATTTTCCCTGCCAAAAATTATGAAATGTATACCCATAACCTTTTCCACTCAAGGTTATTCACCTAGTTTTACCTATAATTAATTTATTGGTTACTTCCATGTATTTAAGGCACATTCCTTAATCATGGTGTTAAATGTTATAAAAAATTTATCCTGTGTTAAATGTTATATGTGGCACACTTATGCATGTACATGATATGAAGGTGACAAGTGTCTTGAAATTATATAAAACTCCAATGAATTGGGTAATGTTTTAGTATCATGAGACACCATGTATGAGATTAAGGAGTGAACCTAATACATTATGGGACTTTTTCCACCATGTTATGATGTATTGGTGGTTATCCTTGATCTATGTTTATGATTCCATGTTTGAAGTTGTTTCTACATTACCATGTTGCTATTATATTATCATGATATATCATGCCTCATTATTCATGTTTATGATTATCACCCATTTTATATCACATTTAAATTCCTATTGTCTAAAATGTTATAATTTCTTTATGTTATCATTTTTTTATTCCCTTATTAGGCTTTATAGCTCACCCTTTTCTTATGTATGTCCCTAGGTTATCCCGTGTAGTTTTAAATGAGCGGTGGAATATTAGATGCATGTTAAGGAATTTTTTAATAATGTTGTTTTATCCATGTAACAAGTTGATATTCTATGTACCTAATTCCAAAATACACTAGTATTCTCTATCTTATGGGCTATATTAAATGAATATTTATATAATAAATCATAAATCATAAATCAAAGTGTAATAAAGTTATGGGTTATCATAGTAAATCGAGTATAATTGTGGAGGAAGATCAATATGAAGAAGGAAGATGACATTTTACTACAGGATCAAGACTAAGAAAAAGAAGGATCTTATGATTGGGGGGGGGGGGGGTTAACAGGTATCTAATGAGGCTCAAGGTTGGGGTGTTTAACCAATCGAGGAAAAGAGAAGATGGTTGGGGGGTCTAACTAGCTAAGGAAGAAGAATTAGATTGATGGGGGTGTAGAACCAGGATTAGCTAGAAGATCAACTAAAGGGTTGTATGATCAGTTGGTGTATTATCCATTATAACCATTGATCAAATTATAGTGGAGTATCCATGTTAGGGGTTTTAACCAATATATATTGGATTATGTATTTGTACCAAACCTTCAAAATACTATGTGTTTTGATTTATCTTATTAATTATGCATATAAGGTGCAACCATGGGATATCATTGAGTGGATCAAGAACCTTAAAATGTTATAGAAGATGAATTAATAGAAAATAATTCCTAAAGTAAACCACTAATTCACCCCCCTCAGTGGTAAATCTGGTTTGGGTTTATACAAATGGTATCAAAGAAAAGGTTCCCTAAAAATATCCAAGATAACTATTATAAAGTGTAGACTTTAGGAAATGAGAAAGCTACCTCAGATATAGAAAAATGATGTTACTCTTGAGAATTGAAATCTTAATATTTCTCCTAATACTCAAAAGAATAGGAAGAAAAAACAATAAAAGAAGCTAAAGAATAATCTTATAGTAAAGGCATAGACCCTACTAATTGAAGGTAATAAAAGTGGTATAAGTTTCAATAATTTATTTGATTATGATTCTTTTAATGAAGTTTTTTCAAGTTGTGATGATGATGTATCAATTTTTTTATTAGTACTGGGACACACAATGGAAGTTGATGGGTAGGGGATTTAAAATTTTCATCATCGGATCGATATAAATTTATCTTATATGGTGATCCAAGCCCTATTAAAGACCGATGATATAACATGAATTAATTTAATCACAAAAATAAAAAAAAATTATTAACTTTTTTGGATTGATGGTGTATTTTACAACTACTCATCACTGAAGACTGTTTCTATAAGCATCCAAGGTTGAATCCATCTAGATCATCCACAAACCCTTCAAGAGTCTATGGTAAAACCGATTGTCAAAATTTGGGTGCTATCATAGAGGTTTGATGAAGGCTTCAATGTCTTGATGATCACCATGAATCTATTCATTCGATATGAAAAGGTGTTCTTGGATTGATTGCTTAGAGGGAGCGTTTATCTCTCTAAGATATGGGAAGAAGGAGAGAGGGTCTCTCAAATTCAAGTTGAATAATGGTACCTCAAAAAAATCACCCTATTTCTTATAGAGTTAGGTTTAAACACCCATAATGGGTTTCCCATCCCCCATATAAATAGTGCACAATTAATAAGACATAAATTACACATTTTGACCGACTAACTATATCATAAACATAATTTAAATTTTCATAACTTTATTGTGATATAATAAATATATTATGTAATAAAATAAAGTCATTCACTCAACTCATAATTCCTATAAATATTAAATGAATCTTGAATTTTAAAATAATATTTGTTCTTATAATATTTTTTCATGTATTTAGTTAATACCTAATAAATAAATTCAACTAAAATTATTATATATTTGAATAATAATGATTTTATTTATTCATTGGAGATCATTTGTTCGCATTCATGTCTCAAACCCTTTAGTGGGTCCCACCATGTCCTATAATCCTATTAATCAGAATAGTGAAGAACTTTGAATATGCTAAGTGTGTGACCCTCTAGGACCTTATATTAATAGAATTTAATATTATTCACAAAGTAAGAGCAGAGTCTACCAAAAAATCAAGTCCCATAAGAAGATAAGTACAAGACATAGTAATGAAAATCTTTCCTACAAACAAATGTCATGAAATATAATCTCTTTTTCATATGATATCTTATAAAGTAGGACACACAATTTGTGTCATCATATATTATTTATTTTTTTATATGTTGAAATTACTAGAAAGACCTAACTTTTTATACTATAGCCTTAGATTTAATAAAGGTACTACTATCCTGGTCAACTAGTCATAAGATATTACTTACTTTTGGAAGTGAAAAATTCTATCTTGATTATTCGATAATGTCGTACCATAAATGAAGCACCCAACACAAGATACCTTACTAAGGTGTCAAATCCATATATTTCATTTGGCATCAAAGTACATAATTAAATAACATACATTGATAATAATCTCAATTAATAAGACCATTAGACATGCTCATAGATAGGAACTACCAATGACACCTGAAACATGTTGTGTTCCTATTGGAGGGTCATTACTCATGATCTCATAGATTAGAGATTACCATGTGTGAACTTCATGAGAAGAAGTTTCAATGCTTATTATCCCCCAATAGCTGATATCCACACACTATTTGTGTCATATCAATATGATTTATTTGGACCATAGGACATACGTTTAAGATCACTATCATGGTATCACTAGGTTCTCATTATAGCTTGGAAAATTCTATAACCTTTTGATATGTCATGTAATATAGGGACATTACCATAAATATTTTGGATGAATAAGTATTAACACCATAATGTTAAGGTAAAAACAAACACACATATATATCAAACTGTATGAATTTAATGGCAATCAAAGTGCACAAAGGAGTTAGGTATTGTGATCTAAATTGTAACTCAAAGACCATTTGAAGAAAGTTCCCAAATAAGTGGTAAATTATAGTGGTGGAACTATCAAGGTTCTTCTGGATGAAAAATTAAAATTGTAAGAATATGTTAATACAATGTAAGATGCATTTTCTAAAAAGGTTGGGGTATGAAATACTCTCACAAAACAAGTCAGAGAAAAGGATCAACCAATCTACCTTTGTAATGAAATATATGATAAATTTACTGAATAATTTCAAATTAATTTTTGTGTGAAATATTTATTTGAGATAGTTTTTGTAGAAGCTTTCTATGAACTTGAAAAATTTCACAATGTTTCTATTGTTTTCAAAGATACTTAGTTAGAGAATAAAGAAAATAGGGTAAAGGATATTTAAAATTTTTTATAATAATCAAGAAAAATTCATTAATAACAAATAAATAAGATGAAGGAGGATTGGTAAGACAAGTTGATATTAGTTGAGGATGATAATAACTTCCTTAATATGAAGTTTTTGATTTGGATGTGAAATTAAAGAATCATGAATCACCACAAGCTAAAACTTCCTATATTTCTAGAAATAGAGATGTTTCAACACATGTTTTTATTGATTTTTAGGAATATAAGTAGATCATGAGATCATAATCTTAACAAATAAAAACATCTTCTAAGAAAAAAGTATCCCATAACCTAAAAATTATCTTATTACTATTTTTTTTTCATTTATTGGTATAGGTTCTAAACAAAATCCTAGGAAAATATGGAAAGTGAAAAATAATGATAAATCACCCACCTCAAGGGTTGATAATAAAATATGTATAAATAGTTTTTACCCAATAATTGTTAAAAATATAGGCGGTTCGACCCAAAAACAACAAGGTATTAACCCATAGAAATCTGAACATACTACACTAGAAAAGAAGAGAAGAATGCTTATTGACTATTGTTGGTTTTGTTGGATGTTTAGGATCAATGAATTATCATGCCAACATAACATAAAAATTCATGAAAATAACTTAAGTCCTATATTGAGGGGTATAAAATATAAAGAAAAGATAATATGACTACAAAATGGGAGGTGAGTAAGTAAATAAGATGAAATTCATCCTTGGTATTTGAAAAAAAGAAGAATATTGTTAATTTTTTTTACTACGGCGATAAGCGAGATATCCTCACCAACATCAAAGGTAGAAATAAATATTTCAAGTAAATCACTACCCATTAGTCAAAATAAGGCTCAATTTGAATAATTACAACAACAAGTTTCCAAATAAAATAAATAATATGGTGGAAGATCTAAGTTTAAATTTTTTTACTGGTGCTGTGAAATGGATAGACACAAATCCTACTCTTTATAGTATAACATATCATTTATAGGAAATAGTCATGAATCAAGGGGAGTAATGGTGAATATATGAGATCAAGTTCTCAAAGAAATAATTTTGTGACAAAAATCCATCCAAGATACCAATTAAAAATATATATGAATGATAAGTAGAATTTTTTGGTATAAGTAAACAGGAAGGTCATATAGCTGAGAAATGGATGACAATACTATCAAGATATATTCCTAATATCATGAAAGGGAAAACATTAAATTGAAAAATAGTGTAAATTCATTTGAAAATTATAAAAAGGCCAAGTGTCAGGAAAGAGTGCCTAATTGTTTAGAATAATCAACTAAAATTTCCTAAGTAATTAGAGGATGCTCAAAAAATTTCTATAGATAAAAAAAGTTTGTGGCTATATAAATCTTGGTAATAGTTGATGAGAATTTTTACATAGCTGGAAACATGAAGATCCATAATCCAATGTTAGATAAAGGTATTCAACACAAATAACAATTTCAAGGGAATAAATAAGATAATTAAATAGATGGGACTTAAAACAGAAAGAGGAGTCCAAATAAATCTTCCAATGTTGAGATTAGAAGAAAATAATGGCCCAGGTTGAGAGGTATATCTCATCTAGAATGGTTATCATGAAGAACAAAAAGATCCATCCTTATTACCTTATATATATATATATATGATTTTATACTAAAATACAAGGAATTTAAGGATATGGATGCATCCACTAGGGGGAGCATTTATGCGTAAAATCTTTTAAATCTTTATGACACAGTAAATGTAGAGCTTTGAAATAGATTGGGAAACATTTAAAGAGGAGCTAAGAAAACCACTCCAAAATCTCTAATCTAAATGAATTGATAATTATTATCAAGGGTTATATAATATTTAACTAACAAGGAGGATCTATATCCCTTGAACTTAAATTTTTTATGTTTTTTTGAGATTTGTGATGCATACAATATATTTCTTGATTTAATTATTAAAGAAAAGCCTAAAACATGAAGAAGTGAGTTATCTATGCTTGATATCACATTTTTCATAATTTATGGATGGCATTGATCACATTGGTTATACACTATATTTTTCTATAAACAACAAAGAGTTTTCTATAAAAAAAGATCTTTTTTAGGGAAATACATGTGATGTCATCCTTCCCTCACAAGTGGATAGGGTTGAGGCCCTAAATGAATGGAGGATTAGCAGATGTCATGATGACATGAGAAGAATATTGGTGAATATGATAATGCCCTTATTGTACATTTTAATTTATTTTCAATAAGGAGGATAAAAATATTGACTTTATAAAGTTAAGAGGTTTTGAAAATAAATACAAAGGGGATATTAAATATCCCAAGTGATAGATCGAAGAGTGAATATTTCTTTTTCTATCAGTATATCATAGATTCAATATATGAGAAAGATTTAGAAGATATTTTGAGGATGATAGGTTATTGGATTTCATTATTAACAAAGCATCCATGTAAGTCCAAAGGCTTATTGTGGTATTTCCAGGATCTATGGATAAAGAATTTCAGGTTGTTAGCTTGAAGAATTTAGGTGAATAAGTTCAATGCATAGTGGAAATTTAATTGTGGAAATTTTTGAAATGGTTTTAAAATATCAAATACATGTGTTTAAGAATTGAAACATTATTTCAATAGCGAATAATATGTTAGTACCATGAGAATATTTATTTTCATGAAGAATTGTTTTGTAGAAGGCTACACAATATCCCTATTATTAAAAGAGAAGTTTTGACGAATTATTTTAGGATTTTAGGAGAAAATAAATTCAAATAAGTTTGAAGAAATGTTTAATACCATGTGAAATACTATTTTTCATGATTAATTTTTGAGAATATTATTTATAAATACATTTTATAATGGCTTGGATATTCTATACTAATAATAAATCTAAGTATTTTTTGAGTGGGCCTTAACAAAAAAGTGGTCCATCCCTTGATCATCAAAGGACCCACCTCAACCACATATGGGATATGGGTGGTAAACCACATGGTTGGTGGGTAAAAATCTCCATCCAAGGGTGAAAAATATAAGTGTGATAATACATATCACCCACATAGAGTTCATGAGTGTATAGTGGGCATATAACTCCCACAAGGATGTGAACGTGTGGCGTACAAGGGAATATAGGTGTGCTTTCCCCATGTGGTGTGTGTAGTAGGTATTAGTTTTAGCCTCAATTTTAGATCAAACCTATATTAAAGTAGATAATATTATTAAGTGTCACTCATACAATCTATAGATCGATGTGAGATCCCACAAAGTGAGTTACTATTCCTTCTCTTAAAACTTACATAAATAAGTAGGTCCACCCAATCAGTTTGATCTCCGCCACCTGATTTATTCCATGATATAAGTCATCATATTCAACCTTCGGTATTTTTAGGATATTCATGTGAAATAACAACAACCAATATCTGACTATATCTAGTGATTATGCTGAGATAAGAAGACTTTCTTGATCACTTGAGTCCATGCATGAAATTTTTGTCTTACTTGCATGAGATAATTCAAATAATGCATTCAAATAGTGATAATAACAATATATCTCATGAAGAAAATGATCACCCTAAAGAAATGATGAAAATTACCAAAAAATCATGTGATGAATAACACATACAAGAAGTTCCCATCACAAATAGCCTCGTTCACATTATTGTGTGTGCACTGAGCTATGTCAAGATTAAGTGAAGTCAATCATGCAAAACTTCAGCATCACATGAGTATAGATAAGCTCAGAGTTTTAGAATTATATATATTTTAGATTTATTAACATATTCATGCATTTAATAAACCTCTAAGTATTATAATAATTAGAGGATATGGTGGTGTTTTAAAGTCTAAAATACAAATTATCCTAGAGAAGAACTAGTTACCATTCGATATTTGAGAACATCTCTCGAAATAGAGCCTTTGTGGGCCACTATTTTAATTTGAATAAGAAACCCATGTGATCCCTTCATGTGAAGAATAAGTCCCATAATACTTATCTATATTTTTAAGGAAATGAATTAAATACCATGAACTACCTATGTTACATGAAAGATAATGAAGATCTCATAGGCTATTTTAGTCTTACGAAGGTGACAAAATACATTCACACATGCGAGTCATTAAATAAATAAGTTCTAGTCAAAGTTTATTTTCATATGTGAAACATTATTAAAGGAGATCTATATAAAATTTTATACTAATATAGAAGAAGTAATTATTATCCCCCTAAATTTATTTATTCTTATATTGAGGTATATCTTCACCAAAATTAAAATCTTTAAACTCATCATCAATAACATTAGAATCCAAATTTATTTTAGAATTATTTTCATCAAACATAACATGAATAGATTATTTAACAACCATAGTTATTTTATTATAAACTCTATAATATTTATTATTATTAGAATAACCTAGAAAAATACCATCATCACTTTTATCATCAAATTTATCTAAATTATCCTTTGAATTTAAAATAAAAACTTTACAATGAAAAACTCTAAAATAACCAACTATAGGCTTTGTATTTTTAAATAATTAACAGTTAGTTTTCTTTAATAATGGTATAATAATAATTCTATTTGAAATATAAAAAATATAAAAAAATATACTCAACCCAAAAATATCTAGGAAAATTATATTCATTTAACATAGTTCAATCCATTTCAATAAGAGTTCTATTTTTCTATTCTACAACACCATTTTGCTGTAGTGTTATAGGAGCAGAAAAATTATAAAAATAACCATTATTTTCACAAAATTTTATAAACTATAAATTATGAAATTCACCTCCTTTATCACTATTAATATAAATAATCATGTATCCTTTTTCATTTTGAACTAATTTACAAAAAGTAGTAAATCTATATAAAGTATCATTTTTATAAGAAAGAAAGTATACCCATGAAAATATAATATAATAAGAAAAAATAACTAAAGTATATTCCTTTCCACCAAGACTCGAAATTTGGGTGTGGATAAATAAATAAATATGTACTAATTATAAATATCTATTAATAATTATCTGATTGATAGGTCTAAAATAAATTTTGTGTTTCTTCCCTTTCATGAAAGCATCACATACATGAAGACGATCCTTATTCAAGGAAGATATCTATAACACATTATCATGTTTTGAGAGATTATGTGACATTATGAAATCTACATGACCTAAATGTATATGCCAAAATATTTTGTCATTATGTACAACATTCAATCAATTTACATTTTGAACAGTTAGTTCAGAAAAATAAATAGTATAAATATAATCCTTTTTATTAGCATAAAATAATAAATAATCATATTTAAAAACTAAAAATTTATCATTTTGAAATTTATCTCCCATTCCACCATCACAAAATTGTGATATACTAATTAAATTATGTTTTAAACCTTTAACATATAAAAATTTAGAAAGAAAAGTAGAATTTTAAATACCAACTTTACCAAAACCTTTTACTTTTTCTTTGTAATTGTTTCCAAAAGAAATAGTGCCTATATCACATGTGTTGTAAGTGGTAAAATTTGATGGGTCTCTGGTCATATTCCTATATCATCCACTGTACATGTACCATATCTCATTCCTGAGACATCCAAGGCATTTTTCCTACAAAAATAAATTACTTGACAATTTTGGTACCCAAGATACTTTGGGTCCAATAGGATCAATAATAAAATATTTAGGTACCCATATAGAATTTAAATATGTATTATGAGTTACTATAAATAATAAGGATTCATAAATATTATTTTTTTTAAATCCCAAAGATTGTTCAAATATAAGAGAATAATAATTTTCATAGTGATCTTTCACGCCACATTTAAAACAAGTAATAGTTGAAGTATGACCATTTTTATATTTAAAAAAATGAGTTTTATACATTTGGGGAAATCTCCAATAATATCCAAAACCATCATAATATTTTTATCATTTTTATTCCTTGACATCATCTCATGATATTTTTCACGACCTTGAATAAAAGAAGATAAACTTCTTTTAAGATATTCAACTTCTGTTTTCAAATTTTCATTCAAATATTGAGCCATTATAAAATTTTCATAAATTGTGGAATGTAAATTAGAAGCTTATTTCTTTAATTTTTCATTTTCTTATAAAATTACCTTATTTTCAAAAATAATCTTTTCATTATTTTCCTGAAGATTATTATATAACCCAACAACTTTGAAAATATCCTTTATTAATCTTTCAATTTATTCATATAATTCATAAATATTTAGATTATCATAATGATAGTAAGAATTAGAACATACAAAATAAAAACTATAATTACTAACCTTATCTAGTGATGTCTTGAAGCACAAGTTAACAGTTTCTTTTTAATTTCCAAATTGTTTGCTAGAATCAGATTCTTCTATACAACTCCAACTGGTGGTCAATACATTTTATCCTTTTTGTTGTATTTATATTTATTCTTAAGTTTAGGGAAATCAAGTTTTATATGACCATTCTTCCTGCCCTCATAAAAGGTTACATCTGATGAATTGTACTTCATACCACAGTTCTTATCTCCCATATATTTTTATTTTGGGGGTTTCTTTTATACCGATTCATGAATCCATTATTTTTAATTATTTTGTAAACTTCATTCACAATCTATTCTAGATATTCTTTTCCACTATCCTGTAGATAAAAATCATAAGAGTCAGTAGAAATAGTATTCATATATTTAAAAGATACACCATTTCTTTTTATGGTATCCTAATCAACTATATTCTTTAGTTCCAGTTCATATTATATCAGTGATCCAATCAATTTATCTAGGATGTACTCTTTAAAATTATTTCTTTCATCAATGAAAAAATTCTTTTCATTCCATTTATTTTGTAAGGGTAATGGGAATCGTTCAAAAAGTACTGGGTTTTCCAAATATTCTCCAAGTTAATTCATTCCATTCACAATGCTTGTGAATTTTTGGAACATTTGGTTTACTATTTCATATTCACCCATATTAAAGTCTTGGTACTCAGCATGAATCATTCTAAGTTTGGTTTGAATTAATTTCTTAGATCCAAGGTGAGTGACTTGTAAAATATTATATATTTCATAAGCTGTCTTACAATTTGACACATAACTAAAAACACTTTTGTTAATAATACAATATAAATTATTAACATGTTTTTAATTTAAAACATATCTAGTAGCATCATTTTTGTTAAGAGTATCTAGGTCAGCTTCAGGTAGTGTGTACTATTTTGACATGATAAACTAGTGCTCAATGATCAATTGTTTGAGGTAAGAATCCATTTGGGATCTCCAGTGGTCATAATCATTTCCATCAAAGTGTGTTGGATTTTGAGGAATCCAAGCATCATTGTGGCTCAATCCTGTCATCTTATAAGATCTTGTCCTTAGAGTATGAATTCTAGGAATATGTTAGCATAATTAAATATAAAATTAGACTCTATAAAAGGGTTGGATAAATTTCATAAGGAACAACTTAGGATACAAATGTTTGGTATCGAGAAATATAATGATAGAGCTAAACTCTTATTAATAAGGTTTGCCTTTGATACCAATTGTTAGGATGGATAGGTTAATTTATGATGGTCTATAGGGGAGGTGAATAGACCATATTAAAAAATTTAAACAAATTAATTGATTAATTAAACTATTTATCAGAGTTAATTATAAAGCTTAATTAGCAGCAGAAAAAGATAAATAACACAAGGATGTTTTTTATAGTAGTTCGGTCCAAATTGGGCCTACTCTACTCTTATATCTCTCTAATTAGTGAGGGATATATGTGCACTAAAATTATTTTTGTGTGATAATAATAACCTAATTTCAAAATCTTTTCTAGTGGAGGGATAAACATGACACTATCTTTTGTATGAGGAGTCACAACCCTTACAACCTGAATTTAGACATTGGGAGTCACAACCCAAATAGTCCTAACTTTAGATATAAGGAGTCACAATCCTTAGATCCTGAATTTATTATCTGAGAGTTACAACCTAAGGAAAAATAATAAAAAATAATTCTTTTGTGTATAAAAGCATAAACAGAAAAATAAAAACTGCATGTGAGAGATGGGAAATACTGTTACAGACTTAGAAACCATACAAGAGAAGATAAAAAATAAAATCATTGGTACTGTTTCTTGAGATTTTAATTATCACATATTGTCAAGGTAGTAGAAGTCGAAGGAGAATAAATTAATCCCTTGAGATATCATATAGGTGATGAAACAGAGTGTCACAGGATGTTTCAAATGTATAATAGGTTCAAAGTTCACCGAATTTTCTCTTCGAAAAACAGAGTATCAAATATGTTAAAATGTGTCTAATTTTCCATATATATATATATAATAAATATCCAGTAGAAATATCTCTGAACTTCCTTTAGATATTCAAAATAAATTGGGTCAAGAGATTTTATAAATATCTCCATAAAAAATCACAGTGTTGTTTCCTCTTTATTTATGTAGAATAAATCTTAAATAAAATAATTTAAAATAAATTGAATAAATCTTCCAATAATATCTCCAAAATAATAATAAAATTTAATGCTTTTAAAACTCTGGTTTAAATACATTGAATCCTCTTTATACTTAGTTAAAAAATTCCTGGAAACTAGAAGCACAATCCAAAAGTAAATTCAAATATTTGAATTTAAATAATCTTGTATCCTTCAACTTTATTAGAAAAAGACATTGAAATAATTTATTAATTTTTCTCTTTAAATATTTCACCAAAATAATCAAAATCTCTTTGATCACAATCCATATATTTAATGTGAATTTATACCGTAGAAAAACCTTTGAAAATAATTCACACACATATATATAGCAGATCAATGTTCAGCATAAAAGAAAAAATTGATAGCAGAAAATTAGGGTACAAAAAGTAGGGTACACAAAAGTAGGGTACACAAAAGTAGGGTACACAAAAGTAGGGTATATGAAATTAGGGTACATGAAAGTAGGGTTCACCAAGAGTAGGGTATACGAAAGCAGGGTTCACCAAAATTAGGGTTTACCGAAAGTAGGGTTCACCAAATTTAGGGTTCACCAAAAGTAGGGTTTATTAAAATTAGGATTCACCTAAAGTATAGTTCATGAACTATAATTTCATAAAATTATCTTAGGGATCATCAAAGTTGGGTTACCGAACCATACTTTTTCCAGTTGTGAAACCAGGGTTTCCGAACCATACTTCGCACTGTTGCGAAAGTAGGGTTTTTGAACCATACTTTACACTATTTTGAAAGTATTTTTACTAAACCATACTTTAAAATGTTGTGAAAGTAGGTTTTCTGAAACATAATTTTCACTATTGTGAAAGTAGGGTTGCAAAACATACTTTGCACAAAAACTAGACAACATACTTTAATGAACTTAAACAAAATTTTAAAGTACCTTAACAGCATATTAAGAATTTTGTTAAGAATAATTCTTTGTATAAAAACTTATTATATTTTCAAATAATCAATAATTGAGTAAATCAGACTTCCATAACTCGTAGAATTATTAAACAAACCAAAGAAACAACATTTTGGAAAAACTACAGCTGTTAAATATAATTGTTGAAATTCAGGTAATTTATTGACCATTCAAATGACCTTTTTATACTTTGATGTAAACTAATGAAATCAAGATAAATATGTTGTATTTCTATAAAATCAAGTTTCGTGTGAATACTATATCTTCATAACTTTCAGTAAATTAAATACAACAACTTTTCAAAACTACGGACTATATAGTTTCTTAAAAATTGAAACAACAAATTCGATGAATTTTTAGAGTACTATAAATATATTTTCATACTTCCTCATAAAGTAATGAAGTTTATAAAAAAAATATCTTATCTATAAAATGTGATAATATTCACATAAATCCAAAAACCATGTATTTATATATCATCAAAATACATATAAAAAGTAATCAAACAAAATAAAAACATGCACATGCACAAAAAAACCCATGTAAATGTAAGGAGTTTCATAAAAATTTCATCATTTAATTATAGAATAACCAATATAAGATAAGTGTGATTCATAAACATCTCATTATCATAATCATAAACCATCCAATAAATAATAAGGATGGTATCATTGGGTCATATCTCTAGTAAATCATAATTAATATCAAAGGATGTTATCACAGATGAAAAATTCTTATAAAATATCATTGGAATATTTATTTAAGAAAATGATCCTTTTATTTTTAAATCACTTGGTTCTCATTATATCCTTGAAACTACTATAACATTTGGATACAACATGTAATATAGGGAAATTACCATAAATATTGTGGATGAATAAGTATCAACACCATAATGGTAAGGTATATATATATATATATGTTAAACTATATATAATTAATGGTAATAAAAGTACAAAAAAGGAGTTAAGTATTGTGATCTAAACTATAACTCAAAGAACATTTGAAGAAACTTCCAAAATAAGTGATAAATTATAGTGGTTGAACTATCAAGGGTCTTCTGGATGAAAAATTAAAATTTGAAGAAGATGGTAATGTAATGGAAGATGCATTTTCTAAAAAGTTTGATGTATGTGTTACTCTCAAAAAACAAGTTAGTGAAAAGGATGAACTAATATAACTTTACAATGAATGATATGATAAAGTTACTAAATAATTCCAAATTAATTTTTGTGAGAAATATTTATTTGATATAGTTTTTTGTAGAAGATTTCAATGCACTTGAAAAATTTCACAATGTTTCTATGGTTGTCAAAGGTGCTTAGTTAGGGGATAAAGAAATTATGGTAAAGGATTTTGATAATTATTTACAATAATTAATAAAAATTCATGAATAATAAATAAAAAAGATGAATGAGGATTGGTAATACAAGTTGATATTAGTTGAGGATGAGACATACTCTATCAATATGAAGTGTTTTGATTTGGAGGTGAAATTAAATAATCATGAATCACCACAAGTTAAAACTTTCTATAACGATAGAAATAGATATTTTTATACACATTTTTATATTGAGAGTCATGAATCTTAAAAGACCATTGGATCATCCACTTAACAAATAGAAACAACTTCTAAGAAAAAGGTATCCCATGTCCTAAAAACCATCTTATTACTATTTTTCTCATTTATTGGTATAGGTTCTAAACAAAATTATAGAAAAATAAGGAAAGTGAAAAATACAGATAAATCCCCCACCTCAAGGGTTGATGAGAAAATATATATAAAGAGTTTTTACCCAATAATTTATCAAAAGAGAGGTGGTTCCTACCAAAAAACAACAAGGTATGGAACCATGGAAATATGGATAGACTTTACCATAAAAGAACATAAGAATGATTATTAAATAACATTGGTATTGTTGGAAGTTTAGGAAAAAACATTATAATTCTGGTAAAACATAAGAATTCATGAAAATAATAGAATCCCTATATTTAGGGGTAGAAAAGATGAAGAAAATGGTAGACGAAAAAATTGGAGGTGGGTAAGAAAATAAGGTGCAAGTCATCCTTGAGATTTGACCAGAATAAGAATATTGTTAAACACACTTTTACCCATGTGATAAGTGAGATATCCTCACCAACATCAAGGGTATAAATAGATATTTCAATATAATCACTACCCATCAGTCAAAATAAGAATCATTTTGAATAATTACAATAATAAGTATCTATATAAAATATATAACAAGGTGGAAGATCTAAGTTTAAAAGTTTCTACTAGTGTTATTAAATGGATGGGCAAAAATCCTACTATTTCTATTATAATATGTAATTTCTAGAAAATAGTCACCAATCAAGGGGGATTCATGGTGAATATATGAGATCAAGTTCTGAAAAAAATATGGTTGTGATAAAAAATCCTTCCAATCTACGAATTCAAAATAGATATGAATAATTAGTATAATTTTGTGGTAGAAGTAAGGAGGAAGAACATATAGATAATAAATGGATAACAAGACTGTAAATATAGATTCTTAATATCATGAAAAGGAAAAGGTTAAATAAAAAAAATTGTAGTAAGTCATGTGAAAATTATGAGAAGACCGAGTGTTAGGAAAGAGTGATTAATTGTTTAGACTAGTCAACTAAAATTTCCTAAGTAATTCTAGGATTCTTAAAAATATTCTAAATATAAAGAAAATTAATTGGATATAGAAAGATAGGTAAAAGTTGATGAGATTTTTTACACAAATGGAAACATAAAGATCTAGAATCCTAGGGTAGATAAAGGTATTCCACCCAAATAATAATTTCAAGGGAAGAAAGAATATAATTAAATAGATAAGACATTAAATAGATTAAAGAGTCCAAATAAATCTTCCCATGTTGAGATTGGAAGGAAAATAATGGCCTAGGTTGAGAGGCATCTCACAGCCAGAATTATTCTCCTAAAGAACAAAAAGGTCCCTCATCATTTCCTTATATATATATATATGATTTTTTTACTGAAATACAAGTAATTGAATGAGATGGATGAATCAATTGGGGGGAGAATTTATGATTCAAATATGTTAAATCTTTATTATAGAGTGATTGGGGATATTTGAAATAGATTGGGAAAATCTTTAAGAGGAGTTACAAAAATCACTCCCAAATATCTATTCTAAATGAATTTATAATTATTATCAAGGGTTAGTTAATATTTAAATAACCATGGGAAGATATATCTCTTTCACTTGAACCTTTTATGTGTTTGTTGAGATGTGTGATCGTTACAATATATTTTATAATCTAATTACTTGATAAAACCCAAATACATGAAGAAGTGAGTTATCTATGATTGATATAACATGTTGTATAATTTATGGACAACATTTATCACATTGGTTATACACTATAGTTTTATATAAATGGTTTTCCCATGTATAATAAGAGTTTTATAGAAAAGGATCTTTGTTAAGGAAATACATGTGATTTCATACTTCCCTCATAGGTGGATAGGTTTGATTCCTTAAATTAACGAAGGATAAGAGGTTGTCATGATGCCATGAGAAGAAGATTAGTGAATATGAGAAGGCCCTTATTGTGCCTTTTCATTTATTTTCAATAATGGTGATAAAAATATTGAATTTATAAATTGAAGTGGTATTGAAAATAAATAAAAATGGGGAGATTAAATAGCCCAAGTGATATATCTAGGAGTGAATGTTTCCTTTACTATCAGTATATCATAAACTCAATATATGAAAAAGATTTAGAAGAGGTTTTGAGGATAATAGGGTATTTAATTTCATGTTTAATAAAGCATCCATGTAATTATATAGGCTTATTGAGGTATTTCTAGAATCTATGAAAAATGAATGTTAGGTTGTTATCTTAAATAATTCAGGTGAATAAGTTCAATACATAGTAAAAATTTAATCACGGAAATTGTTGAAATGGTATTAAAATATCAAATAAATGTGTTTAATAATTCAAACATTTTTTTCAATAATGAAGAATATGTTAAGACCATGAAAATATTTATTTTCATAAAAAACTATTTTGTAGAAGGCTTCACAATATCCCTTTTATTAAAATATAAGTTTTTAATAATTATTTGAGGATTTTAGGAGAAGATAAATTCAAATAAGCTTGAAGGAATTTGGAAGACCATATGAAATACTATTTTTATTGATGAATTTTTGAGAATATTATTTATGAATACATTTGAGGATGGCTTGTATATTCTATACTAATAATAAATCTAAGTATTTTTTGATTGGGACTTAGCAAAAAATTCGGCCTGCACTTGGTCATCCAAGGACCAACCTCCACCACATATGGGACTTGGGTGGTAAACCACATGGTAGGTGGGTTAACCTATCCAATCATAGGTGACAATTATAAGTTTGAGAATTCATATCACCCACAGAGAGTTCACGAGAGTATAGGGGGTACATAGCACCCATAGGGATGTGCATGTGTGGTGTATATGGGAATATAGGTGTGCGTTCCCCATGTGGTGTGTGTAGTGTGTCTTATTTTTAGCCCCAATGTCACCTCAAGAATATACTGGAGTAGAGAATATTATTAATTATCATTCATAAAAGTTGTAGATCAATGTGGGATCCCACAAAGCGAGTTACTATTACTTCACTTAAAACATATAGAAATATGTGGTGCCACCCAATCAAATTGATTTACGCCATCTGATTTATCCCACATTGTAAGTGACCATCTTCAACCTTTGGCCTTTGTAGGATAGTCATGTGAACTAGAAACAAATGATATCTAACCATCTCTAGTGATTAAGCTGAGTGAAGAAGACTTTCTCAATCACCCAAGTCCATGCATGAAATTTTTGTCTTGCATGCATGAGATAATTCAAAGAATGCATTCAAATTGTGAGAAGAAAAATATATCTCATGAAGAAACTGATTTCCTTGAATAAATGCCTAAAATCATTACAAAATTGTGTGATGAAGAATTTATAAAAGAATCTCCCATCACAGATAGCCTCAGTCACATGATCGTGTGTGCAACGAGCCATGTCAAGATCATGAAAAGTAGATCATGTGAAACTTCAGCATATCATGAGCATAGAGAAACTGAGAGTTTTAGAATTCGATATATTTTATATTTTTTAACATCTTCATGCATTTAATAAACCTTGAATTAGAATAATAATTAGAGTCTATGATGGTGTTTTTAAGTCTAAAATACCAATTATCTTGGACAAGAACTAGTTGTCATTCGATATTTGAGAATAGTTCTTGAAATAGAGCCCTCACAGGACACCCTTTTAATGTGAACAAGAAACCCATGTGATCCCGTCATGCGAAGAAGAAGACCCATAAGACTTATCTATATTTTTTAAATAAATTAATTAAATACCATGAACTACATAGGTTATGTGAAAGAGAACGAATATCTCGTGGGCTATTTTAGTCTTGTGAAGGTGAAAAAATACATTCACATGATCCGTCCACATGAACCTGAATGATTATTTCATGGGGAGTCATTATGAAAAGAAGTTATAGAAACCATTTATTTTCATATGTGAAACATTCTTAAAGGAGATATGTATAAAATTTTATAGGAATGTAGAATAAGTAATTACCTAGGAGACACCAGACTTTTATGTGAGGAATTGCGCAATATGCTTATGAAAAGGATGAAAAAAGTATACTTCATGATGCGCATGCAATTTCATATTCATACATGAAGTAAATATAAAAAATATTTTTTTTGAATACACATGCTTTCACTTTAATAAAGGAGCCTGAGGTTCAGACAGTAATCAAGCATATAAAATATTGATAATAATTATTGGTTATGTCTAAAGTATATGAACTATGCACTATTGCATGCATGAATGAAGTGATTTAATAATTCAAAGATATAATATCTATGAATTGTGAATGTTATTACTTTTATAAAATAATATTTAAAAAATTAGGTGCATCACTTACATACATTCAATTTGGGCTGGGATTTCTTTAGAAGAAGAAAAAATTATTTCCCAAGCATTTGGCACTATTGAGTAAGATCTATTCATTCACTGAAGGTATGCAACAATTGAGACTAAAGTTAGAAAATACTTATAGGAGAAGAATTATAGGAATGATAATTTAGTAATCTAAGAATAACCAAGTCATTCATAACCTGGTGTGAATGAATTTCAATCCTATTAGGATTATTCCAAGAATTTGTTGAATATATTGAAGTTGTACATGGGTGGAGTTGATCTAGTATACTTTTGGATGAATATCACTTTGAATAAGGAGGTGGGTGATCAACTATAGGATAAAGACCAAGAATAAGGAGGATATTATGACTGGGTAATCTAACCAATTGATAAATAGGCTAAAGGATGAGGTGAATAACTAGTTTAGGTGAAGAGAAAATAGATGGGGTGTCTAACCAACTGAGGTAGAAGAGTCATATTGTTGAGTCATTGAACCATGATTGACTAGAGGATCTACTACTGGAGTTTCTAAGTAGTTTATACCTTACCCATTGTAATCATCAATCAAATTATAGGGTATAATCAATGTTGGGAGGTCTCACTAACATGGAAAGGAGTAGGTTTTTTTACTAAACCTTGTAAATATCATATGTTGTGTTTTATATAATTATTTTTTATGTTAGGGGATATTGTGAGATATCATTTAGTGGATCAATAACCTTAACTAGTTCAATTGGTTGATTTAAAATAAAATAATTGAAAAAGTAAACCACCAATTCACCCCCCCTCTCAGTGGTCAATCCCATATGGGGCTCTAAAATATTAATACCATAGAGTGGAAGGTATTCAAGGATATCTTTCTTGAAAAATATTTTCCTAATGTGCCTCATCTTAGGATGGAAAGAAACTTTTTGGATTTAAAATAGAAGGATGATGAATCAATTGTTTTTTGTGAAGAGACATTTACTAGATTGACTAGGTCTGCAATAATTTTTTTCTAAGGTGTGAAAGAAAAATTGATAGATTTTAATCACTTTTAAAAATATTTTTATAAAATGACCTACTTACTCATGAATTTGGGAATTCTAAAGAAATCTTTTAACCTCCTAAGAGGGTTGAGATGGAGGTTTTTGACTCTTTCCCATAACATCAAGGATAATAATAATAAAAGGTGGAAATAGATAGAGAAAAATCCAACAAGGGAATCTGAACATAAATTTATTCCATGCTATAATTGTGTTAATAATCATTCTAAACAGATTTTGATAAGATAAATGAAGTTTTGTCAGTGTGGTAGAATCAAACATTTGTCTCATGAATATAAGGAAATTAGAAGTGGTAATAGTCAGAATAATAATAGTAAGTAGGTAGTGAATTGTTTTAATTGTAATGTGATAATATATTATGACAATTTATTCTCAAAGATACATATGAAAGGTAAAAATCATTAAGATTATACAAATAAAGGTTTATCAAAGCCACACTCTATTACATTTTAATATAAAGAAACTATTATTGACATATAACATAACAAAATCATTAAGGAATATGTTGAAAAATTTGGGTTAAATGTTTATGAAATAAGGTTAATGATTGATGTGTCTACATATAGGGTTTATAGAGTTATTATGTAGTGTTATTTTATTGAAATATTTATATTATTAAGGATTATCATAATTTCAAAGGTATATATACCATTTTTGAGGCCTTATGTGTTTTTATTCTAAGGTGATTAATGAGATGTTAGGAAATGTTTATTAAGTTTTACAAAGAATGAATGATTATAGGATAGATAATATTTAGAAATTTTATATGATTTGATGTTATAATTATGGTTATTTTGGAAAAATGTTTTTAGGAAAATATGTTGAAGAGATAACATTGGGGATTTAAAAGTTATTTAGTGATTAAGTGATTAAATTTATTTTTGTATAATCTCAATGTATAGTGAACATTATATGATTAATGTAAAGTAAATATTATTTTCTAGTTTTATATTTTCTTTAAAAGTGATTGATATTATTTGTGGAATGATTTAAGTTGAAATTTGGGTATTGTCTTTACTTTTTCTAACCATTTTTGGTTTTAGTAAATTTCTACAGACATAGGGAATAACTTGTGACCCCTTTTTTAGATCTTATAATCTATTAAAAGTTAATTTTAGTGATCTAGACATGAAAAATTCATCATGTTTATTTATCATTTGGAATAGGAGATAAAGAATATATAGATAATTGCTTGAAAGAAAACCAAAGGATGAAATAGTGCCCATGGAATGGAAAGAAACTGAGTAAGTATATTTTCTCATTCATTATCTTGATAGTAAAATAATTACATAAATCAAGATAGATGAAGATAAATCTATACATGCTTATATATAAAATACTTCCCAGTTATCAAGTCATGATTTTAGAAATACATTCAAAATTATGAGTCTTAAAATGATATATAAATTATTTTAGAAATATTTAATTGATAAATAATAAGTTTCATAATAGTGTCATAAAAATTAAATTTCATTATAAAATATATATCATATTTTAAAACTATTTCATGATTCACTCATTTCATTAAGAAAAAATTAAAATTTTTAGGATTCAATTTTTTAGGGGGTAATGTAACACCCTAAGAATTTTAAATGTATTTTATTTTAAATAATACTATGTTTGATAGAATATGTTATATGAAAACCAGACTAAAGTGAATAATTTTTTATTAAAATTAAATTTAAACATAAAAAAATTATTAATATACAATGTGAAAACAAATAAATTAACACTCATTGATAAATGATATGAAACAATGTTAAGAACACGTAAAGTTTAGAAGGGTGATTTTTTTATAAAAGAGGATTTTCTTTATATTTTGAATTTTATTTCAAAATATATATATATATATATATTAATTTTAGAATTTTAATTTTATTAAATTTAATTTATTTTTTAATTCTTTATTCCAAAATTACTTTAGGGTGAATTTTGTGATTTTTCCGAAAAAGTTGATTTTTAGGAGAATAGTGAAAAATATCAATTTTAAAAATACGATCAATTTTATGGAATAATTTTGATATAAGAATGAATTAAATTTTATGAAAACCAATTTATAGAACAAATATATATTTAAGAATTAATATAATTCATTTTAAAATATAATGTTGAGCTTATAAAGTTATGTTTTACCTTTTGGAAATCTAAGTAATGTTTTTACTGAATAAAAACTATTTCTATTTCTCTTTTAATCAAGTATTAACAATGTTAATTTAGGATTTATTTGGGTTTTAAAGTAAAATAAGTATTTTTTGAAAAAAATATTCTAATTAATTTCATTTTTATCAACATTATACTTTATTTTGGTGTAAAACCATTTGAATTCTTAGAAAGATATTTGTACTAAAAACGATTTTCCATTGTGTTTTATGAAATTATATTTAAGGTAATATTCACCACCTATAGAAATTAAATCATGTAAAATGGATTCCATATTTGATATTATAGTTTTATATTTTTTTTAAAAAGTTTAATAACATTTTTAGTCATAATGAACAATTACCATGGTAAAAGTGTGTCACCATGGTAAAGGTTAAAAGGGTAAAAGAGGGGGTTAAATTAAACGATAAGGCTTCACATTTGTTTAAAACATATCTAAATTTGATTGGTTAAGTGTATTTAAACCTTAAATTATTATATCCTTTAAATATAAAAATATTGGTTCCAGTTTTCATGAGAAATTCCTTTATTTTATTTTAAATTGTTTAATATTTACTAGATTGTCACTCCTGTTTCTTATTAAAGGGAACCTCATATCCTCAATTATTCACACACTTTGAGAACATTATATTATAAATTATATTCCAAAATCCCTGACAAACTCTCCTACCCACATCCTATAGGTTTTTATCTCACCAATAGAATAATCCTTGAATGATTAAGGTGCAATACAATGGAAGATATCCAAGGATGAGGTATTAGTCATAAGCGATTTTTTTCAAGTTTATTTCTAATTTTACCTCTTTCAAATATATTGAAACCATACCAATATAATAAAATTATTATATGTATTATAATTAAATTTCATTATGTTATTGTAACTATGGAGGCCAATACTTTTCATTTATATTTATGACATCTTATTAGATAAATATCCATTACATAACATTATGATCCATGTTATAATCATAAAGGTTTTGTATATTTGGAGAATAGATAAATAATCATATTATTTTATAAAATATATTAACAATATCCTAAAAATATATTCCCATATAGTACTATTCTTATACATACCCTACTTAAAACCTTTCTTCATAACCTGGGGAAAGGAAACATAAGAAAGGGTGATCTCAGATGCTCAATTAGTGTAAACATAAGTGGTATTAATAAATGATTATAAGTGAGAATAACATAAGAATAAGGGTTTGAGATCATGATGATAACTTAAATTAATCATTCCCAATCATTCAAGGTCATTAATCCTAAATTATTTTATAAGGATTTTTCAAAACAAAATACATAATTCATAAGTGTGTGGAATCATCAATAATCAATCATAAGCCATGAGAACATATCACAAGAATAAGACACAAGTTTGTGGAATACACATAAGCAAAGAAAATAATTTATTTATTCAAATATCACTATCAATACTGTCATAGTGGATCGGGTTCACTTATCATTCCATTATATCCTTAGTCAAGGTTCACTCATAAGACTATCATAGTGGACCTAGTCCCTTTCAGAACTAGGTTCAGTCCCCAATCCAATTATTATTATCTCATTATATATCCATAATTACCCAATTAATTAGAGGGATATTTAATTCTAGGCCCACCCATCAAATAATAAAAACTGGATATACATGTGGAAGAATATTATAAAATATTAATCATATCATCATATCATAACCCATGGAAAGTTAATGAGTTTTATAAACATTTCATCATTTCATCATTGCATAACCCATAGAAAATAAACGGGCTTTATAAATATATCATTATCATAATAATAAACCATTAAAATAAAGAATAAGGATGGTATCATTGGGTCATATCTCTATTAAATAGTAATTAACATCAATAGATGTTATCATAAATGAAATATGTCTTTAAAAGATCATTGGAATATTTCTTGAGGAAAATGATCCTTTCCTTTTGAAATCACTTATTAAAAATTAAAATATTTCCAAAATATTAAGGAAATTATTTAATTTTAAAATAACCATGTAAAATTAAAAATTAATATTCAAATTATTTATTGGTCATGATGTTGAGAAATTTTATTCATGTAGTAATCATTAAAACAAAGATTCTATTCACACATTTGGTAAAAAATAACTCATTATGAAAACACTGCAAAAATTATTTATAATTTTTTTTATAAAAACCCAAACATGGGAAAATTTTAATTTAAAAAATTAATGAATAATATTCAAAAACATTATTAAAAACATTTTATAAAATATGAATATGTAAGAAAAAGGTTTTTTGACTGAGGAGGAGAAATGAGGTCATGTTTTTTTAAAAAGATTTTTTGAACCATTTTGAGTACCAAATTGAGAGAAATGTTAATAAAACAAAAAAATAACATAAATAGAAAATTTTAATAAAAATTAAAGGTGTTTATCAGATAATGATAATATAATTTTATCAATGGATATTCAAGTATAAATAGTCCGGATTATAATGGGATTGAAACGTAAATCCTATGACACTTTAGTAAATTTTGAAGCATAAGACCCATGAATGAATAAATTCAAATGAAACTTTAAATATCATGAAAATAAGGATATATATTATATTACATGTCAAAGGTTATACATATAAACTTCATGAAATAATAAAGGTGTATAACATAACATATGTCTCAAAGAAGACAATTTGAGACGATACACCCTTACAACTTTGGTAATCCTTGAATCAAAATCCCATGAAAGGTATAAAATTATATGGATTTAAAAATATAAATAATTTTCATTAAAATAATAAAAAACATTCATGGGTATTATATACACCACAAAATTGAAAAAAGTGGTGAATATGGAATATGTATCATAGGAACAAAAGTGAGATGAGAAACCCATACCTCAAGTCTTGTATTTCTTTGTATGCATTCAAATATCCTATATAATAAATATAGATTTACTATAAATATATTGTAGAACCATATTTATACATAATTTTTTATATATCATTCATTTATAATTTCTAATTATCATTTTATTAACAATTTCTTCATTAAAATGAACATTTAGGTGAAAACTGATCTATTTTCCATGCATGTGTCAGTTCGATTGTTCCTATAATTGAACCTTGGTCATTGTATCATAATATCCAAAAAATTAATAATGAAATAAGTATAATATTTACTCATAATATAATATATTATTATTATTTATATAAATAGGTGATGAAAAATGAATTACATCATTTTTTAGAGATGGTAGTTTGTAAGTATGCACGGGTGATGTTTTCAACTTTCGATAATTGTTATAAAAGAAATAAAAAAATAATTCACATTTATAGAATCATTAATATATCATGAATATAATATTTATTCATTAAATATATCCTTATTACCATCCATGTAAAACATAAATTAAAATGAATCACATCGATTTATGGTAGTGGTAGTCCACACGTACACACGAATGACGTGATCAATTTCTAATAGAGGGAAAGTTAAGAAGTTAGATAATATATTTTAATTAAAAAAGAATAACTATATTATAAAAATCATATTTAAAAATTAAATCCATCATAATAACTATCCATGATATATAGTTATGGAAAATAAATTCCATTGTTATGTAAACGCGGTAGTGCACACATACGCACGAGTGATAATTTAATTTCCCATTTGATGGATAGAATAATCTAAATGGATGATCCATATAAGGACCCGACCTTAAACATTAATTAATATTGAGAAAATTCAATAATTTGACTTTAATTAAGATCAAGGATCTTTTGAGGTTTATAGATTTAGAGAATTAGATCATAACTCATACATAACAACTTGAATATTACAAGTAGACACTTCTACTCACTATACATTTTTTTTCATAAAAAAAACTCTTTAAAAAGAAACATTTTTCATTTCATATTTTAAACAAAGTGAATTTTAATTGATCCCATACTTGAATATATTCTTCTTTAAGTTATTTGAAAAATATTTCAAAACTTGGGATGAGAATAAAAATCTCATTAAGGGGTACATAAAGAAGAAACACTATTAGTCTTGGGATAACATAAAAACCATGGATACTTTGTCATAAAGTAATAATTTTCACCTTTAAGAAGTAGTAAATATAATTCACTAAATATAATCTCATTGTTTACCCTTTTTGAAACAAAAAATTACCATAAATCCCATAAAAAGAAACATACAACATATAAAGGAAACTTGGGACATAAACATACTTGAATGGAATAACCATACGATCTAATTCCACACATATCACTAAATGGAATAACCATACGATCAACTTCCATACACAATTCCTTGGAGGTTGTAACATAACCACTCGTCCTTAGTATATCATGGAACCAACTATCATTGGTTTATCACGTAACCACATATCTTTGGTTTGTCAGGTAACCACCCATCAAATGTCCAAGTACCACTATATAATCATAACACATAAAAGATTGAAATTATCAACATTTTACTCATAATATTTCATTTGAAATCACAAGAGATCATTTAAATATATTTAAATATTAAATCCACTTTCAAAACTATTTTCAATACCACAACACCCAAAAGAATATATTTCTTTTCCTTTAAAAAAACATTAAGGCTTATTTAGGAATCCAAATATCAAATAATGGTTACGGCGGTGGAGGAGTCATTGTCATGAAAAATGTTAAAAACATTCCTTTTTGTTATTTATTAAAAATATTCATAGAAAAAAGATACCCTTTGAATGAAATTAAAATTCAAAGGGGTTTATTATACAATATATAAAATAAGTAGGTGTATTTTATCAAAATATGCCTCAATGAAAGGAGATTAAGATGAAGTCCCTTACATTGATTCTGACTCATCACGTGTGATCCTTGTTCTTCTTGAATAATAAACTTAAGTTAATTTATACTTGTTTGAGAACCTTTTTCAAGTTTATTATTCGTTTTATATCACTTATTACCATGTTATTACAACCACTTAATTATTTAAGTTTATATCAGACATTTTGTTGATGTTCGGTACTTGAGTCAAAAATGAACTTGTTTTGATGTAAATTGTCCATGTGGTTATAAGTACATTACCTATAGGATATTATTCATGATTTAAATATCTTATATATCAGGTATATATGTATTTATAATAGTCAATATCATTTGGAGATAAGAAATGAAATGCACCGTTCATGGAGACGGTAG
Source organism: Viscum album (assembly GCA_963277665.1). NCBI lineage: Eukaryota > Viridiplantae > Streptophyta > Magnoliopsida > Santalales > Viscaceae > Viscum > Viscum album. The sequence continues at coordinate 903,595,261 of OY728142.1, read as the reverse complement.
GTCGTATGTCGCATGAATTCTACTTTCATTTCTTTATCAAATTAATGGAATGAAAAATAAATTATACATAGGTATATTATAATTAAAGTATAATATACATGTTATATATGTTACATAATTTCATTAACTCTATAATTTATATGTTCTATGTATGGAATGAATGATTCATATCACTTTGAGGGGGTGGTAGTCCACACTTCCTCAAATGAAATTATCATAATTACAAATTATGTAAAGCATAAAGGTATGTTGTAACTAAAAATTACAGAAGGATAGAGTCAATATAAATATAATATATATCATATTTATTCATTCATGTATATAATCTTGGTTTAATGAATATCATGTAAAATGATTCGTATCGCATCGTGGAGACAATAGGACGTACATATGCACGAGTAAAGATATCATTCATTTAATGGTTAAATGGTATTTAATTGGGTGGTATATTAAATATAAATAATAATTATAATTTTATATTAATTATTTACATCCATTATACTCATCATTATACTCATACAAATTAAGTATTGTTTAATAACAAATTACACCGCGGCGTGGAGACGGTAAGTCGTACGCACGCACGCATTGTGATATTATTATTCGTAGGATTGATAAACAGAGGTATTAGATGATGAAATAATTATAATAAAATATAAAAATGTATATGATACTGGATTTATTCCTTTAGTATGGAAACAAAATAATAAGAGTAAGTATAATAAGAAAAATAATTTTGAAAGAGATGATAAAACGAATACCTATTTTTCGAGTATCTCCTTTTGATTTTCAAAAAAGGTCTCCTTAGGATGAATTTATTACAAAAGTGTGAAATATAAGAGGAAGGGAGGGATGTTGGGATCTTCTTTGAGTAGAATTTGGATGAACCAAGGGAATTTAGAAGTGTGAGTAAGTGGGTATTGGTGGTGGCATTTTATAAGAAGAAGGAGGGGAACTTTAGGAAAGTCTTGAAATATTATTTTATTATAAATTTATTTTAGAATAAAAAAATTTAAAAAGTGATATATTTCAAGTATAAGATGATTATGGGTCGAAACCATCTCAACCAATAAGTTTTTGAGAAGTTTAGTTTATAAAATTAACCTTATCTTTTAGCTTTAACCCTTAGTTAAAAACATTAACTCTTACCATGTATTCTTGTATTTTCATAATATATTGTTACTATAGTTACTATAAAATGACAAGAGAACCACAAGGGGATAATTAATGACATTTTTAACATTATATAAGTCATTTGTCCAAATATTATATTTTTAGGACTATTATACCATAAAATAAAATAGTATTTGTTTTAAAAACGCATTCATGTCAATTTTGACACTATTTAGTAATTGATTTTTGTTAAAGTCATAACAACTTTATTACTTAGAAAAAAAAAGAATTAAATCATCCTTAACATGTAAATTTCATCTAGAAAATTTGTGGATGGCATAAAAATGTTCAAATTAAATTTATTTTAATATTTATAATATCATTTATTTAAATCTTTCATTAATAAGGTAATTACTACATCATCATTGTGTCATAAATAAATAAATTTATTTAATGTATAAAAATTATAAATAAAATACCATGATGTATTAAATATTTTTAGTTTTTTAATGACTATTTATAGTCAAATATATAAATTATATAACCCCACCTTAAAATTATTTTAGTAAAAAGATACATGTTTGTGTTATATTTCTCTTTACTTTATAAATTAATTATTATAACATATAATTTTCACACGCAAGTGGCTACATGGGGTCCTAAATTCGACCCAAGTATTCTCATGGTTGGAAATATCTATTACAATAGGATTAGGACACATTTTAGGTTAGTTTTATATTATTATAATATTATTTTTTACCCTTATTTACCTGATTTACCCTTTAACCATGGTAAATAAAAATAGTTACTAAAGTTACTATTCATAATGTACAAAAATAAAAGGTACCTATTTAAAAAATTTGTACCTTATGATTACACATATGGAATCCAATTTTCCAAATTCAAAATACAGAATTGATAGAAATTAATTTAAAATTAATTCTTGTTGTCAAAACAAGAAAGCATAAATTTTGGATTAAATGATAAAAACTTAATCCAATTAAACATTAAATCAAATTAAAATGACAATATAAATATATAAATAAATGAGAAAAAAAGTAAGTTTTTAATTAAAATGCAATATTTTTCACTATTCATTAAAATATGAATTTTATCAGAAAAATACCAAAATTTAACCCAAAGTAAGTTTTGATGTTCCTCTTTTAAAGAAGAAGTTTATTTAGTCAAATAGAATATATAATAGTGAAAAAAACTGGATTTAAAAAGGGTTCACCATAAAATGGTGATAAACCAAGATTTTAAATATATTAGAGTATTTTATGCTTAAAATTGGATTCATTCTCATTTTAATAATCTAAAACTTATTGGATAAATGTAAAAACATTTAACAAACATGTGTAATCATATTTTTGTTAGTTATATTCGTTCCCTCTAATACAACAACTAGTTATTTGCTAAATTTTAAAATAATAATAATAATAATATATTATTTTTCGGTATAACTCAATATCGTGTGCAACGTAAGATTTCAGAGAAACCTGTTGTTGTGTGTCGAGTGTGATATCAGACAAATCATCCTCTTTAATTTAAAATTAAAATAGTATTCATATATATTAATAGATATGAAAAGGTATTATACTATAAATATCTGGGATGCTACATCATTCCCCCCTTTTTGAAATTGCCTAACTGAAATTTTATTTACTTATCAAATATGTGGTTGTATTTATCACTCATAACATTTTCAGATTCCCCCGCTGCCTCTTCAATCATATGGTTTTTTTACAAAACCTTTACCTGATAAATCACCTTATTCTTCAACACTTTCTCTGCACGGTCAAGAATCTATACTAGTTGTTCCTTATAGAATAAATATTCTATTCCAAATAAACTACCTCTAGCCTTAAAACATGAGATGGATCTGGAATATACTTTGTCAACCTTGGAACATGAAAAATATTGTGTACCTAGGATAAACTTGGAGGTAAATCCACCCTATAGTCAATTGATCCAACTTTATCTAGGATTTCATAGGGTCCAATGAACCTTGGACCTAGATTTCCATTCTTACCAAAAAGCATCACACTTTTCCATAGAAAAACTTTGAGAAAGACATGATCACATACCACAAAAGAAAGATCCTTCCTCCGATTATCTGCCTACTCTGAGATGTCCTCATGTGCTTCTGAATCAACAAAACTTTATCTAGAATATCTTCAACTAATTATGGTCCCATCAATTTCCTTTAACCTAATTCATCCGAAAAATCTAGATTTCGACACCGCTTTCTATATAATGCCTCAAATGGTGCCATCTGTATACTGGAATGAAAACTATTATTATAAGAAAACTCAACCAAAAAAAGATGTTGATCCCAACTTCCTTGGTAATCCATTGAACAATCACATAACATATTTTACAAGGTCGGAATTGTTTGTTAAGACTACCCATCTGATCGAGGATAAAAAGCTACATTGAAATTTAATTCAGTTCCCAATGACTTCTGAAGGAATTTCCAAAAGTTAGAAGTGAACATGAGATCATGATCATATATAATGGAGAGATGAACTCCATGTAACCTAACTATGTTGTTAAGATACAACTGAGAAAGTTAATCTAGAGACAAAGTATCTCGAATAGAAATAAAATGAGCATATTTAGTCAACCAATCAACAAAAAACTACATTACATTGTTACCTCTAGAAGTATTTGGAAATCCCATTACGAAGTCAATAGACACATTTTCCCATTTCCGCTCTGGCACTGAAAAAGGCTGAAGAATCCCTTTGGGTAATTATTCTTCTTCTTTAACTTGTTGACAAGTCAAACACTTCACAGTAAAGTTAGCAATATCTCTTTTCATTCAGAAATACTCCCTAAGATCTCAATACATCTTAGTACTAGCAGAATGAACTGAAAATGGAGAACTATGAGCTTCACATAAGAAATATTTCTTCAAATGTGAATCACGTGGCACACATAATCTCTTTCCAAAACTCAAAAACACAGTCTTTATCAATGTTAAATTTAGGTAACTTCCACTTCTGAACCAATTCTATCTTTTTCTACAACTCACTATATTGTTTTTGTTCTTAATTAATTCTGTCTGATAGAGATGATTTCACTACCACCTCAAACAAAATAGAGTAATTCCATGCACCAACAACTTCCAATACAAAATTAATCAAATCAATAACCAAAGGATCTTGTTCCAAACATAGCATGGTTAATGTAGCATTACTCTTTCAAATCAAAGTGTCAACCACTTTATTTTCCTTTCCTAGATAGAAATGAACTGTGTAATCATAATCCTTGACTGAGTCTAACCATTTACTTTGTCTCATGTTTAATTTTTTTTGAGTGAATATATACTTAAAAATTTTCTGATCAATATATATTTCACAATTTACTCCATATAAATGATCACTCCAAATTTTTAATGAAAAACAAGAGTAGCTAATTCCAAATCATGTGTAGGGTAATTTAACTCATGAGGTTTCAACTGAAGTGAATCATAAGCAATTACTTGATTATTCTTCATTAGGAAAAAACCAAGTCCTTTTAATGATGCATCACTGTAGATAAAAAATTCACCCTTCCTGGAAGATAGGGCAAAAACTGGAATATTTACCAATCTTCTTTTCAGTTCTTGAAAACCAACCTCAAATAATTTTTTCCAGATGAACTTAACTCCCTTATGTGTTAGCTTAGTTAGTGGGATAGATAACTGAGAAATTTTTTCAAAAAGCCTTCAGTAATAACCTGATAATTCAAGAAAAATATTAATCTTTGTGATATTGGTAGGTGTTGGTCACTCTTCAACAACTTTTGTTTTAGAAGGGTCAATATTAATTCCATATTTAGAAATAGTATGACCAAGGAATGAAATTTTTTGCAACCAAAATTCACTCTTACTAAATTTTCCATATAGTTTCTTTTATTTTTTGTTTTGAAAAACATTCCTTAAGTGACTTTCATGTTCCTACCAGCCTTTAGAATATACCAAAATATCATCTATAAACACAACCACAAACTGAACCAAAAATGGATGAAAGACCCCATTCATGAGATTAATAAATAAATAATGTGCATTAGATAACCCAAATGTAATAACTATAAACTTATAATTCTTATATCTCATTCGGAAAGCTGTCTTTGGAATTTCATCCTCCTTCACCTTCAGCTGATGGTACCCATACCTCAAATCAATCTTTGAAAAATACTGAGCTCCCTGGAGATGATAAAACAAATCATCAATATGAGGAAACAAATACTTGTTTTAATAGTGATATCATTCAAGGCTATATAATCAATATATAGTCTCATAGAACCATCTTTATTTTTCACAAATAAAACTAGAGAACCCCATGGTGAAGTGCTAGGTCAAATGAAACCTTTATCAAGTAATTATTGCAACTATTTTTTCAATTCCTCTAGTTCTACTTGAGACATTTGATAAGGGGGTTTTGAAATAGGATTTTCATCAAGCACTAAATCAATAGTAAATTCAACCTTCTGATTGGGAATAATACCAGGAAATTCATTAGGAAAAACATCTTTGAATTCATTCACTACTGCAATTCCACTAATCAAAACTGTTTCTTTCTTTTCAACAACATGAGATATATAACTTTCACTACCATATTTAATCAATATTTCAGATTCTTGGTATGTTATCAAAGGTATGAAATCATTGAATAAAAATTTATTGGATTTTCAATCTATTTTAGCATGAAAAACTGAAATCCAATCCATATCCAAAATTATATCAAATTCCACTACGGGAAGTTCAACAAGATTTACAGAAAATAATATCCCACTAATGATAATAGAAATATTTCCATAATTTTTTTTGATTCAATACTTCCACCTATAGTTTTCACCAAAAGTTTTTAGCACATTCATGAGGTTCTATTTCCAATTTACTTGAAAGTATCTCCAAAACGAAGGAATGTGATGATCCAGATTCAAAGAGAGTATTGGCATATTTTGAAAAAATCGGTAACATACCTGTCACCACTTAATTTGATGGTCCCACATCAACAATAGTAGTAACAAATGATTTTTACATGCCATTCTTCTTTCTATCTTATTGATTTCCACCCTAAGTAATCAACTTTGGGCACACACTAGTATAATGTCCTAACTCATTGCAACTAAAACATCTTACCACCGGTTTTTAATTTCCTTCCTGATTATATTCCTTATAGTTATGAGCAATATGACCAGTCTTAACACATCATAAGAACTTACCAAAATTTAAGAGGCATTCTCCAGGATGCTTTTTACTACACTTCTCACAAGTTGGAAATTTAGTTTTCTTACTTCCAGAGTTATTTGATGAATTATTTCCCATTTACTGCCAATTGGATCTCTTATTTTGTTTTATCTCATGGAAAAAATACTCATCAGAAAACTCCATTTCCACCTTATCAGTACATCAGATGAGTTTTTCATAGCTTTTGAACTCATGGGAAGCTAAAACCCCTTGATATTTCACCTTTAATCTTGAGAAAAACTGATTTATCTTACTACCGATATCCTGGATAAAATTTGGAACGTACCTTGAAAAAAGGGTGAAATTTTCTTCATATGAAGCCACAAAATCATCCTCATTTTTTCTCAATTCCAAGAATCGATTTTCTATCATAAGTTGATCAAACTTAGAAAAATATTTCTCAAGGAAGATATTCTTAAATTCATCCCATTCTATGGTGTCAATCTCTTCACTTCCTGTGATATTTTTAATCATTGACCACCACTGATCAGATTCACCTTTAAAACAATAAACAAAAAGAATAACCTTTAGATTGAATAGAAACCTCATTACATCAAAAATATTTTACATTTATTTAATTCTCCCTTCAACTTTTACAGGGTCAGATGATCCTCTGAATGATAGGGGACGTTGCCTCATGAAATTCTCCATGATCTACATATTCCTCTATAGTTGGTCTGGTTGATCTCGTGCATGGATGCCACCACTAATTATCTACTGAGTCAACTAATCCATCACTACAAAAAACTATTCAGTTCTGATTCTAACCATCTCAAGATGTTGATTTGGAAGGTTATTTCCCTCTATATGCCTTCCCAGTACAGATGCACTGTTTCCTATGTGGAAAACCATTCTAAAAAAACATATATTAAACGAAGCAATGTGGTAATATTAAAATTCTATTTCAATATGACCATAAAGTAAAAAATCTTTTATGGATATTCTATTAATCATATTATAACTCCTAAAGTTTTCTAAACTGACCTCTGATACCAACTATAAAGCCCCAGCCTTAAACATTACTTAATATTGAGATAATTCAATAATTTGAATTTAATTCACATTAAGGATATTTTTAGGGTTAGATATTTAGAGAATTAGGTCATAAATCATACATAAAAACTTGAATATTACAAGTAGAAACTTCTACTCACTATCCATTTTTTTTCATAAAACAAAATCTCTTTAGAAAGAAACATGTTTTGTTTCATGTTTTAAACAACACGACTTTTCCTCGATCCCATCCTTGACTCTATTCTTATTTAATTCCTATGAAAAACATTTAAAAACTTGGGATGAACATAAAAATATCATTAAGGGGTAAAAAAAAAGAAGGAAAACTGTTAGTCTTGGGATAACATGAAAACCATGAATACTTTTTCATAAAGTAATACTTTTCACCATTAAGAAGTAGTAAATACACTTCACTGAATATAAGCTCATTGCTTACCATTTTTGTAACCAAAATATTACCATAAATCCCATAGAAAGAAACATATGACATATAAAGGTAACTTGGGACATAAACATACTTGAATGGAATAACCATATGGCAGACTTCCACACATATCATTAAATAGAATTGCCATATGACCGACTTTCATACCCAATTTATTGAAGGTTGTAACGTAACCACCCATACTTGGTTTATTATGGAACCACCCATCATTGGTTTATCACGTAACCATCCATATTTGGTTTATCATGTAACCCCCTGTCAAATGTCCAAATACCATTATATAATCATAACACATAAAATATTGCAATTATCAACATTTCACTCATAAAATTTCATTTGTAATCACAAGAGATCATTTCAAGATATTGAAATAGTAAATCCACTTTGAAAACAATTTTAAATAACACAACACTCAAAAAGGGAATAAGGGATTTCTTTTACTTTAAAAAACATTAATTCTTATAGAGGAATCCAAAGATCAAATAACAGTTATGGAGGTGGAGGAGTCGTTGTCGCCGCATACGTTAAAACATTTATTTTTGTTGTTTACTAAAATGATTTGTAAAAAAAAGATTACCTTTGAATGAAATTAAAATTAAAATGGGTTTATTATATAGTGTATAAAATAAGGAGGTGTATTTTATCAAAATATGCCTCAATGAAAGGAGATTGAGACGAAGTCCCTTACCTTGAGTCCGACTCATCACGTATGTTCCTTGTTCTTCCTGAATAATAAACTTAAGTTAATTTTTAATTTTTTGAGAACCTTTTTCAAGTTTATTATTCCCTTTTTATCACTCATTACCATGTTATAATGATCACTTAATTATTTAAGTTCATATCGTACATTTTGTTGATGTTCGATACTTGAGTCAAAAATGAACTTTTTTTGATGTAAATTGTCCATGTGGTCATAAGTCCATTACCTCTATAATATTATTCAGGATTCAAATATCATATATATACAGTATATATATATTTATAATATTCCATAACATTTAGAGATAATAAATGAAATGCACCTTTCATGGAGATGGTAGGTCGTACATACGCATGAACACTACTTTCATTTATTTTTTAAATTAAAGGAGTGAAAAATAAATGATACATAAATATATTATAATTATAGTATAATATCTATGATATATATGTTACATAATTTCATTAAATTCATCCTTTATACGTTCCATGTATGGCATGAATGAGTCATGTCACTTTGAGGGGGCGGTAGTCCACACTTCCTCAAATGAAATTATCGTATTTACGTATTATGGAAAGAATAAAGGTATATTGTAATTAAAAATTAAATAATCATAGAGTCAATATAAATATAATATATATCATATTTATTCATTCCATTCATGTATATAATTGTGGTTTAATGAAGATCATGTAGAATGATTCGCATCGCATCGTGGAGACGGTAGGCCGTACGTATGCACAAGCGACAATATCATTCATTTAATGGTTAAACGATATAGAATTGGATGGTATATTAATTATAAAGAATAATTATCATGTTATATTAATTATTTAAATCCATTATAACCATCATTATACCCATCCAAATTAAGTATTGTTGAATAAAAAATTACACCACAGTGTGAAGATGGTAAGTCGTATGTACACACGTGTGATGATATTGTTATTCGTAGGATGGATAAAAGGATGTATACAGCTGTACCATAATTATAATAAAATCTAATAATGTATAAAATACTGTATTTATTACTTTAGTATGGAAATTACATAAGAATAGGTAGTAGAAGAAGAAAAATAATTTTGAAAGAGTTGATAAAATAAATACATATTGTTTGAGTATCTCCCTTTGATTTTCACAAAATTTCACCTTAGGATGGATTTAGGCCAAAATTGTGGCCTCTAGGAATAAGGGAGGTATTTTAGGAGCTTATTTGAGCATAATTTGGATGATTCAACGAGATTGAGAGGTGTGAGTAAGTGGGTAGAGGTGGTGGCCTTTTATAGGCGGGAGGAGGGGCACTTTAGGAAAGTCTTGAAATATTATTTTATTATAAATTTATTTTCAAATTAAAATAGTTAAAAAGTGATATATTTCAAGTATAAGATGATGTTTTTTATAAATACTCTCAAACAATAGGTTTTAGACATGTTTAGGTCATAAAAGAAACCTTATCTTTTAGCTTTAATCCTTAGTTAAAAACGTTAACTCTTACCATGTCTTATTGTATTTTCATCATATATGGTTACTATAGTTAATATAAGATGAAAATAGAACCAAAAGTGGATCATTAATTTCATTTTTAACATTATATAATTTAGTTGTCTGAATATTATATTTTTATAGTATTTTTTTTAAAAACTCATTAATGTACATTTTAAAACTATTTAGTAATTGATTTTTTAAAAGTAATAATAACTTTATTACTTAGAAAAAAGGCATTAAATCATCCCTAACATGTCAATGTCACAAAAAAATTAATTTATGTCATAAAAAAGTTCAAATTAAATTTATTTTAATATTTATAATATCATTTCTTTGAATCTTTCATTAACAAGGTAATCACTGCCTCATCATTGTGTCATAAATAAATTTATTTATTTAATGTCTAAAAATTATAAATAAAATACCATAATGTATTAAATATTTTTATATTTATAATGAATATTTATATTCAAATAGATCAATTATATAACCCCACCTTAAAATTGTTTTAGTAAAAAGATACATGTTTGTGTTATATTTCTCTTTACTTTAAATTAATTATTATAACATGACATTTTCACACCCATGTGTCTCCATGGGGTCCTAAATTAGACACAATGATGATCATTGTTGGAAATACCTATTCTAATAGGATCATGACAATTTTTAGGGTAGTTTTATATTATTATAATATTATTTTTTACCCTTATTTACGTGATTTACCCTTTAACCATGGTAAATAAAAATAATTACTAAAGTTACTATTCATAATATCGAAAAATAAAAGGTACTTATTTACAAAATTATGACCTTATGATTCCAAATATGGAATCCATTTTTCCAAATTCAAAACACATAATTAGTAGAAATTAATTTAAAATTAAACCTCACTGTCAAAATCAGAAAGCGTGTTTTTAAGAAGTAAAAACTATTAAAAGATTGACATGTGTTTATAACCAATTTCAATATGAAATTACTTTAATGACCAACATTGGATTAAATGATAGAAAATTAATCCAATTAAACTTTAAAACCAATTAAAAGGAAAATCTAACTATAAGAATAAATGAGTTGAAAAGTAATTTTTGAATTAAAATGCATTATTTTTCACTATTCATTAAAATATGAATTTTATCATAAAAATACCAAAATTTAATCCAAAGTAATTTTTGATATTCCTATTTTAAATAAGAAGTTTATTTTTTCAAATAAAACATATAAAAGTGAAAAAATTAGATTTAAAAAGGGTTCTCCTTCAAAAGATGGTAAAATGAGCTTTTAAAAATATTAGAGTATTTTATGCTTAAAACTGGATTCATTCTCATTTTATTCCTCTAATATTTATTGGATAAATGTAAAAACATTTAAAAAACATGTGTAATCATATTGTTTTTATTTCTATTCATTCCCACCGATACAATGACTAATTCTTAACCAGTATTTAAAATAATAATAATAAAATATTATTTTTCCGTATAACTTAATGTTGTGTGCATCGTAAGATTTCGGAGAAACCTATTGTTGCATGTCAAGTATGCTATCAGAAAAAGCATCCCCTTTAATTTAAAATTAATATCTTATTCATAAATATTAATATATATGAAAAATTATTATACTATAAATACCTGGGATGCTACAATCCATTATAATAATAACAATTAAGTATATTTAATATACTTAATTAATTATTTTTTAGTGGATACCATAGATTTATTAGAGTTATAAGATGAAATAAATTGAAATATATTGGGTAAGATGATTAACTCTTCTTCGATATACCTCCTTTAGATTCATTCTTAAGGACCATTGTAATGATCTTATAAGAAGAATGAAACCTCTAATCCAGGGATAGGGAAGTTGAGAATAGAATTGGGTTATTTTTGGTCGATATAGGTGGATAAAAGTGGTGTAAATAATATATAGGATGAGTTTCCTTTTATAAGTGATGGAAATGACAAAAATTGAATTAATAAAATATTTTAATATATTTCATTATCATGTGGAAGTGGAACCATGGGGAAATAATTTAAAATATAAGATAATATATGTTTTAATTACTTTCAAACAATATAATTTTTATAAGTTTAAGTGGTATTTTAAACATTATATTTTGGTTTAACCTCTTTGTTAACCAATTTTTACCTTAACCACAACAACAAATTTTTTAATCTTAAATGGTTATAATTTTACTTATAATGTAACCATTTTTTCATAAATTGAAAAGGGATGGACTTTTAAACCATTTATCATCCTAATTTTACTATTTCAATATTTGTAATATTTTTAAATAATTTAATAAATTATTATTTAACATAAAATACTATTAAATTCATTTTAAGAACTATTCATATCATTTGACTTTTAAGACATCAAGAAAAAAATGGAATTCTAATATAATCCATTTAAACATTAACAATAAATTATCATTAATTATAAAATTCTTTTAGAAATATAATTCATCCAAATACATTACTTTTAATGTTCATTTTCTTTGATTTTTCCACTACTCAAACAAGCATAGTGTCAATGTTCTATATGCATTTCAGGTAATTATATAATAAAAAAAATATAAATATATTACCATTATAAAATTAATTTCATTATTATCAAAATAACCTTTAATATTTATTCAAAACTTATTTTTTCACTATGTGATAATATAATAAAATGTAATAGCAAGAGATTGACATTTTGTATTTTTCTTTACTTAAAATATTTTATTGGCCATTATCAAATGAAAACAGAAAGAAGTTTCCATAAATTAGAAATCTAGATGAGGATGGATTAACTCCACTCATAAAATAGGGTAAAGTAAAGTGTTAGGTGTATTTTAAATCCCTTTTACATTAGTTTTAACCATAATTAACCAGATTTACTTTTTTTTCTGTGGTCATGACTATTTACCATAGTAACTTTTTATAATGCAAAAAATTAATTTTAAACTATTAAATTATATTAATTATGATGATTAAAAAAAATTAGAAGTTTCAATTTCTATATGTGGTAGAAATTCATTTTAATATAAATATAAAAAATGAAATGAAAAACAGTTTTTAGAAAAAAGCATTTTTAAGCCCAAAAATAAACTTATACCAAAATAAAGTATAAAGTTGATTCCTATGCAATTAATTAGATTATTTCTAGATAAAATATTATTATTTTAATTTACTATCAAAGTCAAAATATTATGAGACTTTTTCAATGAAAATAAATGAAAATTTTAAAAAAATTAGTATTTTTAACTGTTCAATGAAAAATAAATATTTTCTAAAAATACCAAAATTTAAACCTAATATATTTTTTGGTATGATAATTTAAAAAACGATATCATTTTTAAACAATAAAATTTCTAAAATTAATATAAATTAATTATAAATTTTTCTCCCAAAAATAAATAAGAAAATTTGAAGGTATTTTTGAAGCATAAATGTATTTAATTGAAAATTATGTAATTATTTATTATGGATTAATCAATAAATTTTAATTATATATAATATGTATACATATTTTTCATAATGTTTTTATTATTATTCATACCACCAATTTAACTACTAGGTTATAATGGTCAAATTTAAATAATAATATTTTTATTACAGTTCGCCTAAAGCTCTATGTTGTGTGTTTTGAAAGCCATCGAGAATAGTATTATTTTAACAAAATTTTTATGGTGTGACATACCATACCCCTAAATAAATTATTCCCTTGAAATTTTTATCTCAGTAAATAAGGCTTTGATATTTTAAAGTATCTTTATTGAAATCCCACACTATACAAAGGAATAATAAAACATCCTTTCTTAAGGGGAAGTGGGAAAAGTCCTTTGAAATAAAAAATAACCAGGTTTCCATATGAGGATAATATTAGTATAAAGTTAAAATAGGGACATATAGTAGAAAATTGATGGCCTATGAATAATGGATAAAGGTAGAGAACATGATAATGAGAAATTTAGTGACCAAAAAACTATAAATCATTACAGGATAAATAAGACTATAAATTAATTAAAAATAAAGGTAGTAGGATATCATTTTTTTCAATATCTTTTTACTATATTTGAGGGATTATTTTACTATCAAAATAGTGTACATGTGAAAATATACTTACTTTTTTTCTTTACATTTCACAATCAGAATTTCATCCTTTAGTTGCGCTTTGATCAATTTCCACTTTTATCACATCTAATACTCTAAGAAATGAATATTATAGATGAATTTGTTATGCCTAAAGCACTAATATTAACTTTTAAAGAACAAAAATTCATTCATTATATCTCTATATATTTACCAAAACAAAAAATATTAGAAAAAGTTATTCAATATGGATAAATATAATACATTAATCTCTAAAACCTCAATAATAACATCCAAAGTTCAACTTAAACCATTCCATAAATAGGTAACCTTAACACTTATAAAAAATATATATGAATAAATTAAAAACCTAAAAATATAAAAGATTTAATCACATATGTTTTACAAGATCAACTTTAACATTTATCCTAAAAAAACAATAATTATCTCATAATGTCAAATAAAAAACATGTGAATACATTGATCATATATTCTCCTAAAACATTCTAATAACCTGAATTATAATAATACCTCAAAAAAGTATACATGATTCAAAAAATTAACTTTATCCTTATTCATTAAATAAAATCACAGACTATCAAATATATTACATAAATTCAAAAATAAAATAAACTTCATCATAAACCACTTTTTCATTAAATCACTAATTAATTTTAAAGTCATCAATATTATTTACATTATCAATATGAATCATATATTTATCCCAAATAAACAATATTTTCTCAACATCAAGAACATACTAAGTCATATATGTCCCTCAATCATTTATTTTCTAAAAATATCACCATATCACTAAATAAATTTTATAGGTTATCAATTTTATTCAACATATGCTTGAAAATCATTAATGAAAAAATAATGAAGAATAATCCTTAGATGATTTATGAATTTTATAACTATAATATCATTGATAAAACACTTTTACAACATAATTACTAAATACCAATACATAAACACTTCAATCATTCCACCTTAACTGTTGGTATATCATAGCCCCTTCCTTAGTCTAGGAGTTAACCCTTTGATTAGGGAATTGAATCGAATTATTCCCAAGTTACCCCACACATACTACATTAAACTATAAATGGTCTCTTAGTATTAACCTCAATTTCCTACATCAAAATCTTTATTTTTTCTTAGAAATTACTTTCCATATGCCCTTATTTTTCACACATAAATCATTTTCTAATTACTCCAAGACTTTAACTTGAGTGCTTATTCCCATATTAGAAATATGTTGGAAGCTGATCCTTCTTTCCATCATGGTCCTCATCAACTAAACTCCCATTAAAAAACATTTTTATCTTATAAGGTGTTTTAGGAAACTCACTGGAGTTGAGGTTGTTAATTATATAATGAGATAGTTGTTTATGAATAATCACAAAATTTCAAATCTCATCGATAGTTTTATTTGTTTTATCATGACAACAATCATTCTATTAATAGTTACATTCAATTTTAACATGAATGATACTTTTTACATCTATTGACTAAAACCAAAAAACATAGTGTGAGAAACAATAACCATAGTGAGAAATCATGGAAAATCATTCACAGGATGTCAAAATCATAAAACCTTATTTTCACTCCATATCCCCTTAGGTTTAACCTATTTCATCTATAGTAATTATCTATTAAAATCCTTCATAATGTATTATAAATAAAATGTGAATTTACAAAATAATATCCCCCAAAAGTATCAAATCAGGTGTGCAATAACATACCATTCAACAGACATAGTAATTATGGACAAGTTATACTAGACCAACTATTTTCATGGTTATTAATCCTAAATGGTTTATTCCAAACCATGTATTCTTATAGTATCTGGATAGGGATGCATTTTTAAGAAAACCACATATTCTCTGTGTTACCAAAACTTTAGAATATTATCCTATAATTAGACTTATCTCCAGGGTTTTCAATAAATTAATATAATCCTAACCTCCAAATATTTACTAACCAAACACTAATACCAATTATAGAAACCGATACATTTCTTATATAAATATTTCATTTTATTAAATGAATATCCACTACACATGATTATGATCCACATGAGAACCATAAAGGTTTAGTGTCTTTGGAGACTATAAATATAATCATATTATTTCATGGAATATATTCAAAATCTCCTACAAATATCTCCCCATGTATTACTATTCATATACATACCCTACTTATAAACTTTCTTCATAGTCTAGGGAAAGGAAACATAAGAAAGGGTGAGCTAAGAAACTTAGTAAAGGTAAACATAAGAGATGTCAATCAATTATTATAAGTGATTATAAGATAATAATAAGGGTATGATAACTTGATCATAACATAAAATAATCATACACAACCAATAAAATATTATAAATAATAAATCATGGCATAATGCTTTGTCATATCAAAAGAAAAATCCATAAGAGTGTGGAATCATCAATAATCAATCATGATCCCCAAGAACTTATCATAAGCACAAGACATAATTTTTTGGAATACACATAATCATAGAAAATTATTTACTTAGTTAAGGATAACTATCAATACTATCATAGTAAATTATTTTCAATCGCCATTCCATTATATCCTTAGTCAAGGATCACTCCCAAGACTATCATAGTAGATAGAGTCCCTTACTGCAATGGTTTTACTACCCATTCATGTTCTTATTATATCATGAGATATCCATCATTATCCAATTCATTAGAGGGATATAAAATTCTAGGCCCACCCATCACATAATAAAAACCACACACATATATATATGTTCCAAAATATCATAAAAAAATCATTATATTATCATATCATAGCATAGGGAAAGGAATCGGGTTTCATAAACATTCCATCATAGCACAACCCATGGAAATAAATGAGTTTCTTAAACATATAATTATCATAATCATAAACCATATAGAGTAATAATACGTATGTTATCACTTAATTATATCCCTATTAAATAATAATTAACATAAAAGGATGTTATCATAAATGGAAATTTTCTATAAAATATCATTGGAATATTTCTTGAGGAAAATACCCTTTTCATTTTAAAATAAAATATTTAAAATCAAAATATTTGAAAAATATTTTTGAAAATATTCTATTTTAAAATAAACATGGAAAATTTTAATTTAATCTTCAAATCATTGATCATTCATGATAACAAGAAATTTTGTTCATGTTATAATCGTTAAAATAAATATTATGTTCACACTTTTAGTAAAAATTTCCTCCTTGATAAAACTTCTAGAAGATTATTTTAAATATTTTTTAAGAAATTAAAACATTTTTAAAATTTAATTTAAAAAATAATTGAAAAATATTGAAAAATATTCATTAAAATATTTTATAAAACATGGATATGGAAGGAAAATGTTTTCTAATAGAAAGAGAATAAATAAGTTCATCTTTTCTTAAAAGAATTTTATGAACCATTTTGACTACAAAAGAGAGGTAAATGGTACTAAAACTTAAAAATTATATAAATAAATAGATTAAAATAAAAATTAAATTGGTTTATCAGATAAGGATAATATAATTTATTCAATGTAAATTCAAGCATAAAAAATCCTGATAAAAATGGGATTGAAACATAAACCTCTCACTGCTTTGGTAAATTTTGAATCATAAGTAACTTGAATGAATGAATTCAAATTAAGCATTAAATATCATGAAAATAATTATATTCATGATATATAATATCAAAGGTTCTTTTTATACAACTCATAAAATAATAAAGGTGCATAATATACCATATGTCTCAAAGAAGACAATTTGGGATAAAAAACACATACAACTTTGGTAATCTCTAAATAAAATCCTCATGAAATGGATAATATTATATATATTTTTAAATCTAAATAATTTTCATGAAAATAATCATAAAATTAATTCATGGGAAGTATATAAACAACTCAAAGGAAACAAGCGGTGAATATGGCATAAATAAAAGTGAGATGAGAACCCTTACCCTGAGTCTTCTCATACTTTGTATGCATTCAAAAATATTTTTTAATAAATATATATTTATTATAATTATATTAAAAAAATATTCATAAATAAATTTATATTTATCATTCCTTTATAATTCCCAATTATCCTTTTATTAACAATTTCTTCATTAAAATGATCTTTCAGGTGAAAACTGATTAGTTTTCCATGCATGTTTCAGTTTGATGGTTCTGGTATTTACAACCTGGTCATGATTTAATCATCACAAAACCTTAATAATTATATAATTATCATATTTAGTCATAATATACACATTTATAATTATTTATATAAATCCATGATGAAAAATGAATCACATAACTTCATGGAGACGATAGTCCATACGTACGCCCAAGTGATGTTTCCACATTTCAATGGTTGGAATAAAAGTAAGGTAAATAATAATTAAACAATAAATAATAATTAATAAATAATAATTATAATCTATTTTCATTAAATCTATCATTATTACAATCTATTTAATACGTAAATGAATAATGAATCACATCTCTTTATTGAGGTGGTTATCCACACATATGCACGAGTGGTGTTATGATTTCGGACAAATGGAATGGTAAGTAGGTAGATAATATATTATAATTAAATAAGAATAATTACCCCATAAATAACATTTATAAATAATAAAACCATCATAATAACCATCCCTGAAGTATGGTAAGGGAAAAGAATCATATTTCTATGTGGAGGCAGTAGTCCACACGTATATACGAGCGATAATTTCATTTCCAATTTGATGGAAAGGGTGATAAAAATGGTTGATCCATAATAATAATAATAATAATTATATTTAATATAATTAATTAAATATTTCATAGTGGATTTATAATAAGAAATAAATTTAAATAGGTTAGGTAAGACGATTACCTCTTCTTCGATAGATCTCCTTTTAAATCCCCTCTTAGGGACCCTTGGAATAGTCTATCAAAAATAAAATCACCTATAATTCATGTATAGAGAAGTATAAAATAGAACCATGTAGTGTTTTTTCAATATAGGTGCCTCAAAGTGGTGTAAATAAGAAATAGGTGGGGTTTCATTTTATAACTGAAGGAAAGGACACACATGGAATTAAAAATATATTTAAATATAATAAATTAATTTTCATGTGAAAGTGGCATTATGTGGATAGAATTTTGAAAATAAGAAATGATATCATTGAAATTTCTTCAACCAATAAATTTTTTATAGGTTTAAGTGGTATTTTAAACCTTATATTTTGGTTTAACCCCTTTATCAATCAATTTTAACCTTAACTTTGATAACAACTATTTCAATCTTAAAGGGTTATAATTTTACTTAAAAGATAAAAATTAGATCATAAATAGAAAATGTATGGAATTTTAGATTATTTATCGTTAAACTTTTACAATTTCATGAGTTTTATTATTTTTAAATAATTAATAAAATATTATTTAACATAAAATATTATTAAATTCATTTTAATAAGTATTCATATAATTTAACTTTAAAGACATCAAGAAAACCATGGAATTAAAATATAATACATTTCGCCATCAATAATATATTAATATTAACAATAAAGTTATTTTGGAACTATAATTCATCCAAATAAATTACTTTGAATATTTTTTAAAACTATTTAATTTGATTTTTCCACTCCATACACAAGAATTATGTCAGTGTTGTATAAGGGTTTAAGGTGATTATATAATCCATAAAAATTATAAATAAAATATCACCATAAAAAAATTTTTAATTATGCTAAAAATATGCTTTAATATTTGTTTATAAAATATATTTTTCTCTATGTGAACATGTAAGATAAATTTAAAAGCAAGAGAGTGACATTTTGTATTTTTCTTTACTTAAAACAATATATAGGTCATTATCAAATAAAAAAGGATAAAAGTGGTTATGAATTGAAAAATTGAAAAAGGATGGATGAACTAAAATAATACATTAGATTAAATGTAAGTGTTAGGTATATTTTAAATCCTTTTCATATTAGTTTTAACTTAATTAACCTGATTTACCCTCTACTATAGTTATGACTATTTACCATAGTTACTATTCAAAAATGAAAAAAATAATATGAAACTATTAAATTATTTTAATTATGATGATTCAAAATATGGAATCGATTTTATGAGATTAAATTTATATATGTGTCAAAAAATTCATTTTAATATAAATGCATAAAACGCAATGAAAAACATTTAAAAAAATAATAATTTTTAAGCCCAAAAATGATCTTATACTAAAATCACGTATAACGATAATTCCTATGAAATTAATTATAAAATTTATAACTAAATGGTACTTAAGTTAATTTAGTATCAAATTAAAAGAATCATGAGAATTCTTTAATGAAAATGAATGTTTGTTTTACAAAAATTAGTGTTTTTCACTATTCACTGAAAAATCAATTTTTTTAGAAAAATATCCAAATTCCACATTAATATAATTTTGATATGTAGATTTAAAATATTTTATAATTTTATAAAATAAATTTTCTAAAAGTTTCATAAATGAATTATAATATTCTAAAAAAGTACTAAAACCCATTTTGAAGAAAATGTATTTTTGAATCATATAATAACTTTATAGAAAATTGGATACTTATTTATTATGAATTAATAAATTAATTTTAATTATATAAAACATTAATTCATATTTTTCATAATATATGTGGCTATTCTTATTCATACCGCCAATTTAATGGCTAGGTTAAAATGGTCAAATTTAAACAATAATATTTTTATTGTATATTTCTTAGAGTTTGGTGTTGTGTGTTAATAAATCTATAGAGAAAAGTATTATTTAAAAAAAAGCATGTTATAGTAAATATTATTTTTTATTTATTTTACAACAAATGGAAAATGAAAATGTTGCTCATGTGTACATTCAGACTATTATCTCCACGAATCAATGTAATTTATTTTTCATCACCACCTCACATAAAAAGTTATAAATATAGGTTTAATAGATTTATATGATATTTATGATATAATTATGATTCTCTAAATATAATATATTATCTATATTCTTATCCTACCACCCATTATCCAATTAAAACGTCGCTCATGCATATTCCCAGACTACCCCCCTGAATGATGAATTTTATTTTTCATTACCCTCTCATATGGATGATCATAAGGATGGATTTAATGAATAAATATAATATTTATAATATTATTATGATTATATAAGTTTAAATAATTATAAAATTTATTTCCTTTTCATCCATTAGAAAAATGAAAATGTCGTTCATGCATGCATGCAAACTACTGCCTCCATGAATGATGTATCTCAATTTTCATCACCACTTTATAGGAATGGTTCTAGAATTAAATTTTATTTATAAGCATGTAATTATAAAGTTTTTAATATTATATGGATGATAAAATCATGACTTCATTATGGGCAACACACCCGAGTTATTTTGGAAGGAACGAGATGTGAACTTAACTGATTTTGTAACTAAATAGAACATGATAATAAATGATATAAAAGTAATGATAATAACGTAATGAAAATGATTTTTTTAGGAAATTAAATAATTAATTTAATCCTATTATTAAAAAAATTAAAATGCGTATGTGGTGAGTTGGGAATCGAGGTAAAGGATGTCTCATCTCAATTTTATTTCTTTGATACTTATACCATTTTCACCACATTATTTATTTTGTGTTATGTATAAAATACCATATGGAATAATTTCATCATTCATTTATTGAAATTCAATTGTTTAATAAATCTATTACAATTTAACTCCTTCAATGTCTATTTTATTCAAAAGTTACTAAAGTGGTAAGTGATTTTTGTAAACCTTGTTTTAATGTTTTCCTTTAAATATTCTCTTTTACATATCCATGTTCCTTTAAAAGTTTCAATAATGTTATTATTTAAACATAAAATATTTTTAAAGGTCATTTTCAACTAATTTTAAATTTATTTAAAAATTCTTAAAAATTAATCTTTTCAAATTTTGTTGTATGGGTTGTTTTTGACTTTATTAACAAAAGTACAATTTTTTTAATGTTTAACACAAGACCAAATTTTAAAAATTCCAAAGTAATTATTAATTATTAATATTTATCTATAATTTTCTATGGGTTTTTAGAGAATATTATATTCTCATTGTTATAAGAATTTTTTGTTTTTAAAATATTTTAAAAAATAAAAGGATATTTTTCTCATTTTTATGAGATAAATCAAAGAGATTTTTCTTTCCAATTATTATATATTTTATAATTTAAATTAAATATTAAATTTATTTCATTCATGTTATGGTTATTTTACATTGTTTATGATGACATGTGGTTCCGATATATCCCTTCAATGCATTGGGTAATGTGGACAAAGTTAAATTGTTATATGTTATTCATATGAATTGGATGGATTTAACTGATCATAAGTTACTCCTAAGTTACTCTTATGAAGTGAATGAAGTTAACTATTTGTAAACTACTACTATAAAGTGTAAGGAGTTAACTATTTATAAGTTACTACTATAAATAAGTTGCAATTTACCAGATATGTTATTCAACTATAAGGGTTATTTAAAGAATGATATGATTATGAAATCCCAAATAACCTTCATGACTATGCCTTTTTTTCCTTTAGGATTTCTTATGTAAATTTTTATGAAAAATATTTGGAAAAAATGTTTTTTTTTCAATAATATGTAAGTTATTATTTAAGATGAATGTGTATTACATGAAAGGGGAAAAGTTCATATGGTTTTCATGTTTTTTAAAAGACTAAATGGTTTTATTTCTCTTAATATCCTTTACTGATCTTTTATTTTCTAATCTCGTGTTTTTAAAATGCTTTTCATAGGGCATAATGATATATAAAAATTATATCAAGGTCAAAATTACGATAATAAAGACTTGTCTTGAAATAGTCATGTGTGTTAAGGATGAAAATAGTAGTGTAAACATAAGAACCTATTTTTATGGAAACAATGTACACAATATTATAGTTTTCCTTGTGTAAATGTATGGGTTTTCCTAATTATGTAAAACTCTAAAACTAAAAGATCTTGGTAATATAATAAGGTTCAAAATAAATTTTATGAAACTCATAATTATGGGTTTTTATGTATGGTTTTTTATATCACATGTTATAAAAAATAAGAACCAAGTGTAATGACATACAAGGTTCACCCAAAGTGTCGGATCACCCAAAGGGTTGATATTATAAAAAATATATTCTAAAACATATTAAATAATAGAGAAATAATAAAAAACAAGGTTTGAGGCCCTACTATAATGACCTGAACATTTATAAATAAAATTCCCCTTCTAAGTTAATTAAATGTCTTATTATGTTTTATGGTTATAGAAAACACATACACTTATTTTTATTATTATATCAAATTGGATTTAAATGATCGTTAAATATCATTACCATTGATAATATAACCATTGAACAGTGATCACATTGTTAGTATAAATACAGGGTTTTAACAAATCCAATTGAAATAGACAAAATAAGTGATAACCTCAACCAATAGGTTCATACCCTATAAATCCCATTTATCAGAGATTCTATGGGAGATAACATCACTAGGATTTTCCTTTGTCCAATCACAAGATGATATCGAACAACTTAAGCATGATTGAAACTGTTTATAGAAGAAGTTCAAGCTTATCGAAATCCCGACCCAAACCATGTTCGCTGAACCATCCCAAGAAATTCCCCCCATCATGATCCTTACCCTTAGGGAGTTTTCTAGTGTAATAAAGGGATATCTATCAATAACATAGCAATATGAATATGTACATTATTTTTTATATAATAATGAATGTATTTTCATCCTATTATTGTTACTTTATTAATGTTTTTTATTTTGACATAATAAAGCACAATTTTTTTTGTTAATATTCAAATTAAATTAACAAATTTCTGAATTAATTTATTTTTAAATAAATAATATTTTAATAAAATATTATTATTAAATAAATTTTATCAAATATAAATGGTCATATAATTTTTATGAAGTCAAATTTAATTTTTGTATAAGGATTTGAAAACTACTATTATAAAAAACCCACCATTTATTAACAATGTCAATTTTATTTTAAAAGTGAAAATCCACATATTTAGAAAATTATTTATATAAAATTAATATTTTTTTGAATCAAAATGTCTAAATTATCCAATGATTAATTTTTCAAAATTTTCTAGGCCTGTCAAATTTTCAGGTAAAAATTAAATACCAAATAAATATACTTTATGTAGTATTACATCATAATGATACAAAAGTGATGTAATAATTACTATAAAATGGATCCAAATCAAAATATTTGTTTTCCTTTTAAAATAATGCAATTTTAAGTTTATTTTATTTATCTTATAAAGTGATTATAAATCCTACAAAACTTATAACATATTTTAGGTTTTAAAACCCTTTATTTAAGTGTGACTCACCTCCACATAATAAAGGGATTTTTTTATTAAGTTAGGACCTTGGACTCATAAAATAATGATAAACAACCCCATTTTTTTAGAAACCATGGGCAAAAAAACCATGGGAAAGTTTTTGGTTTTTGTTATTTTATTATGTAGAGCCCAAAACCTAAATAATAAAGAAACCCCCATATTTTCCTATATAAACCCACCCAATATCCCATTTATATTCACTCAAACTCCTTGTAACATGTCCATACTCTTACCTCCACTCTCTAGAGTCCTCTTAAGGTGCCTAAAAGCTCTTAAGAAGTGCCTCCTATGTATTTGGAGTCACATACTCAAGTAAGGGATCTTTCACTCTCCTCTTTTTATCAAACATTTCTTTTTTGTAATGTCTATAAATTTACTTTCTTATTATGTTGGTATATGTTCTTAAATACAAACTTAATTTAAATTTTATGTATAAATAATTATATTTTATTTTCACTCTCATTAAACCTTCCCTGATATTTTATGTACACCCATTACCATGCCAAGATTTAGTAAGAGATCCTCACATTCTCTTATTTTTTCAAGTTTACTTATTATCTTATGCCTTTTATTTATAATTCCTTATTTTGGGATATGTATTTACATGTCCCTATTACTTTAAATTTTATTTCCAAATGATAAGATACCCCTTTTTCTCTTATCAACCCATTTTATGAATTTTTAACTAGCACCGTTATGCTGCTGAAATTTCACCGCAAATTTTCCATGCCAAAATAATTGTGTAGTGAATACCAAACCCATTTACTATAAAGGGTGTTCACCATTATAAACATATAGATGTTTGACTTTATTCTTACACGTATTTATTCTAATCATTTTTCATTGAATAAAATATGAAAATGAATGAATCCATTTTATATGATCTATATGGCACACTTAAGCATGAGAATTGAATGAAAGTGACATGTGCACACATAATTATATAGTGCTACAATTAATTGGGTAATGTTTAGTCTCATGAGACATCATGTTGGGATATGGAGTGAACCTGATTCATTTATGGGACTTTTTCCATTATGATGTCTTGGTAGTTATCGTTGACCCTTGTTTATGATGCAATGTTTTAAGTTGTCACATTTTCCATGTTGTCTTTTTGATTATAATGATATATCATGCCTTATTATTAATGTTCCTTTTATTCCCCATTTACATTTCTACTGTCAAACATGCATTAAATTATTCCATACTCACTCCTTTACTAGTCTTTATATCTTACCCCTTTCTTGTGTATGTCCCTAGGTTATCTCGTGAAGTTTTAAAAAGCCATGAAATTTTAGAATCATGTTAAGGAAGACTTTAATATTATTATTATATCCCATGTTGAATATGTTATTCTATGTACCTAATTCTCAAAGACACTAAAATTATTGATATTTTCGGTTTTATAATGTGTACTTTTTTATAAAAAATCATGAATTAATGTGAAATAAAGAGAAGGATTGTTATAGTTGGTATCATAGAAAACTTTTATTTATTTTTTGGATTAGGATTAGAAAACTATATAGAAAGCCTTAGGTATAATATTAAGTGTAATATAATATACATAAATTTTGGTTATTATAGAATAAGTGGTTTATAAAGAAAATACATCCATGTCTGGATACTACAAGTGGACATGGTTTTGATATAGATGTACCTAGGAGTAACAACTCTGACAAGGTGTGTTGGGCCTGACTCAATGTAACCAGACACATGAAAATGGGCCTTACAACATACCTTGTTTGACACTCCTAGGGGATATTTTTTGGTAAATTTATAATCTCATCCCTAACCATTATTATGGGAACAAAAAAAATCCCATAAGAATATATGTTAGGAAATATATCACAGATTACATTGATTGAAGCCTAGAAATTCATAAGTTAAGGAAATAAATGTAATTTATAAGTTATATATTTAATGTAATTTGATTTCAATTTATGTGTTTAATAGTTTAAAATACCCATAAACAATTTTCCTTTTATTCTATCCAATGTTCGTAAATAGGAGGAATCATGTACACAATCAATGCGACGAGCAATATGATGACTGCCCAACAAGATGCCCAACCTGATGGGAGAAAAAATCACAAATTTTTTCACAATAATCTCTCAGCTGTCTCATGTTATGAATGTAAACCTATATCAATAAGAGCATCCCAATCTCCCTAAGAGATAACAATCTACAATTGAGAGCTTTATGAGAAAAAGGTATCCAAATTTCAGTGGATAAACCGATACCTTAATCGCGGAATAATGGATCAAATCCATTGAGAATATATTTTACATCCTTTAATGTTTAGAGTAATAGAAGGTTCTACTGGACATTTATTTTATGGAGGGATAATCTGATCAGTGGTGAAAATTGATCATGAATATAAAGCCTGAGTAAGAGATTGAAGAAATGTAGTGGAAGGAATTCTAAAAAATGTTTTTCGATAAATATTTTCCTCACACTCTCTGGCTTAAAATGGAAATGTATTTCCTTGGAATCAAGAAGAAAGATGATAAATCTATCATATTATACAAATAAAGCTTCACAATAATTGCAAGATATACCTCTAAATTTTTTTACCCCCAAAAGCAAGGTTGACCGCTTATTTTGTGGGATAAAACCTAGTCTATGAAAAGCCCGATTGATATATGACTTTGATAGTTATAAGGAAATTATCTGATGTTCCCTCAAATTTGAAATGGATATTGGAGAATATCAAGGGTATCATGGGGATAATAAGCATAAAGTGGAGTTTAGTTTTGGTAGTCTGATATAGAAATTGAATGGTGCCAAAAAATTTAACATCCCACATGTTAAAGGTGTAGGAAGAAACACCTTAGAAATTGTCTAAGGGTAATGAGGAAATGCTTTATGTGTGGGAAGGATGGACACCTAGTTGTAAATTTATGATAGATTAAACCCACTAATTCAATAGAGTTATGGAATAATCTGGTTAAACATCAATCTATTTTCTATTACTTTAACTATAATGAATCATGGAACTTTGTAAACTAATTCACTAAGCAAAGGTTTTTTTAATACAACCAAAAACCTCCAAGATAGCAAGGGAAATATTTTTCCTTTACTACCACTAAATTTGATCTAAAAAACAAAGTGGTGATAGGTACGATAGTTATTCATTCAATAATAGAAAATGTAGTTTTTTATTCTAGTTCTATGAATTCCTTCATATCATGAAATTTTATTATAACTATCTAAACACCACCACAAATCATAGAATTGAAGATGTTAGTGAAAATGGAAAATGGGGAAATTATTGTATCCTAAGTATATAAATCCTCTCCTATCAAATTTTGTGGGTTTAACTTCACAAAGAACCCTATCATACTCCCTTTAGTAGAATTTGATGAAATTCTAGGCACGAATTAGTTTTCCCTATATAGAGCCAACATAAATTTCCCTGAGAAGGAAATCACTCTTCATATTATGAATTGAACCCTAATTCTGTACAAGTGCAAGGAGTATGACGAATCTTCTTTAGCACTAACATCTCAAGAATGGTTATTATTTCCCTATGAGAAAGCATATATAGTTCAAATTATTTAGTCTAAGGAAAGAATAATCCTTGAATACATGATCATTTTAAGGGAATATACTGATTTGTTTCTTAAGGAATTTCCTGGTCTCCCTCCCAGTAGAGAGGTTTAATTTTCAATCGAACATATACCTAGTGAATTACCATTATAAAAGAATCTATATAAAATGGATGTTGTGTAAATTTAAGAGCTAAAGAATCAAATATAAGAGAATCTGGATAAAGGATTCATATGCCTGAGTGTCTCACCATGGGGTCCACCAGTCTTCTTCTTTAAGAAGAAGGATGGGTTAATGTGCCTTTGAATTGATTATCATGAGCTCAACAAGATCACGATAAAGAACAAGTATCCTATGCCACAAATTGACGGCTTGCTCTATCAGATACGTGGAGAAAAATACTTCTCCAAGGTGGATCTTCAGTACGGACATTATCAACTAAGGGTGAAGAAAGAAGATATCCCTAAGACCACTTTGTGTATGAGGTATAGGCACTGTGAGTTCATAGTAATTACATTCAGACTCACTAATGCTCTAGAAATATTTATGGACATGATGAATAAAGTATTTAGATATTATCTTGTAAAATTTGTAGCAGTATTTATTGATTATATTATACTATAATCTAGAATAAAGGAGAAGCATGCATAGAATCTGAGAACTAAGTTAAATACCCTAATAAAGGAGAATCTTTATGACTAGTACAAAAAACATGAGTTCTAGTTGAAGGAATTATATTTCTTAGGTAATATCATCACAATAAATGGGATATATATAGACCCTAAATGAAAGAAGAAATTAAAGGATGGATGAGGAAAAAATCAATGACATATATCTATATTTTCCTTGGGTTAGTTGGGTATTATCACAAATTTGTGAGAAATTTCTCATGATTTTCAAACCCTCTTACTAAGCTAACTCGGAAGGGAGTCAAGTTTTCTTGGAATGATGAATGTGAATAGAGTTTCAAGGATTTAAAAATGAGGCTTATCACTACACCTATACTCACACTACCCATAAGTGGGGAACCTTTTGTGGTATTCAGCAATGCTTTGAAGAAGGGATTGGGATGTGTGTTGATGCAGAATGAAAAATTCATAGCCTATGCTTTAAGTAAATTGAAATTTCATGAGAAGAAATACCCAAAACATGATTTGGAGTTAGCTGTAGTGATATTAGATTTGAAAATATGGTGTAATTATCTATTTTTGGAGAAGTGTGAAATATATAAAGATAAAAAAAATCATCAAGTATATATTCACACAGAAAGAGTTGAATATGCACAAAAAAATATGGTTAGAGTTGACCAAGGAATATTAATGTCCAATTCACAACCATCATGGGAAAGAGAATAAAGTGGAATATTCTCTAAGTAGAAAGGATCCAATAATTCTATCATCAATGAGAATTGAGAGGGATATGATCTTCTTAGATTTGAAAAGGTTGGACATGAGAATCATAAAGGAAGGAACATCATAAATCCTTTTAAAAATGATTGATCAACCAAATATTTGGAAATGTTAAAGGATGATCAAAGAAATGATTTGGAAGTTCAGAATAAAGTGGAAACTATAAAGAAAGGGAAATCCTCAGATTTCAATGTCAATAAAGAATGAATTGTGGGGTTTAGGTCAAGACTATGTGTTCTATAAAATCTTGAGTTAAAGAAGGAATTGTTGGATGATGCACATAGTTCAAATTTATCCATTCACCCAAGAAGCACAAATATGTATCAAGATCTCTGTGATCACTATTAGTGGGAAAATATAAATAAGGAGATCGCTAAATATACATCAAAGTTACTGGTATTACAGCAAGTGAAGGTTTAAAGTCATAAGTCTAAGGGAATGATACAACCATTACCCATACCAACATGGAAATGGGAGAACATCACCATGTGATTAGTCACTGGACTTCCGAATACATCCAAGGGAAACAATTATATATGGTTTTTTGTGGATCATATTACAAATAAAACTCACTTTATCAAAATTGAAGATGGATTCTCACTGGATTAACTTGCACAGATATACATCAGAGAAGTGGTAAGGATGTATAGAGTACCATTATCAATTTTATTTGATTAAGATCCAAGATTCACATATATGTTCTATAAAAGTCTCTAACATTATCTAAACACTAATATGAACTTCAATAAAAACTATCATCATCAAACTAATGACCACTTTTATCAGACTATTTAGACTCTAGAAGACATGTTGTGAGCATATTCTATGTACTTGAAAGGAGTATGGGACCAAAATTTTCCTCTGGTTGAGTTATCTTAAAACAATAGTTTCCACTTGAGCATCCAAAAGTCTCCCTATGAAGAATTTTATGGGAAGAGGTATAGAACACCTACATGTTGGGATGAATTTGGGGAAAAAAACTTATAGGTTTTAAAATGGTCAAGGAAATGGTTGATAATTTTAAGACCATTCAACAACACATCAAGGTTTCTTAAAGTTGAAAAAAGATCTATGCTGAAAAACATCGATGAGACCTAGAGTTTGATGTTGGAATCATGTTATTCCTCCACATATATCTATGTAATAAGGTTATGTGATTTTGGAAAAAATATAAATCTTAGTCCAAGTTACATCGACCCCTTTGATATCCTTGATCACATTAGAGCAGTGTCCTGTTGACTAACAATAATACCAAACTTATCTCAACTACATGATATATTACATGTATCCCTAGTGATAAAGTGAACATCACACCCCTCACATGTACTCAATATAGAGGCATTACCAATGGATAATGACCTTTCCTATGAGGATCATATGGTCAAGATCTTAGATCATAGAGAAAAAGTTCTATGAAATGAGACAATGAACATTGTCAAAGTGTTGTGGTGAAACCATAAGTTTGAAAAAGAAATGTGAGAACTAGAGGAGGCGATAAAGTAGAGTTACCCTCATCTATTTTAGTGTGGGAAATTAAAATTTTTTGGGTGAAATTTCTTAAGGGGGAATATTTTAATGACCTGAACTGTTATATATAAAATTCCCCTTCTGAGTTAATTAAATGTCTTATTATGTATTATGGTTATAAAAAACACGTAAAGTTATTTTTTATTATATAAAACTAGATTTAAATGAACATTAAGTAATATTACTATTGATAATATATCTGTTGAACAATTATCACATGGTTAGTATAAATATAGGGTTTAACAAATCCAATTGACATAGACAAAAGAAGTGGTGACCTCAACCAATAGGATCATACCCTATGAATCCAATTTATCATAGATTCTAAGGGAGATATAATCACTGGGATTCTCCATTGACCAAGCCCAAACTTAGATCCAATAAATTAAGCATGAGTGAAACTTTTTATGGGAGAAGTTCAAGCTCATCAAAATCACGACCCAAACCATGTTCGCTGAACTATCCCAAGAAAGTACCACCATCACGCACCTTACCCTTAGGGATCTTTCTGGTGTATTAAATGAATATGTATTAAGAATACAGAAATATAAATATGTACATTATTTTTTATTTAATAATTAATATATTTTCATCCTATTATTATTACTTTGTAAATGATTTTTATTTTCACTCAATAAAGTAATAATTGTATTTTTGGTTAATATTCAAATTAAATTAATGAATTTATGAATTAATGTATTTTGAAATAAATAATATTTTAATAAAATATTATTATTAAATAAGTTTTATCAAATATAAATGATCATATAATATTTATGAAGTCAAATTTAATTTTTAATAAGGGTTCAAAAACTGTTATTATAAAAAACCCACAGTTATTCATAAATATAGATTTTATTTTAAAATTAAAAATTAAAATATTATAAAATTATTTATATAAAATTAATATTAGTTTTTAATCATACCTTCAAAATTATCCAATGGAGAAATTTTCAAAATTTTATGGGACAATCGATTTTTCGGGTAAAAATTAAATACCATAAAAATATACTCTGTGTATTATGACATCATAATGACCTAAAAGTGTTGTAATAATTACTATAAATTGGTTCCATGAACAAATATATGTTTTAAATTTAAAATAAGGTGATTTAAGTTTATTTTATTTATCTTATAAATCTATTATGAATCCTCCAAAAATTATAATATATTTTAAGGTTTTAAAATCCATTCTTTTAAGAGTCTGACTCACCTCCAATAAGCAAGTGAATTATTTTTTTATGTTCATCTATTTTCCTTATAAAATAATTATAACCACACCCATTTGTAAGAAACCATGGTCAAAAACCATGGGATGGTTTGTGGTTTTGGTTATTCTATTATGTAGTGTCCAAAACCTAAATAATAAAGAAATCCCCCTATTTCCTATATAAACCCACCCAATATCCCATTTATCTTAACTAAAACACCTTATAGTGAATCCATACTCTTCCCTACACTCTATAGAGTCCTCCTAATGTGACTCCAATCTCTCATGAAGCCCCTCCCAAGCATTTGGAGTCACACACTCAAGTAAGGGATCTACCACTATCCTCTTTTTATCAAGAACTTAATTTTATAATGTCTCTAAATTTAATTTTCTCTTATGTTGGGATATTTTATTACATATCCCCCTTTCTATAAATTTTATTTATAAATAATTAGAGCTTCCTTTCACTCTCATTAAGCCTTCCATGATCTTTTATGTTCACCCGTTACCACATCGAAATTTAATAAGGGATCCTCACCTTCTCTTTTTTTATTAAAGTTTCTTTATTATCTTATGCATTATATTTTAAATTATTTATATTTATATGTATCTTTACATGTCCATATTACTGCCCATTTGATTTCCAAATTACGAGAGACCCATTTCTCTCACATCAACCCATTTTATGAATTTTTAAGTGTTTCCATTCTGCTGTCAAGTTTTCACTGCAAATTTTCCATGCCAAAAAAGTGTAGTGAATATAAAACCCATTTAATATCAAGGGTTTTAACCTTTATACACATATAAATATTTGAATTAGAACTTACATGTATGTATTCTACTCCTTGTTTATGGAATAAAATATGATAATGAATGAATCCATGTTGTATGATCTATGTGGCACACTTAAGCATGAGAATGAAATGAAAGGGACGAGTGCACCTAGAATTATATAGCTCTCTATTCCATTGGGTAATGATTAGTCTCATGAGACATCATGCTGGGATCGGTAGTGAACCTGATTATTTTATGGGGATTTTTCCATTTTTATGTTTTGGTAGTTAGCCTTGACCTATGTTTATGATACAATGTTTTAAGTTGTTGCCACATTTCTCATGTTGCCTTTATGATTATCATACTATATGATTCTTTATTATTCATGTTAATTTTATTCCCCATTGACATGCCAATTTTCTAACATGTATTACCTTATTCCATGCTTACTCCCTTACTTGGGTTTATAGATCACCCCTTTCTTGTGTATCTACCCAAGTTATCCTGTGCAGTTTTAAAAACCATGAAATTTTAGAAACATGTTAAGGAAGTTTTCAATATTGTTGTTGTATCCCGTGTTAAAGATGTTACGATATGTACCTAATTCCCAAAAACACTAGTGTTATATATATTTTGGGTTGTATAATGTGTACTTTTATGCAATAAATCACGAATTAATGTGAAATAAAGAGCAGGGTTGTTATACCTACTTAATCCTATCTCCCACTACCAACTATCTATCATCTCAACCATCAATTATTGGGTCATAAAAATTACTTGAATCCCTAAGAATGAAGTCTACACACCCATCAAGGTTCAAATTCAAGGCATGCGTAATATAATCAATATCATACCACTAATGATGTCCCTAAACAAATATCAACAAATATATTTGGTTGTATAATCTAATATAGCATAAAAAATACCACTAATTATTACTCATCATATCATTAAGTGTAAAAAATCCACATAGTCTGAAACTATACCACCTTTGGTCAGTGTCTCTATTGAGTGTGAAATTATCACCTGGTTGGATTTATGCCCAACCTATACACCAATGGATGAAATAGTTGGAATTAAATCCAACTTATATAATAATGAAGTCATGGTTGGAATCATAGCCAACTAATATACCAGTGAATTCATGGTTGGCATCATAGCCAATTGATATACCAATGAATTCATGGTTGGAATCACTCTAAAATGATATCAAATTTTAGGTACACGGATGGAATCACAACCATCTAATATAACCTAGTAGTATAGTGTTTATAATCATTCCCAAAACATATACCAGGAAAGAACATGGTTGGAATTACACCCAACCCATATGATAAGAAAATATCATGGTTAGTGTTAAACCCAATGTATATACCAATTAATAAACATAGTTGAAATTACACCCAATCTCTACTCTAAAGAAGAATAATGGTTATAATTACACCCAACATATATAAAAATAAAGGAGAGAGTTGGAAACATGTGTAACCTTTATAACAAGAATGGGACATGGTTTTCATCACACCCAATATATATATTGATGGAGAATATGGTTAAAATTACACCAAACCTATATATTAAAGAAGAAAAATGGTTGTCAATACACCCAACCCAAAAATCAATGAAGAAAATGCCTAGCAGGACACCTAATATGTATAACATGATAAAACATGGTTGGTATCTCACTAAACCAAATTCCCAATTCCTTTTACCCATACCACACTTAAAAGTCTAAGATCACTGTTATCCCCTTCACGTATACACTACCTCTTTATTGAGGAATGCTCTAAAATACTTCCCATAGCCTAAAAAAACATCTCATACTCATGAGCACCCTCATTACCATACCAAGTATTTTCACCACTTTCTATAAATACTATGATCATCTATGGACATATAATCAAATAATAAAAAATATATTACCTAGCACATACCAAAAAACCTCACAAAAACTCTCAACATATGAGTAAATACAAATTGGTTACATTGTAAGTTATTTATACATGAATTCCAATCCCTTCATATATAATTTCCCATAGTAAACACACACACACACACATATATATATATATATATATGGGGAAACCCCAGGGACCACCTACCTCATAGTCTTATATTCCCACACATCCAATAACTCCATCTTATTTAACCTCAAATAATTGAAACCCAAAAATCAAATATAAAACTTCATTTTAGGGACTTTCAGTGAAGAAAAAAAGAAACAATGTGATAAATTTATAATATATGGAATATGATGTTTAGTATTACATTAGTAAATCTAACCTAATGATTGAAACTTGATTTATAACACATAAGAGAGTGATATCCTCCTTGGAAGAAGAATACTCCTGAGAGAATGGGAGAGGGGCCATGTGACTAGAGAGATCATAGGTATGTTGCAAAATTTCATTTTAAAAACTTTTAATTGAATTAAAAATTTGAAAAACACCTAGAGATCATTGACTTCCCAATACAGCCCCTATGGGTACCTGATAGACACTAGATACCTAGTTGGGGGCTATCAGTTAGCTGGTGGTCTTCCTAGGTAGCCCCCAATTTTTTTAGCCAACAAGAAACTAATACAAAGCCACTGATTATTCATTTCTATCTATGAACATTGAAATATTTTATCATTAAAACTGTTTCCTTGAAATCCAACCACTAACCTCTACTAACCACTTGAATAGTATAAAACCATCAAAATACACAAGCTTTGGAAAAAATTAAATTCAATTTGTACCTTGATATGTGTGGGTTTTTACATTATATATGGTATTTATCTCATTTAGTACATGAGAATAATAATAATAATTTATTATTGGATATGAAATTTATCAAATCTTATACATGAGAAAATTTTCAATCACTAAAAGATATACCATTTTTTGTTAGATTTATTTCATCTCATGCATGGGATATATTTTTTAAAATACACATCATTATGAATAACATTTATCTTATCTTGTGAATCTAATAAATGTTACATTTTAAAATATATATCATTAAATATTAAAATTTTATCATCTCATGCCTAAAATAATTTTTATTTTTAAATGATATACTAATATAAATGAAATTTATCTCTTTATAGACAAAAAATAACTTTAATTTTTTAAAATATGTATCATTGTACTTGAATTTTTTTTGTCTTTTACATGAGATACATTTTATTTTATTATGATTTATTATTCTAAATTAAATTTATATCATACTAAGCATGACATAAATTTATTTTTTAAAATACATATTATTCTATTTAAAATTTATTTCAAAATTTTCATTAGATATAATAAATTTCATGTAAAATGGTATATATTTAATATTTTATTTAATTTAAAAAAAATCCTCTCATATATGAGATGACATAAATTTCACTTAGAATAATACATTTTAAAAAAATAAAAAATTTCTCCATTATGTGAGGAGGATGAAAATTATAACCAATATTTTATGAAAAACTTCATACACTTGTGTATTATTTATAAAAATTCTATGCTTTTTAAATATAATTTAATAGTTAATTATTATTATTTTTAAAATTAAATTAAAATTTTATATTGAATTTATTGAAATTTATTTATACAAGAATTGTATTTTATCTCTAATTTATTTTTTCTTTTTCTATAGTTTTTATTAATTTTCTTAAAATTTGATGGGTTTAAGTATTTATTAGATATGAAAATGGGTCCAAATCATATATAGGATGAGTGAAATCCATTTATTCTTATGATTAAAATAAGAATAAATAGAATAAAGTATAGAGTGAAAATAATTTTAATCCAATTAAATGATTAAAATTATGATAATGTTTCTCCATTTTCTTATATAAAATTTAGACCTTAGTTATTGGAATTTGAGTGAACATGATTAATATAAATTTTATCTAATTAATTGAACTTTTTTCATGATATTTAGTATCTTAACATTATTTATGGGGGCATAATATATGAGGGTAACATGGATATAACATACAAGGATACAATATTCTTTCTAAAGAGGTGGTAAGTGACACCCACTAGAGTGAAAATCATGAAAACCATAAATGAATACTTTGAAAATTAGGGGAATAGGTAAGTGAATGGGGTTAAACCCCACATTAAGAATACTTGGCAGATATCACCATCACTGCAATATATGAATCTATTCAAAGATAAATTTAATATAAAAAAGAAAAATATAACACATTTGTATATGCATATGAATATACATGTGTGTGTAAATTATTTTATCCATAAAATAAAACAATATAAAATTGAAGGATTAAATGTTCACCCCTAACCCATTCATACCATTATTTTGAAGAAAAATAGAAATATAATACTGAGTTTATTTTATTTATTTCCTTATAAAAACAACAACCTAAGGCCGAGTTTATTTTAATAATTAAATTTAATTATTATAAACACATCAAAAAAAGTGATTGAAAAAAATATTTAAATAAACTTATAATTGTGATCATTTATCTCTACTCCCAACCTATGGTGGGGTTCTCCAAACCATCATTATATTAACCAAGTAGCATCTTCAATAGGTGTGGATTGAGTATGAAAAAATATTTAAATTTTAACCTATTAGAAAAATGTCAAGTAGTTTTATTTTTTCAATACAAAAAAAATAGATAAACAAAAATCTAATGTAAAATACATCTTTATCACCTAGAACAAAATGTAAAATGGAATTAAGTAAAACATATAAAGAAAAAATATATTTTTAAATAGGTTCTATATAAGAAATACTCAATCCCCTATTTCATAACTAGTTAGATAAACTTGTTTCTGATCCCAATAAATTCAATGCTTTCAGCCCAAAGTGATATGAGGGTTTACCATAGATCTAGATATTCTATCACTAAGTATATGCAGTGATTATGTTACAATGAAGTCCATGGTATATAATTATTTAATCTAAATTGGGAAAATAAAAAAGAAAAGCGTTCATAAAAAATTATACATTATAAATGATAATTATGATTATAAAAATGATTAGAAAAAAATAGAAAGTGAAAAACCAAAGGAAAAAATATAGATTAGATATTCATGAAGTAGTATCTAAATTTTTATCCTCACTCACACTCTATAACCAAAATATATAAGCATCAAAATATTTCCTTAAGAGAATATTATTACAAATTATCGATCATAAAGGGTATTTTAATGGTCATTCAATTTGATTATAAAAATTAGTCATTGTAGCTTAAATGGAATCAATATAAATATTGACTACTGTAAGACTTTGGAAGCACTTTATATTTTTCTTCAATTTTGAAACATTTTGATTTCATTATCTATATATTATTCATTCCATAATATCATTAGTATTCATCCATGCTTTTTGTAATTTCAATACTTCTTCAAATCAAATTGAATTTTAGTATGCATTTAATCTATTGGGTGAAACATATTATAAATACTTTTCCCAATAAAATTAGGTAGCACTAGTATACATAAAATTTTATAGGTTTGATAATTTGAAAAATTTCAAATCATTATAAACCATTGAAAACAATCTGCATGTAAATTCATGAATATGAAATATTTGGGTGTTGTGATTAATTAAAATAGGATATATAGAAGTTTTCATCAAGATAATGACCTAATAATATCCCCATTTCTGATAATCAAAATATATGGTAAGATATAATAAAACAATGTATAAAAGTAATGAAAATTTCAATATATAAAATATAAGGTATATATAAAACCCCCTTATGCTAAAAATAAATTATTCATTTTTAATCAAACTATAATATGGAAATATCCACTTATTACATGCCAAAAATAGTTACTCATCACACATTTCTCCCCCTTTTAAATTATCAGAAACAATAAAAAAATTAATCATGAGATAATTTTATGAGAATTTTAAAAATTTAATAGAAAACTAAACTTTTCATTGATAAGTATTTAAAAAGTATAAGAATGAAAATAAATGTAATGCCCTGAAATTTTCATATATATATATATATATTTAATTATATAGAATTACTTTGAGACTAGGTGCTGAGACGGTGTGCGAGACCCGCGGCTCACTAGGCCAGACCCGCCACCGGGCCAGACCCACCACCAGGCAGGACCTATTGTAACGCCCCAACCCTAGTTACCTAGATTCGGTGCATTATTACATAACATTGGCATGATACAGGGAATCATATCTCGAAAGGCGGATCAGTTTAGTAGCCTTAGAAGTACTAGATACATACATAAGTTTTGCATTACATCATGAAATAAAAAACAACAACATTGTTTCCCCATTGAACACACTCACATCCTTGTCCTATCCCTACATGTTAATTATAATATACTTCTTCACATCTTGGGAAAAAATAAAACATGAGAAAGGTGTGAGATCAGATTCTCAGTAAGGATAACAATATAGCGGAAACTATCACAAATAAGCATAAACATTTAAGGCAATATATAAGACTAAAAAAATCTTTTTAAACTTAACTTTAGAATAATATTGAAAATATAAATCAAATAATTTCGTTTACTTATTCACATGGATATTCTACTAGTCGAAAAATCAAATGCAATATCAATAGCCAATTTAATAATGATGGAATGCATAATTCCGAATCTCATAACCCCATAGTCAAGGCCTCTTTCCAAGACTACAAATAATATTTTTTCAAGGACTTGTGCCAAGACACTATTTTGTCTCATGAGACCTACCTATGCATCAAGGAGCTATAGCGGGCTCCACTCTTCACTTACTAAGTCCAATGCATTCCTCATATGAAAAGCTTGAAACATAACATAAACATTCGTATTAAAAATATCATACGAAATGCTAATACTTTAACCACAAAACATTAATGGTAT
This sequence comes from Viscum album, assembly GCA_963277665.1. Taxonomy (NCBI): domain Eukaryota; kingdom Viridiplantae; phylum Streptophyta; class Magnoliopsida; order Santalales; family Viscaceae; genus Viscum; species Viscum album. The sequence goes on along the minus strand of OY728142.1, from coordinate 903,555,474 downwards.
AAAAATAACATATCCATAGTCAAACATATCACAAAACCTTAAATATAATATGGAAGATTGTATCATAATAAATCAACTTCAAACAAGTGTAAAACTATCAAAAGATGTTGACATAGATGAAATCAAAACTATTTGAGAGAAATATCTCTTTCTATTTTGAAATCAATTAAAAGTCACATAATTATAAAAGAAAACATTTATTTTTAAAATAATCTTATACACTTTTATGTGAATCTTAGAAGGTGTTATAATAGTAGAAAATAGTCGTATCCTCCATATAAGTTAAAAAAACATTATTACCTTAATTTGTCAAAAAGGTTATAAAGTACCTTGTTTGGAAAATGACAAAAAGATTCCTTTCAAACCATTTTATAAAAATTCAAACAAGGGTAAAAATGACATTAACCCATAGTATAATAAATAGTAAATTTTTTTTGAAATATATTTTTAAGAAACATGAATGTGGATGATAAAGAGTTCCTAGTAGATACTTACATATTAACAACCTCAGATAATAAAGAGATTGTAAAATTAACCCTTACCTTGTACTTTTCCTTGGTCGAGGGTATGTTAAAATTATGTATAATAGTTAAACAAGTGTTATTAAATTATACAATAACCACATACATAAATATGATATCATATATGATCTTCTAATATTGATTTGTTAATAATATTTTAGTAGTATCATTGTTTCGGGTGTGAACTGATTCATTTTCCTTTATATGTTTTGAAATGTAATTCATGTTTGTTATGGATAGGATTTATTTTATTCATATACATAATGATATTAAGTTCTTAAAAATTATTTTTAATCATAAAATGAAAATTATTCTTGAATGGTTGTGATGGGGAATGAATCTCATCGTGGTCATGGAGACGGTAATCCGTACGTACATACGAGCGACAATACCATTCTATTGATAGTGAAATCATATGTAATTGGATGTTATATCATATATAGGGAATCATTAATATATTATATTTATTATTTACATCAATTATACTCATTATTATACCCATCCAAATAATTAAGTGTTGAATTACAAACTACACCACTACGTGGAGATGGTAAGTCATACGTACGCACGTATGGTGACTTTGTCATTCATAGGATGGATAGAATAATGAATATGGTTGTTACATATTTATAATAACATCATAGTATGTATAAGGTACTAGAGTTATTTTTTTATGGAAATAACAAAGAAAGAGGAAGTGGAATAAGAAAAGAACATTAAAAAGGTGATGAAATTATTACCTCTTCTTTGGGTACTTCCTTTTGATTTGATTAAAAGGGATCCATAGGTTGGATTTATAATAAAAGTATTGCCTATATGTTGAGGTGAGGGTAGTTGTTAGGATATTTTATTAGGGTTTGGTTGAGCCAAATGGCTTTGGAGGTGGGATTTTGAGAGAAGGGTAAGTACCCTTTTATAAGAGGGGTGAGGGTCACTTTAGCAAAAGTTTGAAATATTATTTTTTTATAAATTTTTTTTAGTTTATAATGGCTAAAAATGAATTTATTTTGTGAATTAGGTGGTTATGGGTCGAAATACTATCAAACAATAGGTTTTAGATAGGTTGATGTCACCATATTAACCATATATTTTAGATTTAACTCTTAGTTAAATAGTTTAACATTTACCATCTCTCCTTGTATTTTTATATTATATGGTTAATGAACTTACTATAAAATGCCAATAAAACCTAAAGTGGTTCATTAGTAACATATATATCATTATATAAGTCCTTTGGACAAGCCTTATATTTTTAGGACTATTATATAATTTAATAATATAGTATTTGTTTTAAAAACTCATTTATGTCAATTTTGACACTATTTAGTATTTGTTTTTTGAAAGTCAAGAAAACTTTATTACTTAAAAAAAATACATTAAATCAACACTAAAATGTCATATTCACCTAAAAACATCGTTTATGGCATAAAAAATTTCAAATTATATTTATTTTAATATTTATAATATCATTTATTTGATTCTTCCATTAATAAGGAAAATACTGCATCTTTATTGAGTCATAAATAAATATATTTATTTTATGTATAAAAATTATAAATAAAATATCATGATGTAGAAAATATTTTTAACTTTCAAATTAATGTTTATAGTCTAATATATTAATTATATAACCCCATATATTTTTTTTACTAAAATATACATGCTTTTTTTTTATTTTTGTCTTTACTTTAGATTAATCAATATAAAATGTCATTATCACTCCCCAGTGGCTCCATGGGGTCCCAAAATCGACAAAAGGATTCCCATGGTCGTTCATGTATCATAAAATAAGGTTAGGATACGTGTTAGAGTAATTTTAATATTATTATAATATTATTTTTTACTCCTATTTACCGGATTTACCCTTTAACCATGATAAATAAAATATTTACAAAAGTGACTATTCATAATGTCTAAAAATAAAAGTTAACTATTTACAAAAATTGGACCTCCTGATCCCAAATATGGAACCCATTTTTCCAAATTCAGAACATAGAAGTTGCAGAAATTAAATTAAAATTAATTCTTGTTGTTGAAGCCAAAAAGCGGGTTTTTAAGAAGTAAAAACTATCAAAAGATTGACATTTTTTAATGTAAAATTTAAATGTAAAATTACATCCAAAGACCTAAATTATATTAAATGATAAAAATATAATCTAATTATACTTTAAAACCACACAAATATATAATTTAACACTACAAATTATTGCGATTAAAAAAGTTGTTTTTAATTAAAATTTAGTGTTTTTCACTATTCATCAAAATATGAAAGTTATCTAGAAAAGTACCAAAAATTTATCCAAACTAAATTTTTATTTCCCAATTATAAATAAGAATTTAATTTCATAAAATTGAATATATAAAAGTGTCAAATATTGGATTTAAACAGGGTTCTTCATTAAAAGGCGGAAAAACTGCATTTTTGAAAAAAATACTTATTTTATATGCAAAATTGAACTTGTCCTTATATTATATCTATGAAACAAAAAATAGGAATGTTAAAATTATATGGGATATATATAAAATTCAAAATATTTCTATTACTATTCATAACCGCTTTTAAAATGGCTAGTTTGATAGGTCGTGGTGCGCTTGAACTCAGTATTGCATACATCGCACGCTAATGTATTATTCAAAGAGAAATGTACCGTGGAAGCTTGGGATGTTACACATATCTTGTCGGGATGGAAATGTGGGTCTAATGGGCTGGAAGGGCTAGACCGATGCTGGACCCCTGAACTGGGTAGGACCAGACCTGGACCCCACATGCCCCTTTTTACTAAAACATCCGTATCTTGCAAACCGCACGTCCGATTGATGTATCTTCATAGGAGTTGGGACCCTTGTGAAAGAGTGGTACTTTTGAGGTAATAAAATTGAGTTTTGATGGAATTTGTAGTATGGATAGGTTGGATCAAACTTGAATCCAACTTGTCCCTTTTTATTAAAAAGCCTATAACTTACAGACCGAGCATCCGATCGACACGTCGTCTGTTGCATTCAAACCCTTACGATAAGATGATCCTTTAGGTTACTCTATATAAGAATTCATGGAATTTGAGGTATGACTGATGTATTGAGGATCAGATCATATCAGAATCAATCCTACTGAGTGCAGGAATCCAGTGGTTGGCTGTGACATGAAGAAATAATAGCGAGCCTTTGAGTGGGTTAGCACCTAGTGATCCTTTGTAGGTCAAAACCTAACAATATTATCATTGGGTCATGACCTAGAGATCCTCCTTAAGTCAAAATCTAGAGATACTCTGAGTGGGTCAGCACCTAACGATCCTTTGAGAGGGTCAGCACCTAGCGATCCTTTATGGGTCAGCACCTAGCGACCATGTGTGGGTTAGTGGCAGAGCCTCTCAACAGAATAAGATTATCTAGCTTTACGACTAGTCATCTTTACTTATATACATAATTTATACCTAGTGTGAGCTTTTTCTTTTACTTTGTGCTATGTGTTTGAGGTCTTGCTTGGTAGTTTTACCTCAGGGGTATTTTTCTTTGTGGTGTTTTATTTCGGGGATTATCAAGAGACCTTTGGGGGTCTCAGGGTCCCTACTGAGTATTATTATACTCACCCCTACATGGGATTCACTCGCACGTGTTGTGCCTGGTGTAGATGATCGACGTTTCGATAGAGGTGCTCAGGTGGGATGACACTAATGGACTCCATGATGGGGGACATGGTGTCCTAGGACTAGTTGGGGGCCAGTAAGACCGGGTGACATGGCATACTACTTTGTCTTCCATTAGGTTCACTACTATCACGATTAGGCGATGTTTTCTGTGGATGGATATTAGAGTTTCCTTTTGTACGTTACTGTTTTTAGTTCCTTGTTGGGGTTGTATTATGGCCCACCTACTTTCACTTGTACTTTCACTCATATTTGTTTTATTGGTATACTTGTTTTCCACTTTCAGTGTGTTGGGATGTGGTTGTAAGTGTGTGTATACATGTTTAAAGGCAATACCTTCACTTTTTGGGATATTCATTTCTGGTGATAGTCACCAGCCCCTGGACTATGGAAGGCGGGCTTGGGGTAGTCACAGAATGGGCCCCAGGGGATGGGTTGTGACAATAAATTCATGATCAATATTTATTTTTAATATCCTTGAACTATTTATGAAGACTTTCAATTTTACATCCAAGTATTATAGTCTTCCTTTATAAGGAACCTATTCTTGCTTTCATGTCTTTAACTTAATTAAACATTATCCTTTTAGTTTTCATATAATCCTACAGATCTTTAAAGTAATGAAATAAATCTTCATTGATTGAAACTTTCTCCAAAAGTATGATTTTCAATGTTGAGAAAATTATGAAAAATATTTTTTAGTTTGGAAAAAATGAATTTCTATCACATTAGTATTTGAGTTTATACTTTATAGAATTTTTATCATCTTGAAAATTCTGGATATAATCATTGAATTATGATAGAAATCATTTTCAATCTATATATTTTTGGAAAATAAATAACCTTTAAAAATTTATTTATATTAATTATATTAGGATATTTATATAGAACTATTTGACCTCTTTATTTAATCATTTTACCCAAAATTTCTAAAATTAGATTAATATTTATAAAATATCTACCATATCCTTTAAGGTATTTGGAAGTGATTGTTTTGTACATTATTTCCTCTACAAGTCACCACCAACTTTTAAATTTTTGTTATTCTCTACTTAAAAAATATCAATATCCATTCTTTCTTCTTGCGTAGTTTCCTTAATGACAGTACCTCTAATATAGTTTTATTTACTAGATATTTATGTGTTCAATTCTTTTTAGTAGTATATTTGGAAGTTTTCCTCTTCGATGGTGATGACTTCTCCAGAGAACAAGATAAAGTACCATACTTTTATGTCTTATATTTCTATAATGTATAAAATTTTGGATTATTTTCTATATTTTTATCCTTCCTTAGATAATTTATAATTTTTTTAAATGCTATATTTTGGTAGGATGACCCTTAATTATCCTTCATATAAAAATATTATTGAGTTTATAAACTTTTATCTTTAAAGAAACTTGTTTTTTGGATGATCTAGAGTGTATAAATTCTTAAATGAACTATCATAATTAACCATTACTTTTCATTTTTTATTTCTTATTATATTGGGAGTGTGTTGTAACTTATTTATTATAATATCAATAAGAGTAAGTTCATTTGTAAAAATTTCAGTGATTCACAATGGATGAATAATCACCCTTGAATTTATTATCATTAAATACTTATCTAAATAACTTTCATCAACTAAATTATACTCCTATTATTATTATTTTTTATTTATAATTGATTTATAATTTATTTTTGAGATTTTACTTCTATTTCTTATCAAATTTCCATTTTTATGAGATTTTTTCTAAGTAGCAATGGTTTATAATTCCATCATATTTAGAATTATTTATCGGGTATAATTTTGAAAAACTATTATTCAAAATCAGTTTGACTTATCATTATTCTTTTATATTTCTTTGGACGTTCTTCCAAAATTTTCTTATCATAATACTTATCATATATTTTAATGTGTATATATTTCTATAATGTTTGAAGGAATTCACTTATTGACTCTAAAAATTATTTTATTTTTTGAACATGTGTGGGTACTTATATTTTTTGTTCAAAATGAATATTTCGACCATTATCATAAACTAGTTTCATTTTTCAGATGGTTTCTTCATTTATGGGATTATTTATTACTTGAAATAGTTTTCAAATATATATTTTTTCAAATTTCCCTACATATTTAATATAAATCTATTGATAACTTGATCAGATAAAAGTATCATTATTTTTAAGACTCTAAAATTTGTATCTTATTAGTATTTAAACATGAACTGTATAATATTAAACAGGTGCATATGAATAAAAAAATTAATTATATAGATGTATTAATATTTAAATATATCAATATAATCCTTTATTGGTACTGAAAAGGTTTGAATCCACATATTTTTTTCTTTCCTTTTTTCAACTCCTAAATTCATCATCATATGGGTTTTATCAAAAATTTAAAAAATATAATGAAAGAATATTCTTTATCTAAAGATAACTAATTTTATGAAAGTTTTTTCACAAAAAAATCATACATTCATATCCTAAAGGTATCCCTATTTAATGGATAATTTCTCTAAGATCATTTAAGCTTTATGCCTCACAATTTAAAAATCTTCCCTATTAACACCATAAAAGGTATTATAAGCTAGATTTACAAAATATTGATAAAAAAATTATAGCGTGGTTAAGATAATGTATCATATATGGTAAGTAAATTAACTTACACTTTTAATATTTAGTAATATGAATCATTAAAGTTGAGTATTTGAACAACCATTTTAGATAAATTAATATTCAATGAATAATCTCTATTTTTTTTATTTTTTATTTGATCATTGGTTCCAGGAATCAAAATGTAGTACTCTATTAGGATAGACATGGAATAAAAAGGATCTTGTATAATATCAAACAAATCCTAAACAAACTAGAAATTAATCTATAGAATAATTTTAAAAGACATTAAAATCTTATAGAATGAGTGAAATAAATAGAGTTGAACACCCATTGTATAAAATAATACATAAAATATTATCTATTGATATAAGGACATGTGAATGATATGATATCCTTGTCCAGTAAACTTGATGGAAGTTTAATAATTGGATCCATAATATTTTCTAACATGATTGATTTTATTTTCAAAATAAATTTGAGAAAAAATAAATACAATTTTGGTTACCTTCCCATTTTCAATTTTCAAAATTTAAATAGAAATTTTTTAATTTTTAATTTCTTAATTGTGTATGGATAAGTGTATTTCTAAATATATTCATTCCTTCTTATAGAAGTATATGAATGCAGTCCTCTAATTTCTTGAAAAATATTAAATAAATTTCAACTAGAATATATATTACTCATATATAGAAGAGTTTTTCATAGTAAGGATATAAAAATAACAATGACAAGTGATCAATTAAATTAAATTATTCTTATTTATTATTTAATAAACTCAACTTTTTTGGAATTTAGTGGTTTTGTAAAAATTTCAACTAGACAACTTTCTTCTTTGATCAATTTAAGTCATATGTCTGTTTTTTCATGTGATCTCTAAGAAAAGGATGTGTGTTATCAACATGTTTAAATCATGATAAATTAACTATACTATTTTAAAGTGAAATAGATTTAGTTTTATGAATAATAATTAATGTGTGATAAGAGGTAAAACCAAAATCAATCAGTGTTTTATTCATCCACAATAATTATATACAAAAACTACATAAAACCACATATTACATTTCAGTAGTGGAAAATGTAATAGAGTGTTATTTCATACTAGAATTTGATACAAAGGGATATCCTAATGGATTAAATTTTCTTGATTTAATTTTTTATTCCAACCAACGTCATCCAAGTTTTTCACCTGGAAAATTTTTTGGAGTGAAATTAGATCTAGAAGGATAAAATAACCCAGGTTCTAAAGTTCATTCTAAACACCAAGAAATTTTCTTAACAACTCTAAATTGAGATTCTTTAAAATTTTATTAAAACCTAGTATAAAGGCATGAATTGAACATAATTTTTAGTTTAATTTATTTTAATTAATGTAAAATTAGGATCATACCTTTATAAATGTGCTGATCTAACAATTTCCTAGTGTTATGAAGATCTAGCTTACAATAAGTACTTATCAGGGTAGTAATACTTGATTAATTTTTAAAACCAAAATGTATCAATTAATCAATGGTATAATTTTGTCGAGTTAAAATGTTTCCTTATATTTTTTTGAAAATTTAGAAACTATGAAACATTTTCATTTTACCATCCATACTCATCTAAAATTCACTTCTCATAAGTTTACTAAAATTATCGGCATGTAATTTTTGATTTAATATGAATATTATATCATTAAAATAAATCTTTATAATTGTAGTGAACTTATAAATTTTTATGATAAAAAGAGTAGGATCTATTTTAAATTTTTTAAAAGCATATTTAGATATAAAACTAGATAAACAATAATACTAGGTTTTTTGAGCATGTTTAATTATATAAATCAAATTAGTAAATTTTCATACATAGTCTAATATTAGAGTATTTTTAAAACTTGGTGGTTGTTAAAAATATAATTCCTCATGAAAAAACCCATATAAATATGAAATTTTAAATTACATTTAAAAAAATTCATATGTTTTACAACGTCTGGTAGATTTATATATATTCAAGTTAAGAAATTGGAGAAAAATTTTCTTCATGATCTATTACAATTTCCTAAAAACAACCATTAGTAACAAGTAAAATGTTATTATAAAAACAACCATTAATAAAAAGTGGTGGATGGCCTTTCCAATAAGGGTGTTGATAGAAATCACGTGTGCATGGAGATTCTTCTGGTGGAATTCACCACTCATCACCAAAATGATTGTAATAAAATCCCCTCCTTTAGACTTGTGTAATTTTTCATAATTTATCTTAGTGCTCTAGTTTTTGACCAGGGAATCATACTTTTAATATATATATATATATATATATATTATAATACACACTTAATTACAATAACAAGAGAGATATTGGTACATCTCACTAATGACTATACTTTATTCAGTTCAAAATAATTGATCTATTTTTATGGTCATTATCTAATATTTATCACCTAAGGCATCATTTACCATATTAAGTTCAAATTTAAACAGAAAAGAAATATTCACACATTCATTTTGTAATGTTAATTGGGTTGGAATTGGATGATTAGAATTAGTAATAACATTATCAATAGGAAAGTTATTTATAGGGATGGATAATATCCTAAAAATAGTGAAAGAAAAAATCTAAAACATCATTATTCCCAAAATATATATATACCTTTGTAATGAAAATAAAATAATAACAAGAATAACATACATTAAACATATTTATCCATCCTATTAAAGTATTTCAAAAGTTTTTAATAGATATCTCTGAGAGGAAACCAAAAGACTCATTCTAATGGAGGTATCCATGGATTATGAGAATCACTCGATCCTCGGGTAGGTTATCTCTCAACACCATAGTATTCTAGAATAATTTTTAAAGGTGAGAGATAATGATAGCTTGAGAAAATCATCTTTGTGGAGTTATAATGATCATAAGATCACATCCAACAAGTGAAACCTCTTGTGTGATGATTAAACCTATTTATATAAGCCTCCAAGAACCTCAAAACATTTGGCTTATCCATGGTACATTTCATAAATATCCCAAATTCTGCATCTCACTTAAAATGTATGGATCAATACCTTTTATAATATTTTTATTATAGAATGGATACCCTAATAAAAATTTATCCTACATAAATTCAAAAATCATATATGGAATGTACCAATGTATATGATGTGTTCAGAATTAGGAATACACCATACCCGAGCTAGGAACTACAATTCAACATACACACTAAACAAAATATTATGAAAGATAATAATAGAAGAACAAAGAGAATGCTATAATAAGTATTTTACATGGTTCATATGAATTATTAATCCACATAGGGAATGATTAAATTTCATTTTTAAGGAAAAAAGGATGGTTACAATATAAAAAACAAATTTTCAAATAATACCAGTGCCAATCAACTTATAGGTGAGTTCCGTGGTAGCCATCTATTCATTTGGCTTCCACCAACTTCATATCTTCATAGAGAGTATTCCCTTTAAATCTAATATTAATTGGAATTCCTCCCCTTAGTAAAAGGAATTCACTGAATTAACTCCTCCATCCATTGAATTGTATGAGATTCATAATTCTCCATATTATATTAATCATACATTGATCATTAGATTAATATTACTCCTCCATTAAACCTTGATAACAATTCATATATTTTCATGACCCCATCCCTATAAAGATTCCCCACCCAAGATGGCAATGAAGGAAGAGAGATAATGAACCCTGAGTCCTGCCTTGAGTAGTCCCCGAGGTGGCAACCAACACCAAGGGTATACAAATCAAACAAAATTGGAGGCATTTCCCTTTTTAAAGAAATAAGTTCTAGAGATAAGATGGCTCATCCCAAAAGAACTACAAGATGTATATATATAAGAGAAATCCAAATCTATCCCACATGCAAACACTCGAGCCACATGCCACATCACATCCTGAAACACCTAGGAAAGCACAACACATCTCATCTCGAAGACATAAGGGAAAACACAACACATCTCATCCCGAAGACACATGGGAAAACACAACTTACCCACACACACCTAGGCCCCCAAAAACCTCAACCAGCCTAAAGAATCTTGGATTACCACTACCTAGAAGAAGGAGTAGGGAAGAGTGGGTGCCCAATCATCCATCCTCCCACCGAGATGTTTGGGAAAGACACCCTCCCCCGTGATGATGGTGGTGTTCGGTACATAGTGCTCAACTAAGGTGGTGTTCATATAGAAATAAAAAAGTAAATACATGAATAGATAGATATAATACCAAAAAATCATACCCAACCTATTTGTTTTCAAAAAAACAACTAGCTCACAATACTTCCAACATCACTGCTACCTCTAAATGCAATCACCACACAATAAGCCACAACTTCTTTCCAATTCCCAACTAATTTTGTTAAACCATCACCATTCTTTATTCACAAATAATTTAGTCATTCATTTAACAAAAAATACCCAATATAGCTCCAAAATTTATTAACCAATTATTTATTCATATATTCCATTACTATCTAGAAAACTACCAAGCATAACACATACCAAGCAACAAAACAACACATAACCACACAACTCGATCGCCACCCTACTACACAACACATCTCATATATTCCACAATAAAAAAATATATCAACATTAGATTCCATTACATGGTTAGGTTGATGTATTGTCTACAAGTTCATCCACCAAACCTCCCAAACCATCCCACAACACACACCTATTCTTCAAAAACTTACCGGAGCACAAACCAGAGCGTATCCACACATCAAACCATGGACACTTCACATCTCATATGTCCCGCATGCACAACCACACTATCCCACACAAAAAATCACCCCACAACCAAGGAAAGGTATATTTATATTTAACAAGGAATTAATCAATTGATTTTTACTTGTTAATTCAAGGGTTATCATAGAAGTCATGAGATCTTGGGAATCAATTTTATTTACTGAATATATGTGTTTAAATGATTCTATAAAAATTATTCAAAATAAAACCAAAAAACATGCATTCTAGAATCATTACCTAGCGTGAAAAAAAACAACCACTAAACAACCATGATTTTCAATGGGTATCTAGCCTATATAGATCATAATATCATTAAAATAAACAATAACACAATAAAATATATGTAACTTTTCCCGACCCTATGTTTGTTAAATTAAAACATATTAAATTATATTTATTAATCTTGGATAGACTATTTTCAAAAAAGATACATCTATATACCCATCCCACATGATTCACAACTAAGAAAGGCAAAGAAAAACCTACCTGAAAGAAAATGCGATCGACACTTCCTAATTTCACCAAGATAGGGGGTGCACATGCAGTAGGAAACTCCAAGTAAAACACGAAACAACTGGTGAAGAAAAATGGAAGGAATCCTATGGGGAGAAAGGTTTTGAGAGCCTCATACCAATAAGGAACAATAATAATAATAATAAATAAAAAGGTGTTTCGGCCCTTGGAAGATCTAAAATATATCTGCGATTTAGATACATCTTTAATTTTCCATTAAAGTCATATCCAGTCAAGATGATACGATTTGAATTATTAAAATCCTATGAACTATTAGGAATTTAAAGATATGAATCATAACTCTTTAAATAGATCCAAAAACACTTAAATATGGTATTAAAATTATTTTACATCAAATAAAGTCATCAAAATGCAAAAAATGGAAAACTGGAAAAACTATAAAAAAAGAAAATTGTTGGAATAAATCGCTATTAAATGAGTCACCATTGTGAGCCACAGTTGTGAGAAATTGATGCGAGCAATAATTAGAAGTCACTTTCGTGAGTCACTGTCATGATCCACTGTCATGATTCACCACCAAGAGTCATAGTTGTAAGTCACCGGTGCAAGTCACCATCACGATCCACCATTATGAGTCACCGTCGTGAGCCACAGTCACGAGCCACCATCATGAATTACCAGTGAGAGGAACCTTCGTGAGTCACCATCGCAATTCATCGGTGCGAGTCACCATTAGGATTCACTATTGTGAGCCACTGTCATGAGTCACTATTGCGAGTAATCGTCACGAGTCACCAGTGCGAGTCGCTGTTGTGAGCCACCATCATGAGTCACTATCACGAGCCACCATTGTGAGTCACCAGTGCGAGTCAACCTTGCAAGTCACCTTTAGGAGTCACCACCAGGAGTCACCATTGGAGAACTTGAAAAACTGGGACTTTTTGAAAAGTGTTGAAATAAGTCATCTTGACCACCCAAAACACTTAAAACACCAAATTTTTACAAATTAATGGACCAGAGAGGTCCAAGAAATTACATCAAATACCTATCAAACTATTCTCACCCTCTAGAATTTCAAACCAAAGCCATAAGGGAAAAGGGGTCTGAAAAAACACATTGTGAGATACCTCTTAAGACTCTCATCACTACTCAAGCACTACCCCATCTGAATACACCAATATAAATGATCAAAAAACACACCACACAAGTATAACAACCACATTACCTCAAACACACGAATTGGGGAATCCCATCCTCCATGTCAATATACCATCTGATCTGGGCTGCACTGAATCACCTGCATGGGTTTAATCACATCGCAGTTAATGCATCTTGATTAGGAGTTTGGTCTTCCCCTTTTCACATGTTAGGACTTTATCACACATTTCACAACACACATCTCAACCCAAGGGGAAGAAAATCATTTAAAAAAAAACAAAGTTTAAACATTAAATTTAAAAACAAAACATAACAAGGAAAAACTTGAAACAACTATGGGTATTGAGCACGTATTTTTGTTTCTCACTCCCAAGTACTCTCCTACAAGACAACATGCCTATGAAGCATGCATACTAAAGGAATGGTCCATCCACACAACACCTTCTCCAGATGATCTTTGATCTCTATTGGCCATTCCACGTATGTCGCATCATCCTTGATATCCAACTCTCCCCAGTCAAGTACATATTGGTTATTATGAAGATACCAATATAGTTAAGAGACATGGAAGAACTCATGGATCCTCTCCAACTACAGTGGCAACACCAACTAGTATGTCACTTTTCCAACTAGTCCCAACACCTCGAAGGGTCCAACAAACTTAGAAGAAAGCTTTCTCCCTCTTCCAAACCTTCACTACCCACGTTGAGGGGAAACCTTCAGGAACACATGGTCCCTAACCTCAAACTCCAAGGGCCTCCTCTTGCGATTGACATATGACTTATGCTAGTATTGTGTCACTTTCATCCTCTTAGGAATAAGCTGAACCTTATCTATCGTGCTCTGTACCACATCCGGACTAAGAACAAATGGCTCCCCAACCTCCATCTAACATAATAAATAATGACACAATCTCCCATAAAATGCCTCAAATGGAGCCATACCAATGGAAGAGTGATAGTTATTATTGTAAGTGAAATATACCAAGGGAATATGTCATACCCAAAATCCACCAATGTCCAAGAAGCATGACCGCAACAAATCATTTAGTTCCTCGATAGTCTGCTCTGTCTGCCCATTTGTATGAGGGTGGAAAGTAGTGATGAGGCGTAACTGGGTGCCAAAAACATGTTGTAATCCCCTCCAGACTCATGAGGTAAATTGCACATCCTGGTCTGAGACAATGGACCTCAAAACTTTGTGAAACCGTACCACTTCATCCACATACCTCTTGGCCAAGGCATCCACTACGCCCGACTCCTTGATTGATAAGAAGTGAGTGGATTTAGTCAACTGATCCACTACTACCAAAATAGAATCATAGCCACCCTTAGCCCTGGGTAACCCTATAAAAAATCCATAGAGATGTTATCCCACTTCCACTCAGGTACATCCAAGGGCTTCAAAAAACCACTAGGAACATGGTGCTTGAACTTTTCCTACTGTAAGACCAAGCATCTTTCCACAAACTCCACTACTTTCTGTTTCATCACGGGCCACCAAAACTGCATCTTCAAGTCCTAATACATTTTATAAATTCTTAGGTGTACTACTAAAGGTCAGTTATAAAACTCATGAAGAACTCCCTTAGTCATTTCTACTAGAACAAACAACCTCCCACAGAACAACATCAGATTCTGACCATCCTCTGACCATCTATATAAAGCATCAGTATGACCAACACAATCACACAAAACCTCTACCTCTGAGTCTCCCCATTGAGACTCCTCCACTATCTGCATCATAGAAGACTGCACTATCATTTGGAACAAACAACCTTTACCACCATCCATTCCTTCATCTAAGTGCAAGGCTACTAAATCCTCCATCGCTTTCCACGAATCCGTAGATTCCTAAACAGCTTCCTTCTGCAACTTTAACTCAAGGCATCATCTACAATATTCCCCTTTCATGAGATGTAGGAGATCTCAAAATAATATTCCTAAAGAAACTCCATACACCTCTACTACCACAAAGTCAGATCATGCTGAGAAAAGATATACCTCAAACTCTTGTGATCTGTGAAGACCACAAAGTTCTCACTAATGATGTTATACCACAACAACTTTAGTGCTAACACGACCACTTATTGCTCCAGATCACGGCTGAAATAGTTACAATTTTGGGGTCATAAAAACCTAGAACCATAAGAAATCACTCCCCACTATTTCATCATCATGTATCCCTAACCCAAATAGGAAGCATCACAAAACACCTCAAACATCACTCCTTACTCAAGCAACTTGAGTACTGGAGAACTAACCAAATTACCCTTCAGATAACCAAATGTTTTCTAGCACTGATCACTCCACAAAAAATCTTGGTCCTTTATAGTCAAAGCTATCAAAAAAACCTCAAATTGAGATAATTGAGTACAAACCTCCAATAGTAGCCCACGAGACCAAGGAAAATATGAACTTCTAGAAAATTCTTTGGTGCTTTCCAAGAAACAACTGCTTCAACCTTTGATGGGTAAACTTCTACACCCTATGAAGACACCACATGTCCAAGGAAATATACCTCTCATATCCAAAACTTACACTTAGACAACTTTCCATAGAGCTGGTGGCATCGAAGAACCAACAAGAAAATTCTGAGATGCTTGACATGCTCCTCCTATGACTTTGAGTAGATTAGGATAATCATCGATGAATAAGATGATGAACCGGTCTAGGAACTCATGAAAGATGAAGTTCATAAGCCTTGTGAACATGTTTGGTGCATTCATAACACCAAATGGAATGATTACAAATTCAATGTTCCCATACATGAATCTTAAAGTAGTCTTTGAGATATCTCCCTCCTTCACCCTCAACTA
Organism: Viscum album; assembly: GCA_963277665.1. Taxonomy (NCBI): domain Eukaryota; kingdom Viridiplantae; phylum Streptophyta; class Magnoliopsida; order Santalales; family Viscaceae; genus Viscum; species Viscum album. The sequence goes on along the minus strand of OY728142.1, from coordinate 903,539,509 downwards.
GTGATATACAGAACACAAATTGATCTTAGAAAACCAACTTGCCCCTCTCATCTATTCGAAAATATTGTCTATCCTTGGAAGAGGATAAAGGTTCTTAACCTTCACTAGATTCATCCTCCGATAGTCTATAAACAACCTCATACTAGAATCCACCTTCTTTGTGAACAACACTAGAGCACCCAAGGATGAAACACTGAGCTAGATAAAGCTTTTATTCATCAGACCATATATCTGAATCCTCAACTCCAGTAATTTAGAAGGTTCCATCTGATAAAGAGAAATAAAAATTAGAGAATCCTTAGGCTGCAATTCTATCCCAAAGTCAGCATCACATCAAGGGGGTAGAGTCACAACCTCCTAAAGAAAAACATCAAGGAAATCCCTAAAAACTCTGGGAACCTCCACCATCCCAATATATATAGATTCCATTGACAACTAATCCAATAAAGAAAGAAGAGGCTCTATATGACTATTTCCCACCTGACAGCTCTTCTCACCGATGAAAACCACACACCAACCATCCAAACCTAAAAACAAAAATCTTATCCAGAAGCAGTTGATAATAACATGCATGGAATAAAACTAGTAGATGCTGAGAATGACACCGTATGGCTGCATCTGTTGCAAGAAAATATCCCCATAGGATTGATGTGGTCTCATTATTAGTCTAAATCCCCTCCACACATCAAACAAGTTGGTCTGACCTCCGACTGGATTACTCAACACCAGGGTCATGGGAAGACTCTCTAAATATAGTCCCATAGCATGGGCTAGACTAGGTAAAACGAAGGAGTATGAAGCTCCTGAATCAAAAAAAGCACAAGAAAGGGTACTAAATAAGATTACCATACCTCTAATGATCTCTAGTCCTGCCAGAACTACTACCTCCATTGTGTGAAACTAAACATGCCCAGCTCCTCTAACCCTATTCTAATGACTTCCCCCACAACCATGCCTAGGTTAAGGTCCCTTAGGAACACCTTGAGGTTAGCCTCTACCTACTCCATCTCCCCTCGGTGGAGCAAAATCCTACTGTCCCTATTGCTGAAACTGCATGACTGGAAATTGTTGCTGAGGATGGAACTGAACCTATCCTCCTCCACCAAACTAAGCTCGAGCATCCACTGGGCACTGACTCTGAAGATGGTTGTGAACCCCACAGAAGAAACACCTCGACCCAATCCCATAGAAAGGGAAAGAGAACCACTGGCACTAGAAGGATATAAGGGAAACTATTGAGATCGAATCTCTGCTAGTAAAAACCATAAAGGACCTGGTGCCTGAGACCTATGGTTGGTAACCTTTCAATTAAAATAAATTTGTATATTTTCTTCTTGTGGTAGATTGCCTCATGAGTGCATCTGCTAAATCACCTTCGCGTTCTTCTAGATCTCCAGATACATTAGAAACGTAAAAGGAGTAACAATATACTAGATAGAAGGGTGGAGGGCCTCCTAAAGACATCTCACATTAGACTCATTATTTATAAAGAGATCTATAGAAAATCAAAGAAGATTCTTGACCTTTATCCCAAGTTCCCACACTAACATACTCCCATGCTAAAGGGAGAGTAGCGCTTTCCTCTTCTCAGCCTTCATGGTCGACAAAAGGAACTCTACTCAGAACTCCTTCATAAAGTCAACCCACAACACATCTGCCTCCTTCCTCTCCCCCAAATAAAGCATCCAACACTAATGTGAAACTTACCACATCTAACTCATTTCCAAAGGAAAACAGTACTATGTCTTAGTCCAGATCAAACTAAAGGTGATCTTAAGGTCCCTGATCCAGCTCTCCATCTCCATGTATAAAACACGTCCCTCGTACTTTCACAAGGCCTGCCATTAGAAATCACATAATGTTCTCTCCTAGTGGCCATCCTCCCCAACTGGATCAACCCTCCACCGATCAACCAGATTAGCTTGATGATTCTCAATCGCCTGATCCACACGTGGATGATGACCAGGTTCCATAGCTGAAAGGTAAAAAAGGAATTCCTAAACTCATGTAGTATGAAATTTTATTTAAGATTAATTTTAATTAATTTAACTCATCTTTTCATCCACTTAAAATTTCCCAAATCACCGAAATAAAATAAAAACACAAGTCATTATGATGAATGTACCTTTACTATTTCTCTACCCTACAAATGGTGTAGCCTCAATTGGTCGTTTGGTAGTCTCAGAGTCCTTGCATCGGATCACAGGGGGCCTAAAATCTCATGTCTTAGCTAGTCTTCCCTAGCCTATGTCATGCACCAAGGTCACCTAACATTGTTTCCCTAACAACCCATGTAATCCTCACTATGCCTAACTCCAAACTCCATCCTATCTCTCAAACATCAGCCTATGATAACATTCTTTCATGACCCCCTAATTCCAAAGATTCCCCTCCTAACATTGAAATGAAGGAAGATAGATAATGACCCTGAGTCTCGCCTCCAGTAGGCCCCGGGGTGGCGACCAACACCAAGGGTATACAAATCTCACAAAATGGGAGGCATTTACCTTTTTAAAGAAACAAGATCGGGAGATAAGATGGTTTATCACAAAATAACTTCAAGATATATATATATATATATATATATATATATATATATATATGAGGAATCCAAATATATCACACATGAATGTTAAAAATTAAACTGTAACAAATATAATGAAAACCCCCAAGTAAAATACCAAAATAAAGATAAATAGTGATACAACAACTGTCACAAATTCCGATATAGTAAGGTCTAGTATGGTCCAAATAATCCTCCTAGAAACCTGAAAGTAATTTTATATACATAGGATGAGTGTACAAGTATACTCAGTAAAAACACCAAAGTCTCTCATGCACATGTGAAAGAAGCATACTAATTCTCCTATGAGAAAACAATAGAAAAAAACAGCACTTATGAAGGTATACTGACCACACCAACCCCACTAAGGCATTCTCACTGAATAACGCAATTCAAATAAAGTAATATAATTCACATCAATAATAGGGAACCCCATATCACTTTCCCATGGATTAGCTGTTCACACACCCTAATGGAAAACGTCCTGATGCTCCCACCTCTTTCGAAAACACCACATCACAACTCACCTGCACACACGTAATCCCCAAAACCACACCTTATCACATTAATGAGGCTATGAGATACATCACATAATTCCCATAGACACCTGGACCCCATACCATATCACATACCACCCGCAAACACCTGGACCGCATACCACCTCACATCCCAAAACACCTAGTAAAGAACAACACATCTCATCCCAAATACACCAGGGAAAACAAAACACATCTCATCTCAAAGACACCTGGTAAAATACAACTCATCTCATCCTAAAGACACCTGGGAAAACACAACTCGCTAGTACACACCTGATCCCCACAAACCACAACCTGCCCAAAGAATCTTGGGCTACCGCCACCTAGAAGGACTAGGGAAGAGTGGGTGGCCATCCATCCATCCTACCACCAAGATGTTTGGGAAAGAAACCCCAGTCATGATGATGGGGTTGTTGGTAACATAGTGCTCAACTTGGGTGGGGTGCATATAGAAATCACAAAGGAAATACATGTATATATAGATATAATACCAAACTCTCATACCCAACCTATGGGTTCTGAAACAAACAACCAGTTCACAATACTTTCAACTTTGCCTCTACCTCTAACACTACTAGAAATAGGACCTATACCAACAGTTTGGCCAAAACCATTGGTATAAGTTACTAATTTGGACCTATACCAACAATTTGGCCAAAACAATTTGTACATGTCACTTATATGGACCTATTCCAACGGTTTGGACAAAACTGTTGGTATACGTCCACCTTATGCCAACAGTTTCACCAAAGTAGTTGGCATAGCTAAAAAAATCACAGAACCTATACCAATGATTCTCAAAACTATTGGTATAGGTCTATACCAAGGGTTTTGAGAACCATTGGTATAGGTACGCATATTTTTTATGGAATATTTTATCAAATAACATTAAATAAATCAAAAGCTAAAATACATATGAATATATATATATATATATACTTATAAAATTATGTTTAAAAAAGTCATGTTAGGTTAGTGGTTAGGTCATTGGATTATAAATGGGAGGTTTTGGGATCAATACCAAGATGATTATTTTTAAATTACCTATACCAAACATTTTATGAAACCATTGGTATAGGATTTTCATATGAGCTATACCAACAGTTTTCCCAGAACCATTGGTATAGACCTATCCCAATGCCAAACCGGCCAACGGTCCTCCAAACCATTGATATAGGATATACCAACGATTTGGATACCTATACCAATAGTTCTAAACCATTGGTATAAGGTATTTTTATATTAGTGTAAACAAAAGCACCATAAAATAATCTACAACTTCTTTCCAATTCCCAACCAATTTTGTTAAACAATTAACATTCTTTATTCACAAATAATTTATTAATTATATTAACCAAACCAACCCAATCCATTTTTAAAATCTATTAACCAATTATTTATTCATCTATTCTATTACTATCCAGGAAACTACCAAGAACAACACATAACAAGAAACACAACAACACATCACCACATAGCCCGATCATAGTCCCATTATGCAACACTTCTCAACCATTATACAATCAAACAATCTCTAAACATGAGATTACATTACATGGTTATGTTGATGTATCATCTACAAGTTCATCCACCAAAATTCCAAAACCAACCCACAATGCACACATATGCTTCATAAACATATCATAGCCCAAACCAGAGCGTATCCACACATCACAAAATGGACACTTCACATATCATTTTCCCGGTACACAAAACCAAACTATCCCACACAACGTATCACCCCACAACTAATTCAATACATATTAATATTTAAAAAGTCACTCCTCACTTAATTTCCACTTTTTAATTTAGGGGTTATCACAAAATTCACTTGATCTTAGGGCATCCATTTTCTTTTCCGAATATACATGGTTAAACAATTCCATAACAATTGTTCAATAGAAAATAAAACAACAAGTATTCTAGAATCATTAAACAGTGTTCAAATAGGGACCACTAATGACAATGATTTTTAATGGGTAGCTATCCCATATAGATTATAATATCATCGAAAGAAACAATAACACAGTAAAACATATGTTACTTTCCCAACCCCCTATTTCTTAATTTAAAACTGATTCAATTATATTTATTAATTCTGGATAAAATATTTTTATGAAAGAGACATCCATATACCAACCTCTCATTATGCACAACTAAGAAAGACAAAGGAAAATATACCTAAAAGAAAAGGCTATTGACATTTCCTGATTACACAAAGATAGGGGCATGCATGAAGCAAGAAACTCCAAGGAAAACATGAATCAACTAGTGAAACAAAATGGAATGAATCCTATGGGGATAAATATTTTTGGAACCTCATACCAAGAGATAAAAATAATGAAAATAAAAAGAAGAAAGGTGTTCCGGCCCTTGGAAGATCTAAAATAGAGACGTAATTTAGATACATCTTTAATTTTCCATTAAAATTGGATCTAGTCAAGATTACACAATTTGACTAATTAAAATACCCCATAATATTATGAATTTAAATATATGACTCATAGTTCTCTAAAAATATCCAAAACCACTTAAATATGCTATTAAACTCATTTTTTGTCAAATAAAGTCATCAAAAGGGAAAAAATGGAAAAATGAAAAAACTGGAAAAAAGGAAAATTGTTGGAATGAGTCACCATTAGATGAGTCACATTTGTGATACATCTTTGTGAGTCACTAGTGTGAGTCACCATAATGAGTCACCATCACGATCCACCATCACGAGTCACCGTCGCAAGTCACCATCACGAGTCACCGTCATGATTCACCGTCGCGAGTCCCCATCGTGAGTCACCAGTGCGAGTCACTGTTGCGAGCCACCATCATGAGTCACCATCACACGCCATTGTTGAAAGTCACCTGTGTGAGTCACCATCATGATTCACCATCATAAGTTATCATCGTGAGTCACTGGGAGAAGTCACCATCGTAGGCCACCATCGCGAGGCATCGTTGTGAGGCACAATCACGAGTCAGTGTTGTGAGCTACCGTCATGAGTCATCGGGGCGAATCACTGTCGCGAGTCACGGTCAGAAGTCACCACCATAAGTCACCACTGGAGAACTTGAAAATATGTTAATTTTTTTAAAGTGTTGAAATAAGTAACATTGACCTCCCAGAACACTTGAAACGCTATATTTTCATAAAGTAATAGACCATAGAGGTTTGAGCCATTACATATATAGTCTTCAAACCCTATTAGATTTTAGCTATGATTGCTACTTGTATCCTATGTAACACCCTGAGATTGTAGTCCCAATTTTACTTTAAATAAATAATATTTTTAATTTATTTTATCATACGCAACACCATACTAAAATGAGTTATCATATATTTTACAATGCATGTAAAATATTATTACATCATGAGAATCAAATATTAAATATCAATAAGAAAATTAATAGAATATTGGAACCTAAAGTAAATAAAAATATAGTCAAAATGACTTATTTTAATCCCTAAAATATTAATTTTATTATTTTTAATAATAATTTTATATCAATTAATTGAATAAATTTAATGGTTAGGTGTGATTAAAATCATTTAGTGTTAAAAGGAAAAAAATTTCAACGAGTAGTTTTTATATATGTTATGTATTTTTATATTAATAAATAAAATTAATTCTTTTAAGGATTTTTATAATTAAATATTTTAATTAAAAACTAATAAACCAACCCATATTTAATAAGTAATTGATATGAAATATGATTAGGAAGACTTAAAGTTCGAAATTAATTTTCTTTAAAAACAATGTTTCATTATATTATATGTTTTCAATTAAAAGATAAATTTAAAAATTTTATAATATGAATTTGATAAAAAGAAACAATTTTTAGAATTAGTACATCAAAATTAGATTAGAATGAATTTTTTATACTTTTTAGAAGAATTTGATTTTGGTGAATAGTAAAAATTACTCTTTTCAAGAATATTGTAAATTTTATGGAATCATACTGATATAATCATGACTTAAAAATTAATAAAACCTTTTAAAAAAAATAAATTTAAGTGTAAAATATTTAGTTTAAAAATATTAACTGTAACTTATAAAATCATATTTTACATTGTGTAACCTAAATTACATTTCACCATATTAAAAACTATTTTTTTATTATTTTAATATAATTGAGTGTATGAGAGGTTTAATTTAGTTTTGAATTGATTTAAATTTAAAATAACCCCCATTTTTGTAATAATGATATGAATAATTTCTTGGGAACCAATTCCACTCAAAATTAGTTAGCTTAAATAACAAAATAATCAATATTTTAACTTAAAAATACCCTTTCGTAAGTATAAATACACAACAATTATCCTATTCCCCTCCTCTAAAAGTTCATTGTGGATGAATTAACTATATTTTCATCTATCTAGAGACTCTATAAGAAGTTTTTAAATTTATAGGGTGTTCCTATAAATCTTTAAGAAGATACTTTTCAAGGTATGGGTTCCTAACCCCTTCTCTACCTTTATTTTTGTAATCCTTACATTTTTATTACTTTTAAATGAGAAATGTTATTATGATTCATTTTTAAAATTCTGTATTATATTTTCCATGATAAATAACCACTCCCTATCATTATTCTACATTCATAAGTAGTTGTTATTCCTAAACACTGTTGTATCCATAAAACATCCAAAAGTTTTTATAGAGGAAAGATTTTGTGGTGTCCTAGAAATGGCATACCTGACTGGACATAAAAAAGTTGATGCATGATTTGTATCTGATGAACCTAGTGGTAATAAATTTAAAAAATTTCATTGGGTGTTATCTTTATCTTCACTCGATGCATGATAAGAGATCCTAACTGCACATCTAGATTGACACTCCCAAGGGATATTCTTTGGATAAATCATGAACTCTTTACAAGGAATAATGAAGGATTATTTACTATTGATACCACATACTTGGTTATTTAGTTTATATTATGTAATATAAGTTTATTTTAATTTATTCTATTTTTATTTATATAATTTTACAAAATGATAAATTAAAAATAATAAAAATAATGGAATTGAAACAAAACAAGATAATTTAAAAGAAAATACATCTTCAATCCATTATCTCTTTAAATGAAATAGTAATAAATAAATTATAATGATTAAAAATAATCAATAATGGAAAAAGTAATATAATTAAATTTTATATTAATATTTTAATAAACATAATTTCATTATACAGTGGGCGCAAACATGAAAAAAGGGACCTAAGGTAAGGGATATTTGTCTCAATTTCAATTCCTTGATACATGCTTCATATTATGCACCAATTATCTTTTATATAGTGTAAATATTTCCCAATTAACATTTTATATATTAAATCTTCTATCATTATATGGAATTTCAATTTCATTTTGGATCTCCCTCTTCCTTTTCTTTTGATTCATACATTACCTAAGTCGTAAGGATTATTGTTAAGTTAATTTACTTTCATTGAGTTATAACTTATATTCTTAAACATTAACCTTCTAAGTGTGGTTTCTTATACACTATGATTTTATTATATTTTATTACATATTTATTTTTTGAATTTTATAAGTCTTCTTATAATTTTATATCCCTTTGGTTCACATTTCAATCAAACAGTTGCTTTTATGTATACTCAGCCTTATCTCTTCTTTATGGTGGGAAATATTTCTCTTACATGTCCATAAGATTAATATTTTTTCATGAACGTTTTCCCTTATAATTCAATGATTTCTTAATAAAGATTTATACTATATTTTTCTTTCTTCAATTTTTTTTAAAATAATCCTTTTTAATATTTATTGTATGGTTCATTTTTGACTTTATTTACTAAAGTGTGAAGGGAATGTTTTCTTAACAGCATATATGTGAACACATTTTCCCACCATCAAGATTGTTATTTATAATTAAGCTTCCTTTTCATGTTTTTCATATATTTTTAAAGAAAATAATATTCCCAGTGTTTTATAATTTTTTATCTTTAAAAAATAAAAATTAATGTTTTGGAAGAATAAATAAAGGCATTTCATTCTACTTATGTACATTTTATCTTCCAATTCACATTTATTATCTTCCAATTAATTTATTTTCAAGTTTTCAATATTTTGAGTTCTTTTATTTTTTTCAATTTCTTCTTTTCATCCATTTAAAATGGAATTTTAAAGCGACTTGTACGTTTGTTTTTATAATAATGTTAACAAAATTATGAAAATAATTTTTATAATTTTTCTCCCATTTTAACCTAAAACTCTAAATGATCTATTTCTTTTGGAATTATTTTTCATATATTTTCCCCTAAATTATCTTATAAATTTATAGTTTATACCTCATCTTGACTGTAAGGGTTATGTTCTCTACTACTCTCTATATATATCTTAAATTTATTTTTCTCCATTGTGAACATATTATTCAATTTCCTAGATGTATTATATATCATTTCCATTATTTATATATTTGGTATTCTAGTATTGAATTAAACATATACACCTTACTCTATATAGTTTCAGTTTAGGGATGATTACCAATAATTTTCTTCCATTTATTGAATAGGGAAATATAGAAAATCTGTATAATTATAACTCCAAAAAGGACGTTTATTGATTTCTAAGGATTTTTTATTATAAATTATATTTTTGGTCATTCATTTATATGATGAATTCATTGGATTTAAATAATGAAAGGTGATCCCCATAATTATATATCTCTTAGATACATTAATAAGTCTCATGAGACAAAATATTTTGGGTATTTGGTGTTAACCTTACCTATTTATGTATAATGTCTTGGAATGAGGCCTTGATGGTAAGATTAAGATATTTGACATTATGCATGCCATCATTATGAAATAAGTTATTGTTATTAATGTGATTATTTGAATTCTTATGTTGTCTATAGATATATTAAATGACCATTTTATCATTTATATGGAATTATTTGATTATTATTGATTCCTACAATATTATGCATATATTATTCATTCCATGATAGTTTTTTTGTACACTACAACATGCTAATCATTTGAGATCATCCTTATTATGTTTTTCTTTTTCCCAAGTTATGATAAGAAGTATTAAGTAAGATATGTCTAAATAGGTTTCATGTGTGGATAATTTTATGTGATATTTTGGAAACTTATTATAAAATAAGGAATATTTTATTTAATAAGGAAAATATTATTTTAATTGGAAATATATGGTTTCTTAGTTAAAGTATTTTCCTAACACTCTATAACTCAAAATCATAAATGGATGTTAGTGTGTAAGTGACTCAATATTTGGTTATTGATATTTAAATTATGGATGGTTATGTTTGGGTCACTTTAGTTGTTTTTGAAACTAAAATGATAAGAATATGTTTATTAGCACCGAATTTAGGAGCGTGGAACGAGGGTGCAATAGTTGGTATCAAAACATGTTTTAGATAATATTAGTGGTTAATATTTTGTCATAGGAGTATACTTTAAGAGTTATGGGTACCATCATGGTTTAATAAGATTAATATTTCTCAAAATTTCATATTTATAGTTATAAATTTATGGTCTTATAGATGTATAGATATCTATTAGGGTTGGTATGTAATTTGATGTCAAATCAATGCATGTTATTTTTGGAAAATATAAACATCTATTGGGAAAAATTAAGATTTTGATGATGTAATTTATTAAAGTGAAGTAGAATGTAACACCCTAATATTTTTGTACCAATTTTCCTTTAAATAAATACTATATTGAATATATTGTATCACATTCAACACCGAACTGAAATGAGAAGTTATATATTTTACATTACAAGATAAACATTAATACATCATGAGAAAAAATGTTAAATATTAATAAAAAGTTTACAAGAAGCGTAAAACCTAAAGTAAATAAAATTGTTGTCAAAATTCCTTATTTTAATTCTTTAAATATTATTATTATTATTTTAAATAATAATTTTATAGTAATGAATTAAATAAATTTAATGTTCAGATGCGATTAAAATCATTTACTATTAAAAATGACTTTTTATCAAAGAATTTAATTTTTTATATATTATGTATTTTTACCTTAATAAATTAAATTATAAATTTTAAATGATTATTCTAATAAAATGTTTCAATAAAAAACTAATATATAACATTCAATTAATAAGTAATTGATTTGAAATATGACTGAGAAAACTTAAAGTATAAAAATCCATTTTATTTAGAAATAGGTTTCCATTATAGTATATGTTTTAAACTTTTAGAATCAACACATTGAAATTATCCTAGAGTGATTTTTTTGGATTTTTTTTAAGAATTTGATTCTTTTTTTATTATTAAAAATTATATGTTTTACAAATACCATAACTTTTCTGGCATAATCATGATGTAACCATGAATTAAAAATTTATTAAACATATTTTTAGATAAAAAATGTATTAAAGGATTAAAATAATTAAATTAAAAAATTTAATATTATTTTAGAAACATATATTTATAATTTCATAACCTAAATTACCTTTTATCCCAGTAAAAAATATTTTTTGAACATTTGCATTTAATGATGTTGTTGGGATGTTTCATTTGGTTTTGTATTCCTTTAAATTTCAAATAAACCACCTTTTTATAATTATAACCAAATTAATTTAGTGAGAATCTATGCCACCCAAAGGTAGTTGGCATAAAGAACAAGATAATCAATATTTTAACCCAAACATTCCCACCTCCTCATTTATAAATATCCAACAATTATCCCATTCCCATCTACTAAAAATAATTTTTTCATGAATTAACCCCCCTTTTCCCTCTCAATAATTTTTCCATGGAGTTTCTAAGGTCTTGGGGTGTTCCTCTCAATATTTAAGAAACTAATTTGCAATGGTTCATAACCCCATCTTTACCCTTATTTGTACAATCCTTCCATTTACATTTTGTTTCAATGAGAAATTTTATTATGATTTATTAATATAAATTAATTATTTTAATATCAATTATATATCAACATTATATTTCATAATAATACATGAATAAGCTATTATAATTTTCTAATACTCTTGTAGACATAAAAAATCTAAACAATTTGGTAAAGAGTGTGTGGTTTCCTAAAAATTAAATCCATGTGTGGATATAAAAAAGTGGATACATGATCTAGATATGAAGTACCTAGGGATAATAACCCTGAAATAGGTTGTTTGGATTTTTTACTTAATCTTCATTCAATGCATAATAAGATATCCTAATATCACACTTGGTTTTTCACTATTAGGGGATGCGATTCGGATAATTCACAAACTCTTTACGAACTATAATGATGTATTATAATCTTCTATATATAATTTCTGATAATGGTAAATATCAAATAATCAAAATCACGAAATCGAAACAAAATGGGATAATTTAAAATAAAACATGTCACCAATCCATTTTCTCTTAAAAAAATAGTAATAAATTAATTATAATGATTATAATTGATCGATAATGAAAAAAATGAATACAATTAACTTTTTTATTCATGTTTTAATAAACATAATTTTATTATACAGGGGGTACAAACATGATGAAATAAAATGGGACCTAATGTAAGGGTTCTTTTTCTCAATTTAAATTCATTTATGAAAGCTTCTTATTATGAACCAATTTACATTTATATAGTGTAAATATTTTAATATTCACATCTTATTTATTAAATCATCTATTATTCTTTTGATTTTCACTTTTATCTAGTATCTCCCTCTTTCTTTTACTTTGATTCATACATTACTTAATTCGTAAGGGTTGTTGATAACTTAATTTATATTCATTTATTTATAACTCTAATTATTGAAATTAATCACTATAAGTTTAGTTTCTTACACCCTATGACAATATTAAATTTTATTAAATCATTCTTTTATTTTCTTTGCAAATATTCTTAAAATTTCACCTCCTTTTGGTTCACATTTCAACAAAGCAGTTGATTGCATGTGGACTCTTCTTTATCACTTATTTAAGGTCATAAATATATATCTTCAATGTCCATATTAATTATATTATTTCAAGAATTTTCTATCTTATAATTTAAATATTTTATAATTTCATTTTCTTCTATATTTTTATTTCATAACAAATATTTAAAATTAATCTTTCTTAATTTTTTCTACATGGGTCATTTATTACATTATTTAATAATGTGTCAAAATAACATTTTTAACATGTTCTTTGAGAACACATCTTCCTACCATAATGATCATTATTCATAATTAAACTTACTTTCAAAACTTCCATGTGTTTTCAAAGAAAATAATATTCCCATTGTTCAATGAATTTTTCACTATAAAAAATAAAGGTTAATGTTTTATAAGAATAAATAAATTCATTTCATTCCACTTATGAATATTTTATCTTACAATCCAAATTTATTATATTTAACTTCATTTATTTTCAAGGTTTCATTATTTTGATTTTTTTTAAAATTATGGTTTTCAATTTCCTATTTTCCTCTCTTTAAAATGAAAATCTAAAGTGAATTATAAGTTTGTTTACAAAAATGATATAAAAAAATTATGAGAAATATTTTTATAATTTCACTTACATTTTTTTATAAAAAAATGATATATTTATTTTGTAGTTATGTTTCAAGTATTTACCTCTAAATTCTCATATGAATTTACAGTTTATACCTTACTTTGATCATAAGGGTTATATTCTCTATCACTCTCTATCTCTCTTTTAACATAATTTTTTACCTTCATGCCCATATTTTTTAAATTCTTGGATATATTCTATATCACTTCCACTATTATTTAATTATTTTTTCTAGTATTGAATTATCTTTATACCCATTATTCTTTATGGTGTTAGTTGATGGGTGATTAACAAAGAAATAGTTTGATTTATGGACTAGGGACATATTGACAATCTCTATACTTGTTACATAAAAAATGATATTTATTTATTACTAAGGCATGTTAGTTATGGATTTTATTTTTTATTTACTCCTTCATATGATTAATTCTTTAGACTTAATTAGTGATAGGTGGGACCTAGAATTATATAGCCTCTTTTTTATCTGTAGGTCTCATGAGACAAACTGGTTTTCATATTTGGTGTAAAACTTACTAGTTTATGTATGATGTCTTGGAATGAAGCCTTTATGGTAAGATTAAGATATATGACATTATGAATTCCATCACTATAAAATCATTTATTGTTATATATATGATTATTTTCATTGTTATGTTATCCATGTATTTATTACATGATCATGTTATCATTTATATGTAATTATTTAATTATTATTTATTGCAAACATATTTTTCAGGTGTTGTTAATTCAATGATAGATTTTATTATTCACAACCCCCTACTAAGAATTTGAGCTCTCCCTTCTTATGTTTTACTTTTTCTTAGGTTATGATGAAGAGTATCAAGTATGATATGTATATATGGGTTTATTGTGTGGAGAATTTTATAGGATATATTTAGGACATGTTATCAAATAAGGAATCCTTGGTTTAATGGAAAAAATTTCCATTGGGTGGGAAAGATATGAGATTTTTTAGTTAATGTTTTTTCATAAAAGTTCCACATTATATATGAATTAATTGTTATTTATTTCAATTATAAATATGGATGGTTTAGTTTGGGTCTCCTCTGTTGGTTTCTAAAATAAAATGAAAAGAATATGTTTATTAGAATCAGATATGGGATTATGGGTTTGGGTCATCACATCCAACATTATTTCAGACTTTTATAACTTAGTCTCGCTACTCCACCATCACTATAAAATTTCAGAAATTAGACATACAGATTCACTCCTTTCAAATGTTCTAACACTTAAATGATTTTTTTTCACATATCTAAACCTAAAAGTCAACCACTTGAGAATAATTTTCATGATTCACCACTATGTCCCCTATAATAATTCAAAAATATCTTACACTCCGAATCTTCATTTTTAGTTTCATAGTTTCCCTAACAAGATTCTACTCAACCTAGCTAGAATGAGGCATAGAACCGCCCTGGTATATACCAGAATACATCCTTTCTTTTCATAAATGGTGTATTATAAACTCTATATACCTAATAATTCTCCAAATTTTTTTCATATAATGAATTCCATATGAATTTAAATTTCAATTGAATATTATTTTTATGAGAATGAAATATTTGACTGTTAGCTAAGTGGACAAAACTTTATACATCATAGAGTAATGTACCAACCTTCTTAATTCTTATATGTTCCTCCAGTATCCCCTTTATCCAAATAAAATCATTCCCAGATTCTATTAGTGAAACATACTCGACCTTAATTTTCAAAAGTGCAACTACTAGTAGAAATTTAAGCATCCAACTCAAAGTTGTTCTTTTATAAGTAAACACACAACTAGTGGTTCTATATTGAGTATATGTATCTCCCGTAAATACTGAATCTAAAAACCCATATAATATTTCATCCATTATAAAATTGAGAAATAAAATTTTAGAACCTTTTAGATATCAATGGATTCAATTAAACACTTCTTAGTGCTCTCTTTTGGGATGAGCCATGAACCTGCTAAAAACTTCCACTAGATGCACAATGTCTGGAAACATAAAAACAATGGAATACATCAATCCTATAACATCCAATATAGGTGGAACCTTTTCCATGTACTAAACCTCTATTTTTATTCTAGGTGTTTTCTCTATTCTTATCTTAAGCTGTCTAGTTAAGGGAGTCGTAACCGATTTTGTTCAATCATTCAAAAGTGTTCCACCACCTTCTAGAAGTAGTTAATATAAGTTAGGAATAAAACTATATACTTTAAGTCCCTAAAAACCCATATAATTATAATTAATTTTACATTAAAAAAAATCATCACCCCAAAAATTCTAGACAATTCATCCTTCACCTCCTCAATGTAATCCTTCCTCAGTCCTTCTAAGAGTATGTCAATGACATAAATAATAAGTATGATGGAGCTCCCATCATTGATCACATTCTAGTAATAGCAATGATATAAATGTTTATATAAAAATAGTTATTCTTTCATAAAGGTAATGGATTTTTTGTTCCACTACTTTAGTGTTTTCTTCAACCCATAAAGTTTTTGTTTCAGCATACACAACTAAACCTAATTTTGTTTATCCATTAAACCATTTTTTTTCTCCATGTAAATATTTATATCCTAGCCTATATGAAAAAATAAATTTTAAAATCTAATTGATCTAGATGTAACCCTTCCATGGAAACTATTTAGATTTCCACATAAAAATTCAAATTCTTAATAATCAGTTAAAAGGTCGTGAAAAAAATCTACAAATTTCATTTTTTTTAAAACCATTTATGATAGGTATTTCCATGTACTAATTTTTACCACATGTTTCCTCCTTCAAACAATAAACCCAATTCTTCTAAATCACTCACCCATCAGTAATTCATTCTATTAGATCTCATGTCATGTAAACATATAAATACATTATTTCATCCCACATTGATAAATCCAATTGACTTGAGTCCTTTAGACTTGTATCCTATTCAAGAATTTTAGGAATTACATCATATTTGAGAAGAATGCAATGAAAGTTACTTCTATATCTCTACACTTGGTGTTGAATCCTGGCAGACCACTGTAACTAATTTTGTATCTCTGCTTCTTACAGAACCGATACATCTAGAACATGACCTTTTAGAGCCCCTCCCCTCCTCAAGATTATTCATGCTTCAATATTTTCAATAATTATATCCATGTAAATACCATTGAAACTTTAATTTCAAATGAAATTTCATCCAGAGAATTTTTTGTTTATAGAACTATCATACCCCCTAAACATTACAGAACTTCTAGACATTCAATCTGATGTACCTCATCTTGTGATGATTTTTTTTATTTTTCTATAACTTTCTAATTATTTTAATCTTTTTATAAGTTAACTTCATTAAATATAACATTTTATCTTTTTTTCAACCTTCCATAATTTGTTACCCCAAATATTAAATTCAAATTATGCATCATCATACCTTATAAAGAAACATGCTCAGTAATTACCATATAACTTATACCTTTATTTAGTATAAACATGGACATATTCAAGTGAAACAAAGACCTTCATATAGGAAATTTCAATCTTATTTCTAGACTAAAAGTCTTCTAAAAGTTCCTACCTCATTAGATAAGAAGAACTTTTTTTTTCAAGTAAGAATCACAATTCATGAACTTCTCCTAAAACTCTTTAGGGAAACCATTATGCATCATCATAATACTAGAATTCTCTATTAAAGTTAGATTCATTATATATACAACTTAGTTTAATTAAATAGTTCTTGGTAAATTCTTCTAAAATCATAGGCTTTTATAGAAGTAATATATTTGGAATTCACTACTTTAGTATTTCCCTCCATTTCTAGAACTCAAACATTTCACTTTTCCTATAACCAACTTTTCCATAATGTCTCTACATCAAATGAAGGTTTTAAAAATTAATACTATCAATTAAAAAAATAAAACAAACACTTTCAATTTCACATCATCAATGAAGGTAACATTTCATAGTGAACCTTCATGAGAATGTACTGGAGCTGGCCCCCATGCATCCAAATAAATCATATCTAACTTTAAACCCTAGGGAGTTATTCATTATATTTGTAATGACACCTTCCACTACTTCCTAAGTATTAAATATTTTTTTGTTCCATAATCTATGATTTTTTTCTTTAGTATTCCTTTATTATTAAGAACTTTGATCACATTCCCACTTAAGTAATCAATACTCTAATGCTACAACTTTTCAGAAGTTATTTTTTCATGAATTGCTTCATATAAAACTCCTTTTAGGTACAATGCTCCATGTTTCCCTCTGTATAAAACCATGGAATCATGTGATATTTTCAATACTACAGCCAAAAAAACTAGTAGAAAAACCCATATAAACTAGATTATCTGAAAAAATAAAATTCTTCATGAACATTGAAATGCGCTTCACTCCTTGAAATTTTAAAAAGTTATCATTATGAGTCTAGAAGGAAACATCACCTTCTCCCACTATCTAAAAAGTATCAAAATCCACATGATATACCTTTATATATCTTTTATAATTATAATTTATCATACTATATCTCCTGAATATAGAGTAAAATGAAGCCCCATAGTCTATGATCCAAGATTTAAGTAGGCTGTTGACAATTAGAAAAGGACCACTCGTATCTTCCAAAATAGTATTTTTGGATGCACTTATAAAATAATATATTCTAAAATTTACTCCTAAATCACTAAAATATATCGTAATATATCCTTTATTCTAAAAAAATTAACACATGGGACTACCTTTATTTAATATACTTTAGATTCTACATTTTTTTCTTTACCTTTCTTGTGGATATGCCGTATAGTAGAACATAACCTACCTTCTACACTATATAAATTTTTGATAGAATATTGGATATCCTTATTCATAATATCCTAATTAAAATTTAGATCTAGAACACCCAAAAACACTATGTCTATATTAATTATTATGTTTCATTATGATAGTTGTTACATCCCATGATTTTGGGAGCGTTGAAAGAAACATCAACACCCACTCTACATCCATAAACTTTACCTTTACTAATTCCAATTGACTAAGGATTATGTTGAATTCGTTGACATTATCAAGCACTAAATATCCTTTTTACATTTTCATTATGAATAGAATCCACAATAGAAACAAAATTTTCATTGTAGTTGGATTATCTTGTATATCGGTAAGGGTCATCATAAATTTTAAAGACATCTTCACTTCATGGATAGTATAATCAAAGTTCATGGATTGTGAAATTAGGATCAAACATAGTTCTTTCTTATCTATAATTACCTATTATTACTTATTCATCACTTTTATTTTTGTTTTAGTTAATAAAATATCAAGATCCTTGTACAATAGACAATCCTCTATTTTCATCATACAGAATCCAAAATCCATCCTATTGAACTTATCAATCAAAATTTACACTCATACAATTATATCCTTCTAGGATTATTGAAATTTGACTAAAACCATAACAATGTAAGATACATCAATAAATTATTACTAGAATTATCTTAAAAATACAAGGGGAAAATGATACTATTGAATTGAGCTATGGAATGCCTTAGTCAAGGTTTATTCATACTAATCTCTAAAATCAATATATGAAAACACTTTTTCTATATGAAACCTTCCAATTGAAAGTAAGTGAATAAATATTATAAGGGAGTAAATGATTTCAGGAACTAATAAATTGCATTTAACCCATGTGTAGAATGTTTATAGGATTGGGAAGTAAATGTGTCCTATCCACACACCACAACCCAACATACACACCAGAAGATTAATTTCTAGAAGATGGTGATAGGAAGAAAAAAGTGAAGAACAAAAAAAGTATTTTATGAGTTTTGAAATAATTAATACTCTATAGGGGAACATTGTGAAGAAAATATGATTACTATAACTAAAAGTATTTTTCAAAAAAATATTGGTACCTAAAAATGTATAGGAAATTTCCACAGTATCCATCCAGTTAACTAGTTTTCACTATCATTTTATATGTGTGGAGAGAATTCCCTTTGGATCCATTATTCATTAATATCCCTCCACTTTTTAAAGGAATACATGATATTAAATGTTCTATCTAGTGAATAATATGATCTTCCATATTCTCTATGTTAGATTAGTCTTACACATCTTATTAATCTTAATGGTAATTCATACAGATCCTTTACTGAATTCCAAATTCAAGTTCAGGATGTTACTTCCAAAATGTTGGAATTTAGTCACATTGCTCCACTATCACTATCTAGTTTCAGAAATTGTAATTTTAGATTCAATCCTTTTTTATGTTCTAACATATATCTAGAAAATGGTTTTCACATTGACTAACCTAACATGTTTAATTTTTAAATGATTATATGTGGATGTTCAATCCCCTCCAGTCACTATTTTATGATGACCAAACCAAGAATGATATTTGGTAGAAATGGATGGAGTTAAAATCAAGGATTATATTAAGAATATAAATCCTCATGCATATCCACCAAAAAATAATTTCTTACACTAAAACATGGTGCACAGAAGGAAAAAATATGACATGGACTAAACCACTAGGTCATAGTTAGAATTTTAGTGCATGTAACTATAAATCTACCAAATTCAATAAATCCTCATAGTCTTTAACAAATTTTCACCTTATGTATCAAAAAATGAAACAACTCATGAAATGTATATCCAAAAAAACTTTTAGATATTTTCTAAAAAACATATTGGAAAAACTATCATCAATTCACTGTGTGTGACATAATATGAAATAGATCATGAATATTCATCAAGATATTCTTTTTTATATCCTGAAAAACACTTTTTGGATTTCTCAAAAGGTTTATAAAACTTGATCCTCAATTATAAGACTATAAAGAGTGACCCTATCGGCCTTTGTAGCATTAAAAATAATTATGAATTCCGAAATACATAAAGATAAGTAAGGAGTCTCCATTGGAAAATCATTAATTCTACTCAAGATACTAATGGGCCTATAATGATCTCTATAAAAAATCTGTATCTCTATACATATTACCACCATCTATGTCATATACAAGTATGAATTTGCATGTGATGCCTTTTTCTAAGACATCGAGTAACCATGGGACATAGAGCATTTCAATCCCATATAACTACTTATATATTCTTGATTCTCGTAGTATAAAATCACTAGGTCAATGAATATATCACATTTCATTCAACTTAAGTGGGTGAGAACATCACATGGACCTCACCCAAATAGATAGGAAAATGATATGTACTATATAGGTATAGCTGTACGCTTAATCTATCTCAATCGATTCATATATCTCACACTCATCAAATGAGAGTAAAAATCGTATATTTGTTAATATCCAACCAATGAAATGAGATAAAACATACGAAACCACCCCTCAATTAGCTTATCCTTAAGGATTTTCTAAGAATGGTTTCAAAGTTTGAAGTTTCACATTATAAGTATCCTATAAACCTCTTCATTATAGAAATAAAAAATTTAAACATGAACCCCTATTATAACAAATACACACTTTATGATACTCCATGGGGTATATAATTGGGGGTCATCTAGTTCACAAAACATTGTTTTCATCATGAGTGTATTCTATATCTCTATATGAAATTTTACTCATGGTAACCTTAATATTTCAACTTATAATACTTCATAACAAACATTGGTTTTGGATAATATTAAGTCATACATTGAAAGGTTAATTATCATTTCATTTCATGAAATATATGAAACCAATTTGAAGGGAAAAAATATGGATACTTACTTTTTTATTACATGATACATGTTATATTATTAAACTCTTAAAAATACTTTGCAAAACTATACATAATCACCTGTATAACCATATCACATACGATTTACTACCATATCAACCATATCTTTTCAGTACTATTTAGTTTTTTCTAAACTCACTACATCACTATATAATTTCCTTAAAATCTCTTTGTAACCATATCATAAAAGTATCCCACTAAAATCTTTTAGTTAGTAACATATAAGAAGAAATATTATATGAATAATAGTGAGATTTAAGAATCATATTTATATTATCTAACTCCTTGAATAGGTATCCAAAACCCTTTAATTTATAGAATCAAATTTTATAATGTTAGTAAATTTTATTTTCTAATAATATATATTTCTAAGTTCACCTTTATCATAGTTACTAGAACCACTCAATTAAACTTTTTCTTTGATATCATTTTGGTAAAAAAAATTTACTCTTTACATTTTTTACTAACATGTCCAAAACTAATTTAGTATATAAAGGGATATTCAATATGTTATGTAGATAAATGAAACATTTTATATTTATATTTAGCATCACACCCTAAATTTTTTTAAGATATTAAGAGAAACTCAATTTGAACTTTGACTGGAATAATCTTTTATTTGTTAGCATTGAACTTCTCTTAGTACAAAACAAACTCCCACTAGCCACTAGAAACTATATTCACTTTAGAATATCATGTTAAGATACAAAAACTCATCTATGTATAGAAAATAACTATTATTTTCTTTAGTTGAAATATTAACAAATAAATTATTGTGTCCATATTAAATATGTTATTATATGTGTATGGAGTATTACTCTGAAAATAATAATTTATTCTCTAAAATATGCCACCAATGGTTGTGGGATAAAATCACCCATATTTTAACAAACAACTGGATACAAATTATTATCCTAGATAATATATTTTTATCCTTTTATTCATCTCAAAACATTCTATAGAATCCTATGAATCATAAACCATGTGTATTAAATTCATCAAATAATATTATACATAATAACTATTTGTTAACAAATAAATTCTATTATCATATAATAGAAATGAGAAAAGATACACATCATTTACTTAGATCCATATGAGAATGATATATTTATTTAAATTTAAATCTATTATTCAACAACTCTTTGTTTCAAAATTTGAATGAAAAATACAATCTCTATAAATTATTTCCTTAATTTTTAACTCTGGTATATTTACAACTTTGGTAAATTATACATTTAGTATCATATACCATTCAAAATAAAATAATTGTTTTTATATAACACTGATACCTAACATCAAAATTCCATGGAATTTATAAACTCCTTAATGTATATCAAAACATTACATCATATAAAAATAATATACTTCCTCCTTAACATTAATATTAGGTCTCAATGACTGATATTAACAATTAAACAAATTTAATATTTTCATTATGTATTAAACCTTTACCTTTTGGACTATCTGTACAACACCAATGCTATAAATTTAAACACCCTAGTTCATATTTCCTCAACACTTTGAGAAAATATGGTAAACATCACTTGATTTCATTGACATCATCAACCTATTTCCAACTATGATTATAAAATGAATTTTATGCGTAGAAAAAAACTTAAAGGATAACTTTAGTCTCACCAAGTCATTATATAATCAATAATATTGAGTATATGATAGATAAAATATATTACTATGGTCATATTGTATATAATTCCTTTTAAACCTTAAGTAAATAATTTCATTCTTCCCATAATAATATAGATTCCCTTGTTAAACAATTTCAATTATTTTCTGCTTTAGAAGTTTTTTTACTAAGACTGTTTCTGATGAAAATCAGGTCGCCTATACGGTTGATTGTGGGAGTTTGAATATTTCATAATCATTCATGTCACGTTTACTATTTTTGAATGGCTTCCCGTGGGTTTTGTTTGTGGGTCTGGAAAAACCCAACCATTCCCTTATTCAAGATGTTTCATGAACCTACTTTCCAAAGGCAGACACTTATTGGGGAATGGTCCAACAATGATTAGGGACTCACATTGGTCAAGAGGATGGAAGGTCAGGATCATCCCACCCTTTTGGGGGGAATTATTTCCTACTTCGTGGCTCTATTATATATTTAAGACATATTCAGGAATCCATTATTAAATCCCAAATATAACACAGGTCACCCTTGGGTTAACAATAAATTATTAGAAAGTGTGATGGATTTTAGAATCATCCATATGTATCCAAGGTTCTTCATTCATGTATACATCTATATTTATATGATGTTCCCCATCAATGGTACCCTTTTGTGAATATATTAGAGATTCCTATGTCATTTATTATCACGATGCTAGTTTTAATCCACACAGTGGGGCACTCTAAAATTTATTGTTATCCAGGGAGACGAGAGTTATTTTGATGTTTTTATTAGGCCCATGAGATGGGATTCCTACTTATCCTTGTGAAAGGAATTAGAACCCATGTATTACTATGCCACTTAACAGGACACATCATACCTTTTAAGGTCATGTGATGGGGACCAAACTATACAGTTTAATATCATGTGGCAAGGATGTATAGGCAAAAGGTACCTATTTGAGGTAAACTGTAGGAATTATGGAAAAGCGGCCCAGGGGTCCTAGAAGATATGTAGCCTCCTAGGATAGATATGATCCTAGTAGGAATGTGGCCAAGAGAAAATTAGGGTGAATTTGGGGTGTTGGGGTTGGACCTTAGGGAGGCTTCCTATGTATCCCATTTGGATGGGTAGTTCGGTTTTTATTGGGGCTTACACCTATGGAGGAGGCCCTTTGAGGACCTGTCTCATATGGGACATGGCCCTTCAATTTTGATTAGTGATTTTAGTACCCACACCTATGGAGTAACTCTAAAGGTTTTTATCACATGGGATATGTACCTTTGATATGGATACATGGATTTGAGGACCCACGCTTAAGGATACCCTTTGAAGGAATGTGAGAGGATGATTCAGAAAATGATTATCTGTCAAGACATGCATTTGATCATGTATATTTCATGATCATTAATAACCTCTAATCCTGTATGGGTATTTATTGATTTAATAAATAATAGGAATAGTAAGATTTGATAAACCACACAATCTCTTTTTTCCACTGGTGGATGATATCAGGCCTATAGAAGAGAGAAAGGGCTTTGAGGTGCCAGTCTTCTCTCTTAATTTTATAACTCATGGGATTAAATATATGAGGGTTTTGGATTCCTAAAAGAAAGTATATGGGTTACTCAAGGATTTATTACCTTCTCCTAGTTCCAAATAAGAGAGGAGGATAAGGTACAAACCCTCGTCAAAGGGAAAGGAAAGCATCCCCCACTCACTATCTGAAATGGGAAGGTCCCAAATTCAGAGATGAAAAGGGGAGGACAAAGCAGTATACCTCATCATCTAAAATGGGAGCCCATATAACTAACCCTATATATGGGACCCTCATTACCAAAGGGATTTAAAATTATACATACCCCAAGGAACCTACCCATTAGGTATGAAAAGTTTGGGATAACTCTTATCGAAGGAATGTACAACTGAATGGGAGACATGTTGGTGTGTTTTTTCCATGGTCATGAAAATATAGAGGCCTTAGTGGAGGTTTTTATTTTTACCCACCTAGAAAGGAGTCCTAGGGATAGGGGTTCCCTACCAGTAGTAGTGAAGGATTGTGATTAATTGGTATCAGTTGGATCCAAAATGTGTGCCAAGGGAAAATACATAAATAGGAAACCAATGCCAAAGGGGCTACCTCGTGAATCTCCTTCATGGAGCCCCCTCAGAAATGTGGCTATCATGAAGCCAAATCCCCCTCTGTGGTCTCCGCAGAGTAAAAGAGGCAATAGGATATGTAGTTATGACACAATTGACCAGAAGATTTGCGCCGTGAAAGGAACCAGACCACCTCTGCGATCCCTTGGAACTTGATGGAAGCCTCAGCAAGTGCCGTAAAAGGAGTTAAGTAGGGATCTATGCTGAGGAGGGGATGAAAGTCGACTCTGCATTTAAGACAAACATGACACAATCCATAGCTGATCATAGAGAACCACATGGCTTCACATTAAGCTATCAGAGCTCTGTGCCGCCCCTCGCCTATAAATACCAGGCTTCCCTCGGACCCAAAGGATGGATATCCCAACCTTTCACCTTATCAGTTCTCAAATCACAAAGCACCTTATGCTCTATGAAACATTGAGAAAAATGATCTCTTTAAGGTACTTGAGCATTGTGAAGTACCTTTCCCTTAGATCAAACCAACCCCTCTTCAAGCAGGGATTCCCTTCACAACGCCCACAGGCTATCACGAAGGAAGGAGATCCCTAAGGGGACTCGGGTCTTTGAAAATCACTTATACTTCACAAAGTACCTTCCATACACATGTGACCCACATGCTAAGGCAGTATCACTATGATTTGAGAAGTAAATTTCTTCGTAGTTCTATGTTTTTCAAGGAACCCATTCTCTTGAATTCTTACTCCACGAAAGCCTTTATACTTTGTGGAGCACTCTTTATATGCATCTATAGCCTATGCATAGGATAGGGAAATCTACTTTGCAAATCATACCCCTTCAAAAAGTCCTTCCACTCTATGGAGCACCTGATCTTTTCAAGATCCTTTCCTGTGACCCCTTTTTCTTTACAAACCCTTCTCCCATATGACCCTCCAAGTTTGTGTGAAGTGATTTCAAGGTCCCTTGGGCGGTGCTTCACATTTCATTGCTTAGCCTCATGCTTCTCTGCATTGTCACACTAACGACTATTTCTTCTTCACATAACCATGATAATGTGAGCCCCTCAATGGATCACTCCATAAAACTGCCTCACCATGTCATTGTTGATGCCTTCCCTTCCCCAAGGGTGGGTGGGTATTAGTTATGTAAATCCTAGGGGTGTGGAGTGAACCTGCCTCGTCCAAGCTGCAGGATGTTAAACTGCCAAGAACCATCATCCTTATCACATTATGTTAAACTATGGACTTGCCTCATGAAATATACATGGGGTTACCCTTCTCAAACATTCTCCACACCTACTCGTCTCCACAAGAGCGAGATCTTCCTCACATGGAATTAGATACTCATCACTAGAGTGGCATCTGTCTGTGGGGAAGGGCAACCATCTTGGTATAAGACCCTAGCCTTTCTTATGGAAAGTATCATCCCTAATCCTCCCCTCTTATTCTATTCCAAAGACTAGAGGATAGAGGGGCATAGGGACCTTTGTTACCATGTCCCTCTCCCTTTGGGATTTGTCTCCATTGGGCCTCTATCATGGAGTAAGTCCCAATCTCCATCTCCCTGGGTAGTTGACCAAGCATAAGCCCCAATTTCCTCTATGGGCCTCCAACCACACATAATCCCCTTCTTCATTCCCCACGTACATACCTTTTGCGATGTGATCATCGGGTCTTTGATGCCACTTGTTTCTCACACCGAGAACGACTCACGTAGGCTTAGAGTAAGCATTGACCATGGCATCCTTCCTGGGATTCCCTAGCGTGTAAGTCCCAAGAACACCTTTCGAACTACATGGAATTTTATCTTTTCCCTCTCCAGGAAAGGTATATATTATGCCTATCTAATGTTCAAGCCCATCACCCATCAATCCCATCCACTTCACGTCAGTTCACCCTCATCCCACATGATGTTAAACTATATTCCCCTTTCCATCATGCATGATGTTAAATTGTATACTTCTAAACTAAGTGGGATTTGATCCTTGTCTCCTAGGAAGAGTATATAATAAGCCTCCATGAGGTTCAAACTCAATAAGCGGTAAGTCGTTGTAGTCCCCAACCAGTGATAAGCTGTTGTAGACCTCAACCATAGGTAAGACGTTGTAGTCCCCAACCAGTTGTAAGCTGTTGCAGTCCCCAACCAGCAGTAAGTCATTGTAGTTTTCAACTAGTGGTAAGACATTGTAGAACCCAACTAGAGGTAAGCCGTTGTATTCCCCAACCATCAGTAATTAGTTTTAGTCCCCAACCAATAGTAAGCTATTGTAGACTCCAACCAGCAGTTAGCCGCTGTAGTCCCCAACCAATGGTAAGCCATTATAATCCCCAACCAATGATAAGCCATTGTAATCCCCATTGTTGGTACCCATATCTCTGGTCTATCCTAGTGGAATCAGACCAACTCATGAAATACTAACCACGCATAATCCCCAACATGTCATCGGGTCGTTGTCCTCTATGCACACCCCGATTCCACCACCCATCCCGAACTACATGGACTTTGATTCCCTACCACAATGATATGTGGGAAGCTTCCCTGAGGTTCAATCCCATCACCCATGTCTCATCCCATTCTCTCCCTTTATCCTTTGTGTTTTGGGAAGGTCATGCCCCAACTCATAGGTTCTACTTCCTCTAGGTCTCATCCATGCATCTATTCTCATGGGCCGCCTACACAGGTGTTCCATCACCCCACCAAACTATGTGAACTTTGATTCCCTGCCATAGGGATATGTAGGAATCCTATCTAATGTTCAATACCAATACTACCATCATCTTCATGGAGGTTCCATCTCATTTTACACCCATATCATTCAACTCTCCATCGTCCATCCTGATTCTTATCCGGGACTCCACATCCCAGTGAGATCATGCCATTCATCCCATCACTGCTCCTTGCAGAATCTAGGCAGCTAACCATGCATAAGCACCACACAATTTATAACCATTCAACCAAGAGCTCTCCTCTTACAATGGTCCTCTAACCACACGTAATCCCCAGCATATCTTCTAGTTGTTGTCCTCTTCTTACACCCTGATTCATCACCCCTTTGAACTATGTGGGTTTTGATCCCTGTCTCTTGGGACATGGTATGTAGGAAACCTCCCCGAGGTTCCATCCCAGCCAATGGTAAACCTCTGCATCCCCTTTATAGGGACCAAATCATTCTCAGATCTTTCTTCATCATAAGTCTTGATCCTCCCATATAGTGGGATTATTAGGTTCTCCCTCTTGGGGATACACCCATCTGATCCCCTCCTGTCAGTGTTCCGATCAGTTCGATCCATCTCCAAAAGAGGTTAAAACCATGAAATACCCTATGTTAAACATGGGAAGCTAAGGAAAACCTCAGTGACATGCCTAGGGAATATAACTCCCCACACTCAACATGGGATGCCTCGATCTTCTGTGTCCTCGAGAATCCCTATCATAAGGGGAAGAAACCCAGATGCATTAGTGTTTCAGTTCCTAGACACGCCAATAATTTCCAACGTGACTACTCTACCAATTAAAGGTTGGTACCCTGACTTGGCCCCTTGTATTTTCCTAAAAGAAGCAATGTAATTAACCTGCATTCATGAAGACATGACACTGGTAAGAGTTTCACAAACAACATCTTAATATTTAAGGGATACCCGAACTACATGATGAGTTCCAAGGATGAATCCACATAATGAGAGACCGTCATACCATAATCCCATTTAGATCAAAGAGAAAACATCCCTGAATAAGAAACACATGATTCCCACCTTTGGAAAGAGGTAATGTCGGGAAACAATCAGCGCGTCCTTCATAGACAGATGTGTGTCCTAACAAAAGCGTTGGAAACAGAAATGGTGAACCTGACGTGAAATTATTTTCCTCAATGTGGAGATTAATAGCATTTGAGACATCAGTGGATAAGCATGTCACCAGATCCATCTATCTGGTGCCAGGTCCTGCCAAGAAAATAGTGGGCCTGGTGTAAAACTCACCAGATATTGGGGCAATGAACGTTTGAAATCCTTGTCTGTGACGTTGTCAGTGTGGATCCTTCTCGCCAACAATGGGAGACATGACGAAGTTGGGTCACTGGTTGTCTCTTTCCTTTGTTCAGCACTAATGGTTAAATCTCCCTAATTTTCAAGATCTAAGATATGAATGGAAACCGATCACCACCAACCCACCAGTGTGGGGGTAGGGGTAACACTGACACAAAAATCTTGCACAACCTCATCTCATCTACGATGAACTACTTATCCAAGACTGTTGGTCACCCATGCCCCATCTCCCCATCTGAACTCGTTTAGAGGAGGGTGATTAACAACCTCATTCGATGATACGAGGAGGAGGGATTATCCCAAACCAGGATATGGCCTGACATAACATAGAGGCTTTTGCACCTCACCGTCGCCGCTACCCCCAAGGGCTGCGCAGGGAGCCACTACTCCCCACTCTGACCTACAACCATTTCAGGAGCCTCTCGCTAGAGAGCTTTTATGACTCCCTTCCCTACACTAATGAGGTGAGGGAATTCTGGGACAACATAATTTTGATCCCTTCCCAGGGTCCACCAAGGAGGGATCCCACCAGGTCGCGTCAGCACTACCACCTAGCCCCATAGGACGAGGAGTATTTGAGTTATGCAACTACTCCAGCGTCCCCAGTTTGGTTAACCCAATGCCAATGTTGGGCGCAAGTTGAGTAGGACGCCCGCCAAGGGGTGTCATCATCAATGACTACCGTAGCCCATTCCACCACCAACATATAATAGCAACACTCCATTTATACTGAACAAGGGAACTTATACACCTGACACAGATTGATGCCCCAACCACCCCACGGGTAGGTTGGGATGACTCTCCTAGTCGTTGACACAGGTGGCGTATGTCACCGGCCGACCCGCAACAATGACATCTAACATGGAGGTCCTCCTTGTTTCATCACTAATGAGATCATAGGTCCATCCTGCTCCCAAGATAGGCGTGGAGATCCTCCCCATTCCACCATCAGCCTGAGCGAAGGACTATCCCACCACACTGACATCCAGCATGGAGGATTTTCTCACATCCGTTATCCCGGGTATGGATCCGTTCCTCCTGTCATAGATCACCGATGTGAAGATCCTCTTAATCAGGTCAACCATCAGTGTCAGTGTCTTCCCCATGTTCTTACAGCAATTGAAAAAGGTCCTCTTCATCCCAGAAATCAGAGAAGTGGAGGTCTACCCCACTTCATTGGAAACCAGCATAGAGGTCTTCCTCGTGTCCAGTTTGGCCAGTACGAAGGCCCCCCTCGTACTGTCGCTCCTAAGGGAAAAAGACATAGAGATATTTCCCATGCTACTACCAGTTACAACATAGGTCCTACACACTCTAACACTTACCATGGGGATTCCTCCCAAGTACCAGCCAGAAGACACAAAGTCCCTCCCCATGTTCCTTTTGACATTTTTCTAGGTGCTCCTCGCACCCCAACTCACCTAGGCGAAAGTACTCTCCATCCCATCACCACTTTTGCCAAAGTTCCTCCTCATGACAAAAACCTACCCTGTCCCAAAGAGCTATACCGGGGTAGGAGGGAAGGTCTCTTCTTCCAAAAAAATAATATCGATATGTTTCATAATACGATTAAACCGTTATGCTTCTCAGACTCTAAGGTGGAATGTGATTCGATAATGGTACCCTCACCCTAATCCTTTGTGTTATGGGTCGGGGAAAGAATGAGGTGCATAAGAATCATCCTTCTGGAATTTGAGGTCCACCAGATTTCTGTCTCTCTCTGAATATAAATCTAGGAGGAGGAAGATTTGGAATCTTTCCAGTTCATGTCCATGCGATCCTCCCTATCGTAAATAGGGTCATTCTCTACCTCAACCAGAGATCACGTGGAGTTATTCTGGGGACCAATAGAGGATGAACATTAGCCTAACCCACCACCAGTAACCGCAACCCCTGTTCCATAAATTGTGGTCGCCACTCTATCTTACCGAGATGTTGTGTCTTAGTTGTTTCAATCTTTCCAAGACAGCCCAAGATTTATCAGCTTGTTATCCCATTCACTGTATTCTCCAACAGTCAGTCTACCATCTCAACAGTCTGCTTATATGCTGCTACCAGTCCCCTAGCCACCCCCAGTTGACGAATGTGGAAACCAAAGGCCGAAACCTGAGTCTGAGCCAAGGAGCATGTGGGACATCCTTGTGGTAGACCATTTCCCAGATATGTTATGTACGATTTCAACCACAAACCTCGGTGCATTGGAATCGATTACTGAGGAGGAAGTCACATGTTTTCGCCAAACCCTCTGGGCGACACACTTCTGTCTCCGTTATCGACGAGTGTATTACCCCAAGATTCAGGAACACTTTGAAAATATTGGCCAGTAATGTCGTATGGTCGACTTGGTTGTGCTCCCAATGACCCACCATCATGGGTCACCCGGTCACCATCGAAACCTCCAGTAACGATGTGTTCAAAGTTTTAAAGTGATCTACAAGATTATCAAGGAGGCTTACCCCAACATTTAGGTCTATGTTTAGGGGAAGTATGTTTCCCTTCATTTCAATTCTATCCAGCGTCAGCCTGTCTTTCCAAGAGATATTGAGGATATGACTCCAGGTAGAGTCGCGGTTAACATGGCTGACCTGTCAGAGGGAGCGAACGAGATTGAGCTCCTTGAAGAGAACTTATCCCCCGGGGAGTGCCTCATCTATTGGATCCATTAGGAAGAATTACTCTCTAGAAAATAAATTTACGGGTTCTTCCCATACCTATCAAGTAATTAGACCTTGGTTAGAATCCCAATAAGGGAAAAGAGCATATTGGGGCTGTAAAACCCACTGACCCGTCTGGATCAATGCAGAAGACAGAGGATGATCCTGAAAAGGCTGTGTTGCGTCAAAAACTCATGAAGCATAAGAATATGGTCAATGGACTCCTTGTTTAATGTGATATGGAATGGTGACTAGACTACACCGATCCTTGACCAGGGAAGTAGGGGAAGGTATAACTCCCCCCCGGTGAGTTACCTTCAGGTGACCCTGACCATCCTGCCCACATAGACATGGTAGAAGTCGTAGCTTATGGAAAGAGGGCATGTTATGTATCACCAAATCCACCTAAGTGGAATGATAATCTTTAGAACCTGGCTCAGGTAACCCCAGCCACTCTATAGGTCGTTCCCAAAGCAGTCCCACAGGTCATCCCACCAGCCACTCCATGAGCCTCTAGGCCTACTTGTCATATTGAATAACATTCCAACGAACTGGTGGTTAGGGACCCTCTTCAAGATAGGAATCCCCATCCATATGATCCAATGGAATCACTCATCACCCACCTCGAGGCTTTGTAAAACCTATAGGTGGAAATTCCTCCTGATGGGAAACTATATTCGGCATGGGTGGATGATATGTTGGAACCCCTGGTTTTAAAAACCCTACCTTTTCCCCATTTAATGGGACATGTGATCCATTTCAGCATATAAACCACTTAATCTCAAGGTATGGACCCATGATGGGAACTCCAATGCAATAAGAGGCTGCTATTCTTCGGTGTTTCTTACAAACATTGGAAGAGAACACATTTTTCTAGTACAACCAGCTACCCATTGGTTCAGTAGCCGGTTGGGAATATCTTCATAGGAAGTTTCTTTACCAGTTCAGTTCTAACACCTAAAATAAGAGTATTTCTGACCTCTTCAGGTGCAAAAAGATGCCTGATGAGTATGTTGTAGACTTTGTTGCCCGGTGGAAATGCCTCACCTACTCTCTGGATTAGCCGGTGACTTAGGAACAGCTGCTGACAATGTGTGTGTGGAATGTAAAAACTAAAATGGTCCCCTCTCTCATCACCCAGAATTACCCCAGGGGATTTTGGGAGTTATTTGATAAGGCCTAGCATCTAGAAGAAGCCTTACAACAGGCCAAGCAGGCATGCACATTGCAGCCTATAGATTCCGCAAGGACTGCCAAGGCCGACCCCGCTACGGTAGCCCAAATAGAGGTCCCCAAGAAGTGGGAGTTATTACCAGTGGAGCCACCCACACAACCTCAGAGAAGTCTTCTGCCTCATGCACAACCTCTGGCCCAGCAGCGCCCACCTAAAAATCAGCAGGCACCCGTGCATAATGCGCTTCCACCACCTAGGAAAGATAACTAGATTCCATCTCTTCAACAAGATCCTCCAGCCCCCCGTTAGGGATAGGCTCCCAAAGAAACCTTCATGAATAGAAGAAACTAGACTTACTCATTCAATGAGGATCAAGTCCCCAGTTATTTCCAAAGTGCCTTGGAATAGGAAATTCTGCGGTTGCCGGAATGCAGAAGACTCGAAGAGGTAGATCCCATCGATCACCCCAATTACTTCCCCTATCATTGGATCTTGGGGAAAAACCACAAGTAGTGCTATGTGTTTGAAGACTGGCTTCAAGGCCAGGTTGATAACAACATAGTTAGGTTAGGTCCGGCCATAACATAGGTATAATGTGTGTTCATATAGCCTAACAGCGATAGAAAAAACGAAGGGGAGTGTCTTAAAAATATGATGACTGGATGGCCCGTAATACGGTCGCTCATTCCCATGGTATTATTATCACACATCTAAATTGAACCGAGCCTTCAAAAGTCTCTACATCACCCAGAACCACTTCTTCGGCATTGGTGTCCCAACCTTCCTCTTCCCAGAAGGGTAAGCATCAGCGAATCAAGGGAAAACAAATCCCCCCACTGATGTCATCATCATCCCATACTCTCTGCAACTTCATGCCCCTGAAGATGACAATTAATCCCAGAGTTTTTCCAGTGGTGGAGGATTCTTCAAGTGATGACCAAGGGCATGCTTCAATTAACACCGTGGAGCTAGTAAACCCTTATATGGTTCCTGATGATGAGGAGCGCCAGATGGATCCTCGTAATGTCCCCAAAAATTTCCAGTAATGAAAGATCCATGGATATATAGATCGTCAGAATGCCTCAATCAATACTTCTATCCAGGTTGTACATGCCACCGAAACCAGAAAATAGGCCCAGTGAAGGGCTCAACACATGCAGCCTTCTCATTAGGTATCACCAGGTCCGCCTTCACTGTCATTTATGTTACTTGATCAAGAAGAGTCGGCCTAACCCCATCGCGATTAGTCGCGTTCTGTTACATACTGGACTCAGTCATCTATCCATCATCAAATAGTCATTCCACGAGGTTTGACTAGAGAGCAGTGGGACATTCCCAGCACTAGTCTGCCGTCGGTTCAACTAGAGAGGCCAATTATACCTCCTATCGGAAGAAGTTCATACTTAGCACAGAAGTATGATATTATTAAATATCTTTACATCATTCCTGTGATGATATCTATCCTAAAAGACCTTTGTCTATCAAAGGATATGCGTAAAGACCTTGATGAGGCTTTAAGAAGTCCCCTCTAGTTCGAGATGGAGGAAGTAACTACAGAATCTATCCATGCTGAGGCAGTCGAGTACGTAGAATGTCAGGACATTATATTTTTCTCTGGATAAGATGAAGGTTCTCCCATACAAGGGAATATCCACCCGCTGTACATTACTAGCCATTTGAATGGTGTGGAGTTCTATTGATGTCTTGTTGACACAGGGTTTGGGATCACCTAATCCCGACCCAGATGCTCCAAAATATGGAGCAATCTGAGGATGATCTAAGCCCCTCTGACCTGAAAATTCATGGTTATGATAGGATGGAATAGACTCCAGTCATAAAGATCCACCTGAAGACCAAGTTCGGTGGCCTAGTGGCTTGAACCAAGTTCATGGTTGTATCACAAGACATTGCCTACAATGCATTGATGGGTAGGCCATGGCTCCACTTACATGCGGAGATCCCCTATTTATATCACCAATTCCTTAAGTACTCCCTTAATGGTTGAGTAGGAATACTCCAAGGTGATGTGTCTCTCTTTGGCACTTGTGAATACCACAATCTGGATGTTTACTATTACAAGAGCAAGGACAAGAAGATTTAGGATAGTGAGGTTGAACTCACAAAAGGTATCGGGATGTCCACCCCATGGAAATGACAATACTCATACTTGTTTGTTTCGCTGGGCTGGGATAAAACAGATCAAGCTGATGTGCCACTATTTATTTGATATCATTAAGAGTTTCCCCTTGGGTAGAAGGCCAGACTGGATCGGGTCGACGACTTTCATTGCTATGGTTTCGGCAGTATAGGATCTCCCCGATGCGGTGTCCACCACCGCTCAGGCTGGCACCGATGTCCCATCGGGATATGTCAATTCATAAGAATCGCCTCCCTCCTAGGACCCCTCCTCTATAAGTGAAGAAGAGGATTTAGAGGATTCTCCTCCCACTTAAGAAGAGTGTGTCTCCACCATAATTGATTAATTGGTACAGATGAACCTCGGTAATGAGAAGAATCTGAAACCCACATTGATCAGCACCGCTATGCCTGTTGAAGAACAACAATGATACATGGACTTTCTGAAGCAACATTGTGATGTATTTTCCTAGAGTTATGAAGAGATTCCATGACTATATCATCAGGTCACTATCCACCACCTCGGTCTTCCAGAAAATCATCACGGGTTCAAAAAGCCTCCCAGAAATATACACCCTTCTCATGGTGCCATGGTCGAGGCCGAGGTTGATAAGCTCATCAGAACCAACTTCATGAAGGAGGTCTAGTACCCCATATGGTTAGCCAACATTGTACCTTTCAGGAAGAATAATTGATAAATCAAAGTCTGCATCGACTTTTGGGATCTTAACTGTCACAGTATGAAGGATGGTTTCCCCCTTCCTGTGATAGAACTGTTGATTGACTCCACTGCTGGGTTCCAGGCTCTCTCCTTCATGGATGGGTATTCTAGGTATAATAAAATCTGAATGGACCTCAACGATGAAGATTCTATAGCCTTTAGGGCACTACAAGGTACTTTCTTCTACTAGGTAATTCCCTTCGAGCTAAAGAATGCTGGTGCAACCTATCAGCATGCCATGCATCGCATATTTAAGCCGATCCTCGAGACATTTGTGGAATGCTACGTGGAAGAACTGGTGTTCAAGTCTCTCCAGCACCAAGACCATCTCAAAGATCTCAAGAAATTGTTTGGCTTACTCTGGTCTCTCTATATGAAGATGAACCCATTGAAGTGCGCCTTCGGGGTTACCTCCAGAAAATTCCTCAGCTTCGTTGTCAGATATAGTGGCATTGAGATCGATCTATAGAAGATCAAGGCCACCAAATAGATGTATCCTTTGAGAAACATTCAAAATATTTGAGACTTTTAAGGCCACTTAGCCTATATACGCTGATTCATCACGAATCTGTCTGGAAAGTGTAAGCCCTTTTCCCAACTCATGAAAAAGGGTTTTGATTATAAGTGGGATGAGGAGTGTTAGACTACCTTTGAGAAGATCAAGCAGTACCTGTTACGGCCTCTGGTTTTGATGCCACCCATTTCTAGAAAGCCACTGGTCCTTTATGTGGCCGCTCTGGAATGATCTCTTGGAACCCTTCTCACCTAGAAGAACAATAAGGGAACAAAGAACAATTTATAATATCTTAGCCGCATGCTCCTTGATACAGAGACCAGATATTCCTCTATCAATAAAAGCTACCTTGCGCTAGTATTCGCAGTGCAGAAATTGCGACACTACTTACAACATCATAAGTTACAGCTAGTATCCCAAGTGGATCCACTGAAGTACATTATGAACTGCCCCATGTTGATAGGTCATCTAGCTCGGTGGGAAGTGATCGTCTAGTAGTTCGACATTAGGTTTGTACCTAGAAGGCCATTTAGGGACAGGCATTGGAATGTTTTCTTTCCCCCCATCCAACTCCTATGGACTAGTCTATAGATCTTGATTTTCCCAATGAGGCAATCTTCTTAGTAGACCAAGCCATTCCGTGTTGGAAAATTCACTTTGATGGTGCTTCCTACAGCCCTATCACCAGAAGACTCAATGACCCCATACTCAACAGAGGGGGCTTGGGTACCATCTTCATCATGCTAGAAAAATATATTATTCCATATTTATTATTGTTGTCAGAAGGTTGTACCAACAATGAGGTAGAGCATCAGTCTCTCATTACTGGCCTCGAGTTGGCCCTCAGGATTGATGTTCCCCACTTACATGTGAAAGAGGACTCAGAACTAATCATCAAATAGATTAACGATGGCTATATCATCGGGAAGCTGGATATTGTACCACTGTTAGAACGTACCCACCAGTTGATAGCCTACTTCCCATCTCAGCCAGAAGTTACTCATGTCCCTCATTCACAAAACGGTAGAGTCGATGCCTTGGCCAGCTTGGCAGCATCTCTTACAGAACCTGACCAGGATGATTTGATTATCCATGTAGCGCATCAGAGATTCAACACTCCCGTTACTATAGAAGACAATTATAGCCCATAGGTAAGACACATTATCACCAAATCCTCCACATCAGGACCCCCCAAGTCCCCCCGCCATAGTGTTGGAAGTGAATCTTGATTAGAGGACCCCCTTTAACGAGTACTTCTAGCATGATAATCTCCCAGCCGATCGAGCCAAGTGTGATCAAATCTGATGGAACGCATTGCAGTTCACCCTCTAGAGTGGTCCCGGTCTTGACCAGATCCTATACAGACATGGGTTTTATGGGGTTCTCCTCCACTTCATTCAAGGAGGTGAGATTTCTCAGGTCATACAGGAGGTTCATGCCAGTTCATGCGGGGCTCATCAGACAGGGCCAAAACTATCTCAACAGATTCATAGATTTTTTTATTTTTGGCATGCCATGATCCGTGACTGTATTGAGTTTTCCAAGAGCTTCCATTCATGTTAAATCCATGCTAATTTTTTTTGCATCGGCTGCTAGATCCTCTCCACATTACCAAGTAATCTTGGCCCTTTGCGGTTTGGGGACTCGATGTCATGGGACCCTATCCACCAGTGACAGCCTGCCGATGTAGATTCATCATTACTGCTACAGACTTATTTTCCAAGTGTGTAGAGGAAGTTCCACTCAAGGAGATGAAGGCCTATTCTATCATTTAATTTGTGAGCTCCAATATCATCTACCAATTTGGAGTCCCTCACTCTATTCTCACCGATAATGGAACCAAATTTCGGGCAGCTTCACTGAAGAAGTTTTATGCCAAATAAAACATCTGTTCTAACCACACCTCCTGCTATCACATGCAAGAAAATGGGTAGATCAAGGTGTTAAATAAATCTCTCTCTAACATTCTACAGAAGATTCTTGGTCAGAATAAGAAGAGTTTTCTAGAAAACCCCCCCAATGTTATCTGGGTCTATCGGATGATGAATCGTAATTCCAAGCAGGTGACCCCATATTCCCTAGTGTACAGAATAGGGGAAATCCTTTCCATCGAGATTTAGTTGCCTCCATTACGCACATCTATCTACAAGCAATAGATACCAGATAAGGTAGCTGAAATCGATCTGGATGAACTAGAATCACTTGACTAGAATAGTCTTTGTGCCCTGCACAATCTGGAGAGGCATTAGAACAATATAGCTAGAGCTTTTAACAAGAAAGTTTTCCACTGCTCTTTCTTACAAGGTGACATGGTGTTGGCCCTAAGAACACCAATGATACCTAGTAGGAAACAACCCAAATTGGAGCCCAAATGGGAAGGAACTTACATCATTCACACCCCAATGGCGCATACTCCCTAGTTACCATGGATGGTGAGCGTATAACTCCTCCCCCCAATGCCAAATTCCTCAAGCAATACTTTTCCTGAGAAAACCGGTCCTGCATAACCATAAATTGTGACGTCTTTACCACATGAAATTAAAATGTGTGATTCATTCAAGCTGAAAAATGTTAAACTACTCGTCACTTGTCTCGCATGACATTAAACTATATGTTTTTCCACATGACATTAAACTATATGTCTTCCCGCATGAAGTTAAACTATATATGATCCTGCATGACCTCAAACTATTTTGTCTTCACTGAAAGACATTAAACTGCATGATCTATCTAGCTGAATGATGTAAAACTACCCACCACACATCCCATGTGACGATAAACTACAAAATGGTCTGATCTCTATGACCTTAAACTAAGATCTTCCCGCATTATTGTCCCTCATGATGTTAAACTACACAAAAAATTCAAGAACTATGTATGGATTGATTCCCATCCTCATGAGATATGTAGGAATTCTCATATGCCTTGTATTAGAGTCCAGTCCACAAATTATTCGCTTTGACTACCCCCCTGGGTATGGTTCTCTTGGAGGATCACACATAGTATAGTGTAGACTTCTTTATCCCCCATTTATTCTGGGTTTACGACGATCACAGCATGTTCCCCTCATGTTCTTCTATTCTTTCCACATCTATACTACATGACGTTAAGCTACATGGCCCTTTCAGAAATATATGTGGCTTGATTCCCATCCTCAGGGGATACATAAGAACTCTTGGACATTTCATCCATAGGCCCAGCCCTGAACTACAAGATGTACCCTTAGGCCCATCCCCTTGGTTCAGATACTTCTCAAAACACATGGTGTGGTGCAGAATTTGTTTTCCTTCATTCATGTCAGGTTTATCATGATTGAACCATGTATCCACCTCCTTGGATATCTCCACCTCTTTCTCCCTTACCACCATGACTTTAGACTATGAGAATGTTCACGATTTACGCGTCCCATCATTTGGGTTTCTATCAGCATCCACATCTGAAATAACCCCCGAACGACATGGATGCTCAGCCTTATGGATCACCTATCATTTTGGGCCAACATCTTGGAGGATCTTGAAAGAAACTTTGATACAAGTCCTACATTGCGAATATGTTCAGCAGTCGACACTCAATTGTTTCTCCCATTTCAGGTCACACAATATGGATGTTGTGTTTCGAATATGGTCAACAACAATCCTCCATCGTTATCGCCACCCCTATATGTCCCAAATATTGGGTGAATTGATTAATTTTTTCATGTTATCCCTTTGAATGTTAGCGTGCCTTGAGTAGGGATGTTGTTTTGGGTGGGATCAACCCCACCCGATCTCTTACCTTTGTTGTCGTTCCCTTATATGCTGGGTAGAACCTGATCCCATTCCTTGTTTCCCACACCGAGCATTACTCACATGGGCTTAGAAGCTTTGATAGGGCCATAAACACGTAAAGGGTCACATGATCATGGTTTGAGCTCTATGACCTTAAACTAAGATCACCACCATCCTCATATCATGTGTTAAACTGAGTAATTTGTCCATCATTGAGGGATGTAAAATCACTCAGCACTCATCCAACGTGACGAGAAATTGCAAACTTGTTGTGACTTCTCATCTATAGCCCATCCTTAGTTCCCTCATCCTTTATGGGACCTTGGCCCATGTTTTTAACTAGTATCGTGTGGTGTAGTGTGGACTCTATGTCCTCATTCACGCCGGGCTATTTTTCCATGCCACATACATCCCCTTGAGACAACCCTCCATCCATCATCCTTGCCTCAAGACGTTAAATTGAATAGGTCCCACCACACTTTATGCGTCCCATCATTTGGGTTTCCATCATCTTTCACATCTGAAAAGACCCC
The DNA here is from genome assembly GCA_963277665.1 of Viscum album. NCBI lineage: Eukaryota > Viridiplantae > Streptophyta > Magnoliopsida > Santalales > Viscaceae > Viscum > Viscum album. Next base: position 903,498,889 of record OY728142.1, on the reverse strand, counting down.
CAAATGGCATGGATTCTAGGCCACATGGCTCTCCTACCATCTCGTGCCAACATCCCTAAGGATTCTGGACAATAATTTGATGCAAGTCCTACATTGCGAATATGGTCAGTGGTCAACACTCAATGTTTATCCCCATTCCAGTAAACTATATGAATACTATGTCGCAAACATGGTTAGTAGTTATCCTCAATCATTGGTGTCATTTTTTTGTCTCCCTCAAGGTAGGTGTGATGATTCACCCTTTCCATGTTACTATCCCACACATATGACATTAAACTGTGCATCTACGGTCCAAACTCAATGACCATAAACTAAGATCCACCACTCCCTCCCCACATGATTTTAAACTGTATTCCATCTTTAAGAACTACATGTGGCTTGATTCATACCCCCATAAGATACGTAGGAACTTCCAGACATTTCATCTTCCGATCCAACCCTACTTCTTAGAAACCTCCTCATCTCTCTGGCCCCTTGGCCTGAGTCCCCCAGGAGGGGGGGGGGGGGTATGTGGTGTGTTATGGGATTATGTCCTCATAAACGTTGGGTTTTTAATAGCCACACCATGAATGTATCCCTCTTTGGAAGTTCACAAGTATTTTCAAGAGCACTCTAGTTCAGGACCGAGAGTGTTGGATTATACATAGACATGTTCTTGCCCATTTTCATGCTTCACATTCCCCTTTATTTGGTTTTCATCATCTTTCAAATCTTAAAGGACCCTCGAAAAACATGTATTCTAGGTCCTAGGGCACCCCTATCATCTCGGGCCAACATCCCTGAGGATTCTGGATGAAAATTTGATTCAATTCTCGCGTTGCGAATATGGTCAGTGGTCGATGCTCATTTGTTGTTCCCATTTCAGGTCACACGATATATATGATATGTTTCGAACATGGTTAATAATCATCCTACATCATTGTTCCACCCCATTAAGCTCTAAATATTGGTCGCATGATTCACATCCATTTCACTCCATCATGTCCAAGGGGAATTTTGAGACTCTTGGTGCTATCCCTCAATGCGTATTTTCACGTTAATAGGACGAAGCAACGGTGAGGTTTCATTTGAAGATACCCACCATTTCCACCTTTCTCTACATTCCACATGTTGTGAAGACATTCTCTGCGCTTGTTTACCACACTGAGCATAGATCACATGGGCTTAGGGATTTGGTCAAGGTTTGTGCCCATTTGGAAGAGTCTCTCTTCTTATGGTCCGAGTTCTATGACCTTAAACTAAGAACCCATTATGTCTTTGCTACAAGTTGTTAAACTACATGAAATCCTTAAGAACTACGTATGGATTGATTCCCATATTTATGGGATACATTGGAATGCCCGAGAATTTTGTCTTTGATTCCATCTCAGGTTCCACTAATTATCTATTCTATTCAGCCTTTTGGACCTAAATTTTATAGGATTGCATGGTGTGGCAAATGTGGGATTATGTCCTCATTCACGCCGAGTTTGCAATAGATTCACCATGTACTCCCCTAGTAGGATCTAGTATCTCTTGCCTTATGTCCTCTAACATCTCTGAGAACTACATATGGATTGATTCTCATCCTCATGGGATACATAAGAACACCCAAACGTTTTGTCTTTAGGTCATTCCCTATACCCTCTAATCTATTTTGGCCCTTCGGCCTGGTATTTATTCTATGGATTTGCACACAATATGGTGTAGAACTTTTCCTCGTTCACTTCGGACATGTTTTATCACACCCTATGCATTCCATATAAAACCTCACTCTTCTATATGTGTCCAATCCATATGACCTTAAACAATGCTGCCTGGTCCCACATGACTCTAAACTATTACTTCTTTGCTACGCGATGTTAAAATACATAGGCTAGTATTATTATATGACCCTAAACTATGACATTATCATCTTGGTCACATGAAAAAAATGGCATTGCACTATGATGTACTCACTTGATGGGACATCATGTTTGGTATCCATCATCCACCATACAATTTTTCAATTCCCACATATGGATTGATTCCTGCAGTAACACCTAGATTCTCCATCATAGGGTTGTTGCTTAAAAAAAATACATCAATCATAAATAACAAACAAGATCTATCAAATGTCACTTCTTTTGGTGCCCAGACTAGGCCTGCATGACGTTATTGTCCCTGGAAATGGTACCCTACCATGCCACTTCTTGAACTATTTATGGATTGATTCCTATCATAATGGGATATGTAGGAATGCCTGAGTAATTTTCCCTGGGCCCAGCCCAACTTTGACTTTTGGTACCTTGACCTTAAGATATCCCTTGAGAGCACATGGTGTGATACAAACTCTGGATGTCCTCGTTCATGTTGGGTTTTGAAATATTCACACCATGTCTCCCTTTCTCCTTTCCTTTACGATCTGAGCTCTAATACCTTAAAACTAAGACCCAACTTTCCTTGTCGCATGACATTAAATTGCACAGAACTTTCAGAAATACATCAGGCTTGACTCCCATCCTGATGGAATATGTAGTAATGCCCAGACATTTCATCTTTGGGTTGAGCCCCATATATCTAAAATAATATCTTCTTTCTGGCCCCTTGGATCGAACTCTATTGGGAGCATGTGGTCATGATTTCCTCTTGGGTTCTCATTCACGTTGGTTTTTGTAATAACTATACCATGTGTCTCCCTTTTCCTTAGAAATTGATTCGAATCCTTGTATCTAACACATCTCATAGGATTACTCAAATGCATTGTGAAAAAGTACCCAAAGTGTGTAATTATCACATGGACATTCCCTCGTTTCATGTCCACGCTTCATGAGCCCTTTATTTGGATCTCCATCCTCCTCCTTATCTAAAGGGACCCCCTCCATGGACTGGTCTCATGCCACATTGGCTCACCTACTATCTTGGTCCAACACCCCGAAAGACCTTGAACAACATTTTGTGGCCATGTTTCAAACATGGTCAGTGGTTGACCCTCATTTTCTTGTCCCTGTATTAGGCTAATGTGAAATGAATGCTGTGTTTCAAACATGATCAACAACTATCCTCTATCATCACGCCACTGTCATTGTAATACAGATCTTAGGCTCCATGATTCATATCTTTCCACTCCCTTAAGTTTAAGTGGAATTCCAACACACTTGGGTTTACACCTCCACGCATTAATGTGCGTTGAGTAGGAAGGTCAATAATTTTGGGACGTCAATCACCTAGCGTTCCATTTCCCCTAATGTGTGCCTCCCTGTACCAGAAAAATCCCATCAATACTCTTGGTTTCCAACATCAAGAACAACTCATGTGGGCTTAGTATTTTTTGTGGTAAGTGTATTGGCGCAGCTGTACCACACATGTCTTTCGTCCCGCATGATGCTAAACTGAAATCTAAGAACTAATTGTTGCTTTATTTTCATCCTCATGGGGTACGTAGAAGCACCTGGGCCAGGTCCTTCCCTATGTGAGGCCACCTATGGTCTACGATATAAATAATCCCATTGGGAACATGTAGTGTGGTGAGGACTTTTATAGCCCTCATTAACGTTGGGATATGTGTCATACCGTGTGTTTATTTCATAGGTAACCATGTCCTCAATGCATGAATTTAAACTATAGTTTTACCCTGAACAAGTTTAGGATTCCCCATGATAACTATCATATGTGTGAACTTCCTCACCAGAGAGGATTTCCCCCATCAGCACTAGCCTTTGACCATGCTATGTCTAAAGAACTATGTATGGATTGATTCCTAACCTAGAATGATACGTAGTGATATCTGGATTTCCAATTCCCAGATCCAGTCACATGATTTTAAACCCTCTATACAGTCGTCCTAGCCTTGTCCCCTATTTAGGGACCATCCATTGCCTCCTTCCTCACAGTATGACGTTAAAATACATGTATATCATCCTCATTGCTATGAAATAAAACTACAATTCATTCTAGGTCCTCACCAGATAGGTCCTGTCTGGAAGTAGGTACGATCTTTGATTAGACCAATGTGCTCACCTATTTTTTTTCATCACGGTGGCATAATTTCAAGAGTGTTGGACTCCATTCAAACAACCCATCACTCCACCCATCACGCTTTGTGTTCCCTTTATTTAGATCCTCATCCTCTTTCATGCATGAAGGAACCCCCTAATAGTACGGATGTTTGGCTTATGGCTCTCCTACCATCCTAGGATAACATTCTGGAAGACTAATGGATGACATTTAGAGTCAGGCCCAATGTTTTGAACATGGTCAGTGGTAGGCCCTCACTTGTTATCCCCATTTCAGGCTAATGTAATAGGGATACTGTGTTTCTAACATGGTGAAAATTTATCCTTAATTTTCATGCCATCCCTACTGCGTTCTAAATTTTGGGAATCATGATTCACATTTTCCACTCCCCACTGCTCAGATTGATTCTAATGCCCCTGGCATTACCCCGCTCATGCACTAGAGCACACTGAAAAAATAGCAATTCGACTGTTCTGAGAACTTCATTCTCCAATTAGGACTCCATATTTCTTCCCAGAAATACAGTTCAGTTGATCAGACCCTAGATTCCTGAAGCTTGGTTGGAACTTTCATATTCAAATGGAATAACGATGAAATCATCCCTTGTTTCTCACATTGGGCATGACCCACATGGGCTTAAGGATTGATCGTTGGGTATTTCTCAAATATTGTGGAAATACAGCAAACCAAAATGAATAATGGAACTCACACATGAAATCAACATAAACAAGCCAAGAATGAAAGTAAGTTTACAAGTTTACACACATTACAACTCCCAAGGATTGGCCCATCCCATGGATGGGTTGACCTATTCAATAGAGTGTTCCATCTCCACCACTCTCTGGATGGTGGCATCTAGGAACTGATGTCACCTGTTAAGCTACCACTGCTCCTCAACTATGATAGGACGTAATTCATTAGCCTTAGTTTAGGGTCGATCCTCATCAACCCAGATTATGGCCATCACCTCAGAGGCTCACCTCATCAGCTCTTCAGCTTCTGCCAGTTGTGCCTTCAGCTGCGATACGATCCCTGATTATGCGTCAAGGAAAGTCAAGTACTCATTCGCCTGCACCCTCAACTTCTAAATCTCATTCTCAACCTCCTGAAGTCTCTTCATATTTATGAACTTCCTCCATTTCCAGCCCAAACTAAGGCTGCAGTCATGTTCCCATATCTTTTCTTCCATGAAATCTCAGATGAGCATATGAGGACGTTGAGAATCCACTCTTCTAAAGCATAATTTGTGCATCTGGGAATGAATCCTTCCCATTTGATCTATCCATTGCGCCTATGGGGTCTCCACAATGAAGCACTTGATCAAATTCCATTATCAGAGATAGAAGACCTTACTATCCTCTTCATCAGAATCTGTCTCATCCCGATCCTCAGGGTTAGCAGGTTCATATACAGGGAACAACTCCAAGAACTCATCAACATGGTCCTCATCTAGTGTCTAATTGGGTAGGATAGGTCCCATGTCATCCGATTGATCCTGGTCATCAGATTCTACCACAATGATTTCAAGATCAGTCCTGCTGATGGTCCCACCTATGATGGGGAGCGCTGTGGTTCGGTCAGTTTGGGCGTCTGCTTCCTTGAACACCAGCATTCCCCTGGGAAACGTAGTGCCATGAGATTCACCCATCCTCACCACAGTGGACATTTCCATTTGAAGAACTATTCATGTGAGAATACAAATATGTTAGTTGGTCTGTTTTAATGAAGGATAGTTGTAAATTCTGTGGAGAAGACTTACAAAGATCAAATAGTTGGTATCATCCCTGAGCTATTGCCATTGGGACCCTGAGGCATGACCCCCTTTATATGGTTGGTTAATATAAAGATTCTAGGAGAACCACCCTGGGTTTCATGGACCCGTTAGGTGTAGTAATCTCCATTGTCACAGGTACAGATCCCAAATCTCTTGCAGTTGCATCTACTATTGAACAGGAGTGGGTTTTATGTACAAGTCCCTCCTGTACTGGTTAAATGTTAGTTGAGAAGTCCTAAATGAACTGGATAAGGACTAAGATAAAGTGTTTTAGGGTTTACCTCAATAGCCTCTACCTCCAATTCTGAATTTGCGACCTCACCCTCCTCTAGAGGGATCCCTCTACCAGCCTCTTCCCCCCAGGAGGAACCTTGATATTCTTCCGGAAGAGGGAAGAAATCCCTCAATTCGGCATCTGACAACTGCGGAGGAGAAGTTTGATCTTGAAACACCTTCACCCGATTCTTCATTGGACACAGAGCACCCTGAGAGTGCACGAATTCTTCCAGCTCGACGATATACTACTCCCCCTCTGCCTAAGATACTGCAAAACCATCCTTGCAACAACTGATTCCCACCAAATCCATCCTGAGGTGGTTTAGATGATGCCACATATGGGAAGGGTTGAGAAATTTTCTTTTAATATCCTAGATTAGCCATGCCTCTAGGAAGACAGCATCCTCAGGCATATCTATATGGCACAACCGCTTCCCTGGAGCCTGAGTGGGTATCCTACGAAACCCCTTGGGTTACCTCCCCTCTTACTGACCTTGCTTCTCTGGGACCACTGGGCCTGCCACTATTGCCTGCCCCTCGGTCAGTGGGGGTCTCACAACTACTATAACACCACCACCACGAGACGTTCTTTCCACCTTCTGGCCCCAAACTCTAGGTTAAGGAGGCACCCCATCATTAGCACGGATAGTCCGCTGCTTCAGCATCTTCCCCGAGTAGGCTACATCCCAACTCTTGGCGTACTACTTCACCAGCCCATAGACATCTATGGGCGAAGGTAAATCATTCTACATCTTCCCATCCTCTTGTGTGAACATAAGCCACATCTGCCTCATTACACACGGATGGTCCTCATGGCGTATTCTCAAGTAGAACCTGAGGGTAAGCCTTTACATGCACTAGAACTACCCCACGAAGCAGTGTGGGGTGTACAACTCACAAAAAGGCTAGTAGTTGACCCCCGCCACCAGTACTCTACCCCAAAAGGATAGTAGGTAGGACCAATTTTATTCTATTCTCTATCTGTCATCAGTGAACACGCCGATTGGCAATGAGAACGGGTGGAAGTTGAACTCATCTGCCTTCCAAACCCAGTTCAACACCAAAAGTGGGGTCAAGTTTATGGGGAAACTCCCCACTGAATTCAAAATGGATGGTCGGAAGTCCGAAACTGGAGGAGACATGGGTATTAGGTATTCATAGACACCCCTAATATGTGCCGCTATCCACCCATATAGAAGATGGAATGACCTGCACACCCTATATGGGTTCTTCCCCTCACTAATATGCCACAACACGTTGTACAAATTAGACAACATCGGGATCCCCATATTGACCCACTCCCCCATCGCCCACATGAATTCCATGATAAATGTGTTCGGCCGCACGACCTTTTTCATGTCCTTCATTGGTAGAATCTATCCACAGATGAGGGCCGAAATGAACGCGGCCAACCAAACCACCGGTTGCTGCTCAATGTTTATGATGAACCCCCATGTCTTCCACTGGTTGTCATCCAAGAGTCACCAATAGGAGTGCTCCTTGCTGCGCTGGACCCCCTTCAGGCAAGTAGGAGGCCTCAAAGGAAACTTCCCATCTGTAGGGGAATTCAGGAACCGACTGAACCACCACTTGAAATGGACATCCCTCACCGATTTCTTATCCTCTCCTAGAACCATGCCCATCAATGCCTTTTCTAGTGGTGACATCTGCTCTAGGTCCTCCCATGTATCCATGGCAGGGAGGAACTTGACAAACATTTTTCCCAATATCGGGACCCCCAAGATTTGGTATAGGTCCCAGAGACTGATACCAACCTCCCCATGATGAATATGGAAAGTGTTGGTCCTCAATGACCACCTACTCAGAAACTTTGGCATCAGTTTTCTTAGCTAGTAGATATGGAATAGATAGGACCATTCTGCCTCATGTAGGCCTACTTTCCTTAGCTCTACCCCAAACTCCTTGCAGAAGGCACATAACCAATAAGCACAGGCCCAATCATCAGTGAAATTTATACCCTGGTGCAGATCCCACTCATCGGTCCACCCCTTCTTTGGGTTCCCCAAGGCCGCATTCAGAATGGTGTGGTATAGTGGGAGGGATACCTCTCACTTAAATGCCTTCCCATAGACTTTATTCACATGGTTATACAATAATTTGGCATTAACAGGTGTATAATCCTACCAAGTATGACCATCAGCCACCCTGAACCACTAGCACTAGCATGTCGTACTCTTAAACCGATAGGATGGATTTTCCATGCTTGATTCAGGAATTAAAACATCATCCCTTATACCAAATCCATATAGATGCAGCCTTTTTCATAGAGGGTAGTTCTTATGACTTTCTAGAAGTAGCTCCACCAGAGATTCATGGTCAGAATGGCTCCACACACATTCCCCGATCCCTAGGTTATCAGTCATCCTAGCCCACCGGGAAGCATCCGCAAGGACCCCTCTGGTAGCTCCTTGATGAGACATTTAGTCTTAATTTTTTTAGTTTTTTTTATGGTTCATGGAGCTCGTTCGCGGAGCTCATTCACCAAGTTTGGTCACAAAGAGGCAAGCCAAAGACCCCTACCATAGACCTCACAAACCCAAGTCTTGGTGTGCATGATCGCAGAGTCTGAAGACTCACTGTGTGCTGGAGAGTAGAAAGGACCCGATTCAAAAAGAGAAATTGTAGAGTGTGTTGAGCTTCACGAATCGAGAGAAAAATTGACCAAAAATGCAGATATGAGTAAGGAAAAAAGATAGGTCAACCTACCCTCTTTATTGGATAAGTCCTTTGAGCTTCACGGCGTGCCTGGCCGCGGTGAGATTTGCGGCGTTCTCAACCAGTGCATCACCTCTTCGCATCACAACCCTGCTTCACAATCTTGCTTCGTGATTAGGATAAACATTTTGGCGATCTACCCTCAGACTTCAACCCTCATTTTCTCCTTAACTCCAAGTCTGAGGGGGGGGGGATTTTTGCTGCCAAAATGTATGCCAAGGGAAAATACGCAAAGAAGAAACCAATGCCAAAGGGGTTAACTCATGAAGCTACTTCATGGATCCACCTCAGCACTGCAGTTGGCGTGAAGTTGTAGCTCCCTTTGTGGTCGCCATAGAGTAAAAAAGGCAGGAGGCTCTGTGGTTATGACATAATTAATCGGAAGCTTCATGCTGTTGAGGGAACTAGACCGCCTCTGCGATCCCTTCAAACTTAATGGTAGCCTCCACGAGCACCGCAAAGGAAATTAAGGAGGGATCTATGATGAGGAGGGGATGACATTAACCTCCGCAATTATGACAAACTTGACACAATCTGAGGCTGATCAAAGAGATCTATGTGGCTTTGCAGCGAGCTGTCCGAGCTCTTTGCTATCCCTTGCCTATATATACCAGTCTTCCATCGAACCCAAAAGATGAATACCCCTACCTTTTGCCTTCTCAACTCTAAAATCGAGAAGCACCTTATTCTCTACGAAACATTGAGAAAAATGAGATCTTAAAGGTACCTGAGCATTGATAAGTACATTTCCCTTAGCTCAAAACCAACCCCTCTTCAAGCTGGGATGCCCTTCACAGAGCCTACGAGCCATTGTGAAGGATGGAGATTACTAAGGGGAATTGGGTATTCACAAAGAACTTATGCTTCACAAATTACCTTCCATACACATGCGATTCACATGATAAGGCATGATCACTATGATTTGCGAAGTACATTGCTTCATAGTGCTATGCTTTGCAAGTCACCCATTATCCGCTAATTCCTACTCTACAAAAGCCTTTGTACTTCATGAAGTACCATTCATATGCATCTATACCATATGCCTTGGATATGGCACTCTACTTCACGAAGCATACCCCTTCACAAAGTCCTTATACTCTGTGAAGAACTAGAGCTTCACAAGATCCTTTCATGTGACCCCTTTTGCTTCACAAACCCTTCTCTTGTACGAACCTACAGGTTTCTGCGAAGTGATTTCAAGGTGCCTTGGGCAGTGCTTCACATTGCATTTCTTAACATCATGCTTCTTCACATAGGCACACTAATGAATATTGTTTCTTTTCATATCCATGCTAATGTGATCCCCTCAATAGATCACTCCATAACACCACCTCACCATGGAATTGTTGATGCCTTCCCTCCCTCAGGGGTGGGTGGGTATCGGTTATGTAAGTCTTAGGGGTGCGAAGTGAACCCACCTCCTCCAAGATATAGGACGTTAAACTGACAAGCACTATCATCCTCAGTACATGACATTAAATTGTGGCCTCACCCCGTTCAATATACACAGGGTGCCCCATCTCAGACATTCACTTGGCCCACTCATCTCCACTGGAGTGAGATCTTCCTCACATGGAATGAGATCCTCCTTATTGGAGTAGAATATGTCCGCGGGGAAGGGAAACCATCTTAGTATAAGCCCCTAGACTTTCTTGTGGGAGGTAGTATTCCTGATCCTCTTCTCTTATTTCATGCCAAAGACTAGAGGAGAGGGGGGCAGAGGGACCTTCATTACCCTATCCCTCTCTCTCTGATATTTTTCTCCATCGGGCCTCCATCTCAGAGTAAGTCCCAATCTCCATTTCCCTAGGTGGTTGGACAAGAAAAAGCCCATGTTTCCTCTTTGGACCAGAAACCATGCATAATACCTGTCTTTATTACCTAAACATGTACATTTTGCGACGTGATAATTGGGTATTTTCTGCCCCTTGTTTCTCACACCGAGCATGGCTCATGCAATCTTAGAGTAAACATTGACCATGGAATCCTTCCTGGGCCACCCTATCATGTAATTCCCAAACCCACCTTTCTAACTATGTCAACTTTGATATTTTCCCTCTCTAGGAAAGGTATGTAGGAAGCCTCCCTGAGGTTCAAGACCATCACCCATCAGTCCCAAACACTTTACATGAGTTCCCCCTCATCCCGCATGATGTTAAATTATATGCCCCTTTTCATCCCACATGATGTTAAACTATATGCTTCCGAACTACATGGGATTTGATTCTTGTATCCTAGGTAGGGTACATATGAAGCCTCCCTGAGGTTCAACCCCAAACAGCAGTAAGCTGTTGTAGTCACCAACCAGCGGTAAGCCATTGTAGACCCCAACTAATGGTAAGCCATTATAGTCCCCAACCAACAGTAAGCCATTGTAGTTTCCAACCAATGATAATAAATTGTAGTCCCAAACCAACAGTAAACGATTGTAGACCCCAAACAGTAGTAATCCATTATAGTACCCAACTAGTGCTAAGTTGTTGTAGTCCCTAACCAGTGGTAAGACATTGTAGACCCCAACTAGCGGTAAGCCGTTGTAGTCCCCAACCAATAGTAATATGTTGTAATCCCCAACCAACGATAAGCTGTTGTAATCCCATTTTTTGGGAACCATATCTTTGGTCCATCCCAGTGGATTCAAACCAACTGACGGGATGCTAACCACGCGTAATCCCTAGCATGTCATCAGGCCGCAATCCTCTACGCACACCCCGATTCCATCCCACATCCTGAACTACATGGACTTTGATTCCCTACCACAGGGATATGTAGGAAGCCTCCCTAAGGTTCAATACCATCACCCATATCTCATCCCAGTCTCTCCCTTGAGCCTTTGTGTTTTGGAAAGGTCATGTCCCAACCTGGAGGTTCTACTTCCTTCGGGTCCCATCCATGCGTCCATTCCCACGAGCCACCTCCACAGGTGTCCCATCGCCCCACCAAACTATATGGACTTTGATTCCCTGCCATGAGGATATGTATGAATCCTCTCCAAGGTTCAAGCCCAATAATACCATCATCTTCATGGTGGTTCGATCTCATTTTCCACCCACGTCATTCAACTCTCCATCATCTATCCAGATTTTTATCTAGGATGCCACATCCTAGTGAGATCATTCCATTCATCCCATCATTGCTCCTTATGGCACCTAGGTAGCTAACCATGCATAATACCCACACAATCCATAACCATCCAACCAAGAGCACTCCTCTTGCAATGGGCCTCTAACCACTCGTAATCCCCAGCGTGTCTTCGGGTCGTTGTCCTCTATGCACACCCCGATTCATCACCCCTTTGAACTATGTGGATTTTGATCCCTGTCTCTCAGGACATGGTATGTCCCTAAGGTTCAATACCAGCCAATGGAAAACCTCAGATTCCTCTTTATAGGGACCCAATAATCCTTGGATCCATCTTCATCAGACGTCTTTATCCTCCCTTATAGTAGGATTCTTAGGTGCTCCCTCTTGGGGATACAACCATATGAACCCCTCCTGTCAGTGTTCCGATAAGTCTGATCCATCTCCTCTAGATGTTAAACCCGTGACATACCCTATTTTAAACATTGTAAGCTGAGGAAAACCTTAGGGACATGCCTAGGGAATATAATTCCCTGCATTAATGTGGGATGCCTTGGGCTTCTGTGTCCTATAGAAGCCCTATCATAAGGGGAAGAAACCCAGATGCATCAGTGTTTCAACGCCCATACATTCCATCGACGTCCAACATGACTAATCCCCTGAATAAAGGTTGCTGGCCTGACTTGAACCCTTGGAATCTCCTAAAATAAGTAGTGTAATTAACCAACATTCATGAAGAAATGGAACTGGGAAGAGTTTCACAAACAACGTCTTAATATTTAAGGGAGACTCGGACTAGGTGACAAGTTCTAAGGAGTAATCCATAGAAGGAGAGACTGACATCCCATCATCCCATTTCAATCAAGGAGAAAACATCCCTGAATAAGTGACGGATTTCACCCACCTTTGGAAAGTGGGAGTGAGGGGCAAAAATCAGTGCATTCTCCACAGATGGATGTGTGCCCCAGTGAAAGATTCAGAAACAATATCTTATGGAGGTAAGGGATGGGTGAGCTGAAGGTGGCTCATATAGTGTATTCTTAGGTGAACTAAGGATACTTCATGTAGGGTTGGAATAAATAAACTAAATATACATTTGGGTCTCATGTAGGTCCCAAGTTTGAGAGGAGACCTTTGCACTAGTAATTTCAAATAAGGGGTATTCTCTCACATGTGTCTTTTTTTTCTCATACTAAAGAAAATTTAATCCCAGAAATTTCTATTCTCTTGTGTTTTTTTGATCTACTTGGGTGGTTTCAAGGGCCTGGGAAAAGGACTAGGGCGAGCAGAGATTCAAGGATTCTTCTGACATTTTAGTATTGTGAAATGCGGATACCCAGGGTTATATTTATAGGAAATATTGGGACCCTAGATGAAGTAAGTCATCCATATAGTTCTATCTCACAATTTCTATATGCAGGTGTCACATGCAGGTGTGACTACTCATTCTAGACTACGCAGGTCAGGCCTGGATGAGCCTCTTGGCACATAGGCTGGGTGCATGTAGGTTGAACTGGGTGAGTTCCTTGGTTATCCTTGGTGCCCTTCACATATTTATTTCTTGAGGTACTTTCCTTTGAAGCTTCTCACCCTTATGTGATAAAAAAGGGTTTCAACAAAATTCCCCTTATGATTGGATCCAATCATAAGAAGAGGGTTTGATCCTAATGTAGAGGAAATTGAATGCCCACTACTCAGACCAATCATGTAGGTGGTTCATACATGTTGTCGATGTAGGTACACACAGGTTGGCCATAAAGGTTGTCCATATAGGTTGGCCACGCCTATAAATACCTTTGTACTCTAAACATTTCTTTCTTCCTCTTTAACTATTTTATTTATCTCACTGTGCTAGTCTCTCATGCTATCCATATGAAGAATCCTCTCATGAAAGCACTTGGTATGATTGTTAGTGCAGGATAGAACCCTTAGCAAGGTACCTGTTTGAGGTCACTTAGGAAAGGGACCTACATAAGGTCACTTGAGTTAGGTACCTACATCAGGTTAGTTGGGTGAGTGACCTACATGAGTTCTTCCCTTTTCCAATATTTCATAAATTTACAAAAAATAAAGATTTTAACTTTAATGAAAATTTTGATTCTTCTTTGTAGATTCCCAATGGATCCTACAAGGGATTTTGATGAAAAAAATGATGCTTGTGTTTAAGAGATAATTAAAAATGTCAGACCAAATTACTATGACATGTGTGACTCCACCCTCCTAGATTTATAAAAACACTTAAAGAAGTACCAGTGAGAGTACATGTAGAGTGATTATCTTCCTTTATATAATCATGTAATTCATAGATATTTTCTCATTCATGAAGCTTAGAAATTATTTTTTTGAAGTCATGGTTCATAGAATACACTAATTTTCCCAATTCCAACGTATCTTTAAAGGGAAAATTTATTAATAAAGTGATAGTTCTCATTGCATGAATCATACATCATAGCTAGTACACCCTAGACCTGAAGCCTCAAACCCATAAATCAAAACCTCACTACTACTAGTCTATCCTTCATGCATCCAAGATAGATTAATCACAATGATGTAAGGAATATTTGGACTTCTATTCTAGAGGGGGAGCTATGCCTGAATAGATGTGGGCATACTGGGTGCACCAAACCTGTGTAGAATTTAAGACTGAGCTGTAAAATGTTAGCATATATGAGGTGTTTTGGGTGGCACAAATGTATGTTTAGAGTAACTTAGATATTATCCTTTAAAAGTTGAGCTAATAGAGCCCTTATAATAATAATTTCCATTTAATGAATGGAGACATTGTAATTAGCCTGTGGGATGTATATAATATATTATTGGCGCCCATTCTTGGAAAGATGTATGATGGGTTCATCCCATGAAAGAACACCTAGAACAATGCTTAAAGGAATCTTTTTTTGGATCATGATCTATTGTAAATGGAACAAAAGATTAAGAGGGGATACCCTCACCCAAGGGTAAATATTCATCCTGAAGCATGGATGAAGGAATTCCTTGAGACAGAAGGAGAAAGTACTGCTTTCTAGAGCCCAATGGGATTCCTCTTATTAGAGAATCAAAGAATTCCTAGAAAATTCTAGCCTATATTGAAACAGGTCCAAAATAACCAGTGGGGTTACAAAGTCAATTATTACATCTCCCAAAGTACTCTTCTCTCTGAGTTTATTTTGATCTGGTTGAGTACCTATTTGTGATCATTCCATTAATCTAATGATGGAATGAGACCAGGGGGTTTTCCATAGTGGCCAAATTATCAAAATCAAACCACATAGGGATGGTTTCCCCTATTTTGGAAAAGATCTACTAGTTTTTACTGCATGTGTACACCAAGAAGGATCCATAACTAATTTTAGGCTCATTACAAGTGTGATGGGGATGGATTGTATCAAAATTCATATATTATGCTATTATGAGTGTATTTGGAGTTCTTAAAGGTTGGATTATCACATTCATTTAGGTTGTTTCTGGTATACATCCTTTATCCCTGAAATATAGTGAATACCTTAATAATCTGAACATAATGGGAGAGTTTAACTTCTTCCCATATAGTGATATTCCTACTGGGACATTCATTGAAAATTATCAATCCAATTATGACATGAGGTTATACCTGATTACAATTAGATACAGTGTTCTAGAAGCCCATATTGATAGCAAGATCATACATGAGGCCTATGCTCCATATTGATTTTACTGCTAGTTCAATTCTATACAATATAAAAATTTATATCCCCCACACATTTGGTTTGACAAGAATCTAATGGTGGACCAAAAATTTTAGATCCTCATGGCCTTGGATGAATCCCTAGAGTCAATAATGCTCCCCCCCATCAGATGCATCAATCCGGCTAAGCTTCGGGTAAACTAGTGCATGGATTTATTCCTACCCCCTAGGGGATTTGACAACAAGCATCCCTCAAGTCAAGTAAAAGATGATTTTTGGGTGTAGAAAGAACATTAGGAAGTTTTATCCCAAGGTTGATGATAATTAAGTTCTGAATTCTTCAAAAAAAATCTTGGTAAAGGTCCATAGAGTGAGTCAAAGTTGAGAAAACCACCACTTTCAAAATGAGGTGGTCTATTCATCACCACTGAGAGGATACCTAAGCCCCAACTACCCATTATCTTGTTAGAGAAAAGAAGAATAAAAGGGATTAAAAGTCAAAATATGGAAGGTCTTCCTCTCATCCAGCCACATTATCATTAGATTATGTTCAACCTTTGGTAATCCATGCTTGGCAGGGCATGATCCGGGACATTCAAGATTTAGGGGGGTTTCTCCAAGATGGAATATATATCCCTGAGATTAGGGATATATTATCACCCTAGGATTTTAACCATAATTTTTTTTACTAATATTGGGAAGTATATTCAATATATGGAGATGTTGATATATACCACTGATGATTAGATCCTATCCATGAGGCGGGTAACTGGCATGTTGTCTTAACCTACTACTGAGAGATTATTTGGCCAATCTGATGAGTAATGGGATGACTTCATCGATGTTAGTGAGGTATATCAACAATTTTTACTTCTATTTTCACTCCCTCATCAATGATCAATAATTTCAAGGGGATTTAACTTCTAGTTAGGAGGAGAAGAATATGTACCAAGTGTGGTGTCTGAGTCACTAAAATATGGGTCAACGAACACCCCCATCAGAGTGGGGTATGGGTATCTCAAGTCCTTCGAGAAATCCTTGAGTTATAGGATGATAGAGGAAGAGATAGAGGAAGGGTATTCTTGACTACCAACTCCCACATTCACAAAAGAGGTTGGCATGGATCTTATATAATCTGATGAAGGTGCTGGTGCTGATCATAAATCTACAAGGTTCAAAGATATTGTGCCTTATGAGAAGCTAGTGGAAAGAATCGACTATAGAGACAATTTGGGTCTTGATCCATGTATCTCAAATACTTTTACTAGTGAGGATGCTATGATATGTGAGGCCTTATATAATGAACTAAGGAAACTTGAGGATATTTTAAAAAATATTAATATTCTCACCTCTCTGAAGTAGTTTAGAGACTTTGATAGGGAATTGGAAGGACATTAAATTTCTCTTTCTTATATTTTAAAACATAATCAACCTCACTATGTTTGATTCCTCACACCATATATTTACTTTTGAAACTTTTTCTGCAGAAAAAATTTCCAAGGAAATTCATGACCAAGGCATCCAAGTCCATCCTACTCCTATTTTTTAGGGAAAACAAACAAGGACTCTGAAGTGTGATATTATTAAGATCCCTCCATCCTGATTGTTGGGAAAACTTAGAAGGATGTTCCTTTTCAGGAGGTACCTATTCAAATAATTGAGACCGGGGATGTTAGGGAGGAATCAAATCATGTAGTTGGTCCATAAATGGGTGAGAATTATTAACTCATCTAGTTTTTTTAACTTATTTTTCCATCTGTTAACCCCTAATGCTAATGAGGGGTTCTAAATGCTATACAGTTCTATCGAAATTGGTTGATGGGCCTAAGGGGTAAGATTACAAACTAACTCATATAATAATAGAATGAGAGGTAAATAGTATTTTGAAGGGAGTGGAGCATGGTTTGCCACTGAGTGTGTTAATCCTACAGTATATCTCTCCCTTTGAAAGAGGCTCCAAGTCATACATAGAGACACATGACACCTTTCGCACCACACACCATATTTTATAGCAATATATCTAGAAGAGATGCCTCTCAAATATATTTCGCCATGACTTTTCCAACTTCTAACCATGTTTTCTATTTCTGTGTATGGAAGGTTTGATTACCACACTATACACCATGACATGAAGTCAATCATTCTGATCGAGGAAAGGAGAAAAGTTTGAAATGTATAGATGTACAACTCTTAGGTAAGTTTCAAGATCTCATAACTTTTATAACCTAGGAGGAGCTCATCCATGCTAATGAGGTTGAGGAGTATTAGAACTACCTTAAACATAAATATCTCCAAATGGTACACCTTCAAGAAGAATTAAATTTCATAAAAGAATAGATTGTAAAATTCCACCAATCCATGAAGAGGGCCTTTTCATAAGGCATGGATTATGTTTCCATGGAGAAGGATAAATTCTGTCATGCAGAAGAGGCCATCACCACATAACTAGCTGGGTTTCAGAAAACTATAGATAAAGCTCATGCCACCACTAAAAAGCTCAAAGACTATATTGAGGAACACCTGTAAAATTTGGTTGAGAGACTACATCATGTGGAATATCCTCCTCATTTCAAAACATGATGAAAAGGATTTTAGTTTTTTCCTTAATCATCTATTTTTGTGTTCCTGTCCTCATTGTAACCATAATATAACACTAAAAACAAATAATTTAATTAAATTCCATTGTGTTAAAGATTTGGAATTAAAATTATAGTAATGAAAGATCTCTAATATTTTTCCTAAGTCCTTATATCTAGGAAGAATAGTTCAAATATTTCAATGGTCTTATGAAAGACCCTAAAAACATTGTGTATTTTGTGCCATGACCCTCATTTTTTCCTAAGTCAGATATCAAGAAGACTTAGTGAGAGAGACTTTACTTTTTCTTAGGCCACCATTTGCATGTTTTTAACCAAACAAGTTTTATGAATCCTTTTTTTCTTTACTCAATTTTTTTCCAAAACCACATGGAGTGCAGGTCTAGCGAGTTGAGACTCAACTTTTATCCAGGGATCCATTTTGCGGGTTTTAAACATAAAGAGCACTGTGTCTCTTTTTTTGGGAAGTTTATGGTGTTTCAAGATGGACTAATGTGACTGGTGTTTTAGGTTGAACAAATTTGACCATGAGTTGTGAAATTATGACCCAAGTTAGGCTTACTGTATGTGAACATTTTGGTATTCTTAAATCACATATATGAGGGATTTTTGATTCACAATTCTTTGATTTCAAGACCTGAAAAAAATAACGTGATAAATATCTTGGGAATTACCATGTACATTGTTTAAAACATGGTCTCAAGTATGATATTTTCACTAAGGCTTATAGAGATATAATAGGTCTCTCCTGAGAATGAATGTGCATTTGGTTGAAAGACCCTTTTTGTGGGAAACTTATGAAAATAAAAACCAGGGTGTATCAATGCATAGTCAAAACAAAGGTGTCATATGGAATCAAAAATTATATTATTGGTGTTTGGGGAGTTGAAAAGATTCCTATTTCTCAAGACCATGAAGGGTATTTTGTAAAGGGAATGCATCTAAGAATGAAGAGAGCATCTCTGTTGGCACTAAACATGAATAAGAAAACACTCCTATAGAAATTTGGAAAGTATAAAGGAGGGGGAATTATATTTCAATCATAATCAGGAAATGAAGGGCTATTGGGTGTAATTCCTTGACCCCATAAGTCCGGAGCCAGTGCATTATTTTATTAAATTGGCATTATTACAATGAATCAAATTCAAAAGGACCAATCAGTTTTGAAATCTTTGAAAGACATGTTACATACATGATAACGACAAAACATTGGGAAAACAAAATAAAAAATTATACATAATAAAATTGAATAAACTACATCTTTAAAATCTTATTCAAAGTTATTATCTTAATAACCTGGAGAAAGAAACATAATGAGGGGGGCAGTCCACACTCCCACAAATGATATTATAGTTTTTACAAAAAATGGAAGGTATAAGGATATATGTTGTAAAATAATTAAAGAAGATTAAATACATAATAAATATTATATATAACATATCTAAATATATTTTCTATCATAATTGCCACCATGATAGGTGGTAAAAGAAAAATGAACAATCATCATTTTGTGAGGCGGTAGTCCGCCATACACATAAACAGTATGTCTGTAACCCATTAGATGGAAATGTGTGTAAGTAAAGGTATAAAACTTAAAATAAAAAATCCTAGTATATTTAATATATTGGTGTTGTTATATTAGAATTGAATAATGATATTATAGGGAGTGGAGAATGGAAATAAAATTAAATATCTTTAGGAAAGACGTTACCTCTTAATCGGGTAACTCCTTTCATTTCACACCAAAGGCTTCCTTGGATTGATTTCTGCTCAAAGGGAGGATTCAAGGAGTAAGGTAGGTATGTTGGGGAGATATTTGGAAATATTTTGGATGAACTTAATTAGCTTGAATGGTGTGTGGAAATGAGATGAATGAAGTCCTTTTATAATGGAGGAGGAGTGACACTCTTGTAATATTTTAAAAGAAAGGAACCCCACCCACATATTTTTTTATTGAAAGTGGATATATAATGGTCCAAAGTATAAAAAAGGGATGATAGGGTCTGAATATGAACATATAATGGATTTTTTATAAGTTTATAGGTCATTTTGGGTCATAAGATTATGGTTTATCTCTTTATTAAGCATAAATTAACCTCAATCATTGTAATTAATTTTAATTACATTCACTAATAATTTTGGTCAAAAACTAAGTTTAAATTATTATATGTTATAAATTATTCTGATTAAAAATACGGAATCCATTTTTTTAATTTCCAATAATATAATTTCTAGAAATTAATTTATATTTAATCCCGTTGATGGGATGATAATGTTGGTTTTTAAAGTAAAAACGTCCAAAGGTTTGCTTTGTGTGTGTAGTCAATTTCAAAGAGGAATTGATTAAAATAAACTTAATTGTATTAATTGATAAAAATATTATCAAATTAAACTTTAAAAACAATTTAAAATATATTTTAACCTTATAAATAAATTATATAAAATAGAAGTTTTGAATTAAATTTCAGTATTTTTCACTTTTCATTAAAAAATGAAATTTCAAAGAAAAATACCAAAACTTCACCCTAAGATAATTTTTATGTTACACTTAAAAATATTAAGTTTATTTTTAAATACTAAATTTATAATGTGGTAAAAAAATTTATTTAAAAAGGGTTCTCCATCGAAAGGCGATAAAACTACATGTATAAACAATATAGCATTTTATGTGTTTTATTGGGTTTACTCTTATCTTAGTTCTATAAAATATATTAGATGAGTGTAAAAAAAATTAGTGGATATATAATATATAAATTTATTATATATACCTCCTAAAAGTGTTATTATTTGATTGATTTTACAAAACATAACTAAATAGTGTTTTTTTAAATCGGGTATTATGTGTATTTTCAAGACTATCAACAAAATTAAATTTATACTAAAAGGAAAATATGGTAAAGTCTTGGGGTCATACATTCTTCCCTCCTACAATTTTTTTCCTCACACTTTTAGGGGTATTAACTTAAAAAATATGTGGGTAGTTCTTCTTCATAGAATCCTCTAGTTCTAATGTTGCTTTCTCTATTTTGTGATTTCTCCAAAGTAACTTTACCAGAAAAGTAATATGATTCCTCAATAATTTCCCCCTAGTATCAAGAATATTGATGGGTTATTCATAGTATTAAAGGTAAGGTTACAACTCTGTCTCATCATAGGTGATAACATGTGTTGGGTCAAGCATGTACTTAGCATAGATATATGGAGCACATTGTGTACTTTTGAGAGATTTGGAAACATAGCCAAACGATAAGCAACCGATCCAACTCATTAAATAATATCAAAGGGTTTGATGTACCTAGGACCCAATTTTCCCTTCTTACTAAACCTGATAACACCCTTATATAGAGATACCTTTAGGAAAAACATGATCTCCCACGTGTAATTCCAAATCGTTTCTCTAATTATCAACATAACTATTTTGCCTACTTTGAGAATTTTGATATGAGCCTGAATAACCTTCACATTTGTCATCATCTCTTCAACAAGTTCTGATCCTATGAGTTTCCTTTATCCAAATTCATCCTAATAAGCCAGATTATGAAACCTCTTTCTATATAATGCTCCATATAGTGTCATTTGAATACTTGAATAAAAACTATTATTATAGGAAAATTCCACCAAAGGTAAGTATTGATCTCACATACCTTGAAAGTCAAGTGATAATTAAATAAACATGTCCTACATTATTTCAATTGTTCTTATAGAATATCCATTAGTTTGAGGATGGTAGGCGGTACTAAAATGAATCCCAGTGTCAAGAGAATTTTAAATACTCTTCTAAAATTTTGTTGTAAAGTGGGGTCTCAATCAGAGACAGTTGAAAGAGGTGTAGCATGAAGTCTTAAAACTTCATTAACATAGAGCCTTATGAGGTGCTCAAGAGGTAGGTATTATCTTATGGAAATGAAATATGTATATTTGTTTAGGAAATCAACAATAACCCATATTCTATCATTCTTTCTAGGAGTATTTGGGAGTCCTATGACAAAGTCTATAATAATTTCATCCCATTTCCACATAGGAATACAAATAGGTTTCAGGAATCCTTTAGAATTCTGCCTCATAGATTTCACTTGTTGGAAAACCAAGCATTTGGATACAAAATAAAAAATTTCCCACTTCATGTTATCCCCCCAAAAATGTCCCTTCAAGTCCCTGTACATCTTTGTGCTTCTAGGGTGTATAGAGAAATTTAAGATATGAGAATCATCCAAAAATTCCATTTTTATCTTAGTTATTTATAGAATGCATATCCTCTTTCAAAACTTTATAACACCATCTTCACAAACAAAGTATACTAATTTTCCATCATTCACATCTTTAATTTTCTTCTAAAAGTCCTCATCATCAGATTGAGAATTATTTATCTTCTCTAATAAAGATAATTTTGTAATAATTTGATAAATTATTGATGTATCTCATTCATTAGAAAATAACATATCCATCTTTACTAGATCCATGAACATTGGATCCTTATCAATACTCATCTGGGTTAGAACTCCATGATCCTTCCTACTTAATGCATCTTCCACCTTATTTTCTTTCCATGGGTGGTAGTGTATTGAGACATGATAATCCTTGAGTAGTTCGAGCCATCTCATTTGCCTCATGTTGAGATATTTTTTTGAGAAGATGTATTTTAGGATTTTATGATCTGTGTATATCTCAAAAATTTCTCCATAGTGATAATGTCTCCATATTCTTAAAGAAAAGATTATAGACACTAACTCTAGATCATGGGTTGGGTAGTTCTGTTCATGATTCTTTAATTTCCTTGATGCATATGCAATAAACTTATCATTTTGTATTAAGATACAACCAAGTATTTTTTCTATTCATCACTATATATGAAAAACCAATCACTCCTAGATGGTAGGTTTAAAATTTGAGAATTGACTAATCTTCTCTTTAGTTCATCAAAGCATTATTCACATTCCTTTATCTAGAAAAACTTAACTCATTTACATGTAATCTTGGTTAAGGGGTTATCTAATTAGGAAAAATTATGAACGAATAGACAACAATAACCCACCAAACCGTTTAAACTACATACCTCAGTTATGTTTACTGGAATAGTCTATTCTTTGACTACCTTTGTGTTTGCAGGATCAACTGATATTTTATCCTTGGAGATAATATGGCCAATAAAAGAGACTTATTGAATCCATAAATCCATTTACTAAATTTCCCATATAACTCTGCCCTTCTAAGAGTCATAAAAATGATCCACAAGTGATTTTGATGGTTCTCATAGATTTTAGAATACACCTGAATATCATTAATGAATACCATAAAAAACCATCAAGATATTCCATGAATACTTTGTCCATTAAGCCCATAAAAATAGAGGGTGCATTAGTTAGTACAAATGGAATTACTGTAAACTCGTAATGTTTATACGTCATCCGAAAATCTATCTTTGGAATGTCTTCCTTCTTAAATCACAATTGGTGATACCTAGAATGAAGATCAATCTTTGAAAAATATTGGGATTCATGAATATGATCAAATAAGTCACCAATGAGAGGTAGAGGATACTTATTCTATATTACAATGGAACTGATTTCCCTATAATCAACACACAACCTCATGGATCCATCTTTCTTTATAATAAATAGAAGAGGGGATCCCCATGGTGAAACACTAGGGAGAATAAATCCCTTATTACCTAAATCCTATAGTTGTTTTTTCAACTCTACCAATTCCACAATTTCCATTCTATAGGGAGTCTTTGATATTGTACTTTCATGAGAGATTAAATCAATAGATAATTCAACCTCACACTTTAGGCGATGTCCAAGTAAATCCATAGGAAATAAATCAATGTATTCTTACAAAATTAGTACATCCTCAATTTCAAGATTACCTTCTTCATCATTAGAAGTTTTTTTTCTCTTCTTCCCCAAGAATTTTATTTAGTAGGGCTATTGGCAGTGGATCTAAATAAAAATTAATAGAGAAAACTTCTGCTCTAAAAATGAGGAATTAAATATTTTCCTCACAAATTGTAATTTCCTTACTATTGTAATAAATATTTGAATCATATTTTGAGAGTTATACCATATCAGGGACAATATCAAAGTCAACCATTGGTATGATTATAATGTCAACACATAAAACACATTTATGTGTTATAATTGGGACTGACTGACACATATTTTTTGCAATGATACTTACCTTAGGGGTTTTTAATGACTAATATCTTATTAAATCAAAAGGGAAATGTATAATTTTCTTGGAAAACTAGGTAGATATAAAATATTGTGATGATCCAGAATCAAATAATAAGTTGGATAAATGTGAAGATAAGATTAATCTACCTACCACCACATCATTTGGTATATCTACCTCCACTATAGTGATCATATAAGATGTTATATTTCTACTTGGAAACTTATGTGGTAGATTCCCCTAATTCTTGGGGAAATTATTTTCAAAATTTCCCATATCCTTACAATTATAGCACTAGAAATATTTCATTGACTTCTTTCGATTGCATTCATGAGCCCGATGACCCCTATCTTCACATTTATAGAAAACCCCCAATCCCTTCAAACATTTCTTAGGGTGCCTTTTCTCACAGTTCTCACAAGATGGGAATCTCTCAAACATATTATTCTTATTTTTATTTCATTTATCATGGTGCTCAGATGAACTCTTCTTACCTCGGTTTCCTTTGAATATATTGATTCTAGAAAATTCCTTCTCCACCTTAATGGAACATAAAACTATTTCATCATATGATGATAAATTATGGGAAAATGGAACCATTAAAAGATTTGGATTAATACATTCAAAGAAGTGATCGATCACACACTTCGGGTTGCGTATATAATGTGAAGTATACCTAGATATCCTTATAAATGTATCTTCATAATCTGTAGCACTCTTCTCTTCCTTTTGGTTTAAGCTAAGGAACTTTCTCTTCATCTCAATTTGTTGATCACAAGGGATTTATTTATTGAAGTATGTTTCTATAAAAGTTATATATTCTATGAGTTCAATTTATTTTTCCTCTCTTGTATTTTGGATTAGAGACCACCACTGATCCACATCACCTTAGAGACAATATACCACAAGTTTAACTTTTCTTTTTTGCTGCATTCCAAGGCTGTAAATATCTTCTCCAATGACTTAATCCATTTCTCAAATACAATTTGATTAGTATTACCACTAAAAGATAGGGGATTATATCACATAAAATGATCCAACATAAGATATTCTCTTCATGTAATATGTATTTCCATTCATGCAAGGTTATTTTTCATAACATGATTTTGTTTCCCTAATATTTCCATGATTTTGTCTATTCCAATACCAGCTGTATTAGTTTGCTTAGGAGGGAAATTGATGAATTTTCCATGACTATTGACACCATTCTTCCTTCCATGTTCCTCTTCTAAATAATGCCATAAATTGGATTATCTCATAATATATAATTCCAAATATTTTATATCCTATAACATAAATTTATGCATCATAAATCTAAAAATAATAAACTTTGGTTACTTTAGGGGAATCTTTACTTTCAAATCATTCATAATGGTAGGTAAATAAAATGTGAATTATCCTAAGCATATCTCCCAGGAGTGTCAAAACAGGTGCATAGTAAGACCAATTGTCATGTACTAGGTTACCCCAAGTTAGGCCCAGAACACCATGTCAGAGTTATTATTCCTAAGCACATCTGTGCTAAAACCACATCCACTTGCAGTATCTAGATAGGGATGTATTTACAGAATTACCCACATAATATATACCTTACCAAAATTATAGTATGTTCTTCTAGAATCTACCTCAATTTCTATCTTAGGTTTATGTTCCTTAAACAAATTATTCTAAATCTAGTTTCCAAGGTTGATTCTAAACCTCCATTTGATACCAACTATAAGACCCTGACCCCAAAATCTCAGACCTAGTGTATTATTTTATTCCATTATCATTATTACAAGGAATAAAATCCTGATGGACCAATTAGTTTACCAGTCTTGGAAATATGGATTACATACCTGATATCCAGAATACATTGGGAAAAAAAAAATAAAACAATCTACTTAATAAACTGAAATAAACTGCATCCTTAAAATCTTATTCAATGTTCTCATCTGCATAACCTGGGGAAAAAACTTAATAATGGTGAGGTCAAATGCTTAGTAAGGGTAAATACAATGGAAGTAATAATGAATCAATATTTATAGAAAATTAAATAATTGATAACACTTTCCATTTACACAACTAGATAAGTCATAATTAATATAGAAACGTAAGAAAGTAAAATGCATCCCATAAATCAATAAAGTGGGAATGAATTACATCCATAGATATGTCGACACAAAATATCATGGATAAATAATAACTGAAAATAAATGAGGGATATTATTTCTTAATGGAAATCATATTTAATTCACGTGAAAACCTATACCTTCAATACCTTTCACAAGACAATTTAAAACCACAGATAGAAATTTATTTAATTTGTCCAACTTATTCATCTCATGAGAACCTGTCATTGCATCGAGGAGCTATATAAAGTATGGGATCCACCCTTAATTTATAGTCTAAATCATGTCTCAAAATGAATAATCAAAATAAATAATATGCCTTATAAAATATCCCTATTGAATGATAAATCCATATTTATCAATAATTCCTAAGTTAAACAAATTAATATCAAAGTAAACACCATATGTAATATGGTATATGGTTTATGAAACACTAATATCAGTTACAAGATAATGTAGATATTAAATTAAATTTTCAATGAAAAATGATTACAATAAAGTGATTTTTCAAGAGAAAGTTAACAATCCCAAAATTAAGTGAGATTGAAAAGATAATCATTAAGAACATTTTTTAGGAGAATAATCTTTAATCATTTCAAAGTGTCCCATACCACTTTGAAACATTTAAACCAAAATACCCATGGAGGAATAATATTTAAATAAAACTTATAAAATCATTAGAGTAAGTATATTCATGATATAACATGTAAAAATGCAATATATACACCAAATAAAAGTGGACTGGCGTATAATAACAAATAAGTCTCAATGGGATGTAAGCTGAGACGAAATTTCCTTACCAATGTGGTAAAAATTGAATTATAAAACCTAAAAGTAATAATAATTAAATAAAAAATTTAAATACCATTAATATAATATAATTCATGATATTATATGTCAATGTGGTAGTATGTTCACCATATATATGAAATTATGTGCACAACAAAAAAGTATGCATCATAGAAAGAAAAGTGATACAAGAATCCATTACCATAACTTTCCTTTCATTATGTAGTATTTATCCTCCTATATAGTGGTTAAAAAATATATTAATAAGTTATTATAGAAGAATACTCATCATATATCATCTTCTCATAATATATTAATTCCCGTTTGTTAACAATCTTTCATTATTTTCACTATTTTGGTGTTAATTTCCTAGTTTTCTTAAGTATGTTTTGTCTTGTTACTTGTTATTCCTATTACATAGATCAAAATTTATTCATCTACATAATGTAAAACATGATTTAACTTTCATATATACTCATTATATATTTATTTATAATAATCTGTAAATTTTGGATATAAGAAATGAAATGCGTCGTTCATGGAGGTGGTAGGCCATACGTACGCATGAACACTACTTTCATTTCTTTGACATATTAAAATAATGAAGATTAAATGATACATATGTATATTATAATTAAAGTATCATAACCATTTCATATATTTTAAAAAAAATTATTAAAATTATATTTAATATGTTCCATGTATAGCATGAACGAATCACATCGCTTGAGGGGGCGATAATCCACACTCCCACAAATGATGTTATCATTTTTACAAAAAATAGAAAGTATAAATATATGTGATGTAAAATAATTTCAGAAGTTTAAATATATCATAAATATTATATATAACATATATAAATATATTTTACATCATAATGGCCACTATTATATGTGGTAAAGGAAAAATGAACAATCTTCTTTTCGTGAGGCGATAGTCTGCCATACACGTAAACAATATATTTGTTACCCATTAGATGGAAGTGTGTGTAATTGAAGGTATAAAACATAAAATAAAAAAATCATAGTATATTTAGGATACTATTTTTGTTATATTAGCATATAATGAGGATATTTTAGGGAGTAGAGAATGTAAATAAATTTAAAGAGTTTTAGGAAAGACGTTACCTCTTAATCATGTAACTCCTTTTGGATTGCACAAAAAGGCTTCCTTGTATTTCTTTATGACTATAGATAGGATTTAAGGATGAATTTAGGTATGTTTGGGATATATTTGATTTGATTTTTTATAAACTTATGTGGATTTATAGGTGTGAGGAGGTGTGAGGAATGGAGGCCTTTTATGACGGAGGAGGAGTGTCACTCTTGAAATATTAAAAAAGGAACCCCACACATATTTTTTTAAAAGTGGATAAGTAATGGTCAAAATTATGTAAAATTTGGTATAGGGTATAAATATGGCCATAAAATGTATTTTGGAGAAGTGTATAGGTCGTTTTGGGTCTTAAGGTTAAGGTTTAGTTACTTATTAAGCATAATTTAACCTTAATCGTTGGAATTAAATTTAATTATATTCAGTAATATTTTTGGTAAATAACTAAGTCTACCTTATTATACATTATAAATTATTATTATTATAAATATGGAATCCATTTTTCCAATTTCAAATCTCAAAATTGGTAGAAATTAATTTAAATTTAATCCTGCATATGGAACGACAATGCGAGGATTAAAGTAAAAACGTCCAAAGGTTTGCTTTGTGTTTATTGTCAATTTCAAAGTGGGATTGATTACAATGAACTTAATTGGATTAATTTATAAAAATATTATCTAATTATAATTTAAAACCAATTAAAAATATATTTTACCCTTATAAAAAAATTAGATGAAAAGGAAATTTTGAATTAAATTTTAGTATTTTTCACTTTTCATTAAAAAATTAAACTTCACAGAAAATTTCCAAAACTTTACCCTAAGATAATTGTTATGTTTGGATTCCAAATATTAATTTTATTTCTACACATTAAATTTTTAAAGTTGTTGAAATTTTATTTAAAAGGTGTTCTTCATCAAAAAGAGACAAAACTACATGTATAAAAAAAATATAGTATTTTATGTGTTTTATTGAGTTTTATCTTATCTCAATTCTAAAAAATATATTAGATGAGTGTAAAAATATTTTAGTAGATATATAATATATAAATTTATTATATATAATCTCTAAATTTTTAGTATTTGATTGATTGTGCAAAATGTAACTAAATAGTGTTTTGTTTAAATTGGGTGTTGTGTGTATTTGCAAGACTATCCACAAAATTAAATTTATTATAAAAGAAAAATATGGTAAATTATTGGGGTGATACACTGGGAGAAGTCTATAACCTCTCACCTAGATCAAGTATGTGTCCATGAATGGGGGAACACACATGTTTTGGTTGTTGTGGCAGCTAATCCGAGAATGGAGGATCTAGAAATTACTACATATCTCGACGGAATTAGTATCAAGTTGTACAAAGTTATTGGGGGTGATGTGGTGGGTTACCAACATGAATATGAAAAGATTCTTCTTGACAAGGGTTTAAGAATCATATAGTTTAATGTATTTCTACCAGGATATTGACTGTGTAGTTTAACGTCTTAGGGAAATGACGCTAAGGTTTATAGTTTAAGGTCGTTTAGCTTTGACAGAATGATTAGTGATTTTTCCTTTTATAGTAATCTATCCAACAATTTTCCATAATTTTAAGGCATTAAGGGGGAAGGTTTTAAGTGTTAATCTAAGGGTTTCTAGATTTGAAAAGAGACATGGGAGAAAAATGTTTTTGGTGCTTCGAGAGATAGAAGAATTATCCCCTGAGGGAGAATGTGCCTCAAGTTGATAAAACATTTTTTTAGGTAACTTATGTAAATCAAAATTGGCATATTAATGCATATTTAATCAATGAAATACTTTGGATGACAATCCCTTTTCTTGGGAGACTTATAAAAATCTAAATGCATTGTATCAATGTATAATCAAATGAAGGGGTCCTTGGGAATATGACATTCTATTACTGATGGATGGAGAATGATTGTGGAGATTTGGATTTCCCTAGAAACAGAGGTTTCTTTCTAAAAGAAAATTACCTAAATATGGAAGGATAATTTCATATCAAAATCACCTAAGAATGGAGGGGAAATGTTTTCCCATGCTGGTCTAACCTATACATAGGAAATGGGAATTTCTTTATTGCGGCTAGGCCCAATACATAGGATCTGGGCGTCACTACGTATCTCACAGGGATGAGAATCAAGCCACATGTAGCTTTTATAAATTATTTCCCACACTGATCGAATTCTTGTGTGGATAAAGAGCTACCTTTTTTTGAATATGGGCTCACGAGTGCAGGGAGAACCCGTACTGGACCCTCCTATGAAGATATGGATCATATATAAGAGATTGAGGAAATTTACTATATTATGAATAGGCCAGGATATAGGATCCAATAATCATGATGTATCTCATTAAAGAGAGAATCAAGGCATACATAGTTCTTGAATTTACATCACGCAATAGACATCAACCATATAGTTTAATGTCAGGTAGTGAGGATTTTTGGTGTTCATTTTAAGGTATTGCATCCAGAATCGTGTTGACCTTGATGTGAAATGATATGCCTTGATCATGTAGGGATTCCTTTACTAAAACTCCTAATTTCACTTGAGCTATGCTCAGTGTAAGAAAGAATGAGTGAAAAAGGTTTCATACACCACACAGATGTGATTAAAAGGAAAGATAGGGGTGTTTTGATCTTGTGGTGTATGGACTAGGATATAGGATATGGGTTTCACTATGTATCATAGGGGAGTGAGAATCAATCTGTATGTAGTTATAGGATTATAACGTCAAATAAGAGGGATGTTTACCATGCAGTTTAGCATCATGCGATGAGGAAAAAGATTACCCAACATGAAAAACAGGGCATGGAGACCCATAAATTCTATTCAGGAATTCAAGGAATCGCCTTATGAAAGACATATCATGTTTGTGACATGAGGCTTCCAGAGCTAGTTTCTGAAGGAATTTTATACTTGGTACACAGGGTACAAATACATTTTAACATCATGTGATGAAGATGTTATTATATAGTTTAACATAATGTGTCTAGGATGACATAGTGCCTTTCAGTTTTAGGTTACATTGATAGGACCCAATTTCTTTGAAACTATGAGGGATAAGAGGCTTACCAGACCAAGAATGTACTGACATGATTTAGGAATGGAGAAGAAAATTTTAAACCATGGTCTTAGGGATTATCGAATCCATATAAGTGGAAAGAGACATGAATAGAAGGAATAAACACATAACATGTTCAAAAAGTGGTTTCCATCATGGTATTGTCAGGGCTTACAGAGATAGAATGGGTCTCTCCTGAAGACGTAAGTTCCATTAGTTGATAGACCATTTTGGTGGGCGACTTATGAAAATCCAAACTAGGGTGTAATAATGTATAGTCAAAATAATTGTGTCCTCAAGAATATAACATTCTATTACTGATGGTAGGAGAGAGATTATGTAGATCTAAAATTTCATAGTATAAGAAGTGTGACATGTGGGAAGAATATGTCTTAGCACAAAGGGAAAATTTGGACCAAAACTTTCCAGGAGTGTGAAGTACCCAACATTTATCTTTATTTTTTATGAAAAACATGGATATTTATGATTCCATAATGGGATCTTGAATGAGGTAACCTAAATTAAGCCCCCCACACAAATCTCTATTTGTATATAGGAGAGGGGGTATTTTCTTTACTTTATGGTTGGTCCCAGAACATAAAGTTTAGTTGTAACTACGTATCTTGTTAATGTGAGAATAAATCCACATGTAGGTCTAGAATGAAGGTGTGGTGGGAGACCATCACCAAGGATCATGACCCGTTTGAGCATATATCAAAATGTAATATAGTTTTACATTATGTAATTAGGATGTAAACCATGTAGTTTTTTGTCATGTGGTGAGGACATTTTCATACAGTTTAACGTCTTGTGACTAGGACATTAATATTTTCAGTTTAAATTCTTATAGCTATGACTATGGGGTCTCATATTTTTTAACTCATATGACTAGGACCATATGGTGTTCCTTCTAAGGTCTTGTGACAAGGATGTAACCATGTAGTTTAATGTCGTGAAGTAAGGATGATGGCGGGCCACTTAATTTAATGTCACGTGATAATAATGATGGTGGGGACCATGAAACTTAATGTCATATGGAAATAATGATTGGGGGACCATTCAATTTAATGTCATATTACAAGGATGATTCACACATAGTTTAATATTTTATGGTGAGGAATATGGTTTGGATTTATCACAAAAATTATTTCTTGAGAAATATTTCATTGGTAGGGATTGTAACAATCTATCAATCAATCAAAATTATGTAATAAGATCTATTATAGTGGACCTTGTGTATAGAATAAGGCCCCTCATATTTCAGATCATGCTTTGAAGGTTTCTTGCTTGGTATCATCAAGGTCCTAAGGGCTAGTACCAGTTATCCGTTGAGGAATGAGTCGAGGTGTACTTTCTTGTTAAAATCATATGTTATCTGATTTAGTGGAACTTCAAGTGATGAAAGGTATAAAGTTTTTTCTCATCATGTCACTCCAACTCCTACAACCATTTTTGGGATTTCTCTCCTTTAGATATTTGATCACATATGATAACACAGAGTGAGGGAAATTAGACCTCAATAGGAAAGACTGGTTCCATCCCCTATACAAGTGAACATGTGGTCACTATCATAGAGGTATGGGTTGTAGGTTAATAGGCCCACAAGGCATGTAGGAGCTTGTTAGGCCAATATTTTTTATCTATATCCAGTATATTCTAGAGTATGTTTTATAAGGTCTTTTTGAAGGCCACTATCTATCCATTTTATGTTGCATGATAGAAATATTAATGGTTAGAATTGATATTATACTCCTAATATAGCTTATCCAAATCACTGGGACATAAATCTATACCATTTTCTATTATTATTGTATGAGGGACCCCAAATCCGATAATGATGTCGGATTTCATGATAGTAACAATTATTCCCCCCTGATTTTTTAGGGTTATTTCCTTAACCTATTTGTAGAATAAGTCAGTATTAGTGAGGATGTATTTGATATTATTGGATGTAGTTGGAAGATATGGCCCTAAAAATCCATTCACTATACAAAAAATGTCCAATAGTATTTGGTTGTATGTAAAAAATATAGGGGTTGATGGATGAAGTTGGCATGCACTTGGTAGGAATGAAACTTCTTGGTGAATTTTTTGAAATCATGTGTCGTTGAAAGCCAGAAGTATCCAAGCCTCTAGATTTTATTGGAAATATTGAACTCTAACTGGTTGGAACCACAATCTCTAGTATGCACTTATTTCAGGACAAATATGACCTCTTTTTTATTAATTCATATGAGAAGGACCCTATAAAATCCCCATTTATAGATGAATTTTTAGTGATTTGGGCCATCATGAAGGATGTAGTTGGTTTCTTGTCCTCAGATTTTCTCTTTTTTGGCTCTATCTGATGAGATCACTCCATTTTGGAGGTATTCCATAATGGGTATCATCCAACCAATCACAGGACCACCTAGTTTAGGTATGGAATTAACCTCATTGATTTCTTCCATGTTTACACGAAAAAAGGTGAGACCATTCAATGGTGAACAATACTAACGTCTATTTCATCCTAATCCAGATCCACCAAATCCATGTCTACATTCACCAATGCATCATCTTGGGAATTCTGTGATCAGGGGACATGATTCAATGTTGGCTCTGAGGGGAATTCTTCCATTAGTCCCCAAATATAGTCAAGAAGTGGGGGGGGGGTTTCTCTTCCTTTCTAATGTCATAATCATCATTGATATTCTTGATTACCAACTTCAAATCCCCTTTCACCTTCAATTAATTCACTGGAATTTGAAGTGACAATTATAATTCTGTAATATGGTCTTGATAATTTTCCACATTGTTTGTGTAGCCTTTTAACAATAGTAAGGTGTAAGGTAAGAATACATTTTCTAGAGAGAAAAGCATGACTAGAAACCTAGATTTGTTGATATTGGGGTCTTCCATCCTTTTCCCTATTGGGATTATGGATGTGCCATAAAAATGCATCTCCCATTTATGGGGGAACTCTTGAATAGAGAATATATCTTTATTGAGTAACTCAGTTTTCAATAATTGTTTTACAGATGGATATTCTATACAGAAGTCTACCAAATCCTGGTCTTTTACCACCTTCTAAGGCACAAACTAAATTGAAAACTACTACAAGATCACCATCAGCCATGCCAAACATGTATTCAATATAGGACATCAGAGGATATATTTAAGCAGGTTGTTTCAAGAGACTAAACGGACCTCATGCTGCTACAACTAGTGCCTCATCGTCTATATCATTAATTTTAGTTCTAAGATGATCTTCTCGATATCTAAATAATTATTCTCAGTGTTGATCATGGTTATACTGATATAAAATAGGATTCTTTCATTCCTAGAATCATTATTTTGTGTGAGTAATTCACTCGGTGACCATTCTAGGGTCATCACATACAAAATGAGCCGTTTCCCCTCAATATGTGTAGTTAACACTAGTATAATCAATAGATATTTTTTTTGAGATTGTCGAATACTACTTGATAGTATTCATCCCATTTATATGTAACCCCATTTTTTCACAACCAGGTGAAGGAAAAACACTTTCATATGAGGTTTTCTCTAAAGTGATGAATATAGGAAAGGTTTCCTTATAAACCCATTAACCTTTTGAGGTTTCATGGTGGTGAAATATTGGGGATAGAATTTTTATTCTTAGGGTTGAACTATATTCCATGATTTTGTATGATGAAGTCTAGAAATTTCCCTAAGGTATCCCCGAAAGAACATTTCAAGGGGTTCATCTTCAGGATATGTTGTCACGGTTTATTAAATATGGCATTGAGGTCATATTGGTGGTTGGAATTCTATTGATACTTAACAACCAAATCATCAACATTTAATTTTAAAAACCTTCCCAAGAAGGTTTTGAATATGTTATTCATGACACATTGAGAAGTAGAACCGAGATTCTTCAAGCGAAAAGGTATTTACCAGTAGAAGAATACTCCCTGGGGGCCCCTAAAGGTAGTGGATTCTTCATATTATGGGGCCATCCAGATTTTATTATACCATGAATATCAATCTATGAAGGAAAGGGATTGATATCCACCCATTTCATCAATAAGTATCTCTATGATCAAGACTAGGAAATCATCTTTTGGATCGTTCTGTTTAAGATATTTGAATTCGGTGAAGACACTAATTTTAGCATTCTTTTTCTTTATCAACACTATGTTGGCCAGCCATTTTAGATACTAATCTTTTTTAATGAAACTATCTTTGATTATATTTTCAACTTCAGCCTTAATTTTTGTGTCGTAAGTTAGGTGTGACCTTATGGATGCCTATTTGTATCCTTGGTGTTTTTTTTGGAATCCTAGGTGGTGAGTAACCACCTTGATATTGAATCCTAGAATTTATAATTAATTATAAGAAAAAAATTTATTGATGATTATTCAGAAAGTAGGTAAACATATATTGTTCTTTAGAATACATGGCTACACTAATAAATGTGGTTCATGGGTCCTCCAATGTACCCAAGTTTATTTGCATGAGTTCATTAATGGTGGTAGAGACACATTCCTTGAATGATATAGGGGAATCCCTAAGGTCCTCTTCCTCTTCCCATTCCTATTTTTCTTCCTCTTCTACTTTAATCTTAGAGGGAGTAGGTGATGAAGGAAAATTAGGATAGGTGTCAACATGTATTCATTTAGAAGATGAATTATCTTTCTCCGACCTAATAAATGATGTGGGGTTTATTTGAATATATAAAGGAGATATAAGGGATAGAGAATTATAATCTTTACTTTATATTGGTTTCATGACAACCTATTAGGACTAAGCTATATAGGTAGTGATTTATTGAACCCTAGGGATAGAATGGGGGAATTTTCACATGAGCTTTTACCACTTTCTGGAGATTCAGTTAAATTTTTAGCGTTTTCGGGATTAGTTTTCATAACTAATATCATCAATCTCTCTAAATATATGCCTGAATTTGGGCCCATACCTTTGACTTGATTTATGGACCACACAAATTCTTCAATAAGATATTTAAAGGGTTTGGACGAGGTCATTTCTAGGATGTTCAGGGTTTTGACCTGGGTGACACCATTACTCATGGGTTGTTTCCCTTCCATCTAGTAGAATCCTGCATCAATGTGTTATGATTCATAGAATTAAAATGGGGATTTATCCACATGTAATGTACCAATTTTACGATTAATGCAATATTTGAGGCATTGGTGGTATGATTATGGGACTACCATGTGATGATGAAACCAAGGCTTTCCCAGAAGATTTTAAAAAATCCATGTATTTCCAAATAACTAGAAATTATGAGACAGATACAAGGTCCCCAAACTAGGACTTGAACTTGATCCTTATAGGAGTATTTGTCCCACTCTTATCATAACCTTATAGAGTTAGAGAATATAGGGACAAGTGGGATTAAATTTAACCTATTCAAAGAAGTGTTTTGACTTGAATGGCGTTGACCCCTGAGCCATTTTCAATGAAGGAACATTGGATATCAACGTCATTCGTCCCACTAGACACATACAACGGTATGATGTGTCCTTATACAATAACACCTTCATCCTGTTCAATGAAATAGATGATCTTGTGGATTTATATAGGATCTCTCTCTACACGATATACCTCGATAGAGGAAACTTCAGCTTCAAACTCCTAAAATCTTAATAAATCCTCTATGATCACTTCTTGGAGGTCTTTTGATAGACATAGATCATCCAAAATAGAAAAATTGGTTGGAAACATGTCCAATTGTTTTAAAATGTCATAATTTTATGCGAAATGTCTATGCTTCCCATTTTGAGGCTTCTCTCTCATGTTCTCTTTAGGAAATGATGGACTGGACATAGGTAGATTAGCCCTCAGAATAGGAGTTGAAGGCTCTCCTATCTAAGGTGGGTTAGGTCAAATTAGCCAGCCTATGTGTTGAGGTTTATTTGACGATGGAATCCCCTCTAGTCAATCTTCGAGGATGACCAGGATAGAGAATCTCTCAACATATGTGGGGGAACTTTTCTACCCCTAATGGTCCTGTTAGAGGGATCGCCCATGAATTTTGGCAACATAGACAGTCCATGTGGGGATGTGGATAAATAATTGATTTCTTATTCCACCATGCTTCCCCTTATATCCTCAGCCTCTGTGGACTCTTCCTCTAATTCCCCAATCATAAGTGGGGAACTTGGGTTCATGTTTATAGACATCATAATATAAGGGATACATTAATTGAATGATGTTAATGGAACCAAATATTAATTCTTCTTCTAAGGAGGATTTTGTCTCATCAATCAACTCTTATGGTACCGTTTGGTGGGGAATTTCCCATTTTACCATTTGGTAGGGTGGAAAACATTCTTTCTACTTTAAAATCATGAAGTTAAATATTTTCAAAGAAAACTTTGGTCTTGGTATAGGTTTATCTTCCTATGTTTTTCCTACCCTTATGGCCATGCTGTTTTTTTAGAAAATTGGCTTTTAGTGGATTGTAGTGCCAACGGAGTTGGATTTTCCATAGTGGGAACAAATAGGGGAATAGTTGGTTGTTTTAATTATGATCAGTGGATATCATGAGTATGTTTGATTATGTTTCAATTCATCCAATCACTAAACTTCTACACAACTTTGTTGGTAGCCTATTTCCATTCACCTTCTTCCTCTGGATTGGTGGTAGAAACACATGCTACCTGCACGAGTGGCTTTCTCATTTTTTACTTTCCCAAAGTACACCATTTTTAGGATGTATTTGAAGAAAAGTAATTCCTAGATATTGTTACCAAATTTATTATTTAAGGGAAAATATTTTTGGAGATCTTAGATACCAACATAATCAGGAATCTTGGGCTTTGGAAACTTGAGCAATTTTTTCTCCAAAGCCGTGATGAAGTAACCAGGACTTGGTCATCTCAGAAAGAATAAAATCTATTCTTTAATTCCTAAAACTTATTTTACCTATGATCCTTTCACTCTTCCTAATTAGGCATATGTTTTTTTCTGATGCTCATGAGGGGTTACACATGATATTGCGTGGGATTTGGAGTTGGATTTAGTGCAAGGGTTAGCTTAAGAATGACTGCCACAACCTCTTATTTCCCTATTATCTTCCCATGAGATGACGGAATTACTCAAGACTTGGCCTTGGTTTATAATATGGAAGAATCCTATATTTGATAACTATATAAATATCCCCAAACACCCTATATATTTTACTGGTATGAATGATGTACACAACTTTTCATGAAGATTCTCTATACATATAGGCAATAAATATTCTTGGGTAAGATGTAGGTTTAATGAGTAGGTCAAACCCTTCCACTGAGAAATTAAATTCAAGACACTCTTATTATACCATTTTTTTTGTTTGAGATGTAATGGATAATTGTATTATATAGCGTTGAATTGAAAAGAAAAAGAAACTGCCAAAAAAATATATTCACATCTTGTGATTGATCAAGCAAGAAAACTAGTATAGCATATAAAAGTTGGCCATTGTAGTGTTTTCATGAAGCACATGAGTTTAAATACTTCTTATTGTGAATGGGTTCCCATCATGGGATCATATTGGGACACAAAGTGTTTCAAATTCTACTCCAGGTCCCTTGATCCATTAAAAATTAGAAACATAGGGTTCCAAAAATTTGGCGGGGGAGGGGTCGAATCAACCCATTCAAGGTAAGGATTATTTTTAGGCTATAACGGTGCACTCTATTTTTCAATGTCATCTAATAAATCTATTAAAAACTCAATGTTATTGATAATACCTTGAGGGATGTCTACTTTAATAAGATCTTGAATAGAAGAAACATCAGGTAGGGCCAGCTGTGGTGGCTCTGTTTGTACCCACATTGGGTAACCTGTAGAGTCTAGTCCACGAGGATATGTTTGAACAAACCCTAGTTTTGTGGAAAATGGAGTAAAATAATTATATCATGAGGTTATAGAGTCCGAGTATATTTTTTGTTGATACCCCATGTTTATCGAATGTTATGGTGCCATTTCAACTGGTGGGATAAACCCTATTTGTTGAGGTGCATCAGCTAAGAGCATGAGTTGAGGCTCTACTTGTAGAAAATATCCACTAGGGATTTTTCCTTAGAGTAGTTTTTTATTTAGTTTTCTAAACTCCTTCATCTATTCCTCCCATTGAGAAAATATTTCATCAAGTTTATGGGGTTCAACCTCTTCAGGATTTGAGTGGTGTATAACATTTCCTTTACACTTTTCCTTGGAAGATGCCCACTAAGGTGGTAGTAGTGTAGTAGTTGAGGGAATACCAAAATTCATATGAAGTCTATGGTTTTGATACGAACATCTCCTTCAATAATTTTAGTTTGGCCTCTATTACGAACATAAAATTTATCCTCCTATTCCTCTATATCTGACTCATCTTTTATATCATCTGTAGGGGTGGTGTTAATGACGTTCACCAATGAATAACACATTGTGGGAATTTCAGTAGTTTCTTTGAGAGAATTATTTTGTGTGTTTCCACCATGAGGCCTCTTCTAATCCTCTACTATTCCACTTGGTATCATCTTACGAATGATGATACGAAGGGACTCCCCAGAAAATTTCATCATGCATGTTTCGAGTGAGGACACCAAGTCATGTGATAAGAAAATCTGGGAATATCCATTTTGTAGTGTCCCCCCTAATTAGTATAATAGTAATTTCCATTGAGGAGGATGGGGTCGGGTTAAAAAATCGTCTAGCACTATGTGTTTAGGATGCTCCCATTAACTTTCTATAACCTTTTGAGAAAAGTTTTCCAACCTCAAAGGTTGTATTAAAAAAGAAGTCAACCCCTTGGGATGAGGTTGCTCCAAAATTGTTGTGGATTCTACTACCATGACTTATTTCTTGATTTTATAGATATGTATTAAAACATGGGATGGGTGAATTGTATCATTTTCACTTGATCAAACTTCTTTAAAATATTTTAGTAATGTTTGATGATTGAACTCCCATATGTGGGAGGCTTGTTCAATATTTTTGGATGCTTGGCACAAGAGTTTTTCAATGGATCTCTCTCTTTTGACCCAAAATCTTTGAGAGTTGGATAGGGATAGTTTCTATTGATCATACCATCTATTGTGAACAAATACTACTTCTTGAAGATGGCTTGAGTCTATCAAATTTCATGATGTTACCTTTGGTGATCTTTGCTGATTAGGGAACACAGTGAAATGTAATTCCCCATCCTCTGATATGAACACTAGATGGGGCATTGAAGATCAACTAAAATAAAATTTTAAACTCATTAATACATGATCATTGAATGGATCCTTTCTAGTTTCCCAATTTCAGGTTTTTTGTTTCTAGGAGGTCCACTAAGTTTATTTTATAGTGTATCCATTCTATTACCTTAACATGCCAGGAATAATCATTGTAAGGAAATAATTTTTTATTTAATTTATGAAGAGTGATCCATATATTGAGTTAGATTTCATGAATACAATCTTCCAATGATTCCTTTGTAATGTTTTATTGAAGAGTTTCTAAAGTCTAGAACATTACTATTATATTTTCTTTAGCCAAATGTTTCCCCATGAAAAACATATCTTCTTCATATTTTGTAATAGGTTCCTCAATCTAGTCCAACCAAAGTGGATGTATCCCTACTATTCTATTATTTAAATCATGACCAATAAGGTTTTCATATATCATATTAGATGTCAGGAGATCCAAGGGTGGTTAAGATAATAAAAATTTCCATGGGTTGTATTCTAGTTGAGAAAGGATGTTACTTTTTAGTGATGAGGAATCAAGGATGATTGGACTCATTTTCCCAAGTTTCTAATGGTAGGAGAGATTTCTCATAATTAAATCAGAAAGCATAGGAACTTCTTGTCAAAGTGAAGTGCTATAATGGAGAGGACTTGCATCACGACTTGATGACTGACTACAAGAAGAATTTCTACAATGTGTACCCTGGGGAGGATCTTCAGGGAGGATGATAGAAAGGGGAGGTACTCCTTGTAGTTTGATCTTCTCACCACATGGATAGTTTTCATGGAACTCATCAGGAGATGGGTTCTCATGATCAATCAGATTCTGTAAATGAAGTAATCCTTCATGGTAAGATGTCTCAGTAGGACCTCCAAAACTGCTACTAATATTTCTATAATTTGGTAATAAAAGAGTAGGATCCTGATACACTATAGATTACATGAAAGGTATTCAAGAACTCTAGCATTAAGGTAGAGTTTGATCATATATTATATCTTCATTTTCCAATCACCTTTGGTGAGGCTTATTTTTGGGTGCCTTCTTATGGGAAACTAGGGATTCTTTCTAGGTATAACGACTTTCATATACAAAATATTGTTTGATTATATCTTATGTGGTTGCTAGAATTTTCTGACAGGTCTTGGGTAAGTGGTGTGTGCCTACCCTAGAATATCCACTGAATAAATTGATATCCTCCAATTTGAAATGGTGTATGGATCTCATCCAATCATCAATATATCATGGGATTTTTTCCATTACCCTCTCAGACTAAAGTAAATATGTGTGTACACTTTAGAGTAACCCTCAATTTATGTTGGTGAGTCACCCCATTTGTGGGGATATAGTTGTGTGTTTTCCTATCTACCACTACAGCTTTCGTTATTATATCCTAACAAGTTTGTAGGACGTGATCCGCAATTTGTGCCCACCCTTTCATCATTTCCAGGATGTGCTAGGAACTTAAGTGGATGGAACATTGATATATACCCATTTCATGACTATATTGGGGTTGTGTTCCTACTCATATCCTCTATTTCATGCTGATATATACTAACAGTACTTAGGTGTGGGGGCAGAGATATGGGTCTGCCCCCTGTTTATCACCAGGACTTTCCTACTATTTTCTCAGAATGCTGCCAAACTATGTCAGTAGGCTTGATAGAGTTTGGAAGGTGTGTTTCCTATGAATGGGTTTCTATCATATTTTATTGGAGATATTTTTGTATGTGGGAAATTGTTTGTTCCTACTCGCGATTTTTAGATGAATTTGACTGAACATGTTCTTTGGATGTTGTCAAACTATGGCGATATTCTTGGCTAATGCGGGAAAGTGTTTGTGCCTACTTGTATTTTTTCTTCAAAATTTTAATGGAGGGATTCTTTGGAAGAAAAATAGGTATGAACCTTCTTACTATTGTGTCATGACCCAACCCATGCCGGGGTTTGAGCTAAAACTACCCCCAAGCCCGCCTCTATGGGCCATGCATGGAGACCAACACCAAAGGAACACAAAACTCCGGGAGTCCTTTGACTAAGTACATATACAAACGCACATAGCCAAATCAATGCAAAAGTATAAAGGGAAAAAAGTAAAATATTCTACACTTCTGTAAATAAACCAAACATGTGTGGACCTCTAAAAAGTTCAATTACAATAATGTAAAATGAAAGGGAAAGGGAAAAAATATATGCCCAACTAGAAAAGTGTCCCAACCTAATAGAATTTGGAAAAGTAAAATAGTTGAGAGATCCTCACTTATGTATCCTAAGCTATAGACACCATACGTAGTCCAGGAACCCGTATCCCTAAGACCCTCTGAAGTAACGATCAACCTGTCCATTGTCAGTATAAGGCACGATACGTGGGGGAAATCCCATGTAGGGGTGAGTATAAACATACCCAATAGGACACCCCAAAATCTAAAGGGGGAGTAGTAAGAGATAAAATATAAAAAGAATCCAATACATAGAACAAGGTACAGTGAAAAAAGTATAGCTCAACCCAACAAGAGAGTGAAGTAAACTTAATCAAACACAAGGAGAAATAAACGGTGAGAATATGAACTACTCATCAAATCTTTTCTACCCATAGTAGGATAGTATACTCATCCAATCACAAGAAGCTATACACGGAAATCACATGGCATACCCTGTACGTCTTCACCTCTCCTAGAAGGAGAGTAACCAAAACCCAAGGAGTGGGTTCTGAAAAAGGATATATATATATATATATATGATCACTCAAAAAAAACCCAAATGAGAGAGTATGTGGATCTCCATATCATAGTTCATACTAAGAATAAGAGTCACAAATAGTTCCAAGAGTATCCACCAAAAATGATCAACATCCCTCACATCTTCTCTAAACACGTAAGTTAAAGGGACTCAATCACCACACCTTGATACTATCTACTTTCGGCAGTACTGACTCATCTGTATGGTTTTAGGTTACATCATAAGGATGTGTCTTAGTTGGGAAAGCACCCCCCTTTCTTGTGAGTCCAAAGTTAGGTCAAAGTAGGCCACACCATTGATCTGTAGTAGGATGGTGCAAACTCGAAGTAGAGGACTCACACCCTAGTGCATCAAGGGGTTCCACTCTAATGGTCGAGGACCTGCGCCTTGGTATGATAAGGGGTTTCTAATCTAGTTCCTCGAGGAACCACTCCCAACCTGATAGGGGGTTCCACTTGGAACTAATTGTTAAGGACCCACACCCACACCGATGGGGGTTCCACTACGATATTGTTGAGGACTCGTGCCCTAGTGCGTTAGGGGGGTTCCACTAGGAAATCTATAATATCCTTACCCAACCACCACTATCATTGAACACTACCTAAATAAGAATCATGCTTGGAATACCTCAAATTATAACTTGAAATCCACATCAGAAGTCACCGTCGTACTCTATGTGTAAAAACAAGCAGGGTAGGCTATTAAATTGCCTGAATCGGGTAACTGGTGAAAAGGGTGCTCTTCACTACAACATGCCTGAATGGGGACTCATGGGGCCCATGTATCAATCTCAAACTATAAATTCCCAAAATGGTCTCAAAAGGTCTATCTAAAAAAATGGATCACTTTTCCATATATGACACATTAATTGGACATTTTGTTTAAGAGTTATGACTATTTGAGGCTGCTGCCCAAAGAGTTTCCCACAGGCTTGCTCGAAACTGTGGGATAACTGGTTGTAGACCAACCTTCGTGATCGGTCCACCTACCCTCAAGTTAGTCCACTTACCGCCATGGTTGAACACTTGTGGTGTGTCTGTCTGTGGATCAACCGCCATAGTCGACCACCCAGGACCATCCTCGGTCATTACACCTGCGGTAGCTCGGGCTGTCGAGGATCCATGGTCGACCACTCGGGACCAATCATGGTCACTGGCCCTGTGGAAGCTTAAGGTTCCATATCCTCACATTTGACCACGAATGCTCCTCACCCTAGTCTCCCCAGGTCTGAACCGGATCCAAAGTAGGCCTGCCTCAGTCTGGACCACCTATATTTCCTCATCCCGACCCATATGGCCCACCTCAGCCTAGTTCAACTGGGCCTGAACCACCCATCTCCAATCACACCCCATCAATATGGCTGCCCAGA
Source organism: Viscum album (assembly GCA_963277665.1). Lineage (NCBI taxonomy): Eukaryota > Viridiplantae > Streptophyta > Magnoliopsida > Santalales > Viscaceae > Viscum > Viscum album. The sequence continues at coordinate 903,454,248 of OY728142.1, read as the reverse complement.
ATATTCTATGTTGAACTTTCATCAACATAGATATCTTCCATCAATGCATCCACCTGCCGTTAATGCGGCCGCCTGCTATGTGTTTTGGCTACCTACCACCGCCCGGGTCACACCCCACGGAAACTTCTCCAACCACTGCCTCACTGATGGTCCCTTCCATTGACCATCATGCCTGCTATGATTTCTTGAAATTTAAGAAGAACAAAGATCTATAATCCTTGTAATGAGATATACACAAATCTAAGCTCTCCACAACGATCTGCTATTTTTCGACATGTCGAGAAGTTAACGACGAAGAACACATGAAGAATGGAAGAAAAAAAGATAGATCGATCGATGTTCATGTTAGTTTGGCCATCTAAGTTGATTTTCAAAGTAGAAAAATATAAAACGAATAAATTATAATTAAATAATTGAAATTGGGGATACAGAATTCAAAAGAACGAATCCTACATCGATTTGGATCTGTTCTTCATCAATGAACACGTCCACCA